>JARPMR010000014.1:7808076-8421923 GCA_029955525.1 Oeneis ivallda
TCTCGATGTAAATCGGCTGCTTGAGTGTTCAAAAACAACCTAAACTATTAAAACAAACTTAGCGTACGTGTATCATAATGTACCTACCATTACAGTCAGTCATTAGTGACCGATGAAATGTATATTCTTGGCTCAGAAATTTTTTAACAGTCCCAGTTTTTATCATCGTTATTTATTTAATGATTATTTATTTGATAGTCGACTCGAATTTAAGTGCAGATTGTAATTACATTGACATGTAGCATGTTTTTTAATTGCACAAAATGATTTTAATTTTTTTTAATTATAATGTAATTTGTTCCTTACGATGACGCTGACACGTTTATAATATGATTTTGTGAATTCTAATATTAACGGTAATTTTTTAACAGTAACTTATTTAAACCGTCAAAAAGTAACACTACATAATTATATTATGTACTAGGTTTATTTAGTTTTATCTCTTGAAAAACTCGATGTAGTAATCTTACAGTTCAGAAATAAGTTCGTGTATGGCATTCTTGCAAAACACCTACGTTTAACTGTTCGGAAATTCTCTCGACACGACATGACTTCGGATTAATTCAGTCCTTCCGTTCTTAAATCGGAAAGACGTAAGAACTTACGTCATTCGGTCGTAAGTTGCTTGTAGGAAGCGATGCCTGCTACGTTACAAGGCTGCCGTCATTGTTGAGCGCAAATAAGTACTTTCGTTTCTGAACTGTATGATTTCCAAACCAGATTCCAGATATCATATGAATCAAGTGCTTGTTTTAAAGTTTAAATTATAACTAGAATGCAACTAATGTACTTCAATGATATGACAGAAGTATTATGGAATAGTAATTTTATACATACATATAATTGTAATAATATTAAAAGATATTCATACATATTTAAAATATATTAATCATTGTGCTCTCACGCAAAAATTACTAAGGTAATAAACATTTTAATGAAAAATTAATTCATAAAAACATTATTAAGCAGTTTTGAATAAATGCCCTTTTTTGATCGGAGATATTTTTGAGTTGTTTTAAATACCTCTTCACATGTTGCCCAGTGGTGAAGTACCAATATGGGTTTTACATGTATTTTTTTTATGTGTGACTCACTCAAGTGTGAGAATCCAACAATAAGATTGTATCAAAATAAGGAACAATATTCTGTTTCATTGGAACAAATTGATGAAACATCACAATTTTATATTTAAAGAGATATAAATTTAAATTAACTCCAAAATGTCTTTGGTTTACTTAACCCCGAATACTGAAACGTTTCTTAAAACTTGCTCGTTTTTAGTTCATATTTTGTTGGGTTCTGTAACTGAATTTGTTTATTTCTTTAGTAAGAATTTGTTTTATATTGTGTCCTCTATTTTTCCTCCGACCTGGGGGTTGAGATCAGAAATCGGTTAATAATCGTTTCAGTGTTCGGCAATTTGTAAAAGACTGAACGCAGGGTCCCCAAATACCGATGTGTAAATACCAACTATTTGGTACATAAATTCCCATGAAACAAAAAGTTCTCATTTTAAAAAGCGCTGCCTTTTAGTTAAGTCTGTATTACATATTTAGGTCTTTATAAAACTCGGAACTTATGATTCTAAAACAAAAATAGTGTAAGAGCCATTTCATTAACTGTATTTCAAACTTTGAAATCAATAACGCGCACTTTCATCGGGCTATAGCACGAAATATTTTATGTACGGTACCCACATTTGCTTGAATTTATAAATGATAACGAAAACTATTGTAGAGTCAACCGGCTGAAAACTATAGATTAGATCGCACTTTCACTCTACTCAGACACAAGACTGAGTCTAAGGGTGACATCTATAGATGCCAATTTAACTCGGCTCAGACTCAAAACTTGAGTTAAAATGAGACAGATTTATGTCAGGACATATTTGTGTCTCATTTTAACTCTATCTTGAGTCTTGAGCAGCGCCAGAGTACGATCTATAGATCTCAGCCTGAAAATCTATAGATCGTACTCTGGCTCTGCTCAAGACTCAAGATAGAGTTAAAATGAGACACAAATATGATCCGACATAAACCTGTCTCGTTTAAGCTCAGTCTTGAGTCTGAGCTGAGTGAGTGTGCCATCTATAGATCTCACCCTGAGTGAAAAACAAATGTCATGACATTTATGTCTCGTTTCAACTCTATTAAATCTGAGACAGGACTGAGCACGCTCTATAGATCTCAGCCTTAGTGAAGTCTACAATGTATATATAGTCTGTAACATATCTACTGAATGATCAGCAGTATTTTGAAAACGTTTTTTAACTTGTTTGGTTTTCAGAAAATTAAATATACAGTAGAAAGTAATTTTTTTCATAAATATAATCGCTATGGAAAACGGGCATTTTCATCAAAATATTCAGTTATCAACTCTTATAAGTTCAGACATAAATAGTAATATAGTAATATATTTAATTCTTTCGTGAATCTATAAAGTTTGCTGCAAACCCATTTCATTGTAGATATAGTTAAATCGTTATTAATGTATAGTTTTGTCTTATCGATTAGTAAATGTTCCTGATATAGCTATTATTAATTATTATTATTATCCGAACAAAATAGTTGTGTGTGAAAATGAGGTAACTGTTAACTTATTTAAGAGATCTGCTTTCTGTGCAAATCGTAAAGCTCATGTGCCAATAAAAATACAAAATTAAAAAAAAGTGTTCCAGCCGGATCAATGATTCGGATTTTGAATGTTTGCTAGTTCAGACTGCGATTTTTTCCACTATGTGGGGTTCCTACCTATTGCACAGATTCCATTTCTAACGGTATTTGATATTTATATATTAGACTAGCTGACCCAGCGAACTTCGTACCTCCATCAGAAATATTTAGGGGTGGGTCACCCTTATCATTTGGGGCTATGAAAAATAGATGGCCGTTTCTCAGACCTACCCAATATGCACACAAAATTTCATTAAAATCGGTCCAGCCGTTTCGGAGGAGTAACAAACACCGCGACATGAGAATTTTATATAATTATTAGAAGAAAGATATGTAGGTACCCATTTGAAATGATATTCTTTTTCATCAAGACTATCCTCCCATCGTCGTCCCTTATATTATTATATTTGCTAAAGTGGATGAAATTGATATTTCCTAAAATATCGGAGTCAATATAACTTTCTTTTTTTTTCAAAATATCAGAGATCATCATCATCATCATCATTTTTAAATCGCTTATCCCGGCATACAGATATTATCTACACAAATATACATGTACATCATAATAAACAAAACAAGGCTACTTGGTTAGAGAAACTGATTCAAATTCTACCCGAAAAAAAAAATTAACTGCAAGGAAATTTATTGCTTTCTGAACATAGTCGTGTTATCAATGAGAATTTTGTCTTTTAGCTATATTATATTTAAAGATACACTCGACGTACGTTCCGCTCCGAAACCGGAGCACCATCAGATGTCGACTCCACATTGCACGCATTTTTTGGCGGATTATAGCAAAGGAATATTCATTTTCTTTAAATACCATGAAATTCCGCAAACTAGAGCCAGATTCTATCCAATATATTTATTTAACTTGAACTATATTTTGTAAATAATGTTAACATAATGAACGCGTTGTGTCAATGTGTGTAACTACTTAATTCATGGATTATTGAGTAATTATTTAATTTTGTTTTTTTCTGCATCACATGAGCTTATACCGATTTAAGCGTATTTTTATTTTAATATATTCACTTATTCCAACATTATTTTCACTATTTTTTTTTTGTTTTTATTAATATTAAGGCACATTGCGACTAAATTTCGCATTGAGATTTTTCATTTCTTGATCTTTGGTATTTCGCAATTTGTAACCTAATACGACAAAGTAGGCCTATGGCATTCTAATTGCGACGATGGCAGTATCATCTTCACAGGTTTATGTAAAAATCTTTTCTCAAATTTGCTCGGAAATCGCTTCTTTATTAAAAAAAAAACGAAACTTCAATTGGCTCATTGCTGGCGTGGCGCCAGCAATTACGTAACAGGACAATAATGTAAATTGCTGGACAGGTACGAGGTTTTTAAAATGTACACTTTCCTCTATTAGGTGTTTCTCCTCTGTGATTAGGTGTTTTAAATGTGCATTTCTTTCGCTGAGTTATACAATTTAAAAAACATGTTAACTTACCTGGCAAAAGTATACAATTATCATTTCATAACTGTACAAATTGTACTATAACATTTAACATGAAATAAAACAGTGTTTCTTTAATTATTTTTTTGTTGTTTCCTCGCAAATTAGAGAAAAGTACTATATAAGCCTCGGCCGAAACAGCAATTCATGGCCTCGTTTACTTAAAAAAGCCTCGGCTAGCGCCTCGTCCTTTTAAAATCACTTGGACACTTTTAAATGTTACTCGTCCATAAATTGCTTTATTCCGAGCCTCGACAATAATGTACTATTACTTGCAAGTGTCCCGTTTAAGAAATTAGTCAGAATAGGTTTAGGTTTAAAGAATATCAACTACTTTGTGAGTAACACGTCAAACTCTACGAGTATATTCAGACTAATTTCTTAAACTGGACACTTTCAAGTAAAGATTTTTATATAAACCTGTGAAAATGATACTGCCACTGGCGCAATTAGAATGCCATTAGCCTACTTTGTCGTATTAGTTTAAAAATTGCGAAAAATCAAATTAAATTCTAATTTCGCGGGCAGACCCGTTAAACGTCAAAAACGTTTGCGTCAAAAACTCGAAATATTGTCGCAATGGGTTCTTGTTTTATTGTTAACAGAAAAGTATAAGGTTCATAATTTACGTGACAACTACACTTCTGTAACGCTCTTTATAATCTCTCGATTATGATGACAGTCGTTAAGCATATTGTAAAAAAGATGTTAGAGCAGCTTTAATAACTGCATTCTAGAAATTTCTAGTCTAAATCAATAAATTATGTATTTCAATGCAATAAAAATCATTATCGAAGGAAAAGACTTCTAAAATTATACAAAATAGCGGTAAATACGTGCAATAGGAAATATTATAAATATGTAATATATTATGTCAAAAAAAATATATACGAAATCTGGATCTTTTATATAATACAATGTCAGCGGTCTATCTACTTAGGATTAAAAAAAGGTATACAGTATACTTATCATTATAACCATCATTATTTTCTTAGGAGAGGTTCTTTATTTAAGTTACGTTTAATTTTAGTTTTTAAGATCCAAGGCTGTATTAAAAATGGAGTGTTTCCCATTGTTTATAAACGTGAATTTTATTCAGTAAAGAACTGTAACTTGACCTAATAAAATCTGAAACAGGAGCCCCCCCCCTATTACAGATTTCACGAGTCATGACAGTTTGAAACTAACGGCCTGCACACTTGCGAAATAAGGTATATATTTCTATCCAGCCCATTCTCCAGAGAACACTGCGCTGCGATGCTCCGAGGTCGATCACCGAGCATTGAAATATATACCTTATTTTGATTGGATAAGTATTCAATTCAATTGATACATTTAAAATCGCCAGTGTGAGCAGGCCAAAAAATCTCTCTTATTAAAAATCATTTTCATTGGTCGATAGGAAACACGTACGAGGCGCGGGTGATTTCTATTGCGGGCTAATAAGGCCAGCCGCATATTAGAGATTTTCTGTCAGAAAAAGGTTTGCAGTCCGCGCGCTGGTAGGCTTTGCTTATACATACATTTTGCTCGCTCAATGCAAGAAAGAAAGATTTCCGATATATTTTAGCGTATCATAAGCTGTTGAGGATTAATTGATGAATGCGGAATATTTGGAGTGCGGCAGATTTGTAGAACGCTGATGATATCTTAAAACTAATGATTTTCTTGGTTGTCTTGAGTCGACCAATGAAAGTGAGCTTTTAGTCAGTTACAAACCCAAAGAAACTTTGTTTAAATTTGATTATTCGTGATAATTTAATGAGGCAGACAGGTTACAGTTTTTTAAAATGGATATTGGTGGGTTTTGTTTTATCAATAACTTGAAATGTGTAAATACTACTGATTGTAACGGACTAAGCATGAAGATCAAATGAAAATTACAAATTATGTCATTTACAATCAGATTCCTATGTTGTTAAAATGGAAGTGTGTGTGACTAATTATAAAATAACCCTTTATTTTGGTTACAAATTGGTGTTATGAAAATTTTGTGAATAAAATATGGTGTAATTCTGAATGTTTTTATTTTCTAACCAAAACTGAAATTACATGATTTACTATAAATCGAAATCGTCGAATTATTTTTCGGTGCCCACGATGTTCTGTAAAAAGAAAAAATGAGGGTAGTGAACACAAAGAATAAAATCATATTAATTCTGTATTGTGTACCTACTTAGATACAAGCTGCATTAGGGTCGATCCCACTGACGAGTCGAAGAGAATCTAAAATTCAATGCACCAATACCAATTTTGTAAACCATGTCAAGGCGCCATCCCAAGGGCGAGGGCATCGCGACGAGTCCATCCTAATATCGTCGGATAGCCTACCGGCTACCAGTCGTATCGCCCTGTGGAGATAATAGGCCCATAGAGTTTGTATCAAATTTAGTGGCGCGGCATACTCGCTCGTGGAGATGGCGCCTAATAGATTTACGAGTTACAATTCGATTCAAACTTTATGTCGTCACGGATGCTACCCGCGAGTGTAGGTTCGTGCATGTTTACCGCCTCCACGCTTACCACTGAACTCATTATTCGGTACCACTGGTACCGAATAATAAGTTCTGCGCATCGAAACTCACTAAGTCCGAGAAGTCAAAGTTTGAAATGGACTGTAGGTACCAATCTTTTAACCTTCAGTAACCTTTAACAGTTTACCAATATAAAACCGTGCGTGCATTCTGCTTGATGCAAGCGGTAAAATTTCTTAATTTCGCTTCACTTACGAGCAAACACGATTTTACTGAGGAAGGCTGTAGGTATGTGGTGGCGCTCATTAATGAAGGCAAAGGGAGGCCTTCACTTATGAGCATTTATGGATATAGATCCAGCAGCAGTACTGTGGAGTGTGAATATGATGATGAGATGATAATACTTGCGATCAATTCTTATACATACCCTTACTCTGAATTTGAAGATAAGATAGAGAAGCGTATACACAGCCACCGGTAACAAAACTATCATTACCAACGACCAGCCAGCGATATCTTCCGTTTGCGTCCAAGAAGTCATTCCAGATAGAAAAGTCAGCTGTGAACGAAAAAAAACTTAGGTACATGCCTTTACTTGTTTTTGTTAGAAAATATGTTTGACCGCCATTTTCTAATCCTATTTTACTACATTCTCTTACATTCCCATCGGATTGTAAGAGTAGGTAGAATGGATCCCACAAGACCTGAAAAAGTAAAGGCATTTTACTTGTTTTGTTCGACTTTGCGTACGAAATGACCTAACTACTTCTAATCAATATTAAAAAATGGCAGTCAATCATTTTTTCTCCTCCTCACAATCATCCATTCTTCGCATACATTCCCATCGGATTGTAAGAGTAGGTAGAGTGATGACAAGACCAGAAAGAGATCAGGCGCTGGAACAAATAAGTATACCAATAGGTAAGTAGGTAACCCCTAATTTTCCTACTTCGGGCTTCTCCGAGAATCCGTAGTCAATCCAGCTAACCATAGACAATGAGGCATTTAGACCTACCAAGAGCACCACAGGCGTCAAAGCCCAGCAGATTCTCAGGAACACGCAAGGGTATTCCCCCACTGCAAAGTACACGTCTTCGCAGAAAGTGGTCTGCCCGTAGATGTATGTGACGACTATAGCCACTGTTGCTGCTATGGGGACACTTGTCTTGGAGACCGGCCATGTCATGAGGAAGTTTAGGATGTACATTCCACCCTGAAAAAGAAACATCAGTAAATTATAGTCTAAGGTTAGGATAGTCTTGTCGAACGTGAATCATCAATCACCAGGGTCACTTCACATGCATTACTACATTACATTAGTACCTACCTAATAAATTTTATCTTCGAAATATTTCCTATATCACTTTAATATCTCTGACTACTTAAAACTACATAATAGTCTTAGTAGGTACCTACCTATAATAGTCTTAGTATATACCTACTGCATTTACAGAGAGCCAAGCAGATTTCGACTTATATTGTTCTCTCCCCTCCAAATAAGCGGAAAGCTTGTGTACGTTAGGAGGGGGTAAGACCATAGTGCAATGGATGGGGATCGAACCTGCGGCCTTTCAGTTTCAAGTCCATTGGGCTATTGAGGCTATAAAATGTAATTAAATTACCTATTAAAGTAATAATATTACCTATTAAACTAATAAGTTACCTAATAAATGTAGTTTTACCTGTGTACATAACGTGGTGACGCCAATAAAACAGAACAACACACAAATCAGCACAAGGAACGCCCACGCTATCTTCCTTATTGAACGTCCGGTGAATGTTGACATGATTGTTTGTACTAGCAACGCCTTAAAAGAATGGGTAGGTATTATTTATAAAAATATTATGAAACTAAATTACTCACCAAAGAGACAACGTGTGAGATGAGTGCCATCGTAAGGCTAATACACTAGTTGTAGGTACCTACCTAAGTAGGTACGAATCCACAAGGAGTGCGTTCAGGGGCGTCGCCAAGGGGAGGTAGGTAGGGGCCTGCCCCCCTAGACATTTGAAAAATATAGTACTAGTAGATACTTCATCATTGAAATCCAGATACCGCCGCCAAATCTTCAACTGTGAAGCTAAAAAACTTATACTTAACTAGATTTTGCCCTCGACTTCATCCGCATGGGGTAAGGTTTTTAAAAATGCAGTAGGAACCCTGTTTTCTCGGGATCTAACGTAGCCTATATCACTCTTCAAGTCCACAACACAAAAATCACATCGATCCGTTGCTTCGTGATTGAAGGACAAACAAACACACGGACTCTAAGGTCACACAGTCACACAGGGCAGAAAGCTTAGAACCTATTTAGTTTATCTCTTAGTTGAAATAATTTATTAACTTAAATCAGTCCTCGATGTCGCTCAAGTCGCACCTTAACAGTAGGTAAATATGTAGGTTCTTAGATGGAAGCAAATAAAACTTACCGTCGTACTAACAGAAAGCACAAAAAGTGTAAAAAATATTACAGCAGACCAAACTTGACTGCCCGGTATCCTCGCTACGTAATCTGCCCACAGTATCATAGAAGATGAGGATCCTGTAATAATAAAAAAAAACAAAAGGCGCCATTTCACTTCACACAGCGGTGTCAGCCTAGTGATGACTTCGACCTCTTTTTAAGGTGTCCGAAGTCCGAACCTTGGGCACGCACCTCTAACTTTTCGAAATTATCGTGAGGAAACTCTATGCCTTCAAGTTCTCCAAAATATTCCCAAAGGTGTGTGGGGTCTGCCAATCCACACTTGGTCAACGTGGTAACAAGAGATCCGTGCCCAGTGCAGAAAGGAGTAAACGATTGTAAACACAAAATGTCTGCTTAATTTTAGTTTTAAATCTGTTCACTGATAGCGCCACCAGTAAGTATAGTTAATAAATAATTTGAAATATCTCGGAAACGTGACGTTTAAATTTTTTTTTTTTTAAAGAATATCGAAATCCAAATAAGCGGAAAGCTTGTGTTAGGAGTGGGTACGACAATAGTGCAACGGGTGGGATTCGAACCTGCGACCATTCAGTTTTCAGTCCGCACCTTTAACCGTTAGGCTATTGAGGCGTTAAATGTTCTTTATTGAATAATACCCACTGGTTTTATGCGTAGTCACCATTTTGCGGACAGTAGTTGACTTGTGCGCCATGAACGCGAACATGGACGTTCGCAAGCTTTATCTGCTTCAGTAGGTATGACCCTAGGCATTATCAGTATGCCGGGACATGTTGCCATTTGTATGAACGCGTGGCCATTTGTATGAACGCGTGTTCTATCTTCGCGCTTTATCTTGCCAAATATTACTTACCTTTCCAAATATTAGTGTTGTTCTCGTAGTCCACAAACAACGCCCCGTGCGCCGCTCCTAGTACAAGCGCGCTCACGGTGCAGCTAATCTTTGATACGGCGAACGCGAACATGGAAGTGTTCGCGAGCACCTGCTTCTGCTTCGGGCAGTATGACCCTAGCATTATCAGTGTGCCGTGACATGTTGCCATTTGTATGAAAGCGTATTCTAGAGCTTCGCGCCATATCTGGAAAGGCATAGGGGTGTTGGCAACAAATCAAACCAGTATAGTATGGGAGCTTGTATGAAATAGCAAGCTTTAGATTAGACGCACTTTTTGTAGTCGATCATCATCATCATCATTAGCAACCCATCAACGGCTCACTACTGAGCGCAGGTCTCCTCTCAGAGAAGGGTTATAGGCCATAGTCCACCACGCTGGCCCAATGCGAATTGGCGGACTTCACACACCTTCAAGAACATTATGAAGAACTCTCAGGTGTGCAGGTTTCCTCACGATGTTTTCCTTCACCGTTGAAGCAAGTGATATTTAATTGCTTAAACGCACTTGACTCCGAAAAGTCAGAGGTGCGTACCCGGGATCGAACCTGCGACCCCCCGAATAGGAGACCACAGTCCTAACCACTAGGCTATCACTGCTTAAATTAAATTATACCTAGTCGATAATTTACCTAAAATGCTTTGTGGCAAACTCAAAACAACGAATTCGTGTCGTGAATATAATGATACGATTATTATATCCGAAATCTAGAAATTATTAGTAATTTGGTATTTTGGTATTATGAAATATGTAATTTGGTAATTTGGAATATATTATGTTACCATCTATTTATGAACCTACAATGTTTCTTGCAAATAAATACTTTTCATTTTTTTTTATTTAGGGAAGCCATAACGCGTTCAGAACGCTAGCTGATACAACCACGATATGAAGAAAGCGACCATTTCGAAATCTAAACCACCCGACTCCACGCATATAACATGAGTATGCTTGTAGTTCGGAAAAACTAGCAAATTAGCAAATATGGTTGAGCGAAGCAATGGCTGGGTCATGCGTCATGCTCGTGAACGGGTGCCACCGGCGGGAATGGGGCTACTTTATGTCTGCCCATCTTAAGATAGAAGTTACTCTGTATGCATTTTTGGAACTTTCCTCATTGTGGAAACACTGCATATATAGCATAGTATTTACTGTATTGTAAA
Source organism: Oeneis ivallda (assembly GCA_029955525.1). Taxonomy (NCBI): domain Eukaryota; kingdom Metazoa; phylum Arthropoda; class Insecta; order Lepidoptera; family Nymphalidae; genus Oeneis; species Oeneis ivallda. Next base: position 7,819,203 of record JARPMR010000014.1, read on the forward strand.
TCTGTTTTGAAAAGAGCAACCGCCGAGTTTCTTGCTGGTTCTTCTCGGCAGGAAAGGCATTCCGAACCAGTGGTAGATTCATTGACTATTCAAAAGCACTTGTAAAAGTTTATTTGAATAAAAAATATTTCTATTCTATTCTATTCTAAAAACTCACCTGAACACTATCAAACAGTATATTCCAATCGCATTCGTAGAACATTCGCGAAGCTCCTCGCAATCGCATCACTCCAAACACACTAGACACTAATACGAAGAACGCTAGCACGTCCTTGAATAGCACCAACTGAAATCATGGAATTTACTATCATTTTTTATTTCTACTAGATGATGCCCGCGACTTCGTCGGATTAAGGTTTTTTAATTTCCGCGGGAACTCTAATTTTCCGGGATATAAAGTAGCCTATGTGTTAATACTGGGTATGAGCTATCTGCATTCCAAATTTCAGCCAAATCGGTTCATTTGTTGTGGAGTTACAGAGTAACAAACATATCCATCCGTCCATACATCCTCACAAACTTTCGCTTAGTTTATATTTCTATGAGCGCGGACTCGCCAACAAACTGAATGTGCAGCTTGGCAGGATCAACTGTAATTTGTTAATATTGTGCATTATCTGAGTAAATAAATAAAAAAAATAACGGTGAAGGAAAACATCGTGAGGATACCTGCATGCCTGAGAGTTCTCCATAATGTTCTCAAAGGTGTATGAACTCGGCCAGTTCGCACTTGGCCACTATGGCCTAAACCCTTCTCATTTGGGAGGATACCTGTGCGCAGTCATCGGTCGGTAAGGGTTGAGACTTGAAATTCATGGTGACAAACGCCTCGCTAAGTTTACAACATAGGATGTTTCGTGATGGAGAAACCTAGCAGATGCTTTTATTACCAGAATAAATTTATAATCACATATATATCAAAAATTCTGAGGCTAGCGGGGTTCGAACCCACATCTCTTGGGAATCGCGACCGAGTGTGTTGGCTTTACACCACAGCCGCGGTCGAACTACACGTCAGCATCGAAATTAGTGATATTTAACTAGTTTTTCAATTAGTTTAAGCAACTGCTAGCGACATCTAGTAGCAACACGTTACAGTTGTTGATCTACTGTAAGTACTTATTTACGGTACTGTATTTATTTTTTATTAAAGTGTTAACCTACACTTAAGGAAATATCAGCCTAGAATAAATTTATGACCTTTTATTACCTTTGAATAGCTGTATATCCGCTTGCAAGCGATGAAGTAGACCAGCACCCAGGATATAACACAGTACACCGTCACGTCAGAAACCAAATTACCCAAACCACCATTTACACCATCCCGTTTTAGGTTCAACACGAAGTTGCTGTTGAAAAGTAGTTAAGTTACACCATCAGCCCCCCGATTGTCTAAAACTTGCCGATCAAAATCGTATTCATTTGATGGCATTAGCGTCAAAGTAAAATAAACCATAACAGCATTGAATTACAGCTCAATTTCGTGTACCTATGCATTCTCATACGTTTAGGTATGTACGATACGCTCCATAACGCTCCATGTTTAAAATCGGTTGTACTGAATTTGTGACTAAATCGATAGTCATGGAATATTTTACTTTGACGCTAATGCCATGAAATGAATACGATTTTGATCGGCAACTTTTAGATAATCGGGGGGCAGATTCTTTTAAATATTTATTTCCCCTGAATTTCCGATAGGGCCAAGGTCGCTATTCACCATCTTGGGATTCCAAATCCCGTCGGTTCTTCAAGCCATGCGACACACCCATCGCCACTTCAGATTTGTGACTCGATAAGCTATGTAATTCTGGTTTTGCTACACATTCCTAATTTGATCTACACATTCCTAATTTGATCCAGCAGGGATACTCCGAGCAAAGCTCTTTAGTTATCACCCTCTGAGCGACCCTGGGCCGTCTAATGAGTAATGAGTCCATAGTAAGCGAGTAGCGACCATATAGGATATTCTCTATCTCAGTAGCTATCCAAGCTAAGTTGCTAACCAAGAATTGGGTATTTGACTGATATTTTTTTTATTTATTTAAAATAATGTTTTCAAATATGATTGAAATGTTTACTTTTTTAAATATCTTTATTTGTCTCGGAATTATGAGCTATTTTACTGTGATTGTATCTGTCTCTTTCTAAAACGAAATTTTCTATGGAGCGTGTATGCAGCTGATGAATTGTGACATCACATTTCACTAGCGCTCTGTCTGTCTAACGCGAATCTTTAAAGCTCTATAACTTATTTTTTTTGGACCGATTTATTTTCTGTTTCTACAAATGTTATTCTTACGTGTTACATTTTCGATTATATTAATAATGAATACCAACATTTTGACTACAGTCAAATACCCAATTGTCAAGCTTGCATTATATTTTACGAAATGCAGTTTTGACAGTTTCCAATGTGTTTCAGCTATTGCATAGCTTTTATCGCGGGCTTTGAGCGCGGCGACCGAATCAAGAAATTCCGTAACGAAAATAAACCTAACACGCCCCAGTCCGACCGGCACAGCGCGGCAGCGGTGCGGCGTTGAAAGCCGAGCATCGTCTAACGTCGTTTGAGTTCGGCAGACTTCGGCACGGTGTTTGTGTGCTTACGACTAGAAAATGCTATGCAATAGCTTTATCGCGGCAGTCCCCGAGTGCCACACGTATTATTTTTTAGCTACAGAAAAAATAGAGAACAGCCCCTCATTGTACTGACCGACCGACCTTTCGATAGGTAGCCTGCTATCTAGGCATCAAAGATTTTACTAACAAAAAGAAGGACTGCGGTGGTGTTTCGCTGCCGTTCGTCAAGGGGCGGTGCCTGGCCGCACAGGGGGGGTTCGCCGCTGCGGCGCAGTGGAGCCAGGGCAGGAACGAGTGAAAGGAGTGTACCACCATCGAGAGGCACCAAGCGCTCACCGTTCCAAGAGACAGCGCCAAGAACGAGCATGATACTATCATCGCCAGACCAACACCTTTAAAAATGTTTATCTACTCTAGCAGCGAAAAGTTCCAATTTCGAATTTGACAGCTGAATAGAAATGGGTTCATTTCGATTCAGCTGTCAAATTCTTTCGGTTTTGCTTCTCATTTCGATGCAGCTCGTTGTATGGGAACTGCATATAGAAATGGTTATCTTCATAAAATAGGATACCTAAAGCTAAGAGGCTCTGAGTTCTGGCACTTTTGTAGCGTTCATAATGTATTAAAGTTGGTACCCAACCCACTCTATGGTTGGTACTGCCACTCAATATTATTATACAACCTAAAAAAAATTAAAAAAAAAAACTACGCGCAAAGCGAATTATCAAACATAGACAAAGCTTACGGTCGCGTTCAAATAAGAATTTTAGGGTTGCTAGTTTCGACGGAATTGATTGTGTCCACAGGTACAAGCGTCCATAGGAACAACACTTGCCCCTATACAAAATCTTCTCCTTCTTGATCAACGTCCACTGCTGGACAAAGGTCTCTTTTATTAACTTCCATAGGCCTCGGTCCAACCGGTATCGGAATCGGTAGGCGGTGCAACCGCCTGAATCCAGCGGCTCCCTGCAACTTGTTTGACATCGTCGCTCCACCTCTAGTGGGTGGAGTAGCCGGTGAGGGGTCGCCACTCCACTCTCCAGCACCTTGGGTTCCCAACGACTCAGCTCTTCGAACAATGTGCCCCGCCCATTACCACTACAGTTAATAAAAATCTATGGCGACCTAACCTATGGGGATTATTGTTCATATCCAAATGAAAAAGGAATAAGTAGATACCTCTTGCCATGGGCGCCATATCCCAACAATTCAACACGCCCTTCTTCGTAATCACACCCACAGCCAGCTCCAGATAAAACGAGGGGTACACGAACACCACGCTGAACACGTTGTACAGAAACAGGAAGGGCAGATGTCTTCGGAGGTCGTGCACGTAAGGATGCCACCACAGCTGCACGATGCCGACGCAAGATGACATCACCAGTTGGCGGTACGTGATGTTATTCGTCCATCGGTCTGCAATCTGTTGAAAAAATGTCTCTGTGTCTCATGCAACGAATGAGACCTGCAGTGATCCAAGGTTTGATATTATGTTCCCTTCGTTTCATTATTACTTTGCTAGTATGTTTGCCAATAGTTTGAAAAAGCATGAGACAAAAAGAGTTAACAGTTTTGTTAAGGTCATAAGGATCATATGTATGGGACCAGTCTATTACGCTGAAGTATTTTCTGATTGGGTCTATGTCATGTTTAAATCTAACCAGATTTTTTGACTTTTGGTTGGGAATTTTTAGAGATATACCTAATAGAACAATATCATGATCAGTTATGTCACTACAGCATACTACACCAACAGCACCATCAGTTTTGAAGAGTGTGTAATATGCAATTTTGTATTTTGTAATCGATATTGAAGTAAAACTTCTTTACGCACGCTTGACTTGGGGAGTAAGCTGGTAAATGCGTTACGAAAAGTGTGATCGGGCGAGGCGATCCGTTCGCCTAGTTGAGAGGGAGATATTAGTTAGTGAAGATAGAGAGAGAGTTACGTTCCGTTTATTATTGTAGGGGCAAGAGAGAGGTGCGAGCACACATTTTCTTTATCTCTTTCTCTCATAGCCAGTTGCGTTTCTTAAGTTTTACTTCAGTCGTGTGGTCTAAACCCAGGTAGCAGACTGACGTCAGAAACGTATAGGTGACGTCATTCATAGGTCAGTTTAAGGTCAGTCAGTTTTTCGTCAAGAGCGGACGCTACGGGGACGTCTTGCGAACGTCAATTTAAGGTCAGCATCTGGACGTACCATATTGGTCGTAAATAGGACGTTTCGCTAACGTCACTTTAGGGTCAGCATCTGGACGTACCACATTGGTCGTAAAGAGGACGTTTCGTTAACGTCACTTTAGGGTCAGCATCTGGACGTACCATATTCGTCGTAAAGAGGACGTTTCGCTAACGTCACTTTAGGGTCAGCATCTGGACGTACCATATTGGTCGTAAAGAGGACGTTTCGCTAACGTCACTTTAGGGTCAGCATCTGGACGTACCATATTCGTCGTAAAGAGGACGTTTCGCTAACGTCACTTTAGGGTCAGCATCTGGACGTACCATATTGGTCGTAAAGAGGACGTTTGGCTAACGTCACTTTAGGGTCAGCATTTGGACGTACCATATTGGTCGTAAAGAGGACGTTTCGCTAACGTCACTTTAGGGTCAGCATCTAGACGTACCATATTGGTCGTAAAGAGGACGTTTCGCTAACGTCACTATAGGGTCAGCATCTGGACGTACCATATTGGTCGTAAAGAGGACGTTTGGCTAACGTCACTTTAGGGTCAGCATTTGGACGTACCATATTGGTCGTAAAGAGGACGTTTGGCTAACGTCACTTTAGGGTCAGCATCTGGACGTACCATATTGGTCGTAAAGAGGACGTTTGGCTAACGTCACTTTAGGGTCAGCATTTGGACGTACCATATTGGTCGTAAAGTGGACGTTTCGCTAACGTCTCTTTAAGGTCAGCATCTGGACGTACCATATTGGTCGTAAAGAGGACGTTTCGCTAACGTCACTTTAGGGTCAGCACCTGGACGTACCATATTGGTCGTAAAGAGGACGTTTGGCTAACGTAACTTTAGGGTCAGCATTTGGACATACCATATTGGTCGTAAAGAGGACGTTTCGCTAACGTCACTTTAGGGTCAGCATCTGGACGTACCATATTGGTCGTAAAGAGGACGTTTGGCTAACGTCACTTTAGGGTCAGCATTTGGACGTACCATATTGGTCGTAAAGAGGACTTTTTGCTAACGTCACTTTTGGGTCAGCATATGGACGTACCATATTGGTCGTAAAGAGGACGTTTCGCTAACTTCACTATAAGGTCAGCATCTGGACGTACCATATTGGTCGTAAAGAGGACGTTTGGCTAACGTCACTTTAGGGTCAGCACTTGGACGTACCATATTGGTCGTAAAGAGGACGTTTCGCTAACGTCACTTTAGGGTCAGCATCTGGACGTACCATATTGGTCGTAAAGAGGACGTTTCGCTAACGTCACTATAGGGTCAGCATCTGGACGTACCATATTGGTCGTAAAGAGGACGTTTCGCTAACGTCACTATAGGGTCAGCATCTGGACGTACCATATTGGTCGTAAAGATGACGTTTCGCTAACGTCACTTTAGGATCAAATAGGTAACGGTATCCACATCCCAGATGCAGCACAATATAATGGTCAATGGCTATTAAGATCGCAAACTAAACAAAAACGTGTCGAGTTTAGGGTCTTTTGTAATTCTTAGAAACAAAACACACGTGCATGCAATACTCTACGCAGTATATTTCCGTTCCCGCCAAATGCGCGCCCACGCGGCATGCGCCTGACGCCGGCGGCCGGACGCGACGCATAGGAGTGCTCGATACGTGATAAAATACCGATAAATTCGATATTATCGAATGATTGAATTGAAGTCAATATATAATATCGATATATTTTATTCGATATATGAAATACCGTACAAAATTAGAATATTTAGGAAAAATCATCAGTAATTAATTTGCTTATTTATTAATTTCAAACATGTTCTAAACTATTACTTCAACAGTCAACTATCTTTAATTTTCAATAAAACTTAACTACAAAAAATTAACAATCTATATAATTTGTTGTCCAAGTTCGCCAACCCGACGAGCGACGGATACACGAAATAATCTCAAGTTGGCAGCACTGTACTTGTATCATCCTGCTTGAACTATGAACGTGTTGCACATCTATATTCTATTTTTAACCGACATAAAAAAAAACAAAAAGAGTAGGTTCTCAATTCGACGCGTATTTTTTTTATTTTTTACTTTTTTTGAAACGTAGTTATTACGTCCTTATCGCGCGGTGCGGAAGGGGGCTAGACGGAAAAAATTAAGGAACCGATACTCGACACTTTTTTGAAACCGACACTTTTTTGTTGAATGTGAATTTTGCATTGTGTTCGGTATTTTCGCGGTACAACATTGGGTCTCCGTAGCCTAGTGGCTCCGGCAGTCGCTTAACAGTTCAAAGTCGATGGTTCGAATCCCAGCTCGACAGACTGAATTTTCTATTTTCAATTTTATTTTAAATAATTTCTACATGTGGAAGTGGGAAAAATTCCACATGTAGAAATTATTTAAAATAAAATTGAAATAGAAAATTCAGTCTCTCAAGCTGGGATTCGAACCATCGACTTTGAACTGTTAAGCGACTGCCGGAGCCACTAGGCTATGGAGACCCAATGTTGTACCGTGAAAATACCGAACACAATGTAATCGAAAGGAACTACGTTCCATCCGGGTGTCCCTTGACACCTCTCAAGTTTTTTTGGAACGAAGTTCCTTATGGGGCGTCGCGCAGGGGTAACCTAGCCGGCAAAAAACGTCCGTAACGTTAGAAAATAAAAGCGTAAAATTTTTTCGTCACAGTGCTTGTAGTCTTCGTTTATTTTAGACATTCCATCAATTTTTTTTGTTTTTTGTTGAAGTTGTCTGTGGTTACTCTGTTAAAAAACTTACAGTTTACAAAATTTTGCCGTCGGGTTTAGATAAGAAATATTGGGATGAATAAAAAGGATTGTGTGATTTTATGAGACCACGGTAAAAGTAAAACTTTTTTTCACATTATAGACATTTACATAGGCGCCGCCATTTTGGCCTTGGCTGCTCTGACGAGCACCTTTCACATCATCCCTACTCCGCGGCCGACCGTCGCGCGACATCCAACACACAAACGAAAAAGTTTGAGACGATGTTAAAAAAATTTCACTTTAAAAATAAAGTTGATTGGTTTTTTAACCTTGGTTACTAACTTATTTACTCCTAGTAAAGTCTTTTCCTTCTGATATATCGTTTAACATCGATACAATATTTCGATAGGTATATTATATCGGAAAAAATATCGATATTTTTGACATCACTACCGATGCCTGCGGCCCGACCGCCCGGTGCCTACGCCATTTTGAGTTACCTTTGGCTGTGCGTACGACGTGCTTAGCTTACAATCAAGTGGCGTTAAAATCATTAAAATCACGATTTAGCGTCGTAAATCGGTTTATACATAAGTTTGGTTTGCCCGTTTGCCCTTTGACATTTTGTGAAATTGTGAAGTGTGAACTTTTGTGCTAGGATCAAGGATGTATAGTGTGGTTCAATTTTCACCAAATGAAGGAGGAAGTGTTTCTATAATAAACGTGTTTATGAATGTTTTAAGAAACTTGTTTATAACGGTTTTGCGCTTTATGCTAAATCCTTTCGTTTAGCTGATTGTTATTGCCATGCAAAAGACATAGTGGTTGAAGTACATATAATATACTGAGATGTAAAATTAATGGAAAGACATTATTTCAAAATGTGTTGTCATTCACCAAGACAAATAGTAACTATTTTATTGTTTTTCCTATTCTCCATGCATATTGTAATTGATTCATGTACTTATTCTAATCTTAATTTTTTAATATAATTCTTAATTAGTGTATGATTTACAACTGTTATATTATAGAAAGAAAAGAAGTAACAAAATAAATGAACGAATTGAAATTTGACAGAAATTTGAATCTCTTAGTATACTGTAAAATCGATTTTTGAACTAATTACTTTCTTCTTTTCTTTCCTAATATGTGATTACCCCTTAATTAAGAAAAAAGTCGTTCAATGATAAGCTCTCATGGAAAGCTTGAAGAAAAAACTGATTTTATTAATAAAAGGGTTTTGCAATTATGCTAAATCAGTTAAAATTGTGGTTTTATTTTTCTTTTAGCCTGTTCTCTCTCAGTCAGATGTCCAGAAATGGCTTCTTTGCAGACTGAGAACACACATTGGGACGTATTTTTTATCGTGAAAAAATTGGCAATACTTAACGTTATTGCCCATTGAACGATATTTTGACGATAAGATGACGTCCTCTCAAAGTCTATAAAAACGTCCTACTGACGTTTTTAGAAAACGTCCATATTACGATTCTACAAGACGTCCTATTAACGCCTCCAGCAGGCGTCCTATTGACGTCTTCAGAAGACGTCCTGATAACGATTTCAGGACGTCCTAATAACGACCTCAAAAGACGTCTTACTAACGCCTCCAGCAGGCGTCCTATTGACGTCTTCAGAAGACGTCCTGATAACGACCTCAAAAGACGCCCTACTAACGCCTCCAGCAGGCGTCCTACTGACGTCTTCAGAAGGCGTCCTGCTAACGACCTCAGAAGACGTTCATATTACGTTCTATTTGTAGTTCTATATGACGTTCATATTACGTTCTAATTATATTTCTATATGACGTCCTACTAACGACCTCAAAAGACGTTCTAATTGTATTTCTATATGACGTTCTACTGACGTCTTATCGTCGACGTCCACTAAACGTCATTTAGAGACGTCCTGAGGGATATGACATATGATGGTCATTTCGTACGTCCATGCGACGAAGATTACGACGTCATTTACGTCGGAAATGACTGTGAATGGACGTCGTGATGACGAAAAATTGCTACCTGGGAAGCACACTCGTTATTTTTTATCTCAGAATTTGATATAGTTACCACCTTAATATTTGGGGAAATGATACTTCGAACTTTTATCTTGGATAGATAAGCCGGTCAAAATGCGTCGTCAGTGATGCGCGACTCGAACTCTCGCGTACTCGGCTGCATTGGCGGTGAAGGCAAATATGGTTGAGCAAAGCAATGGCTGGGTCATGCTTCATGCTCGTGAACGGGTTCCACCGGCGGGAATGGGGCTACTTTTTGTCTGACCGTCTTAACATGTGTTAAATTATAATTAAGTATACTTTTAAAGAAGTATAAGTAGAAGTAGAATGAGGGGACATTGTGGAAGCACTGCATACAAAGCATAGTATCTATTGTATTGTAAACTTGTTTTGAAGAGAGCAACCGCCGAGTTTCTTGCTGGTTCTTCTCGGCAGGAAGGGCATTCCGAACCAGTGGTAGACTCATCGACGATTCAAAAGCACGTGTAAAAAGTGTATTTGAATACAGAACATTTCTATTGTATTCTTTTCTATTCTATCCATATCGTAGCGGCATTGAGTGCACACCCTTAAGGGGACGCAGTACACTCGACCAAAGTTGCCGGCGCACGTGGGTAACCGGCTTGCTATTTCACCTAACATTGTGTGAGAAAGAGATAGACTCAGTGTAGCGAGTGCATGCGCGCATACTTCCATGCTACCGTCCCGCTCCCGCTCCGTTTCGAGTGAGAGGCGCGATAATTTACACCGAAATCAAGCGCACGAAAAGGGTTGAACAGTCGTTTGGGAAAAGTGTTTTTGAGAAAAAACTACTAAATGTATGTTTACAAAGTAAAGTTATTTGAAATGAATAAATAAACTATGTCTAAAGATAATTTTTTGGAACGTAGTTCCTTATCGCGCGGTACGGAAGGGGGCTAGACGGAAAAAATTAAGGAAACCGACACGACACATTTTTGAAACGTCATTTTTTGTTGAATGTGAATTTTGCATTGTATTCGGTATTTTCGCCTTAGAACTCGGCGTCTGCATGGCCTAGTGGTTAGGAGAGTCGCCTATAAATTCAACGTCGATGGTTCGAATCCCAGCTCGACAGACTGAATTTTCTATTTTCAATTTTATTTTAAATAATTTCTAAATGTGGAATTTTTCCCTAATTTTTTATTGTATAAATTGGATAACGCCATCTGTGAAAAAACAGTAACTCCACCAGAGTAACTCTTTGGTGTTGTATCAGTGCAATAGAAATAAACTAAAAATAATTCATCGTAGTTAATCAATTTAATACTAGATGACACCACTAGTTTATTATAATTCCTTCACTAAAATACTACTACTAAGGTACTACGTTCCATCCGGGTGTCCCTTGACACGTCTCTTTTTTCATACTCCTAATGTTATTTATTTTGCGCCCAAAGTTGACATAAATTTAGTGTGAAAATGACGATCTTTCGAGGCTCGTAACTTTATAACGAATATTTTTTTCAATATTTTATATATCAATAAACCTAGATAATGATAAGGCAAACCGACATAATACTTAGTTTTGAGCGTACAATATCGAATAATGTAGTAATCACTCATCTACGTTTGTATGAAGAAGGTACTGGCTTGAGTCCCCTTAAATGGGCACACTTGTGCACTTTTACCCGTGACTTCGTTCCCGCAATCTATTAAAAGTAATCATGAAGTGGGTGATCCCTATCTAAAATTACCAATTTTGATTTTTTTTCGATTTTTCAACTGTTCTTTTAGGTTTCCCTATTTTTTTAAGCGAACAATACAAAAAAAATATTCAAATTGGTCAAGTCGTTTTTGAGTTATAGACCATTTATAGACTAACGAGCGGCAATTGAATTTTATAATAGGTATAAACTTTCCTCAGCTGACTAAACTGGACTCTAATGTGGGAGGCAATAATCAAAGTTAATTAAATAAACTTACCAAAGGCTCTTCAGTAGATTCAGTATCTACGGTTTCCGTTAAAGTTTTTGTGCGACTGCTCTGTAAAAAATATATATATCCGATTAGAACGTAGGTATGAATATTTTATACAGACAAAAGAAATTTACAAAGAATTACTTACCAAACTCTCACTCATTTTTATTACAACAAAGTCGATGCGAAAATGAAATTGTATTTTCTAAAAATATATTTGTATGAATGTCAAAACCATAGATAAGATCTATGGTCAAAACCATAGAGAAGGATGGTCAAAACAAACTGAACAAACATGACGGTTTTTTTGACGCATTCAAAAATGTTACAGACTACAGTAAAAATGTTTTTAACTTTTTTTGTAGATCATGGCTACTTCAATCCCGTCTGTGCGCATCGATTCGCATTTTGTCCATAATATAATATACTTACAGTGTCATTTTTTATGGATTGGTGTATCAAATTCGGCTTTGCTATGCGTACGTCACCCATACAAAATGACACTTTTAAATATGGACAAAATGCGAATCGATCCGCATATGTGATTCCAGCCTTAAGGTTTTAAAATGCATTTATTTAGTAGGTACTATAGGTATCATAAACTTCTCTGTGATAGCCTTATTAGGTACCGTATGTTGACACATTAAAAACGCCCGAACGCGAATAAAACTGCAGACAATTTTTGGACTGAAAACGTGCAGTAAACGTGCGTTATCACGTTTTTTGCGCGTATAGAAAAAAAGATCGAGTGCATAGGCTATTAATTATTAGCGACCAAGCATAAGACTAATTAATAAAAATAAAAAACAATTTTTGTTAATATAACAAAATTTATTCTCATAATATCGCCTATACTAATTAGCTAAATAGGTAAACTATTCATCAGTAGCTAAAGAAAACGATAAAATATAATAATCATCCCCATTAAATTATTATTTGGCTGAAAACCGTTATACCACAACTCAATACTAAAATGTACACAGTTATAACCTAAAACAAACACACAAAGGTCTTTTAAACTTATGAAATTAAATTAGGTATAACTAAAGTGAACAAACCATAATATAAAAGTTTTAGACATAGATATAGTAATCCTCCCGAACGAATCTGGTCATGGTGGTCCTTAGAGATTATGGTGCATAAGTGTGTGCGAAAATAGATGTGCACTCTATTCCCTCGCACTCATAGTCCGATGGGACGAAAATCCGACACGATCGGAGGATCAGGCGCAGGACCGACGGCGTCCGTGCTCTCCGAGGCACGGGGGCGTCACCCTGCCAACTTCCTAACTCCGGGCTAGTACTGTGAATTTATTAACAGCAAAAACCCAATACAGTATACTGGCCCGACCCGGGCATCGAACCCGGGACCTCATCATCTGCAGACGAACACGCTAACCACTAGTCCAACGAGGCAGATTAACTGTAAATGTCGCCTACATTTACTGCAGGCCTGGCATGCACATCGAAGTGATATCTCGCGAAGAGAGAGAGAGAGAGAGAGATATTGTCGATGTAGACTGATTTCTGGTTTACTCTTCTAAACTTCAAAATTTGAGAAAATACATCATTTTCTATATAATTTTAGAAAATAATTTTATCTCTAATTTAAACGTAACGAGACGAATCATGGTGTGCAACCATGTTAGTTTCGATAGAGATAATACGAGAAAAGGGGTAGACAAAATTTTCTCGCGCGTGCATGCTAGGCCTGCAGGTGTTGGATTGTCTAAGAATGATTATGACAGTGTGAATTGTGATGATTGTAATCACCTCTGATTAACTGGTACTCTCTCGCTATTAGTTAAAATGTATTGATGCAGCAAGAACGCCATAAACAGCCAATCACAGGTGACTGCGATCGTCCACTGATACAATCACCATTTTACATATTGTAATCCCACGGCAGACTCGATATTGCATTGATTTTAATATTTTTATGGTAACAATAGGCATAATCAAAACATCTCGGTAAGCGGCCTTTTGCAAGGTAAAAATAGTACAAACTGTACCTGGAGTGGGCTTTAATTAATTCAATTCGGTAATCAGTGAACATACATAAAAAAAAGATTCCGACGAATTGAGAACCTCCTCCTTTTTTGAAGTCAGTTAAAAAAGGATGACAACAGCCATGTCCAGTGTTAATCATGTATTAATTAGTCAGTGTAGTGTGACCAAGGAGGTTCAATTGTGTAAAATAAAATAAGAAAGGCAATATTCAATATTGTCAAAATAATACAAAAGACAAGGCAAGTTAGGTTTTGTGTAACCAAAATGAAATAATATATTAATGGGTGAATCTTAAGATATAGATCATCTAAGCTAAAAACTATTAAACATTTTGTGTACAATAATATAACAACAGGCGTGGACGCCATTATGCAAGATGTTTCAAATGTCTAGATAATTTTGCAACATTGTAATTTTGTAAAATTGTAACCTAGCTAATCGTCTAGCTAGTGTATGTATTTTATAGATCTAAGGTGACTGTCAATTAGAAGATTATTTATTACATGTGACTGTATACATGGCTTAGTATATACATTTTTGGATTATAGGTGTTTGTTTTGACGTATGTAACTGTGTGTACATTATGCAGTGTGTAATTTAAAGTCAGTGAGCTGTGAAAAAAAAAGTGTGTGAGTCAGCTCCGACGCACGACTGGAGTTTACTCCTTACAGCGTCGTAATGCATTCGCGGCGCTCGCTGCGTCTCGGCGCCGCTCGGACCCGATCGGTACGCGCTCGGCTTCCCTCGGAAAGCTCTTTTGCACGAAAACCAACCTTATTTACTCCACGTTAGGGTAGAAATTTGCATCGTTGTGAAAAACGTAATGAGGTCACGGCTTCCCTCGGAAAGCTCTTTCGCACGAAAACCAACCTTATTTACTCAACGTTAGGGTAGAAATTTGCATCGTTGTGAAAAACGTAACGAGGTCATTCATAAGTAGATTTTACTCCTCGAATTTTTCTCATACCGGGCGCCTTATATATGAAAATCGATTCTTAAGGAGTAAACTCCAAAAATGTATAAGTAACATATTATTCTTATTATTACATCGATTTTTTCGTTAAAACTCAAACATTTATAAATAATAATTTATAAAACCTAAGGAAAAATGATGACAGTAAAAGGTGGGTATCCATTACTGTACTATATTTTTTATAATCAACGTCAAAACACACCTCAAAGTAAACTAAGTTGAATTAAAGTAAGTTGAAGTTAGTAAATAAAGCAGTTCTTTTTACTTAATTTACTTTAAGTTATATATCTATTCTAAGATAATAAAAAAAATCCGATAACTTCGTTACAATAAAATATTTCATATCGCATAGCGCCGTCCATGAACATTGATAATTTAGAAATTTCCAACAAACACATAGCGAATTTTTCGTGATTTATTAATTCATTTTATTTAAATAAATTCATTTCATTTTTTTTTAATAAAAAGTCCAAGGCGTTGCGCCAATATGCGCAAGGAAAAAAGGAAAAAGACGCGCGCTCTCTGAAAACTCGAGTGATTTAATGACGTGGATCGCAGCATATTCGAATCGAACAGTGACCCAACGTGTATTGCAAAACCCAAGCCCAAAGCAACGGCTGGGTCATGCGTCATGCTCGTGAACGGGTGCCACCGGCGGGAATGGAGCTACTTTCTGTCTGCCCATCTTAACATGTATTGAATTGTAAGTATGCATTTTTGGAACTTACACTCATTGTGGAAACACTGCAAACACTGTGTACATAGCATAGTAGGTACCTATTGTAAACTGTATTGAAAAGAGCAACCGCCGAGTTTCTTGATGGTTCTTCTCGGCAGGAAGGGCATTCCAAACCAGTGGTTCGATCATA
Source organism: Oeneis ivallda (assembly GCA_029955525.1). NCBI lineage: Eukaryota > Metazoa > Arthropoda > Insecta > Lepidoptera > Nymphalidae > Oeneis > Oeneis ivallda. The sequence goes on from JARPMR010000014.1 coordinate 7,834,491, forward strand.
TCATTTGACGATTGGAAAGCACTTGTAAAAGTTTATTTGAATAAAAAATATTTCTACTCTATTCTATTCTATTGAGCGGAAAAATTAACCCGACTACAAATAATTTAATATAAAAAAATCTTTTTAAAAAACCGACTTCAAACGCCCCCCCCCCACTATAAAGTATATAATTTGTTGTTGATATCTTAAAAACAGCTCGACCGATTTCGATAAAATTTAAATGGGACCACCTGGGAAGTATAACATATAATTGGATGTAACATCCGTCATATAGACTTTGTTCGTATAAAATATAGCCTATGTCACCCAAACCATCATAGCGAATCGATTGACACTTTATTCATCAAATACATAAATAACATACCCCTTCCTTTTGGCTTTGCTGAAGTGGGTAAAAATAACGGCCTTAATTCCAATTTTGTCCACCTGAACAGATAAGTTGGTGTCACTGGTAGATTGTCATAACAACGCGGTATAGTTGGAAATTACAAAATGATCAAAGTTAAGCCGAAAATGTGATACATTAACCGATACATCGTCACCAACGCCGTCTTGACCGACCGACCCTGGCCAACCCTGGTCGACCAACCCTAGGCGACCTAGGTCGGCCAGGGTTGGCCGAATGCCTCTTGTCACCTGTGAGACACCATATATTAGGCCGCGGCCGTACTGGTGAGGCGAATGGCGACGCGACGCGATAAACCATGTCCATATTGCAGCGGCAACAAACTAGCGAATTACGCTTACATCGCGTAATGACTGGTCGTACTCAGTGCGGAAAAATTCATTGGTTTTAGAGCGATTTCAGATCTGCATATTTTTCGCGCGTATAAGCCCGTCGGCATACGCGCTTACACGCGCCCCACATTTTGCGAAAAAACCGAACGCGCGTATAGTTTTTGCAATTCACGAAGGTGAGTGAGCTTTACTCGTGGTTACTTCGTGTCGTGTACATGCACATTGCATAAGTGTGCGTGCCTGTCAAAGCCTAGGTGGGAGCGGGCAGGCGCGAGCATTGCGCTCGCTCACACTTATACAGATACAACACATACACACACAACCATAAGTCAGTCGCCCTCGTGAATTGCAAGAACTATACACGTGCTTATTCCGGCGTGTTCGCTCAAATCGGTGTTTCGGACGAACTCGGCTCGCTCTTATACAAGTTTAAAAGCGCGACAACGCTCGTACTTGCGAGTGTGGCAAAGGGCGAGCTTATACGCGCCTATACGCGCTACCAAAAACGAGCTTATACGCGCTACCAAAAACGAGCTTATACGCGCTACCAAAAACGAGCTTATACGCGCCGAAAAAACGCTAATCAGAAACCGCCCTTAGTACTATTGAAAATTATCCGCGACATAAATAAATTACGCACGTAGTTTGAACGTGCGTTTTATCTGATGCCGCCCCCATTTGCTTATAGGAGTTTGTTTCAACGAAGTCGCCATCGCGTCGCAGTCGCCTTACCAGTGCGGCCGCGGCTGTCCATGTGTGGGCGGGTAGTGGGTAGGTAGGAAGGTGGTGTCGCAGGTCGTCACCGCGCAGGTCGCGACCCTCACAGCCGGAACAGGTCGCCGGCGGACGGCAGCGGCGCCAGCCCGCCCGTCACGTCGGGCAGGCGGGACACGTCGGGAAGGTTCTCTATGTGCGACTTCACTTCTGACTTCACTTCGTAGATTTTTTGCAGTTTTATGTTGTATTCCTGAAAAAATATGTTCTCGTAAACGTTTGCACACTCAACTAAAACCTAACTGGTCAAAACAATCAGGCGATATTCCCAAGAGATGTGGGTCGGATCACCGCCTGGGCCTTAATTTTTAATATGTACCTATGCTGAGCTATTTATTATGTTAACACTTTAATAAAATCTAAAAAATGCTCTCTTAACTATGGTTTTGTTAACAACATGTTTTGTTATTGAATATTACGTCAATATTCTTAATTTTCTTATTTCGCATAATATTTATTTTAAGATTTTTTAAACCATTTTTATAATATTATAGTACAGAAAACATTGTATCACTTTCTCAACTCAAAAAAAATATTATTTAAAACTTATTTTTTTGCCGCACTTTTAAAACGTGTTAACTGACGACACGCATTAAAATCTAACGATTGTGATCAACTGTTATTTTACATGGTTTTTGGCATAATTGCCAATCTATAATAAAAAAAATCTTATCTCAAGCTATCTTACAATAACGCACGTCTATCTTACAATGAAAAAAATTTAACCTCTAGCAATCTTAAGCCAATCTTATAATAAAAAAATTCTAACCTCAAGCTACAAGCCTAGCTTACAATAAAAAAAACTCCAACCTCTAGCTTCGCCTCTGCTTGCTTCGCGAGCTCCCTTTGCGCTTGCTCGAAGTCCCTCAGCATTGCTGCCACCTTTCTCCTCTTCTCCAACTCCTCAGACAACCTCAGGTTGTACTCAGCCAACAGCTCCACCGCTGAATTTACTATAGCGCTTAGGCTCACCGCAGATTCCTTATCTAGAAAAGAAAATTTATACTTAATACAGACGATATCAAGCAAATTATTAAAAAGAAAAAAAACAAAGACCCGACTGCGTTAATATCGACGGATAATAGAAATAAGATCAAAATAGAATCAAGGGTTTTTTCGCAGACGCCATTTTTAAATTTTATACCCTATGTCACTCTCACAATTAAGACGATTGTATCATTACAAAATTAAAAATTCGTCGAACCGCTTAGACTAGTCTAGAGGATAGTCTGTAGAGCGCTTCAAAGAAATAGAAAACATTTGCTCGAAAAACATTACCCTCTTTTGGCTGTCGGCTAAATATCCCCAAACTGGATTGCTTTTCCGTGGGGACCGTTTAGACCCAAAATTGAACGTTTAAATTTTTAATATGTATTTCTGTGTACCTTGCTTCAAATAAACAATAAAACCATTGATAACTTTATTCAGCCAGCTTATTGACAGCAGATATGGCTAATACAAAGTTATTTTTGCTGCTATGCTACCTTGAAAATGTAGGTACGATGTATTTTATAACAGCAAATAATGTTGTAACTCTGTCGTTTTTGATTTGAAGGTATTCCCCTATACTATAAATGCGAAAGTGTGTTTGTTTATCCCTCAATTCACCAAGCATCGCAGCAACGGATCGACATAGTTTTTTGGATGTATAAGTTGAAGACCTGGATATTGACATTGGCAGTAGTCTATACGTATGTTGAATTTTGGGTCTAAACGGTTACCACGGGAAAGTAATCCAGTTTAGCGGCTTTTACCTGACTGCCGAAGTAGATTAATGTTTCAACCCTCTATTTTTCTGGGGTAAAAATTATTTTATGCCTGAAAAACAGAGGGGCAAAAGCTAGTTGTATACATGGTGTTAGGAATATGCTAACTAAAACTGAAACCAGGAATTCAGAACATAATTCTGAGTTGCTCAGCGTTGGAATTGTTCATCTTTCTTTGCATGACTATTAATTAGGTACAACATGGAATCGTCTGACATCTATCTGAACATGATTTTGATTGAAAAACAACAATTACTATAACAATATTTAACACAAAACAAAAATATATTTAAACTTCCATACATACACGCGCGACAAGCTGTTTATCTAAAGTCCAAAGCAGGAGTTAAAACGAGACACAGATGTCTCGTTTTAACTCAGTCTTGAGTCTGAGCAGAGTCAACGTACGATCTATAGATCTCAGCCCAAGTACCTACCTACATCAAAGTTTTTGTAGTACCTAGTTTATATTCGTTGATCGCAGCGTTGGGATCGCATTGTTCGCGATACATTTCGTGCTCAAAAATTACAGCATGAAAACATAATTAAGAGATATAACCAAGTGAAAAGCTTCTATTGCAAGAGTTTTTCTCAATTTTTAAGCCTAATTTATTATCTACATATCACAGGAAGATAAGAAATAAATATGGTGCATAAGAAAGGAAAAGAATTACAGTAAACAGCAGTAATTAATTATTTATTACACATCAACCTTTGGAAAAGGATAGTCAACCGGCTTCTGCTTCCTAGAAAGTCATCTCTGTTGCAAGAAGCGTAGTTATGAGTGACGAAGACGACGCTATAGAAGATGAGGTGGCCCGATTGTCTCTTTCTGAAGCTCGATATGTGATATTCACTGCAGGTTATTGTAGGTAATGTTATACTCGTAGCATTTTGTTATATAAAACAAATGAAACAATAAACTCGAATCATCGTTTATTTTTATATTATGTAGCGGTACAAAAAAGTATGTCTCTTCGTTTATAGTATAGAACAGTAGTGTAGTACAGATGATCACTTGGGTGGGGCATTTACCTTCTAACTTAGATAATAATTGCACTTCGGATACTTCTGGGGGCAGAGAGGCAATGCGCTCCCTGACCGCTTCGTCGCTCGATGCGCTGGATTCCAACTCCAGCAAGGCCTGGAATTTAAAGCACAAAGTTAGAACTATTATGACAGCGCGTCTACAACGTGTACCTACTGAAAGTCCGAAAAACTACTGCAGGGTACCTTTGTACCTTTCATATACTTAGAGCTCTTCAGCACAAGCATTGGACTCGAAGCCCTTATAGTTTTTGAGTAAACCACACTGAAAGTTTTCACCAATAACAATCTTAGCACAACCCTAGAAAACATAACGCGTCGGTATACCTACTACCTATATATAGGAAAGAAATTAGTTCCAAAAGTCGGGTGAAATTATTGCATACTAACTTTTGCCCGCGGTTTCACTCACGTTCGATTTTGCAAACCACGATTTTACCCCCTTAGGGGTTGAATTTTCAAAATCCTTCCTTGCCTGCCTCCACCATAATGACTATCTGTATGCCCAATTTCAGTCCGATCCGTCCAGTGGTTTGAGCTGGGCGTTGATAGATCAGTCAGTCAGTCAATCAGTCAGTCAGTCAATCAGTCAGTCAGTCAATCAGTCAGTCAGTCAATCAGTCAGTCAGTCAATCAGTCATCTTTTTCTTTTATGTATTTAAACTAGCTTTTGTCCAACTTCGCCCATGTGGTGTTAGTTTTTTATGAACCCCGCGGGAATCCTGTGTTGTTCAGGGATAAAAGGTAACCTATGCCACATTCTTAAATTCTCAACAATATCCACGCAAGAACCATTCTTCAACCATCACTTCAATCCATTGTTCTGTTGTCCAATTGGAGGACAAAACACAAACAAACACACTTTTGCATTTATAATAATTGTAAGGATAACATACATACTTAAAAAAATCAGAAGTTTTATTTCAATAGCTTTCGACAGCTAAAATTGACAGAGACAAGTCACGCGTCAGTACATTCTCTGATAAATTAAAATTCAAATTCTTTCATGTAGGCCAACTTGTGGCTCTTATGAAAAGTCTACCACTGGTTCGGAATGCTGATTCTGCTGAGAAGAGCCAGCAACAAACCCAGCAGTTGCAGATAAGGCCTGTTATAGTAAGCGAGCGCACGACATTAGCAGTACTGCTCTCACGTTTCATGACTGCACATGCCAGAAGGGTTGGTGAGTACTGTAATATCATCACAATAATATGAACACGTCAAAAGAAAGCTAGTCGGGGTGCACTGGAAAAATTGCTAGTAAAAATTATATATACGATTGTCTGCATTGAAAAAATTGGTTATGCAAAAATCGCCACTGCAATGCCAATCAAAAAGGTAATAGATCTGATAGTATAATGATGTGTGAAACAATAAAGTTTTTAATTTTGCTGTTACTTTTAACAAATGATGTCGAAAATGGAGTTCAAAATAGTTATCTTCTTGGAATTAAAAAATCTCAATCCATACAAAGTTCGCGGGCATCATCTAGTGTATAATAATTTAATGTATAATTTGCGGGCGAGAATTGTATGGAAAGTTTTAAGATAACGGCAAAGAGTAGACTGTGACAAACAGCTGATGTTGGTATTATTTTCTAACTGATAATGCCTGCAAATTCGTCCATTCAGATTGTTTCTATATTCCAACAGGAAGTCTATAATTTTCCAGAACAAAATGTGGCTTATATGTTAATTATTCTGGGTATAAGCTATCTTCATTCCAAGGAACAAAGGCAAGGCTCCATACTTCAGTTTATCGGAAATCGATTTGAAGTGTCTATACATGATAAAACCGTAGAGGTTCCATTACTAAAACATAATCACTGAGATTTTTCATTTGAGGAACTCACAAAAAAAATATATTAACAATTTTATATGTATTTTGAGGTTATAAAAATATGTAGATAGGTATAAAGACGTAGTCATAATTCCTACCTCCATGTTATTTTAAGTTCTAATTTTTCAATGGGATGTGTTACTTAGTAGTCTACAGAACTCTACATAGACAAACTTTTGAATTTCCGAGCAAGCAATGTCATTGAGAAACGATCCAAACCAATCCAAACTCAAAGTGCAATATGAATTAATCAGATGATGGTTCATTATTTAATAATTATTTAACCAAGGCAAAAGATGTAAAACTAATTTCATATAAAAACGAACTAACATAAATACTTTGTTTTGTATAAATCATATTCATAGACACCTCCTAAAACATTCAGGTACAATTCTGTCATTATTCTTTCAGCTAAATTGGTTCAGTAGTAACAGTAACAAACATCCAAACATTCAAATTTTCACATTTATGATATTAGTAATAAAATAACTAATGTGTTAAGGTTGAAGGAAGGTTTTATTAAAACAATTTACCTTAATTAGCTCTTCAGGTTCTGGAGGCTCTCCAGGTGGAGTGTTGGGGCTAACAGAGTTTGTGTCATGACTCTCCGACTTACTCTCACTCCGTCTCCTTTCACGTTTCTCTTTCTCTTTACTCTTCTCTTTTTCTTTGCTCTTCTCCTCTACCTTTGGCTTCTTTTCTGGTTCCTTTGCCTCAGTGTCTACGGTTTTTCTTTTAATTGCATTAGCTGGTGCCGCATCATTGGGATCAACTGAAATAGAAATAAAATACATTTATTTAAATGTGCTATTTGTTAATTATAGTAAAATCTCACTAATGATGCACTATTATAATTAAATATAAAAAAATCTTATTAAAAAACTGACTTCAAACACCAGCGCCACTACAAAGTATATAATTTATTGTTTATTTTTTTAAAGCTGCTCGACTGATTTCGATAAAATTTGAATGGGACCACCTGGGAAGTATATCCTTTCAAACAAAAAAGAATTTTCCAAATCAGTTCAGGCGTCTTCGAGTAATCGGTGAACATAAATAAAAAAAAAAGATTCCAATGAATTATAGCCTCTGATATGATATTATAGCCTCCTCCTTTTTTGAAATCGGTCAAAAAACCAGAGGTGCAAGATTATTGGAATGTTCCCATTACTGGATTGTATAGAAAATTTCATAATAAATAAAATAAATAGAATAGAATAGAATAGAAATGTTTTTTATTCAAATAAACTTTTACAAGTACTTTTGAATCGTCAATGAGTCTACCACTGGTTCGGAATGCTGTCCCTGCCGAGAAGAACCAGCAAGCAGTAAAGTATTTCATAAAGGAAATACAATGTATGTATTTATGTTCATTACTGTATGTGTTTGTGTTTTGTGTAACATATCTCACAATTAAATAATTACAGAGTTTTACACTGTTTTTGTGCAATTTGTAGTTGGCGGAAGGTGCTGAATTATTGGATGTGTTGGTCTACTGAAGTTCTGGATTAGTGATATTCTACTGTATTTATTATTGCATTCATATTCCCAGCAGTTTATAAAAAAATTATAGTAAATAATAAACAATTATTAGGTATGGATCTAAGTATTAGATAGCTCAACAATATTTAATGTTTAGTGTCAACAAAAAGAAAATAATTACCAGCCACTTTAAACTCCTGTATCTTGGAAGGCTCATACACTGCCCTCTCCTCCCATATAGTCAGTATCCGATGAAGGGATTGCTTGGTCTTGGCATTGATACCAGTCTTGGCCATATGCTTTAATGCATCAACAAGCACATTTCCAAACTCCTTCCCGTATTCGGGCCCTTTCTTTTTACTGTTTTGTATCACATCATTTGCTAGATACATAAATGTGAGCTGTTTGCTGTCCTTTGCTGGAAAACACAAGATAATTAAATGTTTACATTAATTATTACGATATAACCCTTGCCATTTTTTTTATTTTTATTAAAGTGTTAACCCACACTTATGGAAATATCGGAATAAATTTATAAGTAGTTCAACAACTGTAACATGTTGCTACTAGATGTCGCTAACAGTTGCTTAAACTGAAAAAGTAGATACATATCACTAATTTCGATGCTGATGTGTGTGCAGCTATGGTGTAACGGTAACACACTCGGGCGCGATTCCCAAGAGACGTGGGTTCGAATCCCGCTGGCCTCGGAAATTTTGATATGTGTTTATAAATTTATTCTGATAACCCTTGCCAATAAGGAAATGGAATGAAAATAGTAGGTAGCATTTGAAACAACAGTGAAAAATCAGACAAAAAATATTTCAATCAATATTTTATCTAACCAATGTAGAAGCCCTTATCTTTCAATGATGATTGTTTAAATGTTCATGAAGTGTTGATGCAATGATGGTTACATTTAGAAATTGATGATGAAGTAGGTACCATTACAGATATGTTTTTATGGAGCTGGCTTGGGGCATAATATTCTAACCTAGAGACCCTGTATAAGTTTCTGCAAAGTTTTCCTACAACATAACATTCGACTAGGGGCAAAACTGGCGAAACAACGGGAAAATCTTAGTATTAATACATCATTGCAAAACGCAATTTATTTTAAGTAATTGATATGCACCTTTAGAAACTGTGCTAAGACACGTACGTTTTATATAAAGCTATTTTTGAAACGTCCTCACGAAATTCTTGCACGTGAACGATTTGGACGGATAGTAATATGAATTTTCTACATAGCAACTTCATTCCAACAAGATATAATGAAGTTATTTGATAGAATAATACTTGATACAGATATTAACATGGAAATAAGAGATAATCACCTTTTAATAGCTCTTTGTACCATGTTTTGACGATAGCGGCGTGGTGTTTTCTGTGATGTATAAGCCATAAAGACAAGGTCTGTATGCTCTGTTGGCTTGAATTTAAATCCTGCAACTTACGAATTAACGCGTTTTCAGTAAAACCGGACATATTTAAACGTATTCTCGCACAATAAAACTTAGCAGCACCCACCAACGCGCAATCAACTTTTATTTTCAATTTTGTTGACATTGACGTTTAAACCATAGACCACGAACACTATGCAAGTCACCCATGGAAGTAGGACTAACCCCGGCTCCACACTATGGCCCCAATATTCGTACCAATATTCGCCCAACGTGTGGATGGAACGCGAAGATATGGCCCCAACATTAGTTCGGTCCCGTCAGAGCCAACGCAACGTAAAGATCTCTGATAGCGAAATTGCTCTCAGCGCTTTAATAGTAATGAGTGCTTATAATTTGTACCTACTTGTTAGTAAACAAAAAGAAAAAGCCACGTCAAAGAAGATGGTGGATGACGACACACCATAAAACAGTAGTTCATATTATGCAAACCAATTTGGTTTATAAATCCCATCTATTGATGAGCCAGACCGAACGGTCTGGCTCATCGACAGATGGGATCAAGAAATCAGAAATCAATCATCAAGAAAATTAGTGATAGTTCCTACTCAGGAACTATCACTAATTTTCTTTCTGTAAAAACGATGCGCACTCATCAATGACTCTCTCTTTTTTAGGGTTCCGTACCCAAAGGGTGCTAACGGGACCATATTACTAAGCCTCCGAAGTCCGTCTGTCCGTCCGTCCGTCTGTCAGCGGGCTGTATCTCGTAAGCCGTAATAGGTAGACAGTTGAAATTTTCAGTGTGTATTTCTATTGCCGCTATAACAACAAATAATAAAATTAAATTAAATTAAAAAATAAAGGGGGCTCTCCCTACATGAAAAAGGAATCGAAATAAAATTTTATTTTTTACCCTGGCATGTGGGGTGTCATTGTCTAGAGCTACAGGTTAATGCAGTGTTTCCACAATGAGGAAAAAGAGAATTTACAGGTTAATCATTACCTACTATCTCATGAATCGCTGGAACGAATTATATCCACGCTTTTTTGTCATTTATATAGTCTTCAAATATATTTTTCATTATTTTTTAACTTCGAAAATGAAGAAATAGAGGATCATCAAAATTGTGACCAAAACAAACGAGCATTTTTATACTTTAGTACTATCTAAGAACTAAGATATCTAAATAGGTACCTATGTATCTAGTTTTAAAAAAGTGATTTGGTCATATGTACGGAACCCTAAAAGAGCGAGGCCCGACTCGCACTTGGCCGATTTTTTTTTAAATTCCTCAATTGAGTAAATCATTCCCATCTCTCTTTCAATGTTGCGCCATGCATCAGTTACAAAATTTTTATTTTTAAGACCTTTTTTGTATGCATTCCATATCACTGGATTAGCTTGGTATAGCTCAATAAATTCAATTACTTTTTCTTTCGACTATTCTGGTGGCGATTTTGGAGATGACGATATTCTCGTTCGTTGTACACAGTAGGTACGTCCACACTCGATGCGCGTTGCGACAAGGCTGATGTTGATTGTTGGCACCAACGTGTGGATGGAACGCGAATATTGGCACAGATTCCTTTGAATAAACCGACACAGAACGGCGGAAGTCCCAATATTCGCGCGAGTATTGGGGCCAGTACTAATTTCCCGCTCCACACGTTGGGCGAATAGTATTCGGGCCAATATTGGGGCCATAGTGTGGAGCCGGCCTTAAGCATGGAATCGTCATGGAAATAGGATTGGTCACTAGTTAGGTGATGGAATAGAATAGAATAGAAATAGAATAGAAATGTTTTTTATTCAAATAAAGTTTTTTACAAGTGCTTTTGAATCGTCGATGAGTCTACCACTGGTTCGGAATGCCGTTCCTGCCGAGTAGAACCAGCAAGAAACTCGGCAGTTGCTCTTTTCAAAACAAGTTTACAATTATAGTAGTATAAGCTATCAGAAGCGGATTTATTTAAAAGTTATCAGAAGCGGATTTATTCCTCAAAAACTAATCAGGCTATACGAGAACGCATCTCTTAAAACGCTGAAACCCTACCTAAGCCGTCTCCACCATCCCCAATAACGGCCCCTTTCCACTCAGCTAATAACCACAGCACGACAGACAAACCACCATCTGAACGTGAGGGTAGTCATCAAAATGCACAAATCAACCAACAAACAATTATTATGACTCAGGCGTGATCCCCATCACGATTAAGAGATGTTGACGGTATGCTCGTCCCAATAAAAAAAAACGAACAAATAGCACGCTGCGCTTATAAGGCCGACGATCGCTCACCGTCGCCTCTCCCGACTGGTAGATCGGCTCGGTGTTGCTCGTGCGCGCGCTCGGATTCATTTTTTTTGGGTACCCTCCTTTATCTCCTATAGTAGATATTATGCTATGTATGCAGTGTTTCCACAATGAGGAAAAAGAGAATTTACATGTAAATCATTACCTACTGTCTCATGAATCGCTGGAACGAATTATATCCACGCTTTTTTGTCATTTATATAGTCTTCAATTGTATAATATGCTTTTTCAATAGGATTAGTTTTAACTGATTTCTTAAACTTGTGTAAAGGCAAGTCTAAGATCGACTGTGGAATTTTATTATAAAACGTTACGCCCATTCCCACACAAGCACTTCAACACTTGGATATACCGGTAGTCAATCTGGCATCTCTGCAGCGACCTCAATACAGCCCAAGTTTCCACCGAATCAAAGGCTTTCTCATAGTCCACAAACGCTTAGCAAAGTGGCCGGTTATACTCTTCCGTCTTTTGTTTATCCTGCCGCAGCGTATGAATGTGATCTATGAAGCCAAAGCCTTTTCAGAATCCGGCTTGTTCGGGAGGCTGGAAGTCGTCAAACCTACGAGCGAGACGATACGTGATGACTCTCGAGAACCTCTCTCTAGAGAACTCTCGTGAAAATAGGTAAAAAGGTACATTATTTAATCAGTAGATACCTCATTTTTTTGCATCTAATGAAAGAGCGGGATATCAAAATACGTATAGTACTAGTTTTGAATCATCACTTTATATATAAACAAACAAACATTAAATGCGACGTACTAAGTATACAGCGGGTCCTAAGAGCCGCGCCACCTTTCGACTGAACCGGCGCGTTTATGTTGGCTTTACAAAGTGGGCCAACAATTTAAGCGAACGAATTTACTTAAGGTTATTTTTTTAAATATATAGACTAGCGCTTGACTGCAATCTCACCTGATGGTAATTGAAGATATAGCCAAGATGGAGCGCGCTTGCCTAGAAGATGCCTATTCACTTTTGATTTAAAGGTACCCAAGTTATGGTCAGTTGGAAAAACGGAAGCCGGATGGGCATTCCAAATTTTAGCGGTGCGTATTAGGAACGAGGAAGCAAAGCGCTTAGTGCGGGATCGTGCAATTTCGCCCACGTAGCGGTGAACTAAACTCGTCTGCCCGCGAAATTCAAATTTAATTTGATTTTTCGCAATTAAGGGCTAATGGCATTCTAATTGCGCCAATGACAGTATCATCTTCACAGATTTATTTATAAATTTATAAATCTTAATTTGAAAGTGTCCAGTTTATGAAATTAGTCTGAGTATCGAGTTTGATGTGAGTTACTCACAAATTAGTCGATAATCGGAATACTAATATTAAAAATGCGAAAGTGAGGATGGATGGATGTTTGTTACTCTTTCACGCCGTTTTGGCTGAAATTTGGAATAGTACTAGCTCATACCCAGAATTAACACATAGGGGCTACATTTTATCCCATAAAATTGAAATTGATAGACATATTATAACCGTCGTGAAACAATTTAAAATTCATGACATTCTTTTTCTAAATTTTATTTTTAAGTGTCACTGTTATAATTTTATTTTTTTGTGAGTTTTTAATTAGTGTCTTAGTCTTAGTGACAAAAATTAAATAAAAATCTTTTTGGGCTCTGTATCGATAATAAAGCATCTTCCAGTCACAGTTTTATTATAAGTATAGATGTGGTGGATGATGTCTTGTCGTTTTCGTCTCTGGCGAGTTTGCTAGCGATACCTTCTATCGATAGTTCTGTCGATAGTTCCACTATTGCTGAGCAATTGAAAGACTATCGATAGTGTTCTATCGAGCGGCATCACTAGTTTTAGGGGGAAAATGTATAAGGATAAGCTAAGGTCTATCGATACAATTATAATAATATTGTGTCGCATTTTTACCAAGAGGGACATTTTTTAAACAGGTAGAGTGTAGATGATGCCATATCTAGCTGATTTACACAACCGGTATTTTAATAACGAATTTGCTAGATGTCAAGCACCTTACTAAAAAGGTCTAAAATATAAAATTAATTACGATAAATAATAATATTATGTCTACATTTTTGAACCTTATTCTAATGTTCTTAAGACAAACATTCTTGGTATCTAGGAATACCTCTATTTAAAGGTACATCCACACTCTATGACTTTGCCGATCACGATCACACCGCATAGCCTAGTCGTGATCAAGATCGGTAGAGTAGGTACGCGTAAGTTGTGTTATGAAATCAGTGTAAAACGGTCCGAACAACATGGAAGGGGCATCGTTTATGTGTTGCTATCTATCGTAGTCGGTAAATAGTAAATACTGACCGAACGACGTGTGTAACCACACATAATTTATGTTTTGACAAGGCATAAGAGGTTTATAACGACCTAGCAATCAAACCGTGATCTAGGTACCTACGTGTAAAGTAAACTTTAAACGTATAATAGCGCCAGGCAAATTTCGTCGCTTACCTAGGTTCCTACTACCTTGATACGGTCATGCTCATGCATAATCGTGATCGCCAAATAGATCAGGTGTGGTCAAATCTTAAGTTGGATTGGAAAAAAACTCGTAAGGCAGCGTATAAAATGGGTTTTATCAGTCTTTGGTTAATCAGCAATTTAAATGTGACATGGTGAGAACTGCTGAAAACTTGAATATACCTACCTACTAACTACATAGGGTTGAACATTGGGTAGGTAGGCTCTTGGTAGGCTCTTCCATCTTTTTATTTATCATATAAATGACTAAAATAATATTCTAACCTTTTAATCTATCCCACCCATTATAGGTGCCCATTAACCCATACCCACAATATATTGAGATCCATTTTTCATTAGGTACAAAGGTTATAGCATAGGTACATAATTAGGTATCGTAAATGTGTTGAGTTCGTTGCTCGTAAACGGATCATCATCGCCTCAGCTCGAGCCAACGAACTCAACACATACTACATTTATATCAGTGGCTTGAGCCGTTTAGTATGAAGTTCCATAGTACAACACACACTAATCAGCATAATTACGGCATCATCGCCTCGCCTCGGAGGAAGCTTGCCAGCTTTTACATTACTAACCGCAAGCGGTACGTGGTCAACTCGCAATCCCCGCGATTCTCGTCGTTCCCTAGCCTAAATACGATTTGTCCATAGAGTAACGACTAAAGGTCTAGACTCTATGGTCTCGACTCTCGTCGATAGCCGCTCGAGCCGGACGCCGACCGCGCCGTTCCCGCGCTTACGTCTCGCGGGCGCCCCGCTTACGTCTTCCCCCTCCCGCAACCTGCTCAATCTCTATCACATGCCATTGCCAGGCCACCCCGTCGCGGCATTCACGAAACAACTTCTAGCTAGCCGTAATGCGTGCGAGTTTATACATAAGATTTAAAACAAAAAATAGCAATGCAAAGGGAGAAACTGATTGAAGAAGTAAGAAAATATTCATTTTTATACGACCTAAGTGACCCTAAATACCGCGACAACATCAAAAAGGATGAAGCATGGAGACAAATTAGTACTACTTTAAAACTACCTGGTAAGCATTTTTTTAATGAAGGTGGCAAGGCATTGAGTTTAATACGCTCTTGCTCCAGAATCACCCTAAATTAACTTTTTATTTACCTTTTTATAGTTTTCCGGTACCAGCTATCCTAGTTTAAAAAGAAGACAATATTTTGTAGGTAGATAATACAGAAGCGCAACACTTGTCGCGTGACGCCGTGCGCCGCCACCGTACCGCCAGGCGTCATGCGAAGATAATATTATCTGTTATTTATTAATAATATTATTACCTATTAGTTTTGTTGCAAAATGGGAAATATAAACAATTAGATGATGCTCGCAACTTCGTCCGCGTGGATTATAGCTATTTATGCAACTGCATCGTAATGAGGGTCATTTTAATTCGAGTGCTGTTTTTTGATACGAGGCTTGCCGAGTATCAAAATAGGATAGTATACGAGAATTAAAATGACTAATTACGTTCAGTTGCATACAAGATTTTATCTACGACAAGGAAAATAAAATCATTAACAAAATACGCCGTAGGCTCATTAAAGTAACAAAAAGTAACTCCGTAAGTCGCCACCAGCCGCCTGTGGCGCCTCTGTCAACAAAAAGTAACTCCGTAAGCCGCCACCAGCCGCCTGTGGCGCCTCTGTTGTATGAACGGTACAAAAGTGCCAGAACTCAGAGCCTTAGCTTTAGGTATCCTATTTTAAGAAGATAACCATTTCGATTCAGCTCCCATACAACGAGCTGCATCGAAATGAGAAGCAAAACCGAAAGAGGGTTCATTTCGATTCAGGTGTCAAATTCGAAATTGGAACTTTTCGATGTTGGAGTAGATAAAGGTTTTTTTATTCCCGCAGGAACTTCTTAATTTTCCGGGATAAAATGTAGGCTATGTGTTATGCTGGATTTGAGCTATCACTATTCCAAATTTCAGCCAAGTCGGTTCTTTCGTTGTGGCGTGAAAGAGTAACAAACATTCATCCATCCATCCATCCATCCATCCATCCATACATCCATCCTCACAAACTTTTGCATTTATAATATTAGTACGATAGTGAGATTTTTATTTATATCCAAAACAAAATTGATTTTGTAGCTTGATGATAATGTCTTAATTGAACTTCCAGTAATTAAATATCTACCTGCAACAATATACATTAGTTAAATAATAATATAATACACTCACTTTAGAATTGGTGCTAACTGCTAACATACCTTCAGTGCATATAACTGTTTTTTTATTTCAGAATCCGAATGCAAGAAAATTTGGTTAAATCTTAGAGAGTCCCACCGACGAGCTATCAAAAAAAAGAAAACTAAAAGTGGCGAACCTGCCACGACGACGAAAAGGTGGATCTTTGAAGATGAAATGAGGTTTTTACTGCCTCATTACAGAGAAAGGAAAACGATCTCGTCGATTACAGATGCAAGCATCGGTGAAGATGATGACGATTCAGATATTAGTAGCTTGGTAAATGATGATTCACAGTACACCACAAATACAACTCAAAATGAAATTCAGCTTAACGAAGAACCGGAAACTTCTGAAGTCACAGTTGTGGGTCCCAGATCATCTGCATGTTCAGATACCTCCAATGCTCCAATTAATTCTAAGAAAAGGGGAATCGAAAATGATTCAGCATCAGCTACTTTAATGAAATATTTTATAGATGTAAAAAGAAATAAGGAAGACGAAGAGATAGACACATTTTTCAAGAGCATTGCGGCAACTGTAAAAAAGTTTTCTGAATATAACCAAGCGATTATAAAGAGCAAAATATTTAATGCAGTTTCAGAAATGGAGCTTAAAGAAATTGAGGATAAACAAAATTATTGTAGTTATGACAACCCTTATCATGGTCATCATTTCATGTCTCAAAGTTTTAATAACTACCCAGTACCAACAACAAGCAGTATTCAAACACAAGACGGCGTTGCAAACTCTGATGTTTTTATTAATTCAAACTTAGAAAAAAAAGAAAAAGAATAATTTAGTTTAAGGGTTCTTATATAGAGCCTACTCTGACAGCTGGGCACAGGCCGCCTCTCTCATAGGGAGACGAACTTAGAATTAGTAGAGAGAGGATCTAAGCTCTAGTTTAGACCTGGCTCGCTGCTCGGCTTCTGCCTTGCTTCTGCTGATATTATTTTTCTGAACGTTGTGTTCTTGCTTACTTATACATACTTTTAGAGACTGCAGTATTTTAAAAAAGATATCTTGGTGTATAAAAATAAATATGAAATTTCTCGTCATCCGTCCGAAATTCTCCTTCAGTCATCCATAACCTGTTCATAATATTGTGTGCTCAATCTTCTGCTCCGATTCATTCTATTTTCTTCTTCCTTCATCAAGCGTTAAGGCTATGATAGCCATCTCACGTAATAATTTTGAACTGTGACCTAATAATAACCGAGTGTTATCCTTCAAACTCAATATTATCTTGTCATTGAATAAAAAAACCAGCCTGGAGCTGGAGAATTGGATTTAGGTTTAAAAAGAAAGTGATTTTCCAGGACAAAAAGTAGCTCATTGTCCGTCTCCAGGACGTAAGCTCTGTATGTCAAGTTATAGTCAAGATAAGTTCAACGGTTAGGCCGTGAAAATGTCCCTGTTAGGTATATTATAATAAACCCCTATGTCAAGTAGGTACATAGGTGCTATAATATAGGTATAAATAGTTCATACATAGTACAGTTCATATTGCAGACGATTTTTTTTACGCACGGTCCCTAAATAATTCCGGTACAAAAAGTAGCCTAGATATTATTATTGTAAGTATCAACAGTATAATTTACCACTTTGTATAATCTTCTACCTGGCAGTGAAAGTCCCGCAAAAATCAAGAAAAAAATTTTAAACACGTGCTTTGGGTTATGCTATCGATCGATCAAATAAATCACAGACAAACACTTCAATTTAATTTATTTTTATTTCTTTAGATTCAAATATGTGAAAGAATAAATTAAAGTAAATAGAATTGAGTTGAACCATAATATTACCACTACGGTGTAGCGTAACGCTCTTCCATCTTCAAGGCAAAAGTGAAAAGGCATCTTAGACCTCATCAAGCCAGCAGTGCTTTCCATCATTGATAGTCGTAGAGCGCAGGCCTATTTCGCATTAAAAAAAATTAAATAGCATTAAAAATCGCAATCTTTAAAAGTATCTACTCCAACCCTAAGGGGACACGCGAGATCTTTCTCTGTGTGCTCAACACCTGCGCCTGCGCAGCCTCATCTCAGTTAGCACGGTTTTCAAAGGCCGAATCGCACGCGCCCTCGACCGCGGCCGTTTGTACGCGAAAATGAGATCGAGTTTCTAAATTTGAATATTATTTATTTATTAATAATTATCTCCTTTAGCTTTCGTTATTAGTGGCCTGTCCTTAGAGGTTATATATTGTGTGTTTATTTTTTAACCTCTTTTTTTTTTAAATAAAATTATGTTTCTGCTTAATAAAGTACGTCCTAGTGTTTTTGTCATCATTTCGCTAGTTTTGCTAGCTAGTGCACAAAAACCGATGAACGGCCAACGAGACGTCGGTGAGTGTTATTTCTATTTTACGGTATTAAAGGTTTTATTTATAAGAGTTTCCCTTTTAGCTTCCTAAATATTCTTTTCGCACCTCACCTCACAAATTATTTTGTTCCTGAAATTAAGAGTGAACTTATTTACTTAACCTTTTCCTATTTTTTTACAACTCCCGGCCGGTGTCAATAACGTGCTACTAAGTCAAAATCGAAAGATTTAAAGTCGAATATTTAATCCAAATAATAATTTATGCGGTAGCTAGGTACATAGTGCTTATCAATAATTAAATAAATTAATCCTGTAGAGTTTACAATCCGTCTTACCAATTGGTAAACAATTACAACTTATAATACTCGTATTATTATCAAATTTGTGTTAGAAGTTCGACTTCTTTTGTCTACCTATTTAGATTTTGATGAGATAGGTTATTTATTGAAATGGCCCTTGGCCTTAATAACTGCCCTGCTACTTAGTGCATTTACTGCACCATCACTCACGTTCTAACTAACATACCTACCTACCATATCCTTCTACTATTTTTCTACGATAATAAAGCAGTAAATCAGTTAAGTAGAGATTGATTTCTTTGACGAAATTTTTGTCTTTGATGAAGTACCTAGTTAATAAAAACAAAACTCACTGGAACGTATCGCAACTATGGCCGTCCACATCGGTATAGCTTGGCAATTGTATCGAAAACCTTATCAATATACGGTAGAGCATTTAATGAAAACCCTGCGATTGCCTCCTAATTATCTTTTAATCATCATCATGAGGAACCGATCAACGGCTGGCTTCTGAGCGCAGGTCCCCTCAGAGAAGGATAGGTAATTTAGAAGCAATGCGAATTGGCGGACTTCAAACACCTTCGAAAAAATTATGGAGAACTCTCAGAAGTGCAGGTTTCCTCGCGATATTTTCCTTCACCGTTGAAGCATGTGATATTACGCACGTAACTCTGATGATAGAGGTGCGTGCCCTGGATTGAACCTGAGACCCCCCGAATAGGAGACCACAGTCCTAACCACAAGGCTATCACTGCTTTTTTACCATAAATAATATCTAGTAATAGAGTGATCGAGTCTACCGGGGATCCAAGAGCAGGCAGCTACCTTGGCCAAAGGATTAGCTTGGCTATCCAAAGGGGTAATGCTGCCAGCATCTTGGGTACTATACCACACTGCGGTGGCTTGGATGGGGTCTTAGATTTTAATTAGTTTTTATTTTAGTTTTAATTTTAGAGTAAATTTAGGTTTTTAATTGTATATAAATGTATTTAGTCATTTACACAATAAACGCATTTAAAATAAAGAGGAAAAAAAAAAGTAATAATAAGCTTTAATCAATCTTTAAGTGTACCTATTCGTTTCGCAAGGGTGCTAAGTGTATAAATTATCTCTTCTTGTATCCAGTAACCTACATAAGCTTTCATATTACAACAACTCGTAAGCTAACTGAACGGTTAATCGCTCTCTTCCCGCCACAACATAGAAATAAATAGACGGAAAAATTGCGTAATTAGTAATTAACTAACAATTATTTAACTATTTAGCATAAAATTTCAGATTGTTATTTACATACCTACATATACGTATTAGATGTTTTTAAATAAGGAAAAATATCGCCACAGGCATCTAGCCACACCCTATGCGACTCTTCGATGTCGTGACGTATGTTGTAGAGTTACTACCGTATCTACACCCTGAGAAAAAAAGCAGGACAATTCGGTAACTGTAAACAGACAGACCCTATTAAAATATATAAATGCTACAAATGTAGAGTTTCAGAGGTATCTAGTATAGCTATTGAGTCTTGGGCATTTTCTTCTTCATACACTTGTTCCTTCAGGGTTCTATTTTCAAAAAGTTATCTTGAATCCTTTTTCTTTTTATACAGTCAAAGGTAATTTAATCATGTCTTATTCGAATTATTATTCCTATTATTTATTCCTAAGTAGCTACTCACCATACCTTACCAAAATTAAACGAGACAGTTTAACTTATCGACGTGACATTTGACAGTATTTGTGTTGGAAAACTGTTAACTTTTAATAAGTATTACCTCGACGACCTCCCTGGCGCAGTGGTGAGCGCTGTGGTCTTATAACTGGGAGGTCTCGGGTTCGATTCCCGGCGGCGGCAATTTGGGAATTTATAATTTCCGAATTGGCTCTGGTCTGGTCTGGTGGGAGGCTTTGGCCGTGGCTAGTTACCACCCTACCGTCAAAGACGTGCCGCCAAGCGATTTAGCGTTCCGGCACGATGGCGTGTAGAAACCAATTATGGGTATAGGTTGAATGTTCACTGCCATACCCCTTCCAAGCTAGCCCGCTACCATCTTAGACTGCATCGTCACTTACCATCAGGTGAGATTGCAGTCAAGGACTAGCTTGTTGTATGGTTTATGGTTGTCTAAGTTTTTGTGGTATGATCGTCTATTTTTTTTTTAAGTAATATTGTTTTTTATTCTTTTACAAGGATTTAACTTTCCATTTTGGGCTGGTAGCTTGACTATTATTGCAAGACGCACTTATATGTATAGGTTTTACCCTGTAAATACCCAATTCTTTAAATATAACTAATATTCAATGCCGCGTTATGCATAATATAACCACATTTAATTACGAAAATTCGTTCGGAAGTCGATGGCGATAGGCTGGTACTACTTTTACTTTCAATGACACAGTGATTTCACTCTCGAAAACGAGTTAACTTGCTGGAGACAAGTACAAAAAATATACGACAATTATGATTATTTGGTGCAAGGTGCAAGCTATAAGGTAGTATGAGTATGTGTGTATATTAGAATTTAGATGCTTGTTAGATGTGCGATTTAGCTTGTGTCCGTAGGTCTACACATTACATTTACTAACCTACTGAGACTCTATGGTAATCTATAGAGTAGAATATGGTCACCTAGTGTAATATCTACTATTGCCAAGCTAGAGTACTGTCTGCCAAATTTTGGGCTCTCCCTGTTTGGGGCCCAAGGTCTATGCCAAGTCTACGCAATAAAATATGTATAGTACCTGCTTACCTACGCCTAGAAATTGGCTAGAAATACTAGGTACTTACTATTACCTACTAGGTAATATAGACATGTAGTCGTACAATATTTGTAGTAGTGTCACTACAACGTTTCTAGCTAATAGCTATTACTTAACGTATTCACACAACTTCAATAAAATCAAGATAATTGAATATGATATTAATTTTCAGTTATCACGTTTAAAAAAACCGTTAATAAGGCTATAGGTTTCATATTGATTAATATGAAAAAAGATAATTTCGGCCTTTTTTGGTCGACGGTTAGTCCCGTGATGCTAAACAAAGCCGGCCAAGTGCGAGTCGGACTCGCGTACCGAGGGTTCCATACTCCAAAAGTAAAAGTAAAACGATAATATTATATTAATTTGCTTATTTATCGTTAACTTTGTTTGTAGAGGTTTATTGTTAATATAAAAAAAAAACTATGCTAGTTAGAGCGTTGGTTTTATTTTTCCTGTAAAATATACATTAACCTCTATTGAACATAATTATTTCAGGTTTTTCGATTTCCTAAACTTCCTAGATAAGGGGGGGGAACGGTATTTTTTTCGACATTTTGGCCGATTACTCAAAAACTATTATACATAGAAATAAATAAAAAACTGTTTTAGAATGCACAAGTAAAGGCCTTTCATAATATGTTACCCCACTCGGTATAATTATCTTACTTTGAAATTTCAAACCCCTGATTTTCCCGCTTTTTTAATGAAACTAAAATAATTTTCGCGTTGATTTTATTTTTCCTGTAAAATATAAATAAACCTCTATTGACCATAATTATTTCAGATTTTTCGATTGGTAAACTTCGAAGATAAGGGGGGGGGGTGGGGGGGACGGTATTTTTTTCGACATTTTGGCCGATTTATCAAAAACTATTATATATAGAAATAAATAAAAAACTGTTTTAGAATGCACAAGTAAAGGCCTTTCATATGATACCCCACTCGGTATAGAATAATTTTCGCGTTGATTTTATTTTTCCTGTAAAATATACATAAACCTCTCTTGACCATAATTATTTCAGATTTTTAGATTGGTAAACTTCGGAGATGAGGGGGGGGGGGGGACGGTATTTTTTTCGACATTTGGCCGATTACTCAAAAACTTATAAAAATTATACATAGATATAAATAAAAAACTGTTTTAGAATGCACAAGGAAAGGCCTTTCATATGATACCCCACTCAATATAGTTCTTTTACTTTGAAATTTCAAAACCCCGATTTTCCCCCTTTTTTAATAAAACTAAAAATTATTTTCGATTTTTCTTTATTCCAATGATGTTGGGCCACTATTATACACAACTATGCCAAATTTCATGTCGATAGCTTTAATAGTTACTGAAATAATCGACTGTGACAGACGGACGGACAGACGGACGGAGAAAGTCTCACCATAAGGGTTCCATTTTTACCATTTTGGTACGGAACCTAAAAACGATTATTACTATGTATTATGTATACTGTGCTATTAAGGAAATACATTAATTTATGTCTAACTAGGTAGGAATCTTTTCCATAATTTAACTATCTGCTTACAATATTTTATGGTGACGCCAATAATTTTGATGATAGGTAAATGTGTAGGTACATATTCATGTTTTTCATAACGTGACATTAAAATAAAACAACGATTAGTTAATTAGTAAACTTGTTTTGTAGCATCATTAAAGCTAAACCATGAGCTTGACAAAAAATGAAGAATTTTCCTTTCATACAAAACAATTTTTTATAACCCTCGTAGTCAGATTACACTTTAACTAAAACCCAATAAATACATACCTCGGTCACGTGTTATAAAATAATATTATGAAGATGAGTATTAATTTTTCCACACATACCGGATCTAATCCATAATACGTAATATTATTTTAATATAGATTTTAATCTATAACCTACCTACTTAAGAGTGGTGTGCGCTCATTAACAGTAAACAGATTTGATTTTTACAGTAGTAGATCAAGTTTCAAGTATCCGAAAAAAACACGCAAGAATTACATCATACTGCCAAGGGACGTGTTTGGGCAAAAACATAAAATGATGAAATTTGTTCGATAATAAAAAATCGCGAAGTAAGGTCTAATTTTTAACCAATATTCATTTATTTTCAATGTGTTGCATATTACAGAGACAAAATTTTTACATTAAATTCCGATTGATATTATCAAGAGAGTAGCCTAGTGAATTGAAAAGAAAACGAATATTTTACGAGTTACAAAGTATTTGACGCTTACTACACTCCTATTCCGCGCAAAACGCTTTCTTTTGTCGCGCCTCACATGAGGTTGTGGCTATGTTTTATCTCATCGCGAAATCTGATTTTTTTTGGGGTTACACGCGCTCTTAACGCTTGGGTCTTCTCATTCGAAAGGACACCTGGTGCCCAGTAGTGAGCCGGGTGAGAATTATGAAACATCTCATACGATGAAAAACAGCCTTAAGCTTCATTTCAAAGCGTCCAAAAAAGATGGGCGAAGACGAAAATTGTTGTGTCGACGTGACATTTTCTTTAATGTTACGAACGCATACAAAAGATCTTCATGAAAAGAATATTTAAATCGCCGCCTATGTAATCTTCACACAATATCATGACGCAGATTTTTATTGGTATGAATACAGCTTTATGAACAAGGTTGTTTTCATATGGTACAAGTTTGCTGATCCTTTAGCTTAGGTACTTATAGATTTGTGTGACCTTACTGGACTATAATTATGTGTTATTTATTAGTTATTTTGGCAGATGAGAGAATTTAAAAACTAGTTAATCGTTTTTTGTGCATCATCAGACGTCGTTATTATAATTTTATAAGCGTTCGTAAAAAAACAGATTAAGTTCACGATTGATCAGCCAAGCTATAGTCAGATTTTTAGTCGTAGTTACTCGTACCTATTGCCCTATTCAAGTAATAAATAAATAAATAAATAATAATAATAGGCGCGCAGGGCCCTCTCCGAACCGAAATTGTAGAGCAACTATTTGTAGTTGAATACATACCTAAGCAATACACTAGAACGGTGTTTTAGAGGCAAGGTTTTCTATGGGTATCTTCAATAAACATAGACAACGTAAAAATTATTATTCCTTTGCTATAATCCG
Source organism: Oeneis ivallda (assembly GCA_029955525.1). NCBI lineage: Eukaryota > Metazoa > Arthropoda > Insecta > Lepidoptera > Nymphalidae > Oeneis > Oeneis ivallda. Next base: position 7,859,025 of record JARPMR010000014.1, read on the forward strand.
CCAAACATAATAAATCCTTTAACACACAATTTAATAAAATTTTTGGTTATGGCCCATAGCTGCACCCAGAGGGCGCGGTTTACTTCGCCAATGACGTGTGGGATGGACTATTTAGACTAAGGTTCCCAAATTACGGTAGTAAATATCATTCGTCTATGGTTCCCAACCATACTGTTAAAAACAGTATTATACTTTTTTTCGTTAAAAAAAAAGAGTATACAGTATACTGTTTTTATGTCCGCTGCTAACCGGAACCATACGTTGTCTGTTTAAAAATGTAAACGTCCGTATACAAACGACATTGACAGTTTCGTTCTGAAATTCTCTAATTAATTCTTTTATTGATTTAATAAAAAATAAGCTCCTCATTTATTTCAATATTAACTATACATAGTGCAAGAAGCTCCAAAAAATATATTTTTAAAACGTCATCGATGTAGGTAATTAATCAATTCACGTTCATTAACGTTTAGATAACATCGATAAAATGAACGCACTTTGTAACGCAAGAAGAACTGATTGAATAAAATCGGAGAGAAAGACCCTTATCGCAATTTTCTATCGGAAGTTAATAATGAACTTCTGCTCGATCTTGCAATTATTTTTATTGTACCTATCAATGATGTTTAATCAGCAAAAATAGTTGGTAATATTGTGATTTGTTTCTAAAAATGTTGGTTCTTATCAAATTCTCTATCAATAGGTATTACACTGCACATAAAATATAATCTTTAATTTTGAGCTAGGATATGAGCTAGGTTAAGTTTGTGTGGTTCACAGTTAATTTAATTTGATGTGAAGTGAGCAGTGATAGCTTAGTGGTTGGGATTGCGGTCTCCTATTCAGGGGGTCGCTGATTCAATCTTGGGCACGCATGACACTTTTCTTAGTTTCAGACTCGTGTGCGTTTATAACTTAACGTTCGAGCACCATATAGTCTAATATTATAAACAAGCACAATTTGACAACTTCATTTGCCGAATTATTACGACAAATGAAGGTAGCCTAGGTTATAAACCTAGACTATAGTTTTATGAAAATATTGAAAATCCCACCAAAAACATTTTCATGTAAAATGTTGCCAGGACGAGACCATATGGCTCGCATTGTCAAAAAGTTATCAGATCTCATGTAGAGCCAAGCTTCTAACTCTACACACCCTAACTCTACAAGCTCTAACTTTCTAAACTCTACTACTAAATATGTGGCTATTTTTGTCTATAAAAAATATAATAAAATAGCCACACATTTTTTGACTAAGGTGTAGAGTTTAATTATTCTTATCTATCAATAATATCTAAAGTATAAAACTATGCAATTGAAACTTTTTACTTTTAATAACTCCACCATGGACATCATATTCCGAAAATTTTGTTTATCTGGTATAATCCAAAACCAAGTTATGAGAGTTATCGCTCTGGCGGAGGCACTACCGTGTCCCCAGATGTCGGTTTGTAGAAGAAGGGTACAAGAATAAGAATACATAAGTGTATTTTATATTTATGGTAGTAAGGAATACGTACTATGTATATGGTTTATATTACTCAATGCCCTTCTCCCATAAATAAATTCATAATCATAGCTTAGGTCTCATTAAAATCATTTCCACAGCCACAAAAAAAGCCGGGTAATGTATTGTAAATAACACCACATTAAAAAGCAATCATTACCCAAGAATAACTTACATAATACAATATTTAGGTTTGTACGAAACACCCTCCAAGCGGACCGTATCATTGCGCTTGCGCATCAAGAGTTGTCATATTACTAGAGCAACAAGAAAATTGTCCCCCTGGCAGTCCTCAATCGTGCCACTATACAGTACGACAATACCCAGTAGGTTTCAATCATTGAAATAATCTCACTAGTAGTGAATAGTGATTGGCTGGATTTATTAATATACTTACTACAAGAGTACATTTATCAGCCAATAGCAAGAAAGTGTCCAGGCCCCTGCTTCAACTCTTTGAAAGCAATCTCGTAGTTTGATAGATATTTGACAGCCCATTACTGTGTGACGACTGACGATCTCACTCTGGCAGAAACTGTTGTAGCAAGAATGAATTCAGCTAATCACAGCAATAATAATTGATAATATTTTTGCAATTATGTTATAATTACAACTGTATTGTGACTGAGACTTAAAGACTGAAAGTCTGACTGACGTCCTTAATATCGCTCTTTTTATCACAATTTTTTAAGCTATTTCATAGCTTTTATCGCGGGCTTTGAACTAGGACAAACAGTTTGAGCGCGGCGACCGAATCAAGAAATTCCGTAACGAAAATAAACCTAACACCGTCGTTCAGTAAGCGTTCAACATTTTAGAGGTTCTTAAGCTCTGTTTGGCGCAGTGGGCGAGCGAGCGCTTTCTTTACCGTATGGTGTATGATGTCGCAGGTTCGAATCTCACTCGCGAAGTAGTGACAGTACGCTTTTCTTGTTTGTTTGTTTTTTTTTTTTTGCATAATTTTCATTATGCAAAAAAAAAATTGCATAAATATTATAATTGCATAAGTTGATAAAAAATGCTATGCAATAGTTTTACCGCGGCAGTCCCCGAGTGCTACATATTTTTTTTTATGTACTTTATAAAAACCAATATCATTGATTGAATAGTCATAGTAGTAGTAGATTGTTATTAGTAATCTCAGTATATTAATTGAATTATTACACTGATGTACGAGGTGCGCTGCTCCGTAGTCTTAACTCAGTGCTTGCACACGTAGTCAGTAGACATTTAAAAAGACCAAAATCCAAATACCCGGTCAAGGTCATATTTTATTTGATAAGGTGATGATTGTGATGATTCCTGGGATGGGCATAACTGACCGAATCGCCATCAAATTGCAAAAACAAAAACTGTAAAAAGTAAATGTAAGAAGGTTTACCTTGTGAACCCGACTTCACTTCGCAAACTTTGTATGTTAGAACTTTATTTTAGGTCATGCTCCGTTTGTCAAGCCCACGTCAAGTCCTTTGTCAAGCCGCTTGACGCTCGACTCAAGCGTAGGTGTCTTTATTCCAATTTCATAATAGCCGAGTAACACGTGTAACCATAAAGACGTTCTGGCAGTTTTTGTATTAAAAATATGCCAAAATATAAAATTCAAATAAATATTAACTACTCGGTTTTTCGTTACCTACTTGGCGATGATGAAATTGGTACACTAGGATAAACTTAAGTACCTACCTAACTATTATACAAAAGCTTATTACACATATCCATTGGCTAAATTAAAGTTATAACTAAACTCATAAGCAAGACGAAGAAAAACATTGCGGTTACGACGTAGGCAGCATTTTTATTTATGAGAATTTAAAATTAATTATTAGCATTTTTCGCTAATTTACATACCTACGACGCGACGCGCGACGTAGGTAGTAGGTAGCGAGCGAGTGAAATATGTATTATTGAATTGCGTAAGTTTCTAAAATAACTTGTTATATCATATTATGAACAAAACGGATGAGTCGCAATTCCTCTCAGATGACACTTAACTAAAAAATCAGCCAAGTGCGAGTCGGATTCGCACACGAAGGGTTCCGTACACAGATAAGGGAAACAAGTTCCATACCATCAAGGGTTATGGTATTCCGCTTTCTTTTCCGTTCTATCCTACTAATCCTACTAATCCTACTAATCCTACCAATCCTACTAATCCTACCAATCCTACTAATCCTACTAATCCTACTAATCCTACTAATCCTACTAATCCTACTAATCCTACTAATCCTACTAATCCTACTAATCCTACTAATCCTACTAATCCTACTAATCCTACTAATCCTACTAATCCTACCAATCCTACTAATCCTACCAATCCTACTAATCCTACTAATCCTACTAATCCTACTAATCTTACTAATCCTACTAATCCTACTAATCCTACCAATCCTACTAATCCTACCAATCCTACTAATCCTACTAATCCTACTAATCCTACTAATCCTACTAATCCTACTAATCCTACTAATCCTACCAATCCTACCAATCCTACCAATCCTACCAATCCTACTAATCCTACTAATCCTACTAATCCTACTAATCCTACTAATCCTACTAAACCTACTAATCCTTCTAATCCTACTAATCCTACTAAACCTACTAATCCTACTAATCCTACTAATCCTACTAATCCTACTAATCCTACTAATCCTACTAATCCTACTAATCCTACTAATCCTACTAATCCTACTAAACCTACTAATCCTACTAATCCTACTAATCCTACTAATCCTACCAATCCTACTAATCCTACTAATCCTACCGATCCTACTGATCCTACTAATCCTACTAATCCTACTAATCCTACCAATCCTACTAATCCTACTAATCCTACTAATCCTACTAATCCTACTAATCCTACTAATCCTACTAATCCTACTAATCCTACTAATCCTACCAATCCTACTAATCCTACTAATCCTACCAATCCTACTGATCCTACTAATCCTACTAATCCTACTAATCCTACTAATCCTACTAATCCTACTAATCCTACCAATCCTACCAATCCTACCAATCCTACTAATCCTACTAATCCTACTAATCCTACTAATCCTACTAATCCTACTAATCCTACTAATCCTACTAAACCTACTAATCCTACTAATCCTACTAATCCTACAAATGCTACAAATCCTACTAATATTATAAATGCGAAAGTTTGTGAGGATGGATGTAATATGGCCAATGTTTGTTATTCCTTCACGCCACAACGAATGAACCGCCGCGCCGCGCCGCCGAACCGAACCGAACATCCCGTCATTAACACATAGGATACATTTTATCCCGAATAATTTGAGAGCAGGAATTAAAAACCTTAATCTACGCGGACGAAGTCGCGGGCATAAGCTAGTCTTCATTTATTCCTGTGGATACGGCGTTTATCTGTACGGACGAAATGCCGAAGGTAAATTCCGCTGGTGTTTATTCCGTTTCGTTAGTAGAGATTTTAAAAATATTTTTCTTGTCTACGTCTAAAGGGCAACATAATTTTTATGTCTTTATTATACACAAATACCTAAGATGAATATTTTGGTTCGTATCATAGGTCGGCAACCTCATTTCTACCGCGCATGTTTCAAAACAAGTTTCGGGTAAGTTTGAAATAGTGAACGACATCAAACAACAATTTTCTACTTAAGTACCTACCTACTAAATATATCGATGGTCCAGGACTCTACACACCTAGTTAAAGATTCTAGAAGAACAAAGATAAAAGTTAAAAAAAACTTGAGAGGTGTCAAGGGACACCCGGATGGAACGTAGTTCCTTTCGATTAATTAATTTGGCATTGTGTTCGGTATTTTCGCGGTACAATAATGGGTCTCCGTAGCCTTGTGGCTTCTGCAGTCGCCTAACAGCCAAAGGTCGATGGTTCGAATCCCAGCTCGACAGACCGAATTTTCCATTTTCAATTTTATTTTAAACAATTTCTACATGTGGAACCTTTCCCTAATTCCACATTGTGTTCGATATTTTCGCGGAAATGCCTTCAAAAAAGTGTCCGTTTCAAAAAAGTGTCGATCCGTCTAGCCCCCTTACGAGTTCCGCACCGCGCGATGAGGAACTACGTTCCAAAAAAATAACCCGACTTTGAAAAATTGGATGTAACTTACTTCCACGGATGTAACATCCGTCATATCACAAACATATAAAAGGCGTCATATTTACTTTATTCGTATAAAATGTAACCTATGTCATCCAGGATCTTCATAACGATTCGATTGACACTTCATTCATCAAAATCGACTCCGTAGTATATATGCTAAGGTTGAACATTCGTAAATAGTGACATACATACATACATTACTGCTTAAGCTCAATTTAGACGACGAACGAGGAACGACGATGAAAAGGAAGGGTTATGATTTTAAGCCCAATTTAGATGGTGCCTCGGTCAGCGTTCATTCTTGCGAACATTTTTGCGAAAATGAACCGACTTAATTCGCCCTAAGGGCAAATTTAGACGGTTAATATTTCGAGATTTTTGCTTTCGTTTTCGAGGCTTCATCGATGAGTCATCGAAAATGAACCGTCTAAATACGCCCTTAGGAAAAAGGGCCTTTTTCGCAAAAAAATTCGCAAAAATGAACGATGAACGAGGCACCGTCTAAATTGGCCTTAAATTGCCATGAATCTTTGTGAGTTCTTATTATTTTTCTTTCTTTCTACCAGCTAATCCCTATCCACAAAGACCGGCCCAGAATTATAAGCCCTCATTCCATAACTTAATAAAGATGATATTAATTACATTTTAAATTATTACGGCTCCGGTCGCAATTAACTGGGCATCTAGTTCGTTGCCGTAGTCTTTTTGCTTAATTTATTGCGAAAACCTTCTTTTACCATATTATTTTTTAATTGCATTAACACATTCGTGTAAGATTTTGGTGAAATCAACTTAGACTTTAGACTAGAGTGTCGTAAGAATTCTAACACAATCAATTTAAATTAACGATTATTTTTAAACGGAAATTTTTTGTCTGTAGTTTGAATAATCGCTGGGTAAAAGAAGAAATGAAGCGCTGATAGGCTGGTGGAAGTTTTATTAAGCTATTGCATAGCTTATAACGCGGGCTTTGAGCGCGGCGATCGAATCAAGAAATTCCGTAACGAAAATAAACCTAACACCCCGTCGTTTCAGTTCGGTAAACTTCGGCACGGTGTTTGTGTGCGTGCGACTAGAAAATGCTATGCAATAGCTTTACCGCAGCAGTCCCCGAGTGCCACACGTATTTTTTTTTCAGTGGACCTAGGTTTGATCCTAGGCACGCACATAAATCTGGCACATCTCGGACTTTTCTAAGTTACACTTGCTTTAAATGTGAAGGAAAACATCGTGATGAAACTTGCACGCTAGAAAGTTCTCCATAACGTTCTCAAAGATGTGTGAAGTCCATTTAAGTCTGCCAATCTGCACGAGGTCAGCGGTGTGGACAGTGGCCTTAACCCTAAATCCTTCTCATACGAGAGGAGTGCCCAGTTACGGAACGGCGACAGGTTGAGATGATGATGATGATAATGATGATGATGATACAAAGACGATTAAACGCATCAAGTATTTATTTTTATTCATAAAATGGCTCATTTTTCAATAGATATAAATGTGTTTTTTACTAATTTTACACTTAATTCTGGTCTAATTACACATAGTACGGCCTTATTACTATAGTTACACAATAATTTAATGTAAAAAATTCTTGGATAGAAGCAGGCGTTACTTTGCGGAAGTTTATGATTAGCAATAAAGGTTAGAAATACCATACCATACAGAAAAAATCTGTATGGTCATACAGATTTTTTCTGTTGGCGGATTATAACAAAATATTTCTAACCTTTTCAATGCTAAATAATTTTCGTTTAAAAACCGAGTTCAAACACCCGCGCCACTACAAAGTACCTAGTATGTAATTTTTTGTCTGTTTCTTAAAAACCGCTGGACTGACGATAAAATTTAAATGAGACCACCTGGGAAGTATAACCCTTTCAAACAGAAACAGAATTTTCCAAATCGGATAAGGAGTCTTCGAGTAATCGGTGAACATACATAAATAATAAATAAACAAAAGGATTCCGACGAATTGAGAACCTCCTCCTTTTTTCAAGTCGGTTAAAAATAAAGATTATGCTTAGACACTACAAGTTGAGATTGTGGTCGTGTGTGAATCTGTGTAGTGTGCACCTTATCAACGGTAGGCATTCCTTGTAGGTTTTAATATCTTCAGCTCAAACGCAATTTTACTTACCTCTTATGAAATGCATCTGACTCGTTAGATAGTTCTAAAATGCAACCATTAAAATCACCTGTTGCATTTTAGAGTAATGATGGCGAATTATAATGATACTTTGGCGTTTCTGATACGGGTTGCTTGGTTACCAATATAGGTGGAATCGATTCGTCTAGACCAGTCTCGACCAAAACGGATTGATACAATTTTAAAGTCATTCCAAATACCGATACAAAATTGATCGTGATAGTGGTAAGTTAAAAACGGCTTAAGTTGATGTCGTATCTTAGATTGCACTTTTATTAAAGTTTAACATGGTAGCTGAAGGCAGCTCATAAGTAATCTATATACGAGTATATAAAAATCTCGTGTCACAATGTTTGTTCGGGATAAACTCTAAAACACACAAAGTATATAATTTATTGTTGATATTTTAAAAACCGCTCGACCAATTACGATAAAATTTCAATGGGACCACCTGGGATGTATAACCTTTAAAACAAAAAAGAATTTTCAAAATCGGTTCAAAATACAAAAAAAAATTGGCAGTCATAGGGACTGCCAATAGAAGTGAAAACTAGATTTGCTAATAATTAAAAAATAATAATAAATAAATATAAAAATCATTTAAAAAAAAGCGCACCGTCACGCTTCGTGAGTGAGATTCGAACCTGCGACATCATACATTAAACGGTAAGGAAGGCGGCTGCTTGCCGACTGAGCTGTACAAGGTTGTTTGAGAACCTCTAAAATATTGAACGCTTACTGAAATCTCCAGGTGACGATGGTGACGGTGATGATTTTGCGAAATCCATGTTTTTTGCTCACCCAAAAAAGTACTCAACGTGCCTAATAGTCCGGGAGGAATCGGCGCATGAATACCGAAAACTATTCCACCTCAATTTTTTTATGCGATCCTCTTCAAATGGCCCTCCTAAATGCATGTTGCCAGGGCGCCACCTGGTGCCATATTGTTTAAACCGAAATTGTTTAAACAATTGCAAGGAATTGCTATTTTTCAACCGGACAATTTTTTTTAATATTCTTTATTGAAATACCAATAAAGAAGGTCCTATGACGAAATGATGAAAAGTCTTTCACGATAAAGTTAATATTTTTAAAGATATGAATTTTTAAAGGTTCGAAAAATCTCAAATTTGGGTACTTTCGACCCATGAAAAATATATAAAAAAAAAACATAATGTTTAAGTAATATTTTTTTAAATTCTCTATACAATAGTTAATAATATTGTTAATGGAGATTTAAAAAATTTCATTGTTTATATCTTTTTTTAATTGTTAATTTCGCGCGCTCACAAGTTTTACGCTTACCTTTAAGAACATTTTTAAGAAAATTTTATTTAGGTCAGTGTCAATAACTGGGTCTTTTACTTTACTTTCCTTTTTAATAACAAAAAAGTAATATAAACTGATAAAAAAGTAATTTTAATGACATGTTCCGATTTATGATTAAATAACTTTTGAAAAATGGATTTCAGAAAAAAATTTATTAAAAACCAATTGTAGACAATTTAATTATCGATTTTATAAAATATTAAAATTAAAATAATTTTATAAAATAAAAAACGAAAATAAAATTGCGCGCCCCCGGGTGGGCTCGAACCACCAATCTTTCGGTTAACTGCCGCACGCGAGCCAATTACGGCACGAGAGCGATGCACAACTTGTTGAAATTATTATATAAGATATTTTTTAGGCCATCAAATAAAAGTGTCGTTACAACTTTTGGTCTTAATTTTTAAGACCAAAAGTTGTAACGACACTTTTTCCGTCTAGCCCCCTTTCGCAACGCGCGACAAGGAACTTCGTTCCAATAATACCTGATGATTATTTTATGTTGACATGCTGAAAGTGAAATATTGCCCTACTAAAATAGAACTAAGCGCTAAGCTTTTATTAATATATATATAGCTGCTCGTGCTGATTCACTGATTCACTGACTGATTGATCACCTCTCCTGTAAAATTTTGTATGAAAAATTTTTTTTCCACCGATGGTTTCGTATAGAGGACAAAAATTCATTCGGAGGAAAATTATGGAGAGAGCTGATGATTGAGGATTTCGGAGACGGATGAGGAGCACGGCCAGGGTATTGAAGATAGGTGGGGGGTGCTCGAACAAATGTCACTCGAAACCTCATCCAATTCGCAGTGAGCTGAAAAAAAATTCAAAATGGCGGAAAAAAGATGGCGGCCATACAAATTTCGTCGGTGTCTATCTCGGAGAGTATAAAAGATAGAAGAGTGGTTTCCTGGCAAAAGCTGATCAAGACCCTAAGGTCTACTTGACGAACAGAAAAAAAATTCAAGATGGCGGAATTTTTTTTTTCTTCATACAAAAATATATGGCGAATATTGAAGAGACTAGAAGCCGGGAATCATGCACGACTTTGATACAATTCCTTTTCAAGATTTTTTTTTATTGAAGAATTTTCATTATGACAAATGATGACATATGATGATCGAGGGTTTGGAAGGTGGGTGAGGAGCACGGCCATGGTAATGTAGATAGGTGGGGGTGCTCGAACAAAAGTCACTCGAAATCTCATCCAATTGGCAGTGAGCTGAAAAAAATCCAAAATGGCGGATTCAAGATGGCGGCCATACAAACTTCAACGGTGTCTATCTCGGAGAGTATAAAAGATGGAAGAGTGGTTTTGTGATAGAAAATGATCAGGAGCTGAAAGTCTACTAGACGAGTAGAAAAACCGCGGTCCGCTTGCGGGCCGCGCACCCACGCGCCCTACTAGTTAATATATATATAGCTGCTCGTGCTGATTCACTGACTCACTGACTGATTGATCACCTCTCCTGTAAAATTTTGTATGAAAAATTTTTTTTTCACCTATGGTTTCGTATAGAGGACAAAAATTCATTCAGAGGAAAATTATGGAGAGAGCTGATGATTGAGGATTTCGGAGACGGGTGAAGAGCACGGCCGGGGTATTGAAGATAGGTGGGGTGTGCTCGAACAAATGTCACTCGAAACCTCATCCAATTCGCAGTGAGCTGAAAATAAATTCAAAATGGCGGAAAAAAGATGGCCGCCATACAAATTTCGTCGGTGTCTATCTCGGGGAGTATAAAAGATGGAAGAGTGGTTTCTTGGCAAAAGATGATCAAGACCAAAAGGTCTATTTGATGAATAGAAAAAAAATCCAAGATGGCGGAATTTTTTTTTCTTCATACAAAATATATGGCGAATATTGATGAGACTAGAAGCCGGGAGGCGGGATTCATGCAAGACTTTGATACGGTTCCTTTTCAAGATTTGTTTTTATTGAAGAATTTTCATTATGACAAATGATGACATATGATGATCGAGGGTTTGGAAGGTGGGTGAGGAGCACGGCCATGGTAATAAAGATAGGGTGCTCGAACAAGTCACTCGAAACCTCATCCAATTGGCAGTGAGCTGAAAAAAAATCCAAAATGGCGGATTCAAGATGGCGGCCATACAAACTTCAACGGTGTCTATCTCGGAGAGTATAAAAGATGGAAGAGTGGTTTTTTGATAGACAATGATCAAGACCTAAAAGTCTACTTGCCGAGTAGAAAAACCGCGGTCCGCTTGCGGGCCGCGCACCCACGCGCCCTACTAGTTGAAGTATATTGCTAGTAAGTGCGACGATAGTGTAAACTGTAACGGCACAGAATATGGTAACGGGTCAAATATTCGACGACCTTTTAATTTTTAACCGCCCTAGCCCCTGACCATTACATTGATGTTCTTGACTGCAGATCTTATTATTTCCTTCCGCTCTTTAAAGTTTACTCTAATTAAATCGTGCCATACCTATTATACTTGCAACAAAAATAGGTAACTTACCAAAGGTTTTTTTTTTTGCATTTTTTTAAAGAATATTTCCATGTTAAACTCCCCATGTCTGCTTCTCCTCCTCACATGTTTTCATCCCTCCCTTTCTCCTCAAAATTAAACGTAAAGCTTGTGCTAGGATAGGGCACAATAGAGCAACGGGTGGGGTGTGAACCGTCGACCTGTCAAACTAAGTCCGACCTCTTCCCCGCTGAGCTATAGGAGCTTCAGATTCAAATTGGTAAAATCAAATTACGTGTACCTACGATACAGTGTCAACCGCTGATATACCCAGATTTACCATTTGATTAGCTTTATTGTTGAACAAAAACTCCAAGTATTAATAAAGCTAAAAAGAAGAATGTGTCCATAAATAAATGATACGTCATCAAGATTTTCTTGTTTGAAATTCATAAATTATGAACTGCTAGTCATATTATGTGCTAGGATAGAGTTCTTTGGTGCTAGGCATATTTGGTTAAATGCAAGTTAAATTTATAGCTGCTGTAACATTCGAAATTCTTGGATACAAAGCTTGAACTTTGTCTTTGCTAGATAGGTATTAAATAGCGTTATAATTTTATAGTTTATGCCCATCGATATTTTAATCCGTTTAACGTAAGGTGTACATTATGGAATTAATGTTAAAACTAATTGCTGCGTGACTTCAGACCTAAAAGTCATTGTCAGAAGTATGTATTATGCGAAAATTACCGTGAAATTATAGGCTCGGGGTAATGCTGAGCTGAGGTAATCGAATTAAATAGCGTATAAATTAGAATTAAGTTATTTGGAAGCGTTTAATTTTTGATATGCTTGATGCTTACTCACCTTAGTGATCCCATATCAATAGCAAATAGTAAGTAGATATACTCGTACATACATAAAAATACATTTAATTAAGGTGTCTCTCGTAACTTCGAAATAACTGCCTCATTTGATACTACGGCAAAAGTAGGTATCACCCTCAATTAAGCGAATTGAGGCATTGAAATCGTTGTATATTACCATCGAAATACAAACCCAATATAACATAAAATATGACGAAAAAACATCTAAGAACCTCGAATAAGTATTTATTTCATGGTAATTAGCAGATAAAAACTTAAAATATACATATACAGTGCAACATCGATATAACAAATCGGAAGGGAACAAGTAAATATTCGTTATATCAAGTAATTCGTTAAACTGAGGTTTGTTATGTCGAGGTTAGGTTGGTCTTAAATTTGTTAAACTTATAAAGAGGTAAAAAAATATACAACTCAAGTGTGTAGCAGTGTTTACATTACTTTCCATCTAACAACAATGATTGTTTTATGAAAAAAAGCGTGTCGAAACCTGTCGCGACATGAATACATACTATGGGATTAAGGGATATAAACGTTATATAAAGGTTTTGTGTTGACAGAATTCGTTAATTAGAGGTATTTACACTTTTTCTTGATAGTTGAAAATTCGTTATTTAAAAGAGGTTGTTCGCATATTTTACATTGACTCTTATGGACAATTCAAGGGGATATACGAAGAATTTGTTAAATCGAGGAAGTCGTTATATTGAGATACGTTATATTAAGGTTGCACTGTAATACGTACCTACCTGTAATACTGAACGATGTTAGATACGTATCCGGTATCCCCTATATTATCTCGTGAGGCATTTATAAAACTCTTTTATTTCAAAACAAACTGATAGGTTAAGGTCATAGATAACGTACGGAATCCTCAATTACATCAAACAAGTTTGCTTAGTTTTTTACCACCTACGAATTTAGGTAACAAATTACAAAACATTAAAACACAAGTGAAGGTTATCGTCAATCCCATGATGTATCGTTTCGTAGATGTTCAGGAAGCTGATTTATCTAACAAACCTGTCATGAAAGAGGTTAGTTGGTGGTTTATCATTATTAATATTAATAATTATTATCATTAGTTTTGATCATCCAAAGGGGCAATGTTTTTGCCAGTATTTTGGGTAGGTACTATATACCTACTATCGCTGAGTCTACATCGATGACGTAGGTACCGTACCTATTAATTTTTTTTAGGTTTAATTTTAGGAGTAATCTATACTTCTATACTATTATACTATATACTATAATAATATAAAGATAAAAGATTTTTTGTTAGTTTGTTTGTACCGAATAGGCTCTGAAACTATTGGACCGATTTAAACCATTTTTTCACCAATAGAAAGCTTAATTATCAGGAAGTAACATAGGCTATAATTTATTTTCAAAAACTTTAGAGATTGCAATAATTAGTAGCAAAAAGTAGCAAAATTTTGCCCATAAAATTCACTATTTGGCGTGTGTTGAGAAAACTATTGATGATACATAAAAATTAAATATAGAGCAAGATCCCAGTGCCGCCAGACCTAAGTTATTTTCTCAGCAATTATTTGTGTACGATAGAGTACTGTTCGAATGTCCTTTCAGTATATGCGTACCAGCTAGATTGTGCCAACGGCCAATTTCCAGATACCAGGTGCTAAAGGTAGGTAAAAACTAGAATAACTTATCTTAAATTCTCAGGGCTGATTTTCATATATGTTTTAAAGAATATTGTAAAAATTAATAAATTAATACCGCCAGACGCTTACCGCCGGCGGTTACTTTAGCCAGACGCTTTGAAGCTCCCAAAAAAATATATAATTTAAGTTAACTTATATTCTCAGTTCTGATTTTTATACATGATACTCAGGGAACTATTGCGATATTATCTGTAAGCTGCCAGACCTATTGGAAGGGTCAAACATCCCCCCAGACACACATTATGCGTCCCCATATGTATGAGCGCTAGAACATGATTCACTTGTTTAAGTGTGTGAGAGATAATATCATCATACTATAATATTATAAATGCGAATGTGTGTTTGTTGGTTTGTCCTTCAATCACTCTGCAACAGAGCTATGGATCGACGTGATTTTTTGCCTGGGTATAGCTTAGGATCTAGAGAGAGAGAGAACTATTGCAATATCTTCTGCAAGCTATACCCAGGCAAAAAATCACGTCGATCCATAGCTCTGTTGCAGAGTGATTGAAGGACAAACCAACAAACACACATTCGCATTTATAATATTATAGTATGATGATATTATCTCTCACACACTTAAACAAGTGAATCATGTTCTAGCGCTCATACATATGGGGACGCATAATGTGTGTCTGGGGGGATGTTTGACCCTTCCAATAGGTCTGGCAGCTTACAGATAATATCGCAATAGTTCCCTGAGTATCATGTATAAAAATCAGAACTGAGAATATAAGTTAACTTAAATTATATATTTTTTTGGGAGCTTCAAAGCGTCTGGCTAAAGTAACCGCCGGCGGTAAGCGTCTGGCAGTATTAATTTATTAATTTTTACAATATTCTTTAAAACATATATGAAAATCAGCCCTGAGAATTTAAGATAAGTTATTCTAGTTTTTACCTACCTTTAGCACCTGGTATCTGGAAATTGGCCGTCGGCACAATCTAGCTGGTACGCATATACTGAAAGGACATTCGAATAGTACTCTATCGTACACAAATAATTGCTGAGAAAATAACTTAGGTCTGGCGGCACTGGGATCTTGGACCAATACTACATGATTAAAGTACTCATTATTCTCTACAAAACACTCCGCAAGGGTATATATCTATCATAAATAGTAGCTTTTGTGTTCTAAAATTTAATTAGATCGCCTTTATTATCGTAGTATTAATTCTTCCTTACTAATCATACTAATATTATAAATGCAAAAGTGTGTTTGTTTCTTGGTTTGTCCGTCAATCACGCTGCAAAAAAGCTACGGATTGACGTGATTTTTTGGATAGGTATAGTTGAGAACCTGGAGTGTGACATAGGCATCCCGGAAAATCAGAGTTCCCGCGTGATTTTAATAACTAAATCTACGCGGACGAAGTTGCGGGCATCAGCTAGCTTAATATAAATTCTGTTTTTTAAGTGGTATAGATACTTTTCTTTGGGCCCGTTGTCCCACCGATTTCACCCACTGGTAGAACCACGGTATACTATATACTCGTGCTCCTACTGGACTTCTAAAATGTAAGGAAAAATCATGGCTATATGGACAAGTATAGGTATGTTTTGTTCGCCAGCTCCAATTGATGAAGTAGGTACCAGATTAACTTTACATACGATATTATTCCTACCCTAGCAGCAATTTGCGTTGGCTGTTAGTTGGGCATTTTTCCCTAGATTGGCTGGTCAACTTAAGACTTGTCATCCCTAAAAATCGTGGCAACCGTAGAAAAGCGTGATGCAGTTGGCCTAAAGAAGGGACTTCACCCCTACCCAACCCCAACCGTTGGCTACCCTTTGGTTACAAAATCCCAACGGAAATTGCTACTAGGGTACGTACTACTAATACATAAATCAAAAGTTATTAATTTATTATGACAATTTGACTTTATACAGTATACTACATTAAACCTAAATTTACTCTAAAATTAAATTCCGCAAAATTTCTGGTGTCTCACTGCCAGCATTTCTTTCCTCTGTTTATAGTACACACACTCTCTTTGAAAAAATTATATCCCTGTCTTTGGGATCAATTGAGGTGTCGTACTTGGCAGAGGCAAGAAATGAATGGTCAGCGATTAGCCCAAATCAATTGCCGGTTTCTCTTCCTTCCCATGAGACAGTGGGATGACATTATTTGTAAAAAAACTTTTGACGCAATGTTAATGGAAGCAAATTCTAAAGACCGTGCTCGTCTTCTCGCTGTCTCTGCGAAAGAATCCGGCCACTGGCTCTATGCTCTCCCTTCTGCTAATCTAGGCACTCTTTTAAACCACGCCACTCTTGCAGTGGTAGTTGGCCTTAGGCTCGGCGCCAAAATAACCCAGCCTCACCGTTGCTACTGCGGTGACCACGTCGACGCTTACGGTCATCACGGACTCTCCTGTTCGAAGAGCGCTGGTCGTTTCTCCCGCCACAATGCCCTCAACGACATCATCCGCAGGTCTCTTGCTACTGCTCACGTGCCAGCTGTATTAGAACCTATTGGTTTGGCACGTAGTGATGGCAGGAGACCTGATGGTATGACGCTTGTTCCTTGGAGGACAGGGAGGTCGCTTGTGTGGGATGCCACCTGTGTAGATACTCTAGCTGCATCCCACATCCATGCGACCTCCTCTGTGGCGGGTGCAGCGGCTACTAGCGCCGAACAGGCTAAGAAGCGCAAATATATGAAAAACTTGACAGTGGTTTCATATTTGTGCCTTTTGGTGTAGAGACCCTGGGGCCGTGGGGCCCGGAGGCTCGAGCGCTTTTTGTAGAGCTAACTAAAAAGGTGATCGAGTCTACCGGGGATCCAAGAGCTGGCAGCTACCTTGCCCAAAGGATTAGCTTGGCCATCCAAAGGGGTAATGCTGCCAGCATCTTGGGTCCCATGCCACACTGTAGTGACTTCGATGGGGTTTTAGATTTTATTTAATTTTTATTTTAGTTTTAATTTTAGAATAAATTTAATTTTAATGTAGTAGGTAGTTTTAATTTTAGAGTAAATCAAAATAGAAAAATTCACACATTCGTATTTCGTATGATAACCTTGCGCAGATCGAGCGTCCTATGAATAGGCTTCTAACTAATAATATTTAGGAGGAAGCTCTACAACTTTCACTTGTTTCAACATTCTTAACGTGCCATTGACAGCTACCTACCGCCTTTTTTGTTTTATTTTTTTGGATTTTAGTAGTAGTTTAATCTTACTCTAGTACTTATTCCAAACCAGTTTGAATGGTAGGTATTTCGTCTACATTTAAAATAAATATTATTTGGAAATGAAAAGGTTACTAGCAAAGTACCTACTAAGCAAACAAGGTTTAAGCACGATAGATAATCTTTTCCTCGGTTCTTTGGTAATCTTCAGGGGGTCTATTCTGTTTTATTATAAGTTTCTGTATATATATTTTATTTGTATAATGTATTGTTTTAATTATGTTGGCTACTGGCTAACTAAATATATAAAAATATATAATAAATAGTCGCAACGATCTCCTTATGGGCGTAAGTATTTACTAAATATACTTACAATAATTCTCTTCAACGCACCTATCTATAAGATACTTAGATGCGTTGAAGTAAGTCGTAATGTAATTCTTAGTGCTTTATTTAGGAAATTGCTTTTCAACATTGCGTTATAATATTGTATTCAATAAGACTCTTTAAACTGATCATAATACAGAAACAAATAAATTTATAATATCAAAGTTAAAAATCTTTACGAAAACCTTCTAGTTCAGTACATTTGCAAGTAGTCCCTATATCAAATATTATCCTTTATGTATTCTAGACTTAATTTGCTCAGCCATTGAGTACTTATTACAACGTCTATTGTAACAATAAAGAAGGTTGTATTAGCACTTGTTAGCGATCTATTAATTCTAATATTATATGCCATCTTAACCTTGACATGCGATACGCAGTAGAAACGAAATCGATACCAGCATGCGGTGACCCGATCGATTTATTTCACTAGATAGGTACGTATTATGTCGATTTGACAACTTTGTCTTAATTAGTAGAGCCTAGGAGCTCAAGAAGTGAGTTGTAGGTATTTTAACAAAAGTCAAGAGTTTCTACATTTCTATAGTAGGATACGATTTCAGCAAAGACTTTTATCACCATCTCTGCCAACAAAAGTTACAATCACTGCGTTCCATATTTTTTATTACCAATTTGCTACACATATATAAGTAAGTCACAGATTACCTGAATTGAATTTAAAATCTTAATCACCCTTGGTAGAAAGCTTTAATTGAATCAAAACCTAATGTTGAAAATATTTTACATTCTAAAGTGTTAAATTTGAATTGTAAAAGATTGTAGCATTTTTGAAAGGCAGTTTAGATATCCATAAATGTGTAAATTAAATTAGATTTTTGCACATTAATAGCTCATCACTGTGTTTCGATCGCCATAACGATATTTTTATTGCCATAGATTCAACTATTACAATTAATGAATCGCTCCGTGATCTTTAACTAATTAACTACTTGTGTTATCGAAACAGTTTCAAAATTCACGGTTGTATAAAGTGATATACCATAATTTTATGGATGTATCTTCTTAGTAGCCTTCGAGATAATTGTTATATAATTGCATAGATTCGTTGATATAATATTACGATATCATTATCGTGTAGTTTTAGTACCTATTTAATTATGGCAACCTTCAGGCTTCAACGAGCTTACGGTTGTAACTGGACTTGGAAGCGTAAATTAGATGGTTAATTCAATATTTGAATGTACTTGTAATATGTAATTATACTGTATATTCAAATAATCGATATTGTTCTTTTAACAGCTTTTCTGACACTGCTATTTTTTATTGCTGTCGTAAACTACCTATTTCCATCGTAGTCGTAATTCCTAGTTCCATGCCTATTTCAATGTAATTCTACTGATTATTCAAATTATCATTGCACCTACCTATTGTTATTTAAACAACTTTTCTCGAACTGTCATTTGTCTTTTTTCAAATTATAATTACGGCTATTTTAACTATTGTTTTTAGTCTCTACCCGAATAATTAGGTGGTGAGATTGTGGATTAGGTATAAAAAGATATTCTTTTTTTATGTTATATTAAATATTATAGATAGCCTATTTACTATACAAATAAATTGTCTGCGTGTGTATCAAGGATAATAACAGGTATATTAAATAAAGGAAGAAAGTTGCATAAAAATAATTTTGCAACTTATTAATTATATTTTATTGTCTACTACCCAATCAATGCAATACTGAATCATTTCAAATACTTTAGCTGGTTTACGTAAGGTAAATACTCGTGCTATCAAATATGCGTTTAAAGCGAATCTGGTCCACTTTCACAGCCTCTAGTTTTAGTTGCAATTTATTAAGGTATCCTGTCTACATCTGACAATGTACTATTGAAGTCTATTTTGTGCTGTTGTTGCGAAAGTAAACTTAAATCGGTGTTACAATCACTTTAAGAGTTTCTCTAAGTTCCCTAGTTAGAATTTAATTTCAATTCTCCTATAGGTCTTAACTATCGGATTTTATTTTAACGAATACCATTCACCTACTATCAATTTGGGTTTCATGTTTGAATTTTATTTACTCATTTAATTCTTATATACCGCAATGCCTAAACACAAAGTCTATGATCAGTTGCTGATGATGCTTCCTACCAGTGATGATTTATGGTGCTAAAACGTGAACCCTGGCAACGAGACTAGTCCACAAATTATTTAATATTGTTTTGAAAAGAGCAACTGCTAAGATTCTTGCCGGCTCTTCTCACCAGAATCTGCTTTCCCAACTGCCTTTGATAGTGGCTAGTCATAAGAGCCACAAGCTGGCCTACATAAAAGAAATAATTATTAATTTGAATTTGAAACTTCAAGTTTCTCAGTTTGCTATCGAGAGAGCTATGCTTAGAATTTCTTTGCGAGATGAAAGCGGAAACGAAGTTATTCGTCAAAGAACTGAAGTGACGGACGCAGCTCTCAAGGCTAGCACGTTGAAGTGGCAGTGAGCTCACATTTGTTGGAGGGCCGATGGCCGCTGGAGTCGTAAGGTTCTCGAGTGAAGACCGCGTCTAGCAAACATTTGTGTCCCCGGCTAGATGGAGCAATGTAAAACGGAAAGTGGCAGAGAGCAATGACATCCGGAAAGTGGCA
Organism: Oeneis ivallda; assembly: GCA_029955525.1. Taxonomy (NCBI): domain Eukaryota; kingdom Metazoa; phylum Arthropoda; class Insecta; order Lepidoptera; family Nymphalidae; genus Oeneis; species Oeneis ivallda. Next base: position 7,879,259 of record JARPMR010000014.1, read on the forward strand.
GGCATTGCAATTGGATGCGAAAAGCCAAGGATACGCAATGTTGGCCTATGTCCAACGTTGGATTAATTTTACGATGATGATGATGATGATGATTTTATCCTTGAAAATATTGCGACTCCTTAAAGAGACCGTGATATTATAAAAGTAACTCTACGCTCGTTACGCTTGACGACAATCAACCCTGAGAAGAACTAATGAGGCTAGGTTGGAGCGCGCTTGCTAGGAAGATGCCTATTCATTCTTGCCTTGAAGGAACTCAAATTATAGGTGGCAGAAATACGGATACTGCAAGGGTGTTCCAAACTTTGGCGGTTCGTTTCATAAACATTGAACTAAAGCGTTTCGTGCGAGTAGTTTGGATTTCTACCACGTAAGGGCGCCAATGCTCACGATTTCTCAAAGTCCTGTGGTAGAACGGTGAAGACTCAAGGTTGTGAAGTTCTTGAGCGCACTCTCCAAAGTATATCCGGTAGAAATCCTTTAGAGAAGTGAGCAGTTTTGTGAGAAAAAGCGAATCCGAGGTTACACTTACCTACAAGTTAGGAAGGATCCGAGGTTACTTTTTCAATGCGCCTTGATTTTTTTTGTGTCTAAATTGGAACATTTCCTCGCTGAATTCTATTTAGAATGGTAAGTTTATGCAAATACTGAGGGACACCTTATGGCCACAGTCCTAGCTTTTGTAGGCCGATAGAAGATAACAATTTGTTACGTGCCTCAACTTGCGCGAGAAATGGTTTAACTTTATCCAAGCAATTTTATACTCATTCCTTTAAACTGTGAGGTTCAAAATTGAATGGTAAAGGGAAATTGCCTCAAAGTAGCGTGGAGACATCTAAACGTTTTGCGTTTATGACGGTTTCGTGCATCGGTTAGCCGTATCGTTTCTGTATCGATTTTTATGTGGCATTTTAAGCACGAGACGGCAGTATTGTGACCATTTGTTTTTTTCCTTTATAAGTAGGTAAGTATAGTTTTATCCGCCTTTCTTTTCCAAAGACTGTTTGATTTTATTTTAGACTGAGCTAGCGACTTCGTCTGAATAGATTTAGGTTTTTGTTAAATCCCCCGGATCTTTGACTTTTCCAGGATATTAAGCTATTGCATAGCTTTTATCGCGGGCTTTGAACTAGGACAAACAGTTTGAGTGCGGCGACCGAATCAAGAAATTCCGTAACGAAAATAAACCTAACACCGTCGTTCAGTAAGCGTTCAACATTTTAGAGGTTTACAAGTAGCTCTGTTTGGCGCAGTGGGCGAGCGGCCGCTTTCATTACCGTATGGTGAATGATGTCGCAGGTTCGAATCTCACTCGCGAAGTAGTGACAGTGCGCTTTTCTTGTTTGTTTGTTTTTTTAATTATTTTTTTGCATAATTTATATTATGCAAAAAAATATTGCATAAATATTATAATTGCATAAGTTGATAAAAAATGCTATGCAATAGCTTTACCGCGGCAGTCCCCGAGTGCCACTTAATTTTTTTTATCCTACGTATATATGCGCTAAGCGCTTGTACCGTCTCAGTTCTGTTCTGCAACTATGTGGTCATTATATTCTCCATTATATTCCCCAAAGTCGTGGTTAAAATTAAGCCATTTATATCATCATGATTTATTAGTGAAATAGGTAAGCTATTTCACTAATAAGTCATCATGTTAAAGCTTAAAGCAATATCTATCACATTGTACTGTAAAATTAATAGTATGTACGCAGTCAAATTAAGGTGATTAATAGCCTACAGGTTTATAATGTGGTTGTAGCGTAAAGCTCTAGTGTTACCTAAGTAACACTCGGAGCTTGCAGGCTCTGAGATTCTAGGTATGTGCATTAATAATAATCATAGTACCTAGAGTGTCTAACCTCACGTACAACACAACACTCAAATATCAAAATGAATCTACACTAGCAAAAAGCTGAGCTTTGTGAGGGCTCGCCTAGTTTTTCTAACGGGTATTATGTTTTTACCTGAGGGAGTCATCTCCGACGATCGAAGCCAGTCAGGGGTACGGGCTTCGAGGCTGGGCCTCGTTGTTCGGGCGTGTACTCACAGGTAGCAATATGCTACCTGGGCTTTTTCTTTCAGTCCCTTTTAGTCGAGACTGGGTCCGCGCCTGTGAAGCACCGGTCGCTGGGTAAAATTTCTACGTGGATCTCTCAATGTAGTGGGAGTATTATCCAGTATTATCGATTCCGGAGGCAGTGGTAATGGTATTATATCCAGTGCGTCGTCCCAGGGCCGTCTTTACCCGGGGGTGCAAGGGGTGCACGGCACCCGGGCGCAGGAACCTAGGGGGCGCAAGCTGATCTTCCTGTACATATACCATGTGTAATCTGCTAGTTTTGCAAATAATTTAACAAACATTCAATAATAGATTAGAATAGAATAGAAATGTTTTTTATTCAAATAAACTTTTACAAGTACTTTTAAATCGTCAATGAGTCTACCACTGGTTCGGAATGCCGTTCCTGCCGAGAAGAACCAGCAAGAAACTCGGCAGTTGCTCTTTTCAAAATACTTTTACAATATACTTAACAGATATTCTATGTATGCAGAGCTTCCACAATGAGGGAAAGGTCCACAAAAGCATACGTAATTATTTCTAATTATAATTCAACACATGTCAAGACGGGCAGACAGAAAGTAGCCCCATTACCGCTGGTGGCACCCGTTCACGAGCATGACGCATGACCCAGCCATTGCTTCGCTCAACCATATTTTAGGGAACGAAAATAAACTTTGATTATACCAATAAAAAATATAGACCACCAATATTGTTTTAATTGTTTGTTGTTTTACGAGAAGAAAAGAATTGTAGCTCGCTCGCTTCGCTCGCGAAAATGTGGCTTTTGTGGTTTGCTTTTGTAGATATCAGTAATTACTATGGACTACATGGTAGAGTACATAAAAATCACGGACAGAAAAACAAGGCAGTATATTAGGCATATTACAAAAGTGGAAGATGCAACATGGAGAATAAGAACTTTAAAATGGAAATGGGCGGGCCGTATGATTAGGGGAAAAGATAAGTGGAGCAAAGTGGTAACACTTTGGCAACCTAGAATAGGAAAACGAAAGAAAGGGCGGCAGAGAATTAGATGGGAAGATGACATAGTTAAGATAGCAGGCAAAATCTGGAGTAGAAAGGCAAGGGAAAGAGCTGTTTGGAAAGGGTTAGAGGCCTTTGCCAGAGGGCAAAGAGATACAAAGCATGCGGGAACTGATATTGTTCTTTAAAAACGAGATAATTTTATTAACTGTTCTTTTTTTATTGTAATTGTATTAAAACCATAAAGTATGTAAATAATTCTGTATCTGAAAATAAAGGCTTTATATATATACATGGTAGAGTAGTGCAGACCTAAAAAAATTTCGCCGAAAATTTTCGTCGAATCGGTTTTAAATTGCTATTGTGATATGTGACACTATCAAGTATGGGCTAGGTACATAGTGGAGTAGTGCAATCGTAAATTTTCGTGCTCGCTTCGCTCGCGTTAGTTTCTATTATTATTGATTGGTATCGTAGGTATCAAGTATGGGCTACAATCTACATAATAGTGTAGTAGTAAAAAATTTCCACGCTCACTTCGCTCGCGAAAATTTTGATTACGGATTGGTTTTATAGGTAGCAAGTATGGAATACATAGCTGCGTAGTAGGGCGGCCGTTAACCACTGTATATCATTAAGCTCAAGGTACCAACTCCTCAATACTGACGCTGCTGGGCTTTGGCCCACCTGAATCAGCTAGTTTTAATACTTAAATAATTGGGTTGTTAAAATAATCTAGGAACTGACACAATATTATAGAAGTTGGTAGGGGTGGCAAAATTTGAATAGCCTACTGGCGACAAAAATATGTAAATCCGACACTGGTGTGCGTTGCGCCTCCGTTTGTTTCGACGTTTCTTATATGCCCGTCCGACTTTAACATATGTGTAGAAACAAAAATTATATGTGAAATTTATAGAGGCCTTTGAAGTTGGTTTTTTGAAAATTGTTTTTATTTAAAGATTTTTAGTATCCTAGGAGAGCAATACCCTGCAGCATCAGGTCTGATGCTCAGGTCAGGAGATAGAATCTGGAGTTCATGGTGTAGACTATAGTCTAACTAAAGTTACTTGGTCTTTACAATATGAATTCACAATCAAAAATTCCTAAATTCTCACAGCTTAAGACTGCAGCACCCTGCAGCATCAGTGTTGAGGAGTTGGGGCCTCGAGTTCAACGATTTAGCCTATGCTTGATACCTTTTACTTACAATATCAATACACAATCGATATTTTCTAAATATTCATAGTTAATAGCAAACATTCTCTTTCGAATAAAAAAAAAACCATGCATTGAAAAAAAATACGAGCGCGCGCGCCGTTATGTAAACTTCCTTTTCTTGAAGTCAGTTAAAAAGTACTTATCTAACTTTATTTTAGAGTAAATGAAATACAATTTTTTTTTGTTGGCAATGGGGCGCAGGCGGATTTTCGCACCCCGGCGTCCAGTATGCTTAAGACGGTAGGAGCTTGCGGGGCAGAGGACGTCCGTCCGGTGGTCTCGCTTGAATCGGGGCTATTCCATGGAGTGCGCACGTACTTGTGTCCGCGCGAGCGAACATGGTGCGCGCAAGTTGGCGGACATACTCCTCCACGGTTGGTGTCCGGGTATCTGTGTGAATCACGTCGTTGCGGACTTATCTTTAAGCTCCTACAATGAGGCGTAAGCATTTGTTCTTCTGGTACGCGGGGCAGAGAGCGTACCCAGGCTGGGGCCGCGTAGGTTAGGCGCGAACGAACGTAGGCTCCGTAGACTCTCAGATTGGTTTTGGTAGTCAGGCTGGATGAAAAGAGTGAGTAGAGCATCGACTGGGCCGCCGCTGCCTGGCACACCACATGATCGACTGTGGGAGCCATGCGCAGCTTCCGATCAATATAGCACCCCAGATACCGCACTGAGGTCTTCCACTTTACGTCCTGTCCTCGAAGTTTCAGCTGGCGCAGCGGTCTGGAGCCGCCGGTCAGCAGAGCGGCCGTTTGCCCAACATTGACAGACATTCTCCACTTATCCAACCACTCTGGATGGAGGTCCAGCAGGCGTTGCATTCTGTTGGTGGCGACAATCTGGTCGTAGAACTGTTCTGTTGCAGCGATGTTAACTCTTTGGTTTTCTAACAGATGGCGTTAGTAGTACAATAACATTCTAATCCAATGAATACAAAATTGTTAATTTTCATTTTTTTTTAATGGTTATAAAATTATATTTTTATACTTAATAAAAATTTTATAAAAAAATTTATAATAAAAATATTCTATCTACAAAAAAGCTGGATATGTAGGTAGGTACTTGATAACCTAAGAGCATACATTCTAATAGGTATGATGAAAACGAATATTGGCTTCAGAGGATAGCGTGAGCAAAATTTAATTTAAGCCCATGGGACTTTCATTTCTCTCTTCTGATTGGTCCGCGTTCGTGTCTTAGTATGTGTTTATTACTACTGCGTTCGTTGCAGAAACCTGTCAATCGCTCATTCCGTTCGAGATTCAAAAATGTTTGAGAAGATGTTGTCTTCGATAAGTCACGTGATCAATTTGTCGATCGGATATACGCCCATACTGTACCCAACATAAATATTAATGTTTCATTATTTCATTGTGTTTTATTTAAACTTTCTATATAGGTAATGTCTATACAGTCATAGTAGGTTGTAACCTCTACTCCTAGCTTTTTCTCATAGGTACCTAATGATGAAAAATAGTGTGTGTCATTCGGGGCCAAATATTTTGTTCTCGGGCGGCGTATATTGAATTCCTCGCTACGCTCAGGATTCTACTATAGAATAGAAAAAATAACGCCCTCGGGGAACAAAAAATTTCTTTGGCCCCATATAACACAAATAACTATTTTCGAATAGGTATGATAAAAAAAAATATTATGATGTCATGGTAGGTAAAATTAAAACATCTCCCAGCATGAATTTACCGAATATTTAGCAAAATTTTTTTTACTATAACCAGATTGTAGGTAAAGGTTGCCAACTGGTTTATATAAAGGTACGCTTCATGGATCCTGTTGAGCTGATACAATCTGTAGATTTAAGGTAAAGATCAATGATTATATTATATTTTATTGATTATTATCATCAGTTGCAAACTGATAGACATTTGACAATTCAAAGATGCCGATGAAACTCTGCAGTCTGGTTGTGAACCTACCTGTATATTAAAAGGTACCTTGGGTGAATGGTCTAAGTAGGCGTAAATAAAATATTATCTCAAAGAAATTATCATTATTATTTTATATATTTTTTCTCTATACCTATACTATGTGATTTAAAAATTAAAGTACTTCAGTAATATATCATCATAATCATTAGCAACCCATCAAGGGTCACGAGTCACGACTGAGCGCAGGTCTCCTCTCAGAGAAGGGTTATACGTTATAGGCCATAGTCTACCCACGCTGGCCCAATGCGAATTGGCGGACTTCACACACCTTCAAGAACATTATGAAGAACTCTCAGGTGTGCAGGTTTCCTCACGATGTTTTCCTTCACCGTTGAAGCAAGTGATATTTAATTGCTTAAACGCACTTGACTCCGAAAAGTCAGAGGTGCGTACCCGGGATCGAACCTGCAACCCCCCGAATAGGAGACCACAGTCCTAACCACTAGGCTATCACTGTTATATTATATTCTGTGATAAGTCACAATATTATTACCTATGCTCATTTATTATCATTTTATTTTAAAGATAGTACCTATTGTCTATCTGTTTGTCTCGACTAATCTTAGGAATAGCTTATTTAACCGATCTTGACCAAACTTTCATAAGCCTTTATTAGGACGTTTATAAAAAGAGCGAACTAGGGTTCTTAGTTTCTGGAAAAATTTATGGTTTCTGTTGGCAAATGGCAACACTAGGCAACTGCTGAGTTTCTTGCTAACTCTTCCCAGTAAAATCAGCTTTCTGAACCTTGAAAGTAGAGTAGAGTAAAATATCTAGTCTATTTGTCATAAGAGCCGCACACACAAGACATGAAATATTTTTTTTTAATTTGTGTAGTTTCTAAAAACCCATTACCATAATGTGCTTTTAAATCTATTTTGCGAAACGTATCCAAGAAGTTAGCATGACTATCTATATTAGAAATGTGATGTGTAAAGTAATTGTTGGTGACCACACGATGTGAATGAATCTAATGAGAGAGATGCTAAGTTGTGTTATGTAATGAAAAGGACTTCCTAGTAAATCATTAATGAATGCAAATAAGAGGAAGCCTTATGTAGATTTTAACTACTGACTTTAATGAAGGACTGCGGATGATGCCCGCGACTTAGTCCGCGTGGATTAAGGTTTTCGGTTACCGTGGGAATTCTTTAATTTTCCGGGATAAAATGTAGCCTATGTGTGAGCTATCTATATTCCAAATTTCAGCCAAATAGGTTCATTTGTTGTGGTTTGAAAGAGTTACAAACAAACATCCATCCCTCCATACATCCACCCATCCTTACATCCGTGCTCACAAACTTTCGCATTTATAATATTAGTAGGATAGTAGGATTCAAGAACTTCAGCTATCTGACATTCAAAAATTATATAAATAAATTAACAGAACTTCTTTGTTCATGTGCCAAGAATTTAAGAAGTTTTTAAGTGTAACTAGCAAGAGATTTTTTTAAAAACTATAATCAATATTACGTATATAATAATGTAAGTATTCGTAGATAATGTAACTTAGAACATTGATTGTAATGTAACAATTAGTTAGAATGTTGCTCTTTGATTAGATGTTTGAAAAAGATATGTAATATAATATGTTGCTGGTTCAATCATGAAATAAATACAATTATATTGGCACATGGTTATCCTTAATACTACAATACCTATCATACAAATCTTGTTGGCAGAAGTGCTGAAAATTCAGTTAAGTTTCCTTTTCTATACATATAAAGCCACGTATAACGTACCTACAGTTGACGTAACGTCCAGTTGTAACATATTACATACCTACATAACATAACAACTGCCTCGTTGGTCTAGTGGTGAGCACGTTCGACTGCGGATGACGAGGTCCCGGGTTCGATTCCCGGGTCGGGCCAAAAAAAAAAAGTATTGGGTTTTTCTGTCGAGAAATTCTCATTACTAGCCCGGAGTTAGGAAGTTGGCGGTGAGTCACCCCCGTGCCTCGGAGAGCACGTAAAGCCGTCGGGCCTGCGCCTGATCTCTCTCCGGTCGTGTCGGATTTTCCGTCCCATCGGATTATGAGAGTGAGGGAATAGAGAGTGCACCTGTGTCTGCGCACACACTTGTGCACTATAATATCTCCCGCGCAGATGGCTAATCTCTGAGCAGGTTGGCCGCCGTGATCGGATTCGGTCGGGAGGACATTACATATTGACCAAGTTACAGTCCGCGGGATGTAACCTCCGCTAAACATTGGTTTAAGTTTACAAAACGGTTTAATTGTGCGCAACGGACCATACGCAAAAATTAACTTAATTAAAAAAAAAGAAAATTGGCAGTCATAGGGACTGCCGATAGAAGTGAAAACTAATAACTGATAATAGAATAGTGAACTGCTAATAATTAAAAACAAATATAAAATAAAAATAAATTATAAGTAATAAAACAAAGTAAATAAAAATAAAATAAAATAAATATAAAAATAAATAAAAACTGCGCTGTACAAGGTTGCTTGAGAATCTCTAAAATGTTGAACGTTGTTGTTGTGACGATGGTGACGGTGACGATTTCGCGAAATCCATGTTTTTTTGCTCACCCAAAAAAGTGCTCAACGTGTCTAAAGAAGTTTTCACTTCAAAAATCAACATGAATTAATGCAGTTTTACCAATTTCCATATAGGATGTAATAGGTATCTAGGTAGTAGGTTGTTTGGCGTCCCCCCACTTAGGTGAACCAACGACATCAAACGAATCGCAGGGAGTCGCTGGATTCAGGCAGCGCATGACCGAGGCCTATCGAAGTCCATGCAACTTGCAAGAGACATTAATTGATCAACAGTGGACGTTTATCGGATGATTAAGAAGCAGAAGTAGATATTTATTTTAACCGAATAGATGGCACGTAATTTTTTTTAGATATACCTATACCTATTAAATATCGTATTAGAAACTTTAAGACGTTGCTACTTTCTAAAGTATCATATCACCTGTTATTTCCTTTTTATATCGTTCTTTGTTTAACAATACAATACATAATTAGGTACGTATATTATGAGGTTTCATTTCTTTACCAGGCGTTGGCACACCTATGTCGCAGGTAATTAGGGTTGTTATCTCAATTTGACTGAGCATTCTAATACGAGGTATTTTTATTCTTAAGTATTGTGATTCAATTCAATTCCCGAGAATTGGCTATTGTGTTTAGGTAAGAAAGATTTTGCGAATTTGTGCTTTAGGTGAATTTTGAACTGAAATTAATTATTTACGAAAATATTAAATTTTAGCTTACCTATAGGAATACAAGAAAATACATAGTTTATAAACGTAATCCGTCATACTGATTTTGTTTTGCACGAACATAGCCTAGATGTCACCCGAACCGTAATTACGAATCGATTGACACCTCCTTCATCAAAATCGGCTCAGTAGAAGTTTGCAGTAGTGTAATATTATGAGGTTTTATTAATTTAAGGTTAATTTATTAGAAGAGGCAACCCTTGAGTAAGAAAATGCCCCTCTTCTTCTTCTTCTTTTGTTTAGTGGCTCCGCGCGTCGAGCGTTTGAGCCATAGTCCATAGTTTTTCTGATCCTTTCCAAAATTCCGTTTCTTCAAATCCCAATTCCACCACTACAAAAAATATAAGTGTTCATGTGACATAATACAAAAACAATTGCCGGTGTTGTATCATCTAATAATATACTGTATTACAGAAATGTCTGTAGCGCGTAATATGAATTAGTACTAACAGGCTTTCCACACACGATGGAATATATTCTATTAATGCTGCATTTATCTAGTCCTATAATCATCATCATCGTCACCACTAACAACCCATCAACGGCTTATTACTGAGAGCACGAACAGGTCTCCTCACAGAGAGCGGTTTTAGGCCTCAGTCCCAATACTGGCTCAAATTATAATGGTAAGCTTCCCACACCTTTGAGAACAGTCCCATAAAGTCCTATTATAGGACTTATTAATAGTTGAAAGTCAGTGAGGAGACAAGCAAATCAATGACACCATACAGCATCTTAAAAATGATACTCTATCCAAAACTCCAGCCATTAGATAGCCAAAAGATCCAGGAATGCCTGATGACAAAAGTCTTCTATAACAGTGCGTGTTGATATAGATTACCTAATTATTTATTGGATCCAAAACATGGTCGTTAACTGTGATCCTCATAAGAAGGCTCAGGGTCACTCAACAGGAATGGAGGCGCATCACACACATGTCACAACAGAGCTAACACAGCGGTTTACGTGTGGAGACCCAGCAAGAAGAGAAACAAGAAAGCAGGCGATGGAGGGAGGGATCAAATCAGAAATGACGAGATCCTTAGAAGAGCCAGATTTAACGACGGCTCATCAAGTCGCGAAACTCAAGAGGCAATGGTGCTCGAATGGAGAACCCGCTACGTGACCTCGCACGGGTCAGTGTTTTAAGAAGACCCCCCGTTAGGCGATGACGCGATGACGATCCTTTGAGAGACCCATTTTTGGCGACAAACCTTTACAGGTCTAGATTTAACGAGCGACGGCGAGTCATCGTTTGTGATATGCCTAAATTATACAGTCCCTGTCTACACGCTCTACTTTCTTCTAACAATGGTGTATGTCCGAAAACGGAATTATACATTTAAACCAACATTGCATTCATGACAATAGGTAGTTCTATGCTAATCATAACATGGATATCATATCATCTTACATTCGGAGGATAGAATTAAAAATAGGTTATGATGTGGTAGAGCGTGAATTTGTGACAGCGTAGCATCAATCAGGCGTTGTGCATTATGTAAGCATACGTTAATTCTGCGGTTAATTTTGTTCTATGCACGGAGTCTCTTTACGCGATCTAATCAGAATTGAGGAGATCCATAGAAGAATCTGAGCCACCGACATATCTCAATTCTCAATGTGTTGCGGAACTGCAGGGTGAGCATGGGCAGGATGCAAAAATTTTATCCCCCGATTTTATCCACTGATGAGAGATAAAATTATCTTCTCCCTAGGCTAAAGAATGGCAACAGGGGAAAGAAGCATACCCATGTTTGACATCACAAGTGGATAAGGTACTGAGGTGGGACTGGGCAGTGGGCAGGGTAACGAAATGAAATGAATAAACCTGCGACCTTTTACTTTTCAGCTCGTATCTTTAATCGTTGGGCTATTGAGGCTTCCAAATTAATTGAACATTGTCTCTACTCTGTTGTCGTTATCTCGATTACGACAATCAATATATTACAACTACAACAATGATATATTATACGATCGAAAAGGTCTTTCGTTGTACTTCAACCATTCATTCGTTCATCATAATTCTCAACCCATCGCATCAGCACCCTACTAAGCACAGTTCTCTCTTAGATGATGAGGGTAGGTATAATTTAAGCCATAGTCCACCACCCTGGCCAAAGTGGATTGGCAGACTTCACACACCTTTATGAAGAACTCCCAAGCAAGCAGTTTTCGATGTTTTCCTTCACTGTTAAAGCAAGTAATATTTAATTGCTTAATTAAGGCCGTTGACGTACGTAATTCCGAAAAGTCAGAGATGGGTGCTTGAAATCGAACCCCGGATGCCTCGAAAAGTAACATGCTATTACCGTATTTCCACACATACCTAATATACCGTTCTCCCATACTTACCTAAGATTGACTTCTCCTAACTACATAGGTAAGCGCGCTTTCATGCAAAAAGTTAACATACGAGACAAGGAATGTTGCCTTTACGTCATTCGGTAACTCGATCGCGTAGTCTGGATTTTTAAACTGAGGTTCAGAAAACGTATCAAGGACAAAGTAAAAGTTGTATTCAAAAGTTACCCACCCACTTTTAACTTGAAAAGGTTGAGATTATAAAATTACTGTAATAATTGCCGCAGTTAAGGATATGGCGAAAGATTATCTTAATATTATGGAGTTTAAATGCTCAAAATACTTAAATTGAAACGATTTCTGGATGTTTAAAAAATACTTCAATATTAATTTATTAAGTTACTACCTTAAGTACTACCTACCTAGTCAATGTTTTATGTACAATGTTCTCTATGGAAATTATATATTTAGAAAAAAACAATTAAAAAAATAATAATAATAAAATTCATAGAGGAAAATATAATCAGCTGGTCTCGAACCCAGTTAAATTATGACAAGGTCAAGGTCAAGCACGAAGAGTAAAATTGTAATTTCAATTCACAAATGCAATAATATATTTGATTTTTATTTTTATTATAAAAAAAAAAAAAATTGGGTTCGAGACCAGCTGATTATATGTTCTCTATTGTTTCATACTGTTGATAAAATTTTATTATAATACTGAATTATTTGCAAGCACATAATAGCAGTAGGCTAACTGACATTAAAAAAACCGGTCAAGTGCGAATCGGACTCGCGCACCGCGGCTTCCGTACTCTAAATTATTAATCCTTAACTTGTAGAGGTTTATTGTTAATATCAAAAAAACTATGCTAGTTAGAGCGTTATTTTTATTTTTCCTGTAAAATATACGTAAACCTCTATTGACCATAATTATTTTTCATTCGGTATTTTTTTCGTCATTTTGCAAAAACTATTTTGTATAAAAATAAATAAAAATCTTTTTTAGAATAAACAGTTAAAGCACTTTTATATGATACCCCACTCGGTACAGATAACTTAATTTGAAATTTCAAAACCCGGCTTTCCCCCTAAAAATAGTTTTAATTTTTCCTGTAAAGTATACATAAACCTCTATTGACCATAATTATTTGTGATTTTTAGGGTTCTGTACCCAAAGGGTACTAACGGGACCCTATTACTAAGCCTACGCTGTCCGTCCTTCCGTCCGTCCGTCCGTCTGTCAGCGGGCTGTATCTCGTAAACCGTAATAGATAGACAGATGAAATTTTCACATATTATGTATTTCTATTGCCGCTATAACAACAAATAATAAAAATTAAATTAAATTAAAAAAATTAAAATATTTCCATAGGTACATGGAAATATTTTTATTTAATTTTTTTTAACGGAACCCTAATAGAGCGAGGCCCGACTCGCACTAGGCCGATTTTTTTAGATTGGTAAACTTCAGAGATAAGGGTGGGAACGGTATTTTTTTCAACATTTTGCACGATTACTCGAAAACTATTATTATGTATAAAAATAAATAGAAATCTGTTTTAGAACGTCCAGGTAAAGCCCTTTCATATGATACCCCACTCGGAATAGTTATCTTACTTTGAAATTTGAATCCCCCGATTTTCCCCCTTTTTTATAAAACTAAAAATAATTTTCTTTTTTTTATTCCAATGATGTTGGGCCACTATTATACATAACAATACCAAATTTCATATTGATAGCTTTAATTGTTACTAAAATAATCGACTGTGACAGACGGACGGACGGACGGACGGATGGAGAAAGTCTCACCATAAGGGTTCCATTTTTACCATTTTGGTACGGAACCCTAAAAAGTATTAACAAAATAACATAATAATAAAAAGTATAAATAAAATATATAAAATGTATAACTTGAAATCATGTAGATAGAGACAATATTATCTTTATACAGGACGCAGTAGGGCTTTAATGAAATTCATAATTATTTGCATCTTAAGTCATTAACTCATTACACAAGCTCTACTTTCCCTACACAGAAAACCGGACTGAGTTTCAATAGAATGTTTGATAATACATCATTCACCAACTATATGCACCCGTGCCTACCTAAGTACTGTTAATATTTTGACTTGACTTTCTATACATATATTTTTACTTTCCAAATACTCACATGGTTCTCATTGAGCCGAATAATATGGTATTCGCAAGTCGGTTTCTTTAAATTGACAACAGGTGCTCTGCGATCTTCATCAGTAGATGATGCAGTCAACTCGGCAAACCTAAAGTTGAAGCCGCGGTTCTTAATTTTATGGTGTCATCCATCAACTTATAGATGTTCAATGTCCACTGATGGACATTAGCCTTCCCTGATGAGCGCCCCACATTGCCTCCCTCAAGCTGTTTCCCTACACCCTCTGGTCCAACACAACATGCTGGATTGCTTGTACGCCGTAAGAAGAATAGATTATTTCCGGCTCCAACGGCCATCGCTCCTACAACAACAGTGACCTGCCCATTTCCACTTGTTTGCTTATGGTTTTCGGGCACTGAGAGTCACCTTGATTTTCCTGCGGATCTTTTCATTTCATGAAACATTCCATAACTATGAAATGCATTGTCTTTTTATGGTGCCCGCATTAGACGTAGTCGTAATTCCTACTTCCATGCCGCATACGAACTCCTGAAGAACAGTCAATTTGTACAAGAATGCTTTGTCCTAAAGCGTCACACAGATGCTCAAGCATGCCCAATTAATTGATTTAGCTTTTGAGATTTACCTATAGCTAAGGAATAGGTGGCCAATAATATATAAGTAATAGTATATAAGTGTAACATTTCATAATGTTTTCATTACCATTTTTGGATGAAATGTAACATGCTTATAACAACTCACTGATTCTGAACTAAAGTTCAGACGGTACAGCTTTTTTTAATTTAAAAAATAAATTTGTCATAATTATTTATTAGGATCTCTAAATGAATAGATATAAACCACTTTTCGAAAGGTCTACTCAGTTACCTTGCAAATTGTAAAAATGGTTCAAATAACAAATACTTATGAGTGATTGCTATTTGATATCCGAACCAAATTCGTCGCGACAATGCCGAAATAAGGTGCCATTTTATCGAAAGCGAACGTCCGCATTACTTTCACTTGTCGATTATCACTCACTTTATCACCGCAGAAAGATCTATACTATAGCTATCTTCAGTATAACTGTTCAGCTCAAAACTACTATTAATATAGGTTTAATGATTAAGCCAGGTTTAATATGTGATCAAAACGAAGTTCTCAAGTGAAGTTTGATCGATATTATAAGAGGCGCTTCATTCAAAGATATTTTAATTACGTATGATAAATAACACATCACAAGAATTTACGAAACAATACCTTATTAAAAATGATTAAAAAAATAAACTAAAAATATAGATAAATAATCTAAACATTATTTAGATCCATTCCGAACCCTTTCACTTTTTCTTGGTAAATGCGATGTTTTTCTTCCAAGGATTTCAATGCACTCGACGGTCTTATTCCACCGACATTGACAGTAAATCTTATTTCTACGGGAGACACCGTACTGATTTGTGTTTGTTCAGGGTCCTGACCTCGAGCGCTTGATCTTTTCTTTGTTGTATCATAACCTGCTTTTATATACTTCTGCAAACTCTCTTTAGCAGATAGAAGCTTTCGTTCTATTACTCGATCCTGTTTCAATTTTTTTTCATTTATATTGTCTGTATCAGGGTTATTGTCTTTTAATCCTCGCCCTTTTACGTCCGCCGACTTTGATTTTGTATAAATTTTTTTAATCACCGATGGTTTCTCTTGAGGAGTCTTGTCAACTAAATATGAAGACTTTTTACTTTTTTGGTCTTTGCTTCTAACGGCGCTTGCACTTCGACGTCTTGCAGTAGCCTCTTGCTCGGCCTTTTTTTCACTTTCAACTTCCATTTCTTTCTTATAAATTTTGAGACGGTTTTCAATCCGGACCTTCTCTGAATATCTCTGAAGACTTTTGGCCCTTTCAAGTCTCGGCCTTATGTTTTCCATATCTGGACCTAAACCGCCCAATTGTATATTTTTAATTATTGGGACCGTTGTTTGTCTCACATGACGGCGAGGTCGGGAAACTTCAGACACACTACGAAGGTTATTATCGTCATTTTCTTCTGGAGATCTACTGCCTATATCCTCGTCGAAACGTACAGCATCTTCGAAAGATTGATGCAGGTATTGTTCAAGTTCTTGATTCATAATTTTATCATAATACATTTCATTATATGCCTCTGTATTATAAAATTCATTATTAACATTACTATTGTTCTCTTCATCAAAACTCTCTCTTTCAGTGTCTCCAAATTCTGGAGATAAGGAACGTATTTCATTCGAATCATTCTTCACTTTTTCATTGGCATTAGAAGAAAACTGTTTTCGAAATATTTCCAAGTAAGACATCTTTTTACCTCTTTGAACGCTATTGTTCACGAGGTAACTTTTATATTGCTTACCTTCTCCTTTGCATGCATCAGTTCTGGTGACTTTGCTCTTCGTCTGGTTTTTATTTCTTTTGGGTACTTTAATTAATACATCGTTCTCATAAAACGGCACCAAGATTGTGTCAACATGTTCACCGGCTGCTTTTTCTTTTATTGATGACTTTTTTTTACAATCTAATTCCAAGCTATCCAATGAAATATTACTATTAGATCGGGATATTTTATGCATTATTTAGGTTTGTAAACCTCATGCAAACTATAAAAAAAATGCTTGTAAATAAATTCAATGACATGTGAAAACACGAATCTACATTATTATAATGATTTACATTTTTAATTTTGACATTATGCTACGCAAGCGTCGAATAAAAAAAAGGTTAAAAATCTAATTAAACTTTTTGTATTAAACCCATTATAATTTATAGCACGTGGTCGTAATTCCTAGTTCCATGTTTATAACCCTAACCAACCTTAAACCAATGCAACGTTCATCAATGGTCTGTCATCAATCATCATTCATCAATGATAGGGTATTTTTATTATTTTACGCTTTTTTGAAAAATGTCTAGATCCTAAGGTGATGAACACTTTAAGTGCCGATCTATTATAATCCAATTATAATAGACTTGGTTTAATCATAGACTTGTATAATCATAGACTTGGTATCAGAATATAATGTACTCTGTGAGTGCCTATTTCACCAAAATGACGTTTAAACGAGGAATAAATTGGGTGCTATGAAAGACTTATTTAGCAAAGGGATTATAATCACTACTTATTTAGGTTAGTGAAATTGACCCCAAAGCAAAAATCGTTTTAAGATTTTTCTATATTGAAAAACAATGAATAAAAACAATTTATCTCTCACTTTACGTGAATTTCTGTTACAAATGCAACTTCCGGTACTTTGGTCGCAGGTAATTGATCTCAATAAATACGTCAACAATCACGTTTTATCTAGAATCAATACAATATATCCACCGATCATAAATAAGATCATTTAAATTTCCTCATTTGCTCTTTTAGGGTTCCCTGGTTAGGTATTATAGGTATATACCTACGTCAGTCTTCAGTTCGTTCTTCTTTTCTTTCTTTCTTTTCTTTAAGTTTACACAATGAATACTTTAGATCTTAAAATTATTGTATTTAACTTTCAGATCTAAAGTTTACTAGTTGTGTAAACTTAAAATAAACTGGAGTTACAAAGGTTACCTTTGTAACTCCAAATGTAAGTTTATTTTAACTGCAGGTTTACGTTTATTGTAAGTTTATTTCAAGTTTACACAACTAGTAAACTTTAGATCTGAAAGTTACTGTATTTAACCTGTAACCTTTGTAACTCTCAGTAAATACCAGAACTGAAAAAATTGAGTTACAAAGGTTTTCAAACTTACGCCCTCGACTTACTCTCAACAGATAAGTAGATATAACTTTGTATTTTTTTGCGTAATAATAATAAGATCGTCTTAAGTTGGATTATACGAGTCTGCCCGCGAAATTCAAATTTAATTTGGTTTTTCCCATTTTGTAAACTAATACGACAAAGTAGGCTTATGGCATTCTAATTGCGCCAGTAGAATTATCATCTTCACAGGTTTACAAAAAAATCTTTACTTGAAAGTGACCAGTTTAAGAAATTAATCAAAATACTGACAAAGTGAGTAACTCCCGTCCAACTCGGTATTTTGATCTACTGGCGCAATTAGAATGCCATAAGCCTAGTTTGTCGTATTAGTTTACAAACTGCGAAAAACCAAATTAAATTTTAATTTCGCGGGCAGACCCGTATAATCATCCTTAAGTTTATATCATGGTTTTTCGGAAAAAAATCACCGTTTAAGAAATAATAAGTGCTAAATGGACAGCTTTACGTATAATTAATTATTCTCTCTAACCTTTAAAGACATTAATCTATATATATAAAAGAAAGTGGTGTTAGTTACACTATTTATAACTCAAGAACGGATGAACCGATTTGGCTGAAAATTGGTGGAGAGGTAGCTTAGAACCAGGAGACGGACAAAGGATACTTTTTATCCCGTTCGACCGCGTTTCCGTCAAGTCACTATAAAACGTGGTATAACAAAAACGCATCTGACATGGAATAACAAAACGCAAATGACAGTGGAATAACAAAATGTAAATGACAGCCAAACGTAATTTTGTCTTTGGTTAAGTATGGTAAAAAATTTGACAATTATAAAAATGATAGCTAAACGTAATTGATAATATCATCAGTAATATGTTTTCTCTTTGAATCATCATTAACAATGCCACGAGCAAGACGATCAAAATGTTTCCTGCTACAAAGCTACGGACTGACGTGATTTATTGGATAGGTATAGTTGAAAACCTGGAGGGTGACAAAGATTTCCCGCGGGATGTTATGAACTAAATCCATGGAGACGAAGTCGCGGGCATCAGCTAGTCTGTACTAAAAAAAGAGCATAAAGTTTGGACAAATCCACAAATTCCTAGAAAGCCGTCGGAACGTACTAATTATCGACTCCTCTGCCTCTGGTGCTATATTTATCTATATCTATATAATATTATCTTTCTATATCTACCTATCTAGTATCTATCTAAAAAAATTAATGATCGAGATAGCTTGCTGGCGATTTCATCTAAACATTTCAACCCTTTTACTTTTACTAATACATAATATATTACTAGCTGACCCAGCGAACTTCGTACCGCCAACAAAAATATTTAGGGGTGGGTCACCCTTATCATTTAAGGGTATGAAAAATACATGGTGGCCGATTCTCAGACCTACCCGATATTCCATTTCGGAGGAGTTTGGTATCAAGCACCGCGACATGAGAATTTTATATAGGTATTATTAGATAGATCGTCCATTCGGCCGGCCGGCTTCTCTGTACTTTTAAATAAACGCAGTTTTTCTCTCTTTCTTTGTTTTTTCTGCAGCTTCATTTACAGCAAGTTTCCGTCATAGTTCAATTCCTTAAAAGCAACAGTTTCAAATAAATAATTCTTGCTTTTGGTAAAGCCAAGAAGTTTAACTACGGAACCCCACATAATGCATATTCTGACACGCATTACTTAGATCATTTTTGCATTTTATTCCTATTTTTTTTCAATAGGATCTTTAATTAGATATCATGATTTTAATATCAATCAATACATGTCCTTGGCAGAAAAATTTGCATTTTTAATACATATATTAACTTATAATAGGTATATTATACCTACCTACATATAATTTCTAGGTCAATTTGTATAAAAAATTTGCGTTTATGCGTTGCAAAATACAATTATATTTTTAATAGATTTTACATATTTTTTAGAACAAAAACTCCTACAGAGATTTATATGACAAATAAGATACAATTTATGTTTAAATTATTATCTTCACCAGTTGCGCTTCTACATACATAGTTACTACATAATATAATGATATGTAACTTTGTATAGTAAGGCGCGTCAAGTGCGTCAAGTCGCGAGCGTCATAAATCTACGACCTTTCACTATATCCCTTGCCGTCTTTGACAATTCAAAATAGTACAGTGCCACAAGCATTAGGCCACAAGTATAAGTTGGCGGTGGCGTTTTGAGGAACTTATTCGGTCATCCAATTTTTATACTCCATGGGCATCTTGAAAATTCACTATTGGATTTCGTTGTATTCTGTTGCGTTTATTGTGTAAATTAAAAATGTTTTTTTCCCAACTTTAGTCTCATGTTCTATACAATGGCAATAGTAATGTTGAGGATGTTGAGCACAGTGGCGCACAGCTGTGCCAAGTTATAAATAAATATCATTCGTCTATGCGTATTCGTAATGTTGGCACCATTGCTTCACACAATGAAAACCCTGACAACCTCCGCTAGGAGTATAAAGTATTCTGTGCTGACAACTCTGCATTGTTTAACAGTTATCAACTTTCGGTAGAGAGTAGTATGTTCCTTGGTTATCAAACTCTAGTATTTTATTGGCGTAATGGATATTAGTGAGATTTAAATCTCCACGCGATATTACTGCTGTAACAAAGAGTGGTCTAGCTGTGACTAACTACCGTCTGACCAGGGTCTGAACAGAACTGAATGGTGCATAATTATATTACGTTGGGGATGCATGATCACGCGTCGTCGCTCCGCCTCTCAGCTACGGTCTGTTACACGCCCTAATTCCTCGCCGACTGTTACAAATACAATGTTGTTACATCGTCTGAAAATCGAAACACATACGTTTAACCTATTAAGCCTCCGCTGTCAGTCCGTCAGCAGGCCTGTATCTCATTTATTTATTTATTTATTTATTTATACATTTATGTACACTTAATATATACGGATTTATACAGTAATGTGGTGTAATCATAAACTCAGAAGTGTTTTACCGTACACCACAGTGCCGTCGACAATAATAATTATAGGTGTTTAGAATAATATTTCTATTCAGTTAGTGTTAGTACCTATGACAAAATACAACTTACATTAGAACTTAAGATTTTAACTTATATATTATTATAATATTAAATCAACAAAGATTAATAAAATAAAAGTGGGTAGGTTAAGAAGTAATATTATAGCGACAGGAAAGACGTTGTTCATACAGTTTTCATAACACATGCCATGCCAAGTCAATGTATTTATGCTATACAGGATGAATTATTATTTATTAGTGTTGCACATTAGGTTTTGTGATGCTTCAAAAATTATAATATTTACTATTACATTGCGGATATCCGTAATTTCAATACAATGTAGTATTAAGATATTATATTTTATACATAAATATACATACACACATACACATACTTTGTTTTCGCTGAGTTTACTACCTAATTATATTTTGAATTTGTGATTTGTAGATAATATTCATTCAATTTAGTCTTTATGTTTTTGGGTGTTATTACCTCTGTTAGCGTTTTCGGTAGCTGATTAATAAGGCTTGGTATAACGTAAGCTAATCTTCTTTTGCCAAATAGATTGTTATATCTGGGTAGTTGGAGTTTTGTCATTCTACGGTCAGAATAAGGATTTTGTATTTTTCTAAAGTTATCATTAAAGTATTGTTCTATCAATAACGTAAGTTCTGTTTTATCGTGTACAGGTATTATTTTACAGAAAGCGAACAGTTTACGGTAGTCTTGTTCACAAGTTATTTTTATTTTAGCTGGAACAACAACTTTTAAAATGCGTAATTGAAGTGCGAATATTCGATCGAATATTTCATGAACCGTAATAGGTAGATACTTGTCAAATAATGTGTATTTCTATTGCCGCTATAACAGCAAATAATAAAAAAATTATGAACCGTAACCGTAATAGAAATTTTCACAGAATGTGTACTTATTTTTGTATAAATAATGCACAATGTTGGTGAAATCGGCCCTAAGAGCTTCTGAAAGTGCAAACGCCGTGTGATTGTGCATAGCAAAATTCTGAATTGGACTAACGCCAGCGCAGTCAGTCAGGAGTAGGCACAGCACTGCCTTTATCTGCGCCCCCTATATCGGCGAAATTGGGGTGAACGGAAATGGCCTGCACCGTACATTAAGTACGAGTTGGCACACTAGCGGACGTTGACAGATTTCGAATACCTAAACGCAATACTTAACGTTAGATAAAAATAAATTCAACTCCAAAATTATTTATTTCATGTAGACCAACTCTTACGCAC
This sequence comes from Oeneis ivallda, assembly GCA_029955525.1. Classification (NCBI taxonomy): domain Eukaryota; kingdom Metazoa; phylum Arthropoda; class Insecta; order Lepidoptera; family Nymphalidae; genus Oeneis; species Oeneis ivallda. The sequence continues at coordinate 7,901,184 of JARPMR010000014.1, forward strand.
ACAACTCCGATAAGTCAGAGATACGGTGCCGGGGACCCCTGACTCCCCGAAAAATGGCCGAAGTCTTGATCACTAGGCTATCACCGCTTAACCCTTCTCATTAGAGAGTAGACTTTTGTCCAGTAGGGTTAACATGCGCGTCACGAGAAAATTTTCTCTACTCATTTACTCGTGAATCTCTAAGGGATATCATGAGAAAACGGGTAGTCAAAATTTTCTAGTGGTACGCAGGTTAGTCCTACACCAGTGGGCTGGCGATATGGGCTGAAATGAACTTCAGCCTTTTATGACAAGTCAAGACTCTACCACCAGTGTCCAGTTCGGAAATCCCAAAGAATTGACCTACTTTATTCGTGGGGCTTTTCGAACTATTTTGGAAGCATCTATCTTTTGGTCGTGCATTCTACGGTTTGCAGTGCAGCGAACGATGGGACGCGGTGTATGGACGACCTGGCAATTTCGTGCATTCAGGTCTACCGACTTTTAACCGACTTCAAAAAAGGAGGAGGTTATCAATTTATCTATCTATTTTTTTATGAATGCAAATTGCCAACCGATTACTCGAAGACGCCTGAACCGATTTGGAAAATTCTTTTTTGTTTGAAAGGGTATACTCTCCAAGTGGTCCCATACAAATTTTATCGATATCAGTCGAGCGGTTATACTTTGTATAGTGGCGCGGGAGTTTGAAGTCGGTTTTTTAAAAATAATTTTTGTTTTGGAAAATCTACGCTTGGGGTGCTACTATAGCTTTAAAATTTAAATATCTATTATGGACAAACTCACCCTTCTGAGCAACGCAGTTTCGATTTTTATTAGTATAGTATTATAAATTATAATAGGTATCTATTATCAATATTGTTTCAATTTTCGAAATCTACATACACTGTAGAGATGTTTATAAACTCGTACTAACCCGATTGTTACTCTTTAGCCCGACGAGAATGCTATATATTTCGACGAAGCTGAAATTTGCTTCTGCACTGTAATTCAGTATTAAAGTCTGTTCATTACTTTGATCCTTTTATATGATACTAGCTTTTGCCCGCGGGAATTCCGCGAGAAGCCTGTTTTTTCCGGGATAAATAGCCAATGTCAATCTCCAAGTCCTAAACTATACTTAGTACTTATGCAAAAAAAACACGTCGAACTGTTGCATTATTGCTGCGTGATAGAAGGACAAACCAACAAACAAACACTTTCGCATTTTTATTAGAAAAAATTATTATTAACTTTTGTTATGGATGAAATTGCTAAAATATTAAAAACTACTTTCATGAGGGAAATTGGAGGAACAGAACCGCCGTGAATTTCTCAGTGCAGGTAATTCCTTTCATCATCCGTACATAAATTAGTATTGTGGAAAGTTGGATTCGGGCCAGCACTTGCGGGAACTCTTGGCATTTTTTGTCTGTGTCTGATATCGCTGAAATAGGTACAGTACAATACGAACGGCATAAAATGGATTATTAAGCTATTAGCCAAATTAATTTACTTAGGTGTGGCAGCTTGTAGCATGTTCCAATTTTTATTCGTCCACGATAGAGATTTTAATTAGGACCAAATCAGAAATGAGGAGAGCCATAGGAGAACCAAAGTCATCGACATAGCTCAGCGAATCGCGAAACTGAAGTGGAAATGGGCGGCGCACATTGTTCGAACAGCTAATTAATGGTCGTGGTCGGTGGACCGACGACATCAAACGAGTCGCAGATAGCCGCTCTGGATTTAGACGGCGCAAGACCGAGAACTGTGGAAGTCCATGCAAGAGACCTTTGTCCAGCAGTGGACGTCTGTCGTTTGATAAAGAAGAAGAAGAGAGATAAAAATAAAAATCCCGCGTGTACCCTCTATTTTTCCGGGATCAAAGGGAATAATATGTCATTCCGCAAATCATTATTATTATTAAAAAAAAATATTTTGCCACTTCATTGACATTCAATTAACAAAATTTCCATTTATTATTATTACTAGCGGTCGCCCGCGACTTAGTCCGCGTAGAATTACTGATTTTCTATGAGATTATAAAAAGATAAATTTTCCCGCTGCCTATCCAAAAAATTTCTATGTCGGGACTAACGGATATCGCAATTTAAATTAATTTTTATTTTTGAAAATTTCGTCCTCTATTTTACCACACTCAAGAGGTGATTTTCTAAAATAACTTATAGAGTATACCTATTTTTATTATTTAAATCTACTAACCAAGTTTCCCAAAGTTCACGAAAAACCGTTTTTCATGTTTTGACTTCAAAAACATAGGATTTTCATATCCCCCATTTCAACTCTTTTAGGACGAATTTTCTCAAACCTTTTCTTTTCTGATGTCTAGACCTTAGAAAGAATCTACCTACCACACTTTAAATAAAAATAAAAATCATTCAAATTTCATCCCCTATTTTACCACCCATGAGGGTGGTATACCCATAAATACCAACCCCCATTTCAGCCCCTTAGGAGGGGATTGTCGTAAAAAAAATTCTTAGCTGATACCAACCCTCTAGAAAATATGTTCCAAATTTCAAGTTAACAATAACAATAATTAACACTTTCCTATAAAAACTTTCATCCCCTATTTTACCACCCTTAAGTGGGGATTTTCCAAAATGAGTTATACAAATCTTTATTATTTAAAGTTTATAATCTAAATGCCGATTTTCATATGTCTAACTTCAAAAATATAGGACTTTCATATAACATTCGAAACCCCATTTCACCCCCTTAGAGGGGGATTTTCTCAAATAAGTTTCTTAGCTAACACCTACCCTCTAGAAAGAACCTGTGTTCCAAATTTCAAGTTTGTAGGTTTTATAGTTCCTGAGATTTCGTGATGAGTGACTGACCTTTCGCTTTTATATAAATATAGATTGTTAAATTAGTAAAATTCAAATGGGTATATTTAATGGTAACATTTAAAAATATCACATTAGCAAGTAAATAACTGGTTCAGTTAATAGAAACGGCGATGTATAAATTTGTATTGAAATGCATAAATCTCGATCGGATGTCAAAGTATCCAAGGTCTTTTGATGAACCATTTTAGCGACAGTCTCTGCCTATCTATTGATTTATTGTCCATTTGTTGTGAGCCAATCATAGATTGAATGATGTAAATAAACTGGTTCAATTAATAGAAACGACGATGTATAAAATATTCAAATGCATTAATCTAGTATCAAGTGTCAAAGTATCAAGGTCTTTTGATGAACCATTTCAGCGACAAGCTGTTCATTGGTTTACTGTTCGTTTATTATTGTGAACTAATTATTATCTATTGAATGAATCATCAATGAATGAATGATAGAATGAAATATTCTTTTCGTACCACTTGCTCAAAAAAGTGACATTCTGTGCCACAAAAAGCGAACATAACAATAGTCATTTTTAATCTGTTAAAAACAGGGAAAGAAAATTGTACTGAATTTCATTCATCCTCTAGGGGGAGAATGTGATTTAAATTTGGAATACTTACCGTTTATACTGAACTACATCTGTGTTTACACCATTGAGTTTGTATATAAAGCATTATACATCTTTTTGAAAAAGGAATACGCATTTATTATGCAGTTATGATTATTAAATAAAATTACGAAAACCGACGAGGCCGTATGAGCTTGATGCCTTTGCTTTTCCGACAAAAAAATATTAGTCTAGGAATTTGCCGCGTTTTTGTTTTCTTCAAATACATAAACGTTAAGTTTATTTTAATTTATTTTTATATTTCATTTCATTTGATTTCCACGGTTTTGCATTCGTTGGAAAGGTCTCGGGCTCCGTGAGGTTTATAGCAAAGAAAATTCTATCCACGCGGACGAAGTCGCGGGCATCAGCTAGTTTTTAATAAATGCTTATCTCATATTATTATTGTGTTAATTTTTTCGCAAATGGTACGAAAAGTAGAGTATTTTCCTCGGTGATAAAGCTGTCTTAGTCTTGGGTGAACTTAAATCCCTCGCTACACTCAGGACTCGTCTTAAATCCCTCGCTTCGCTCGTGATTTAAGTTTTTAACACCCTCGCTACGCTCGGGAGTAAACCTCGAGTCCTTCGTTACGCTCGCGATTTAAATCGTCACCCGCGACAGAAGACACTGCTTTATCCCCTTGGTTAATAATCTACTATTATTGCACACCATAAAAACAAAACCACAAAGCAAAGATTTCATTGAGTTTTAATTTTAGTAAGACTTAAATTTAGTTTCTTCTATAATTTTTTTAAGGTAACCCAATTATAGGTAACCTCTTCATCCGTTATTCCAATATCATTGATATTTAATATAAAGACTGATTTACTGCAAATTTTAACATAAAGAGATAATAATTTTGGCGTCAATCTAATCAACGGTTTTGGATTCAGTTATTTGTAATAATGAATGAATTAATAAATATAAATAACATTTTTGTTTGTTATTCTCCATTTAATACCGTCGTCATTAGTATTTTCGTTGTGTTAATATTTGGACAGATTAATTAGATTTTTGGTTCTCCTACGGATCTCCTCATTTCTAATTTGATCTCGTAGCTCAGCGAGTCGCGGAACTGAACAGGAAATGGGCGGGGCACAGGTCATCAGGCATAGGTCGAAGAGCTGATGGTTGTTGGGGTACCAAGGTACTGGAGTGGCGACCCCGCACCGGGAAGCGCAGTGTTGGTAGACCTTTCTCTAGGTGGACCGACGACATCAAACGAGTGGCAGGGAGCCGCTGGATTTAGGCAGTCTTTCGGTTGATAAAGAAAATTAGATTTTTGTGTCATAATTATTATGTTACTCATATTAGCACTGAAACACAGTTATGTAAGATTTTATTAATAACAAAGGCTTGTTAAAACATAAAAACTCTTGCGAACTCTACTCTTAAATCTCTGTACTTTTACTGCGTCTTACGTTTTGCGTTACCGCGTTACGCGTTACGGTTTGAGTTACGGTTTGCGTTCTGCGTTTTACCTTAGATTAGGTATTATTCGTGATAAAAATTTTACCTGTCGATAATATAAGTCAGCAAAACATACAAAACCGAGAGTCAAAATAGAATTTTGATTCAGTGAATCAATTCTACGAGTAAAGTCTTGTTTGCTTTGTTTCGATTTTTGGACCATGATTTATTTTACCGCTTCTCCTTTTTGCGTTTTGTACCTATATGTATATCTAATTTAGTAATTTGTCAAAAAGCTGCTTCACATTTGGCATGCGGTGCATCTGTCCAGATACATATATATAGTCAAAATCCTAAAAACTGTATTGAAAACTGATTTTGTCGATGCAACACTTACGACCTCTCCCATAAAAAAAAATTCAAAATCATTTATTTCATGTAGGCCAACTTGAGGCTCTTATGACAAGTCAGGAATCGACCACTGGTTCGGAATGCTGATTCTGTTGAGAAGAGCCGGCAAGAAACTCAGCAATTGCTCTTTTCAAAACAAAAATGTTACAAAATGTTACAAAATCTATCCTGTAGACAGCTGAAACAAACACTATTAGAATAGAACAGAAATATTTTCCTTAATATATATATAGCTGCTGGGGCTGATTGACTGATTGACTGATTCACTGATTCACTGATTCACTCACTGATTGATCACCTCTCCTGTAAAATTTTGTATGAAAAATTTTTTTTTCACTGTTGGTTTCGTATAGAGACCAAAAATTCATTCGGAGGAAAAATATGGAGAGAGCTGATGATTGAGGATTTCGGAGACGGGTAAGAGGCACGGCCAGGGTATTGAAGATAGGTGGGGGGCGCTCGAACAAAAGTCACTCGAAACCTCATCCAATTGCCAGTGGGTTGAAAAAAAATTCCAAAATGGCGGATTCAAGATGGCGGCCATACAAATTTCGTCGGTGTCTATCTCGGAGAGTATAAAAGATGGAAGAGTGGGTTCTTGGCAAAAGATGATCAAGACCCGAAGGTCTACTTGATGAACAGAAAAAAAAATCAAGATGGCGGATTTTTTTTTCTCCATACAAAATATATGACGAATATTAAATAGACTAGAAGCTGAGAACTATGCAAGACTTTGATACGGTTCCTTTTCAAAATTTGTTTTTATAAAAGAAATCTCATTCTGACAAATGATGAGATATGATGATCGAGGGTTTGGAAGGTGGGTGAGGGGCACGGCCAGGGTATTGAAGATAGGTGGGAGGTGCTCAAACAAAAAATACTCGAAACCTCATCCAATTGGCAGTGAGCTGAAAAAAATTTCAAAATGGCGGATTCAAGATGGCGGCAATACCAATTTCATCGGCATCTATCTCGGAGAGTATAAAAGATGGAAGAGTGGTTATTTGATAGAAAAAGATCAGGACCTGAAAGTCCACTTGACGATAGAAAAACCGCGGTCCGCTTGCGGGCCGCGCACCCACGCGCCCTACTAGTTTTATATAAACTTTGACAAGTGCTTTAGCGTCTATGAATAATATAAATGAATCTACCACTGGTTCGTAATGGTACTTACAATTCAATACATGTACGTACTTACTAGACAGAAAGTAGCCCCATTCCCGCCGGTGGGACCCAAGCATGACGCATGATCCAGCCGTTAGATCTTATATCATCATTTTTGCCTCTTTGAGTATCCCCAAGAAAGGATAACATTATTTGCTTCTTAGTTATAGATCTCTAATAGCCAGGTGATAATTATAGGGTATTTATTAATTTGTGAATAAAGTACAGTCAAGATGTTGTCAGAAGAAGTCAGTCAAGATGGGTAGGGTATGCCATGTGACCCAGATCCAATAGCGCTCATCAAACAATTGCATCGCATGAGCTAAGTTAACCCTCGAGTCGTTAAGAGTGCGTGTAACCCCAAAAAAAATCAGATTTCGCGATGAGATAAAACATAGCCACAACCTCATGTGAGGCGCGACAAAAGAAAGCGTTTTGCGCGGAATAGGAGTGTAGTAAGCGCCAAATACTTTGTAACTCGTAAAATATTCATTTTCTTTTCAATTCACTAGGCTACTCTCTTGATAATATCAATCGGAATTTAATGTAAAAATTTTGGCTCTGTAATATGCAACACATTGAAAATAAATGAATATTGGTTAAAAATTAGACCTAACTTCGCGATTTTTTATTATCGAACAAATTTCATCATTTTATGTTTTTGCCCAAACACGTCCCTTGGCAGTATGATGTAATTCTTGCGTGTTTTTTTTTCGGATACTTGAAACTTGATCTACTACTGTAAAAATCCAATCTGTTTACTGTTAACGAGCGCACACCCACTCTTAACCTACAAACAGCATAGAGGGTGATATAATAACCTCTATAGGTAAGCGTCGCTATTGTCGATCCTATATCCTATCCGTTACGAGTTTTATAATCAACATAAATTCACTAGTCTAGTAATTTATTTTATCTACTCCCATGCTTTAAATCCTCTATAAAAGATTCTGAAACAGTTAGCTTATTGCCAACATTAAAACACCCAACAATGTCTTAATAACCATAATGTCATCCAAACGGATGATATTTTTTTCATAATAACACTCCTTTGTTTTTTTTCGATCCCTTCTGAGCAAAGGTTTACTCCACAGACAGCCACATTCTTACTATTCGATGCGTGTTATCTATGAATTTCAAAAAAAAACATTTGTATGAATTTCAAAAAAAGAACATTGTCATTCACGCGCGTTTCAGTACCGAACGCCGCGCGCCGTTAAAAAAAAATAGGTTATTCGAATCCCTGCCATTTTTCTTGATTTACAAAAAAATGAGCGATTCAAGTTTCGACAGCACACCGCCAGATATTTTAAACGCTGTAAAAGAAATTTCCAACAAATTACTACCGGAAAAATCAAGAAAGAATTAAGAAAAAGCGTATCAAGATTTTATCAATTGGAAAACATCGAAGGGTAGTGAATCATTTTCTGAAGAAGTGCATGGGAGTAGATAAAGTCTTGTATGCAACTGCACTTTCAACAAGTAATAGACACGTTAGGTATAATTTTCTAATAACTAATGTTAATTTTCTAATAACTAATAACTAATGAAAGATTTTTCTGAACATTTCCAATCTGATTTATTAGTTGGTATGGTAAAAAGAGTTTCGTTGACAACAAGCATAAAATTATAGAAAATGAAGGAATGGTGATTTTGAGAGGTCGTCGTACATTACAATTCGATAGGGACGGATATAGTTAGATTTTCTAGGTATTTTTAAAGAATCTAGCAATCAAGTTCATTGTTGACTAGTAGCTAGAGATTTTGAGATCACCTGCGAATGAAAAAAATATATATATTGCGACTGCTTGAAACAGAGATGAACGTTATTAGTAATGTTAGGGATGGATTCTCAGCATTCGAACCGTTTACCATTAATGAACAAATTAATTGTTTTGATTGACGATTATTTAGTTATTTTAATACAAATTAGTGATTGTTCATTTTAGATTTATATAGTATTTATTCTTGTTGACTATATTTTTTGGATGAATTATAAATTTTATATTATTGAAATTACTATTTAGATGACTGAATGTTTTTTTTTACAAAATATATGATAATGAATGTTTTATAAATAAGCGATTTCAAGATAAAAACATTGCTTATAGAAATGAATAATATAATTAATTATTATTTGATACAAGTTCTGGGTTATAGCCAGTAGATCTGTCAGATAAAACATTTTTTGAAAAGACAAATTATAGCGTGATATTTTTTATAAATTCGTAGTCTGCAATACTAGATAATACAGAACTGATGGCACCGCATTCACGAATGTGGTGGTGGGATAAACTACTTGTATAAGAGATAATTTGATATTATTGGAATTTGCTTAAAGTAGACCAAACCAAGGTGAAGTAAGTTTGCTTTCGAAGTGAGTTAGTCACTTAATTGATTTCCGATTTCAAGATGGTATTTAAGTGAATAGTCAGTATACAATATTCAGTAAAATGATTTAAAAGAAATAGCGTAAAAGTAATAAAAAAAAATGACTTAATTAGTAAATATTTGTTGCGGTATTTTTACCGGTTCTTCCCGCTAGGTTGCGGTACAGAACTTTTAATTTAAAACTTAAAATTTAAGTACTTAATATTATTGTCTAATTGACTAGACAGAGATTATGAATGCAGAGTTTAGTTTGTAATTGACAGATAGTTAAAAGAAATTGTTAACTTTAACTAAAAATTATGTTGAGGTTAATAGAACGAATGAAGATTTGAATGAAATGAAAAGGTTTAGGGTTGAATTTGTGAATAAATTAAAATTGAATTTTTATTTTTGAGATATTTAGTCTGAAGATTGGATTTTGATTGAGATAATGACATTTTTATAATAAAATGATAAGGATTGAATGAGTTAGGTTAACCTCGCTCCTAAAATATCTTAGAGACTGTGCTATAGTGCTGTGTGATAGTTCCTAGATAGGTCTAATCCTCTCGTTAGAGAGTATTATGTTCTATGGGTCTAAAGTTTCTATAACTATAAGTGTAGTGTGTAATATGAAATTGGTATTAATTGGTTAGTGCTAGAGTAATTCGTCATATTAAAATAATGATCAAGCTTAGTAAAGATAATGAGTTTCGAATCTGATTCACAATAAAATAAGTCCAGTGAGAATTACGACCGAATGTCATGATCAAAAATTAGGTTAAGTTGAGACATATACAAAAGGATAATCAATTTAGTTGAAATGTAGTGTGGGTATATTAACAAAAAAAATATGGATATTATTTTATGTTGTTATTCTAATGCATGTTGATAATACAGTGTTAAGTGCAACATTCCAGCAAAACGGTTTATATTGTGTGTATGATATAGATATATAGATATATCTATATCTATGTATGTAAGGTATGCGGTTACCAGATTTTTAGTAGGGTACGTGCGCCGGAGGCTGCACGATATCGGATGGCCGAATGTCATGATTTTATAAAAATGACAGTGTTAAATGAATTTTTCAAGTGGCAATTCTTTCAGTGTGGCAACACTTGTTTTATGTCGGTAATTTGTTAGTTGTTGGCAAACATGGTTGCGTTGGCCAATCAGGAATAAGCACGCGTAGCCCCTACAAAATTACGTAAAGAGTGGGAAAAATGGGGGGGAGAAAGCGAGGGCCGGATGGTCGACAGCGGAGGACAGGCAGTTAGTGATTTATCTTTGATAGCTTGGTTAAAAATGGGCAAAGTATCAATATTTGTGACACTAACATCCAAAGACGTTGTATGAAGTACAAATCTTGCTAATTTTACTATCTCTAAGTACCCTTTTGAAGACTTAAATAAGAAAATTGTTTAATGGTAATAATAATTCTATGCACATTTCCTTCTTACGAAAAGTTTAAAAATTCAAACGTTTAACTTTGCGGTGCGGGACAGCAATTTTGAAATTCAGTGACACATTTTGAGCATTTTTATCGATTTTGTTTTGTTTTGCTTCCATTTAGTAATTGTGTAATAATGGCCTATCAAGAACAATTCGATTTATTAAAAGCTTATGTACTTTCAAACAACAAGAATTGTAATTTATCTGACATTGCATTATCACAAATTGCAATTCTTTTTTTTTTCAATTCACAAAAAAAAACGATTTTAACTAAATCTTCAACAAGGTACTTAGAGATAATTAGCAATCTTATATTTCATACAATGTCTTTGGATGTTAGACTTATAAGAAAATTATAACGTGTCTTTTACTTGTTGAAGGTGAACAGTTCTAGGGAATGTTGATTAGAGAAATTCGATTTTATGGATATACTGTCGACAGACGAGTGTAAGACATAATGTTTCTTGGAGAAATTTTATCTTTAACATCGACTGTATCGACTAGTGCAATAAAATAGCGGGTGTTTATTTTTTGAATTTTTAGCTGGTTCGATTCCCGGGTGAGACAAGCGAATTTTTGAAAAACTTTGAATGCAGTTTTGTTTCTTTTTAAAAATAAGGGAATGTTTCCTTTAAGTAAAATGATCTAACTTACGGATTTAAGGTAGTTCCCCTCCAGGGCCCATAATTTTTTTCCACCCTGTATATAGTATAGGTATAGTTGAGGACCTGGAGAGTGACATAGGCTACTTTTTATCCCGGAAAATCCAAGAGTTCCCGAGGGATTATAAAATATTTTTTTATTGAAATATATGCGTCTTATCTATTATCTTATTTTATCAATTTGTTCGATTAACTGTATCTTTGTAGCCTTTTGTAATCTCTTGTCAAAAACTTTCCCTTATAACTAATATAGATTTTAGAACTCCAGTTGGTATGATAATAATTGCACATAATGATAACCGTTCATTTGCAGCAAAGCTGTTTCATAATAAACATCTTTTTTTAATGTTTCTAAGGTTCTCACAATTTCCACCTTGCCCTTACTTTACCGTGGTCAAAGTCAAGATCAAGGTTCTTTTGGGATAAAGTTTGAAATAAAAGTTTCTACTGTCCTAATCGTGATGATCGTAAGCATAAGGTGTTGTTATGACATAGCTAATAAATCTCAGTCACATCTAGATTCAATGATTCAATTAAGAGTAGGCGGCCTATGCTGTAGCTTAGAAATCCGTAGGAGAGTCAAAGTTACCGACATAGCTCATAGAGTCGCGAAGCTGAAATGTTAATGCGCGGGGTATTCTATAAACTGATGGTCGTGGGACCTCGCACCGGAAAGCTCAGTGTTGACAGACCCCCCACTAGGTGGACCGACGACATCAGATAATTCGCAGGGAGCCGCTAGATGCAGGCGGCGCAAGACCGAGACCTGTCCCGCTGTAGAAGTCTATCGGTTGATAAAGAAGAAGATAAGGGTTAAAAGCAAAAGTCGGCGACTGTAACACAGGAGGAAAACAAATGAGGAGTAGAAAGTACCTGGATCCTCACTTCAGAATCAGCTTTTTACCTAACTACGGCAAAGCCAAAAGGAAGGGTTGTGGTTTTAGTAGTCTATGTAAGTATGTATGTCATGTATCTTCCACCGTCCACCGTAGCGTTTAAACTACTGAATCGAAATTGATGAATGAGGAGTCAATGGATTCGTTATTATGGTCCGGATGATATAGTTACATTTTACACGAATTTTATATGAATACTAGCTTATGCCCGCGGCTTTGCTCACGTTAAGTTTGATTATTCAAACCCCTATATAACCCCCTAAGGGGGTGAATTTTCAAAAACTCTTTCTTAGCGGGTGCCTACGTTGTAATAGCTATCTGTATGCCAAACAGCCCAATCCGTCCAGCAGTGGTTTGAGCTGTGCGTTGATAGATCAGTCAGTCAGTCAGTCAGTCAATCAGTCAGTCAGTCACCTTTATTTAGATGACTGATGTTCTTTGATAATAATTATTACATCTTTTTCGTAGCCGGGTTCTGTTGACAGTACGATTGTCGTATCGTACAAATTACAATCAAAAGCTCAAGGTACAATATCATTATAATAGTTGTGTGCCGGTGTTGCTTCATCATCAACTGGTCGCGACTCGCGAAGGTCTGATCTTTATCACTCCACATCAAACAAATAGCCTCTTAAATCTAGGTTAGATAACAGAAAGCAGCCTTCGAAAAAACCTATAACTGTAAATCTTTGTTTCGTACTAGCTTTATCTGCATGTACCTATCTAAATTTATTATATATAATTCTATAATTTTTAAATTTTATTTTCCTAATTTTTAATTTTTAATTTCCCAGGATAAATACTACTTATCCTCTATCTGCGTGCGAAAGTCTTGTTAAAATCGGTTCAGCCAATCCGAATATAAGTCCGAACAAAAAGATACAACTAATCACAAGAGCGGCAGTTATTACGAATCCACAGATATATGCTTCCAGCTTTAGTTTTACTTATTTGTATGTACAGACCTTTTAAGTAGGTAGATAATAAATGTTCAGACTTCCATAACCTCACATAGAGGCCATTGCAGTGGACGAAAGCGTAGATCTCTGTGCTCAGAATATTACTTTACTAACAATCATTTATTTTAATTTTATAGACTTTCTCTACAAACATTTTGTGTTAATTATAATATATTGACGAATGATTTATTAATTTGTCGTATAATAGTTAAATTGTCAATAACTGAGATCATCGACGCGTTAACTGCGGAAGGGCAAACAGCGAATATTAATTAATTATGCTAAATGATGTCCAAACAAGACATAATCACAAGTTGATCAATTTGTAAATTCGTTTACGAATATGATGCTACCGCAGCTTAACGATCCTAACAGTTGGTAACGAATTTACTTACGCACAGCAAAACAGCGGTATTGCGTGGGCGCTACGAAAAAGCGGTACCTAGCGCACCCAAAACTCTCTAGAAGATTGTGAGTCCCATCTACATTCTACAAATCTACAATGGTTGACGCGAGTGTTTTCAAAAATATTTAAAGCGTCGTTTAGTAAGTTTGATTGCGATTTATGAAATGGCGATGACTTACGGATCCGAAATATAGTCGCTACTATGGGCCTCATACCTAAGAAGGCTCAGGGTCGCTCAGCGGGCGATGGAGAGAGCTATGCTGGGAGAATTTCTGCGAGATTACATCAGAAATGAGGAAATCCGTAGGATAACCAAAGTCGCCGACATAGCTCAGCGAGTCGCGAAACTGAAGTGGAAATGGGCGGAGCACATAATTCGAAGAGGATAGAGCTGATGGTCGTTGGAGTCCCAAGGTTCTGAAGTGGTGAACCCGCACCGGGAAGCGCAGTGTTGGCTGGGAGCCGCTGGATTCAGGCGGCGCAAGACCGAGGCCTGTGGAAGTCCATGCAAAAGACCTTTGTTCAGCAGTGGATGTCTATCGGTTGACGAGACGATGAAGAAGTTAATATGGTGAATACAATCTTTTCTATCTACGAATGTAATACAACTTCTAAAAAAAATCATCTAGGTACATACTTTAAGTAGTTATGCTGACAACAGAAATAAGTATTAAAATGAGTTGTTCTTGGTCAGTAAAATCGTGGTAAAATCTCACTGAATAAGAACAAATACAATACAAAGTAACAAATAAATTATTATGTGAATATTATTATCCAAAATTTTTAACTTCCAATATTTTGGCAATCCTTGCATGGTGTACCAGCAAACTGTTGGTATTGTAAAATCATTGTCTATGCCAAGAAGGTTGAATTAATTCTTTTCTAGCAGTGAATTCCGTGAAGAGGTACAGAAAATTTCAGCTTAAAATAGTGCTATGTATTTATATATTCTGCCTTAATTAATATTAAGTATAATTAATATTATTGATAAAATAATTTTATCCAATTTTCAAGGCTATTCCTTTCTAATTGATTAATAAATAAGTAATTAAATGAAAAAATTAAAAAAATGATTAATTATTATTAACGCACATAGGCCACAACTTAAATTGGCGACACATAAAATATTATTTAATATTAATAATTGGACTAAAATTCTAATTTGAAGCAATTAACCTTTGACCATTATAAAAATGATGATTAAATAAATAAATACAGGCATTATAATTGACAGGCCAAAGTGAATAATAATAATAATATACATAGTCTGCGCAAAGTGCAGAAATCCTTTTTGGGGTTGAGTTTATGCTTAAATAACTTGATTCCGAAATAATTAGTAGAGTTGCCATCACACTTTAAACAATGTACATAAATTAAAAACTACTACTACTACTACTAACTACTCGAAACTACTGAACCGATTTTGATCAAACTTCGTAACTATCTGTAATTTGGTCCAACTTAAAAGATAGGATAGTTTTTATCTTAATTATTTGCATCAATATTTGTTATTTCAAATTAAAATATGATAATAATTACACGACAGTCATTTAAACAGTTCGAGATTTAGGTTGCTAGGCAACCTAGCAACCTAAATCTCGAACGATGCTATTACTATTTGCTAGGCAACCTAAATCTGGAACAATGTTAGATTGCGAGATAGTCTTAACCCAAATAGACTACATAACTCACTAATTCTTACTTAATGTGAAAGTGTGTTTGTTTGTTGATTTTTCCTTCAATCACGCCGCAACAGAGCAACGGATTGACTTGATTTTTTGCATGGGTATAGTTGAGGACCTGGAGAGTGACATGATTGATATCAAAGTAGCTAATAAAGCGTACCCAAAGCACAGAATATCTATGAAAACACCTATGGAGAAAGAAAATTAATGTGATTTGTAGTGTAAAACCCAAAGCATAAAGTCTCAAGAAAGGCACTTATTAAGGGACATTGAAGAAGTATTGCTTTGTTGGGATGTATATTTTATTTGATTGACGACATAATTGATACTAAGATTGAATGAAGATCAAAGATCATTTAGGACCACTACGCTACGTCGACTTCTTCAAAAGTTTAATTCCCAAAATATCGAGTTAATTTTAATTTTCCAAAATGTCAACTCGCTTGTTCCGACATGAAATCTTTTTTTTTATCTGAAAGGACATGCCGTCCAGATTGGTCCCATTTAACTCCTCAACGAATAGAATCAATCAATCAATCAATCAATTCTTTATTTGCGAAGCGAATCGCTCGCGATCAGAGAATGTGTAGATTTATCCTATGACGCTATACTAAAAAGCTTAAAATAACATAATATATAAAAATTCTTTTAAAAAAACCGACTTCAAGCACCACTGCAAAGTATAAATAAAATAATTTTAGATCGTACACGTATGTTGAAGTCGAGCTAGCTTTGTGCATTGATTTCACCGTTTCTTTTTAGTCCCACCCGACTATTAAAAATTATTGAAATCGGTTCATTTGACGCAGTTATGGAGTAACATCGCCAAAAAAAATACGCGTCGAATTGAGAACCTCCTCCTTTTTTTGAAGTCGGTTAAAAATGTCAACTCGCCTGTTCGAACATACCTATTGGTACTCGGCAGTGTCAATTTTTTTGTCAACTATTTCTCCCACGATAATTATCGAAATTAATAGATTTCGGAAAGATAAACTTTATTATATATATTAGTACTATAACTCTAAGTTATAATTTAATTTCTTTAGCGTATTTTCGTTCATGTATAAACCGAATCATAACTAGGGAAATCCTAATTGATGGTCAGGCGCCGCCGCGAAAAGCTTAACGAATGGGCCAGTAAAAAACTTAGTTTATTCTTGGCACTTATTTATTTTATTTAAAAAGTGTTATAGACGTGAGGCTCATATGTTTCTGTCACCGGAAATGTATGAAATCTTGGAATTTTCTTGAAAAGTCTTAGGTATTGAATACATTTCTGTGCCTATCCCCTTTTCGTTCAAAAAGGCGTTCTTGAAACGTGATGCACCCTATTCACTTTTTCGCACAAGTACCTATTTCGGTAGCATTACTGTAAGCGACGACGTCCAAATGAAGTTGAACTTAATAACTTAATATTATTGTATCCTGACGCTGATATTTATTAGTCGACCGAGCGAAGCGAAGGTCGCTGTCAGAGCCTTATAACTTCTGAATTACTGAAAGTAATTACTTCAATTTTAGATATGATATGTAAACCGATGGCCTCCAGCCGAAAATGGCTAAAAAGTTATAAAAATCTTTATTTCAGGGGGGCTCTCATAGAAGCGAATGCGAAGTAAAATATATTTTTTTCATAGGGTTGCAGTACCTCATTTTAAAGATAATTTGGAACAGAGTATCTACAAAAGTATTTTTTTTTTATTTTTTTTCCTAAAATTGACGAAATGGGGTTGCTTTCAAAGTGCAGATTGTATTCGAGGCTAGATCTCTAAAACCACTTTATTTTAAAACTTGAAACTTACACATAATTTGAGTTATATTCTGTACTTGAACAACAAATACTAAGATTAGATAAATATTATAAAGAAACGAAATTATTTAAGTTTTAATGGGCATCAATGTTTTTAACAAAACTTCACTATACTGTTAATAGATGGCGCTGTCTTTAATATTGTAAATACAGTTTTGCGTCAGCTATTCTTATTTTGTCTTCTTCTTCTTCTTCTTCTTTATCAACCGATAGACGTCCACTGCTGGACAAAGGTCTCTTGCATGGACTTCCACAGGCCTCGGTCTTGCGCCGCCTGAATCCAGCGGCTCCCTGCGACTCGTTTGATGTCGTCGGTCCACCTGGTGGGGGGTCTGCCAACACTGCGCTTCCCGGTGCGGGGTCGCCACTCCAGCACCTTTGGACCCCAACGACCATCAGCTCTTCGAACTATGTGCCCCGCCCATTTCCACTTCAGTATCGCGACTCGCTTAGCTATGTCGGTGACTCTGGTTCTCCTACGGATCTCCTCATTTCTGATTCGATCCCGCAGGGACACTCCGAGCATAGCTCTCTCCATCGCCCGCTGAGCGGTCCTGAGCCTACTTATGAGGCCCTTAGTTAGCGACCATGTCTCGGATCCGTAAGTCATCACTGGCAACACGCACTGTTCGAAGACTTGAATCTTTTTTTTTTTTTTGGACGAGAAGACATCTCGGAGCTTCCCGAACCTTATTTTGTCTATTACTAATTAATGTTATTCAATTAGCAAATTATTATCAATAAAAGTATCACGTTGTTTTAGCAAAAGTAAATCGGTTTCTATTTACAATAAATATACGTTAGCACCTATTTACTACCGTATGATGGTACTGTGGTCTGTGTCTATGAAAGTAAAGATAAGCGCGCATCTAGACATGCTCGCCGCAGAAACCGCAAGCGCGCAGTCATGGCAGTTTATATTTTTTTTTATGAATTTTAGTAAAATACCTACTGTAGGCATACGCATCCCATCCACGAAAGCAGATGACGACTGACGTCATCAGATTCGGCGCGTTTTTACAATATAATATAGTAAAAACTACCTTATGGGAATTATGGGATACCGCGAGGTCTCAGTTCGGGGCGAACCACTAGTATTTTTTAATTAAAAAAAATGTGTTGATTTGTCCTTCAATCACGCAGCAACGGAACAACGGATCGACGTGATTTTTCGCATGAGTATAGTTGAGGACTTGGAAAGTGAAATGTGCTAGGTCTACCTTTTATCCCGGTAAAACATAGGATTCCCCGCAGTATTAAAAATCTTACTGTGACAATGACAGAAACAAAACTAGTTGCTAATAAAAGTGATAGTAGAGATCCACGGAAGTAGTGTGAATTATGAGGAATTGTATTGGGAAATGTCAACTTTAGTTCCCAGCTTTAGTTCGCTTTGAATCTAGTCCAATGTACTACTGCAGAGGTCAACGTTTTTAGGTCCCAAGCAACGAGGTTAAGAACATCAAAACCTTATTTGACAATTGCGGTTTTCTTATTACATTTGCATCTTCATCCAAAAGCGAATATATGAGTATTGCGAAATTTTTATTTATTGCCGAATGATAACATTTATTTGGAAATCTTTATGTTCGTGACGGGAATCTTGCAATTCGTTATGTATTTTATTGGAGTGATTAACAATAGATTTTGCGTTTATTATGTTATAAATTGAACCATTCGATTCGAAATCGATTTTGGTCGTTACCTCCGAAACGTTTCAAAAGTGCCAAATTTTTATTTTATGATCTTAATATTTATGTAAGTAATTCCAGTTTAGCAGTGTACTATATGTATAGTCTAGTTTAATTACCTATATCGATTTAAAATTATGCATTTGATGCGTTTCGATATAATCTTGTACATCAGTCGCAGTCAGTTAAAAAGTGTGATGATTGCATGGCGGGAAGTAATTTCAACACTCATGTACATACCTAGTTTTTAAAGATGACATAAACTTGGACTTGGCTGAGATATTATCATTGTATTATCATTGTAGTATTACTTGGTATCTTCATAGATATTACCAGATGAAAAGCAATCATGTTAAATCTAATACATATTATAATAAAACAGAAACGAAATCAATTCTGTACATGAAATAGATTCAAAAAAGGGTTTTTGCTTCTAATTGTGTTTAAGATACAGATATCAAAACAGAAGCTAAATTTTTTTTGTCTGTTTGTCTGTCTGTTTGTTTGTCCTTCTTTCACGTAAAAACTACCGCACAGATTTCTACAAAATTTTATACCGTGGTAGCTTATTACTCGGGTCAACATCTAGGTTACTTTTTATCCCGAAAAATCAAGGAGTTCCCGAGGGACTTGAAAAACTAAATCCACGCGGACAAAGTCGCGGGCATCAGCTAGTGGAAAATAAATTAGATTCCTTTAAAAATTTATACTTAGGTAGTTTTATATTTATGAAATTGGCGATCTTCTTCTTCTTAATTCATTTTATTTGGTAGGTACCTATACTGATAAAATAAAAAAAATATGGTTTCAATATTTTAGGTAAGACTGGTAAAGCTATTTTATAATTCAATAAAGAAGTAACTGGTTTTAAACCTAATAAAAAAATTATGTGCAGATTACTAATCTATTACTCAGAGCTAAATTTAAATACAGGCTAAATAAGGTTCTATGAATGCCACTTGTTATACTTCAATATTCTTTACTTTGCCCAATTGTACACTTACAATAAGCCTTGAACCTTAATATAGGATTGCCTTCAAACAATGCAAGGTCTAATAATGTAACTTGAGCCTCAAGTACCAATACTTCCTCGCGCCCCCCTGATTAAGTACGAAAAGCTTCCTTGCATTCAGCAAATTATACGAGCGATCTGATAAAACTTCTATTGTTCTTGTTACGGATAGCTTGAACAATGTTATTGCGGCATGAAAATGTTATTAGGCCGATAGGATTAACTATGACAAAGATTTACGATGTTGGCATATTGTTAGAAAGGAGGTTGGCGAAATTTGACGCAGCATTTTAAAAACCGTTCAGATTCAGAAAACATTTGATTTTAATTAATATTTTTCAGAGTATTTTTCTGTGTAAAGCACGTATTTTTAGAAGAAGGGGATCAAAAATATAATTATTCACAAATACACATTATATATAACCGTTACATGGCAATACATGTGAATATGTTTTTTCTCCCAACTTTATTTGATAGACTTTGATTATTTTTGTAAGTTAGGTTTACTAGAACAAGTTTGAGAAGTTTGATTCGTGAACGTGAGCGTTCAGTTCAGTTTGTCTGGGTCAGAAACTCAATGGAATTCGCCAATCTCCTTTAAATATAACTACTGATACAGATGTTGATCTTGGACCGTCAAACCTGTACAATGTTTTTGCCCGTAGGCGAACGGTTTCAGGGGCGTTTTTTGTAAGAATACAATATGATTAATAGTCCGGTGTCGTTAACCTGGCTTCAAAAGTCCTTTGACTAGATCATAGTACTTACCTCGAAGACATTGTTATTGTAAAGATCGTATCTAAAAGGCGTAGTATTATAGAATTGGGGAGTAATTATTTTAGTGACACTACAGAATAGTATAAGCAGACAGTCAAATTAAGTTTTGACTGTTGCATTTCAGCAAGGTTATAAAGTTCGGAGGCTACTTAGATGAAACAACTTTGATAAAAATAATCTTCACACTGCTTGCATTTATTTAAAGCAATCTTAAGCTTGTTATGTAAACGTACCCCGAGCTTGAATACCGGAGAATATGGGAAAGCAGATAAAAATGACGTCGAATTCGTTTTCAAATCGATCCTCCGAACTTTTCTTCAATTGGTTTTTCGCGCAGTCATTTTTATCTGTCATTCTCCTTTCCCCGCAGGCCCCCAAGAGCTGGCGAGGCAGAATAAAATTACCCAGCAGATCCTGGAGGCATATCTTCAGAAGAAATTGGGGCTGGCCAGTGGCAATGTGAAGGCGCCATCCATCTTTGATATTCTGCCGGTAAAGAAAACTGAGGACAGAACGATTAGAGAATCGGTCAAAGTACTCCATATTCAAGAACCAGAGGAGCCAGAAATGCAAGACGCACCAGACGCAGATAATGAAATGGCAGAAACTCCAGAAGTTCAAGAGTACGGCGAAGATGATAGTTTACAAAGCGTTGAGAGCGAGCAAATAGACTCCATATATTCTGAAGGTACAAAAACAGTATTTTACGCCTTTTCTGTCTCTCTTCTCATCTTCGTCAAGTCTTTTGTGAACGTTTCGGTATATTTTTTTATAACATCGATTAGCAATTCTTTGTCTTTGAAATTTATTGGCCATAAAATCGTTTAATATGGCAATTGATTTATGCTATATCACAGTATTTTGCTAATAAATTCAAACGAGCGCTATACACCGCTCGTTATATTATAGTTAAATTTCGAGAATATTATTTTACAGTATGTAATGAATATTTACAACAATTATGAAATAGGTGGGTACCGCGTAAGATCTGATTTTCGTGTGCTAGATAAATATGTGATTTGACCAAACATGTGGCAATTGTTTATACAGCCTCTAAAATACGAATGGGTACGCTAAGGATTGCAAGTGTTCATGGTGATAGGTGATACAATGGCTGCCAAAATGGTTTAAGTGAGCCAATTTAGTGAATAAATTAAGAAATCAGACCTTTTATTAAAAGTACCTAAAATCTTATGCATTCTAATAAAAAATATTATGGGCCCGGGCTCTTAAAATATATTATGTCGTATCAGTAAAGAGACCCGATTACAAGATTATTTCTTAATTTTAGAATTATAAATAACTTAATTTATCGATATAAACCTACTACTACTACTTAAGTCTTCTTACGCCCCAAGGACAGTCATTGATGTCTATGCTACTCCTATTATTAATGCGAAAGTTTGTGAGGATGGATGGATGGATGGATGTATGGATGGATGTATGGAAGGATGGATGTTTGTTACTCTTTAATGCCACAACGAATGGACCGATTTGGCTGAAACTTGGAATGGAGATAGCTCATACCCAGAATAAGCACATAGGCTACATTTTATCCCGGTATATTAAAGAGATCCCGTGGGTAATTCTACGCGGACGAAGTCGCGGGCATCATCTAGTTAAAAAATAATGTAGAGAGCTTGTGAAAAAGTACCTATTAAAAAATAAAGCAATTTTTATATTTTATTACTGACCTTCCACCTATTGTAAATGATGACCCTAGATAAAAAAATATTGCAAATGCGTAATAATATGTTAATATGTTAATATTGACATGTCACACGTTTAAGAATGCGGCCTTCTCTTTGGGGGTTCCGGGGTCAAATCCCAGGCACGCACTTCAAACTTTTTTCGTAGCTATATATTAAATATCACATGGGAAAACATCGTGCAGAAACTAAACTATTCAGCCATTGTTAATGATATTCACGGGGACCTTGGCAAGGTCGTTGATACCTACTCTACAACCAGTTCCATTTAGTATCCAACTGTTTATTTGTTTAACCACTGATGCAAGACTGACTATTTTTCGTAGGGTTCTGCATCAATAACAATAACAATTACAATTGAATGCGGTAACTTATTTTATTTAATATTTTATTTACCTATTGATAAAAAACAAATATGTAATAACGTAAATGTTTTATTTTAATGGAGCCGTAAAACAAAAATTTTAGGGCGTCAGCGTTTAGATTGCTACAACGCTGGCTTAACCTTATAAGATACTAGCTGATGCCCGCGACTTCGTCCGCATGGATTTAGTTTTTAAAAATCCCGCGGGAACTCTTTCATTATCCGAGATAAAAAGTAGCTCTCCCGGTCTGAGGAACCACTACTACATCCATTACTATACCCATGCAAAAAATCGCATCAATCCGCTGTTGTGTTGCGACGTGATTGAAGGACAAACCAACAAACAAACACACTTTCGCATTTATAATATCAGTAATGCTTTATTATAACACTTTTTATAATTGTTAAATTTTTTACCATACTTAACCAAAGACAAAATTACGTTTAGCTGTCATTTACGTTTTGTTATTCCACTGTCATTTGCGTTTTGTTATTCCATGTCAGATGCGTTTTTGTTATACCACGTTTTATAGTGACTTGACGGAAACGCGGTCGAACGGGATAAAAAGTATCCTATGTCCGTCTCCTGGTTCTAATCTACCTCTCCACCAATTTTCAGCCAAATCGGTTCATCCGTTCATGAGTTATAAATAGTGTAACTAACACCACTTTCTTTTATATATATAGATAGATATCAAAATAATGTAAACGAAAAGCAGTAACTTATGCTTCTTATTTTTATCCCAAATCTGCATTTCGAACCGGTGCCGGTGGTAGACACATGTCATATAAACCACAGGTTAGCCTACATGAAATGAATTTTTTTTTAAACACTAAGGGGCTCTGATTAGGGATAGTATGGTATAATAGCTGAACCGATTTTGGTGAAATTTGGCATAGTTTGCATTCGAACGGGGCGGACATAGGTTACTTTTTATCCCGGGGAAAAAAGAGTTCCCAGGGAAAAATCTGAATACGCGCGAACGAAGTGACAGGCACCATCTAGCCATGATTATAATTGACTGAGGCCATTCAAACTATAGACATTATGTCATTACAGATGTTACTCATCTCCGTCCCGAAACTATAGTTCGCCTAGTCGTAGTTTGAAACGGTAGTAAATATCATAAGTCTATGAGAAGGCGGAGCAAAAGTCATATAAATAGTCCATTTTTTAACTGTCTTAAAAGATAAAAAAATCGAAGAAAACGTTTCGGAGAAAATCAACACCCGCTATGACGGTAAAACATTTTTGAATTTTTGAAAAACAAAAAAAAAAAATTTTAACATTGTTGCGGCTTTTCAAATTAGGTAACGTATACCGAGCTTATTATAAAGATCTAAGTAATGTTTAACTATCAATTCCAATACAAAATTTTTGAATCCGCATGAGGGAACTTTCAATATTACAATGTTACAAAACGACTTCTAACGCCATTGAAAAGTATAAAATAATTTCAGTTTGTATACACATAAGTTGAAGTCGGGTGATTTCCTCTCATTCATTGAGGAGTTCCGTCCTCCATCTCCGAAGATATTCATCAAATCTTCAACAAATTTAAAGGGGACCTACCTGCGAATACACCCTTTCAAATAAAAATTTTTATTGAAATCAGAGATTTGACGGAGATATAGAGTAACATTGACAAAAAATAATACGCGTCGAATTGAGTACCTCCTCTTTTTGATTTTTTTGAAGTCGGTTAAAAATATGCGACTGATCTAGCATACTTAATATAATATTATTAGCTGATATGTATATTTTTTATATCAGGGTTTATCGATCACAGTGTGATGTGACCGTGATGCTTAATAAAGTTAACATCATTAATAAAGTTATTTTTAAAAAGAAGAAGATATATTAGCTTGGTTTAAAGGCTTGGCTCGAGAAAACGAGTTGAGATGACATATTTTGCGTCGATCGTTATAAGAAATTGAAGAATCCATTTCAAGCGTAGCGCTTCCGGCTTTCTTATCTTCTGCTTTTGGCTCTATCACTCTCATCAGTCAGATCCTTAATCTGTCTAATCCGGCTGATGATGTAGTGGAGAGTCTTGCAGAGGCGAAGTTAGCATGGAGTGCATCTTGTCCTGGTGAGAGTTTTCCTTCGGCTGTGGAATGTCAGGGTCTTTGGGACAAACCGCGTGTTGTTTTGACACATGCGGATCTCGTAGCGCAGTGTACCTCAGATACGGATAAAGACTGTATTTTAACCTCAGATGGCAGAGCGTGTAGCCAGTCAGGTCACTGGCTACACGCTCTGCCATCTCATAGCCTGTTTAGCCCAAAGGCTTAGCCTGGCTATTCAGAGAGGTAATAGCGCCAGTGTTTTGGGCACCATGCCCATTAGCGATCACTTGGACGGCGTGTATTTTTTGTAAATATAATTAGTAGTAATTTTTTCGCTTTTACTAAAGCTTACTATAATAATAAAGTTACTGTAAATGACAGTAATTTCTACATAATAAAAAAATATTTTTAAAAAACCGACTTCAAACTCCCGCGCTATCAAACTTTGTAGTGACAAATAATTTATTGTTGATATTTTAAAAACCGCTCGACAAAATTTATTTATGGCACCACCTGGAAAGTATAGGTACCCTTTAAAACGAAAAGAGAATTTTCCAAATCAGTTCAGGCGTCTTCGAGTAATCGGTGAACATACATAAAAAAAATATTTGATTCCGACGAATTTATAAACATAAAAAGGAACATAACCTGATGCCCTTGTATTAGGTTACTTTTTCAACTCGTAACATTAACAATAAAATAATAGGTATAATTCTTTTCATTGAAGTTTTCTATAGAATAGAATAGAATAGAAATATTTTTTATTCAAATAAACTTTTACAAGTGCTTTTGAATAGTCGATGAATCTACCATACAATCTATATATCCTTTATACCTGTGTATAATATTTTTGTCGTGCTTTACACAAATTCTAACGGTTACCGGCGGGCTGATTACGTAAAACTTTGCAGTAGCGACAGCAGTAGCAACGCGACAGCAATAGCAAAGCGACCGGTCGCAAAATGTCAAATAGTATGTAAAAATATTTACGTAATACAAAAGTGACGTTTAAATTGACGTTTGACAGCAGCGATCGCGAGATTTACGCCTGTCGCAAGCCTGTCGCGAGATACTTACTCACCCCGCCGATCGTTGACACACCGCGTTTTCTGGCTTGTGAAAAGTTGGAAATCTTGAAAATGAGATTTATTTATACAACTTTATTGCATACAAGATCAAAAGATAAGAAACAATTTAATATAAAAGACGACCCCATCTCTAACAGAGTTCTCTTCCAGGCAACCTATTGCTATACCTACTAGAGAACATAATGTACTGAGAGACGGACGATCGTAATAAGTGCACAGAAATACATTTTAATATTAATTACACATACATAATATCATATAATATGTATGTAATAATAGACGTTTATGGGCGGCGGTGATCACTTAATATCAGGGTGACCCGCCTGCTCGTTTTCATAAACCCTTGTTTGAGTGAGACGTTAATGGGTTACTCATGAATGATGATAAAAAAGATTGAAGCGATAATTATTCCTTCAGAATTTAAAACATTGTTTAACTCATTATATAGCTGCAGTAACTTAAATGTATAACTTAAGTAAGTGCAATCAAGGGATTGCACTTTTGTAAGGACAAATGAGATCTAAAACATTAGTTCACAAGAACGTTAACGTCTAACCGCACTTCATCTGAACGTTATGGCATGTACCACTGATTTCCCCACGGGTTGGATTCTTTCATAATGCCGGCAGCTTTCATTAAAGTTCGCGTTTCCTTTGTATAGATACGACACGACATTTCTCTCAGAAACTGTTTTAAGCTTACCGCTTACCTACGTTTATACTCACAGGAAATAATAAATTAATTATTTTGCTATAATCCGCCAAATTCAACTAGTTGTTCGCCCCAAACCTGTATGTAATTTGAAGTAATTAAGAGCAGTGATAGCCTATAGTGGTTAGGACTGTGGTCTCCTATTCGGGGGGTCGCAGGTTCGATCCCGGGTACGCTTTACGGGTACGCTGACATTTCGGTGTCATGTGCGTTTAAGCAATTAAATATCACTTGCTTCAACGGTGAAGGAAAACATCGTGAGGAAACCTGCACATCTGAGAGTTCTCTATAATGTTCTCGAAAGTGTGTGTAGTCCGTCAATTCGCATTGGGCCAGCGTGATGGACAATGGCCAATAACCCTTCTCTGAGAGCAGACC
This sequence comes from Oeneis ivallda, assembly GCA_029955525.1. NCBI lineage: Eukaryota > Metazoa > Arthropoda > Insecta > Lepidoptera > Nymphalidae > Oeneis > Oeneis ivallda. The sequence goes on from JARPMR010000014.1 coordinate 7,927,674, forward strand.
TGCGCTCAGTAGTGAGCCGTTGATGGGTTGCTAATGATGATGATGATGATGTTCACTACTTTATTCAGAAGTTATAAGGCTTTGACAGACGGACGGACTCAAATAGACTTAGAGAACTCGCTTCGCTCGGTCATAAAGTCTGTACAGTACATAATATCATAGGATACATAGGTGCTTCACCTGCATTCCACCACTAGAAACGCAAGAAGAACAAGAGGATCATTCAAAACCAACACCCGACATCATTCAAATTGACTAAAATATGTACATTTTGCGCGTGTGGTCTCCAACACCGGAGGATCTTCAAGAGATGTTGACTCCACAATGCACAATCACAAAGACGAGCCATGAATGTGTCGCAATAAGATAGTTGAAGCCGTGTTATAGCTATAAACCTAGGTTTAAATGCATAAGGTCCATTGACATTTTGTTTTGATACGAGTAATCTATTCAACGTAGTCCAAAGTAATGTCCCTTACCTCCTAACATACTTAATATGAAATATTGCGTGAGTACCTCTAACTACTTAAAGACTTACCGTAATATGCCATTACCATAGATTCCAACCAGAAAACATTATTAAATAAGTCAATGGAAGTTTCCGTAATTTTTGTAAAAATTCGTATACGTCTGTATTCGTATGCGTGTTATGTCTGTTGTCGGTTTCACTAAATGGAAACGCACAGAAACTCGACATTGCGACATGGATGCGAAAAAGTGTAAAAAAAGAGCATCGTTAGAGCTCTGACCCATTTCCAGGCCTGGAGTCTACAGCACAGCCGAGCTTTAAATTATATCTTCAATGATATCTTTGGATTTATCTGGATTTATCCTGCTAACAATATAAGCGCTTAATTTTGTACGCGGTTGGAATATTATGCTAACAATGGACTGTGCGTGGCTGTAGATTTCTTAAATCTTCGAATTGTAAAGGCTGAGGCTAAAGAAACTGTTTCATAAATAAACTTTTAAGATTTCCAACCAGGCGCTAGATTAATTAAGGAAATTTATATTGACGCTACAGCAGATAAAATAAGTACAAGGGCGCAAGGTATTTTACGTTTACAAAATACTGTATTTTAAACCTTTTTATTGCAGCCAGTTTCCATCTAACCTAAATTATTGTAAGGTCTTCGTCTTTTTCTTTATGAACCGATAAAGGACCACTTCTGGACAAAGGTCTCTTGCATGGACTTCCACAGGCCTCGGTCGTGTGCCAATCCAGCTGCCTGTGACTGCTAACACTGTGCTTTCCGGTACGGAGTCGCCACTCCAGCACTTTGGTGCAGCGGTTTGGTGCCACACTAGGTGGACAGACGACATCAAACGAGTCGCAGGGAGCCGCTGGACTCAGGCGGCACAAGACCAAAGCCTGTGGCAGTCCAGCAGTAGGCGTCTATCGGTTGACAAAGAAGAAGAAGTATGATGCTAACAACTTGTACATAAATAGTAGATTATTAACCAAGGGGATAAAGCAGTATCTTCTGTCGCGGGTGACGATTTAAATCGCGAGCGTAACGAAGGACTCGAGGTTTACTCCCGAGCGTAGCGAGGGTGTTAAAAACTTAAATCACGAGCGAAGCGAGGGATTTAAGACGAGTCCTGAGTGTAGCGAGGGATTTAAGTTCACCCAAGACTAAGACAGCTTTATCACCGAGGAAAATACTCTACTTTTCGTACCATTTGCGAAAAAATTAACACAATAATAATATGAGATAAGCATTTATTAAAAATAATGACAATTAAAAGTAAAAGTTAACATTCGAAACATTGGTCCAATTATTATTGATAGAGAGTTACATTTTTGTTTGGTACATTTATTGTTGATGAGTTGATTTGAGTATTTCTCTGTTCTTCCGTCTGAGCATTTGCACTGATGGAATCCGACAATTCACTGTCACTGTCGCTTTGATTTAACATCGTAACGTATTTTTAGAACATTTACTTATTTATAAAAATAAATTAAAATAAACTTAACGTTTATGTATTTGAAGAAAACAAAAACGCGACAAATTCCTAGACTAATATTTTTTTGTCGGAAAAGCAAAGGCATCAAGCTCATACGGCCTCGTCAGTTTTCCTAATTTTATTTAATAATCATAACTGCATAATAAATGCGTATTCCTTTTTCAAAAAGATGTATAATGCTTTATATACAAACTCAATGGTGTAAACACAGATGTAGTTCAGTATAAATTTCGGTAAGTATTCCAAATTTAAATCACATTCGCCCCCTAGAGGATGAATGAAATTCAGTACAATTTTCTTTCCCTGTTTTTAACAGATTAAAAATGACTATTGTTATGTTCGCTTTTTGTGGCACAGAATGTCACTTTTTTGAGCAAGTGGTACGAAAAAAGTATTATTGAACTCCATCTAGCGGGTAAAAGCTACAAGAGTAGGTAGGTATAACAGCGCTTCATTTATTTTATTTCTACGGAATCCTGTGAATGAACTCTAGCCCTGTTTATTTAAAACGATTTCACTCCAAGCTGGATTTTATCGCAAAGTACACCAGTCTTGCGGGTTGGGAAGCCCGGAGCTTTTTATTGTAATGCAGGCTTGAGCTAGCGAGGCTGATTTTTTGTGCAAAATGAACCAGTATTTCTGACATGGGAAGAACAATTTTCCAAACCTATTTAATTGTCCTAATATAAAGCTCTCCTACATAAATAATAGCCGACAACTTTACATCGGTCAATTGGTACCAAAACGGTCAAACCAGGGTTGTAATGACAGCAATGAGAAAAGGTTTTCGTAATAATCCATAACCGAGAAATATTTCAGGTCAATGGATTTTTATTTCATTAAAATATACAGCGAGTGCGAATAATGAAGAAAATTATGTAAAAGCCAGATTAGTAACAAACAAGAACGTTTTTCACTCATTTGGAAAACATCTAAGCTATTAAAAGCTGCGATCAACAAATTATTTATCGGTACCATACTTGAACCGGTTGAATCTTGCACATGTGCTTATACTGTGTACCAAAAACAACGTTATAGATAAAGTACCTACATATTATACATAGTTAGGTACTACCTAACGAAACTTTACATAAGGGAGAGGGCAGACTGGCTACTTTTAGCGCCAGATCAGCGTTTTTGGGACTGCATCGTGTTTTCGCGCCCCAAAAGCGTTCGATACTATGCTTAAAGTAGTGAAGGTCAGCGTTTAAAAGTCGCGAAACGCCGATCCTAAAAACGTGACTCGACCATCACTGCGAGTGGCGTTTTATGTGTACTGCCCAAAATTGTTCAAACTTCGAACCAGAGACATGTTATATTTAAAACTTCGAACACGTTATCGAGCTTCCGGACGGCGACTAAAAATCGCTGAAACGCCGATCGCAGCCGCTTAAAGTAGCCAGTCTACCCTCTCCATAAGTTGGACTCAAGTAATCATAACTCGAGCCTATACTTAGGCTGACTTGAGTGATGAATTTGATCAGTACTTATCTTATACCTACTTATCTATTTGAATAGCAAATACAACTTTTACCTACCGTAAAATTAAATGGAAAGGCGTATGCGCCTTTATAACACGCCTTTTCCATCTTCTTATGGTTAGTAGATTTAAAAAATATATTAAGTGGCAATCGCTAAAAAAATCACCATCGTCGTGTAGTAATACATAAACGACGAATTTTGACGTTATGACAGATCGGCTTGTAGATTTTAAACATATTATCTTTATCTATATATATAAAAGAAAGCGGTGTTAGTTACACTATTTATAACTCAAGAACGGATGAACCGATTTGGCTGAAAATTGGTGGAGAGGTAGCTTAGAACCAGGAGACGGACATAGGATACTTTTATCCCGTTCGACCGCGTTTCCGTCAAGTCACTATAAAACGTGGTATAACAAAAACGCAACTGACATGGAATAACAAAACGCAAATGACAGTGGAATAACAAAACGTAAATGACAGCTAAACGTAATTTTGTCTTTGGTTAAGTATTGTAAAAAATTTGACAATAATTACAAAAAGTGTTATAATTTCTCTGTCTACGGTTATAATAAAGCATTACTGATATTATAAATGCAAAAGTGTGTTTGTTTGTTGGTTTGTCCTTCAATCACGTCGCAACAGAACAGCGGATTGATGCGATTTTTTTCATGGGTATAGTAAAGGATGTAGTAGTGGTTCCTCAGACCGGGAGAGCTACTATTTATCTCGGATAATGAGAGTTCCCGCGGGATTTTTAAAAACTAAATCCATGCGGACGAAGTCGCGGGCATCAGCTAGTTATTATTAAGTGCCAATTTCGCTGTAACGTTTAAACGACGAATTTCGACGATTTAACAGATTTTCAACACAAAAACTGTCAGAACGTCAAAATTCCTCGATAAAAACGCTATTCTATCACGATGGTAAAATTGGCTCTATTAAGAAAAAATCGGCCAAGTGCGAGTCGGGCCTCGCTCTTTAAGGGTTCCGTTAAAAAAAATATTTCCATGTACCCATGGAAATATTTTAATTTAATTTAATTTTTATTATTTGTTGTTATAGCGGCAATAGAAATACATAATATGTGAAAATTTCATCTGTCTATCTATTACGGTTTACGAGATACAGCCCGCTGACAGACGGACGGACGGACGGACGGACTTACGGACGGACAGTAATAGGGTCCCGTTGGTACCCTTTGGGTACGGAACCCTAATAAAATAATACAACTCTTTGCCTTTTAAACGTAGATCCGCTAATAAATCATTCTAAATTAGCTTAAAACCAAATATGATAGGATGCTTTTGAGGCCGTAACCAACATATTTGGTATATCACATCATCTTTAACCTCCTCACTAATATTTTTAATACTAAAGCGTGTTTGTTTGTTGGTTTATCCTTAACCACGACGCAACAATGGAACGACAGAGCGCTTGACTTTTTGCGAGGAGATTAAGGGTAACAAACGAATGATTTATTTAGAGCCGATTTCACCAACGTTAAATAAGGGTGAGATCTATAGATGGCACTCGCACTCAGCTCAGACTCAAGTCTGAGTTAGAACGAGACAGATTTTATATCAGGACATATTTGTGTCCTCTTTTAACACAATCTTGAGTCTTGAGCAGAGTCAGAGTAGGTACGATCTATAGATCTCACTCGCACTCAGCTCAGACTCAAGTCTGAGTTAAAACGAGACAGATTTATATCAGGACATATTTGTCTCTTATTTTAACACAATCTTGAGTATTGAACAGTGTCAGAGTACGATCTATAGATCTCAGCCCAAGTCTTATCCAAGCGTGATATTTTGACAGATTTTCAATACAAAAATTGTCAGAACGCCCAATTTATTCTCGGTTTAAACGTCACTTGACGTTGATGAAATCCGCACTTAAAGTGTGTCTAGTGAGTGACATAAGAATAGGATAAACGTACCAGAAAAAAAATTGTCAGCCGGTACTTACATAGCCCGGTGATAGGAAGTGGGCGGTGTTCTCTCCGGTTGTGACGGACTTTCGTCATATCATACTATGAGAGTGGGGCAATAGAGAATTCAACGTGTTTGCGCTCGCACTTAATGCACTATAATTATTTCTCCCGCACATATTTCTGTGCACTGTTTGTTGCCGTAGCCAGATTCCGTCATTTCTTATTATTTTTCGTCCTGGGACTTGGGAAATCAAGGGCTTCCGCGGAATTTTTAAAAATATCTTTCTTGAGTATTTCCACGTGGCGAGTCGCGGGCAAAAGCTAGTATACCTATTATAATGTTATTTGTCTATTTGTCTCAAGGTTTTCTGTTTTATTGTTTCAGGTAGGAGTAAAAAGTATAGCAGCCATTCTTATGAAGGCGAGTCGGAGTCTAGTTATCGTAAGCAAATTGGTATAAAAATCATTTTTTAACTCTGGGTTAATTATTGATAATTACTAGATAAACGTAACAACAAACTGGAAAGTATGTTTGAATAATTTTGTGTGCACACAATAATCATACAAATGGCCAGGAATTTTCAGTCAGGCTTTTCGCGTATCAGGGCGCGTTTGACAGTTTGAAAACCCTGTAAGTAAACTTGACTGACCCACTTCAATTTATAAAATTGACTGAAATTTTTAACAGCTGTTAAATGTACTGTATGTGTAGTGATTGGTCATACAGGTCTTACAAGCTTGCAAAGTGGAGCCAGCTTGACAGAAATGACAGATTAACACTCAGTTAATTTTAACTTAAAAAGTTACACGACTTACAATAGTGCGGGTATTTTGCCAATCTCTACGGAGCATACCTGCGCACAATCTCCGATTTATCAGCACATTTAGGCTGGAACCACATCTGTGTGCATCGATTCGCATATTTTCCATACAAATCTGTCATTTTTCATAGATTCGTTTACGCATCAATTCGGCTTTTCGATGTGATTCCAGATGTGGTTTCACAGATGTGGTTCCACCCTTAAACCGCACAGGCAAATCTCTCTGGTATTACTCGCCACAGCTTTAATTCCGGTTAAGGTGGAAGACAAGGGTCTGCCCGCGAAATTCAATTTGGTTTTTCGCAATTTGTAAACTAATACGACAAAGTAGGCTTATGGCCTTCTAATTGCGCCAGTGGAATTATCATCTTCACAGGTTTACATAAAAATCTTTACTTGAAAGTGACCAGTTTAAGAAATTAATCAAAATACTGAGTTGGACGTGAGTTACTCACAAATTAGTCGATATTTTGATTAATTTCTTAAACTGGACACTTTCAAGTAAAGATTTTTATATAAACCTGTGAAGATGATACTGCCAATGTCGCAATTAGAATGCCATAAGCCTACTTTGTCGTATTAGTTTACAAATTGCGAAAAACCAAATTAAATTTGAATTTCGCGGGCGGAACCGTGTCTTCCACCTTAAGATTCGTAAAATCACCATTGAGGCTAAGAGCCGGCTGTGGAGACGTGGTGTAGACTTATTTTGACGAAGACGTACTTACTCGCAACGTTTTAACATGCCACTTACGAAGAATTAGTGAATCAAAGCGTTTCTTCGCAGTCTAATAGCGCTATCAGTCATTAAAAAGTTACGTTTATGTTAACCTGTACTTAAAAGTTTGGTTTTCGTTAAATTTTGATTTGTTATTAAAGCAAGTTGTAGTAAATTAGTGTTCTGAACATAAAAGAGATGATGTAAGGAAATAGCGTAACTAAGAAGTGATAAACTTTACGAACTTGGAACTGCTTTTAGGGCTCCTTACTCAAAGGGTGCTAACGAGTGCCATTACTATGCCTACACTGTCCGTCCGTCCGTTCGTCCTTCTGTCAGCGGGCTGCAGCCTGTAATAATAATAAAAAGTTAAGAATTAAAGAAGGTGTCCAAAAAATAAACTTCTGTTTTTGCTCAATCATAATAACAGCTGGTGCTAAATCTTGTAACATGAACCCTACGTGGAAGGTACGGAACACTTCGTGTGTGGGTCCGACTCACACTTGGCCGGTTTTATTTACAGTTATTTATTGCAGCTAATACATAAAAGCAAGGTTTTTGTGTAGAAACTTTAACATTAACTGTTGAATTCTAGCGAACATAATTACGGTAACCAATGGTTTGAAAACGATTTTTTGAAATCTTGTAATTACTTAGTAACGAAAAATCTTTACCTCAATCGATATCTGTATGCCACTTTGGGTATTAAAGAAAAAAAATTAACCCAGATTTAAAAACGAATTGGCTTATCTAAAAGGTATATTGTAAGTTTTAATAATCTAATCATAGGAATGCGAACACACCTTTTTAGACATAATTATCTGAATACATGAATATATTCGACATCAGGAAAAAAATCAATAGATGGAAAACTCCAAACCTAATTAATCTAAAAGATACTGCGCTACAAGTATTAATTATTTATTTGCTAAGGTATTACTTATTGCTTACCATGTTTTTTATACGATTATTATTTTTTATTTTTGTTTTGTAGATAGTGCACAGCTCTCATATGCTATTTTAAATCTTTCTTTGGGATATACATTATATATGTATTTTTTATTACTTTTACTTTTCTTTTGTCTGTTATGACTATTTATATTAGTATTAGTACTATACATAAAGGTAGGTATATATCGAAATGACGGATATCAAAAAATTGGATTAATAAATTAAATTATGATAATAATAATAATAAAAATAACTTATCGATATTGTACATGGAACTAGTAGAGCAAGTCGTACCTAATTCCTACTTCCATGATATTATTGTATAACTTTTTCTGCTCTAAACGTGTCACGAAATGCCAAACTTTATGATCGACCTTAAATAGTTAATTACTATGCACAATATGGATTGCATAATACATTAATTATAAATATAAATCAGCAAAAACCATACATTAATAACTAATACATCCTGTTATTAATGATATGAGAAGACGATAGTTAATTTGGTGCCTTACATTTTGATCTATTTCGAAACATTAAAGATGACCTATATAATAAATAAAATAATTAACTCACGCATTCATTTACAAAATTATGTAGATTGCGAAACAATTTCAGCGTGATATATATACTTGATTGATTTATTTATGGCCTAATTTAATATTAAATTTTAATTAATGTCACTTGATATGCTGAAAATATGGGTCGCTTCCGGGGTCAATACTTTTGATCAAACTTTTTAATTTGCCAATACATCATATAAAAGTTCCGTGTTCCTGAAAACAAGGAACAGGGAAACAGGGTAGTAAACAGGGAACCCTTATAGTTTCGCCATGTCCGTCCGTCCGTCCGTCCGTCCATCCGCGGTTTAGCTCAGAGACTATTGGTACCAGAAAACTGTAATTTGACAAGGATATAAATATTAATCACGCCAACAAAGTGGTGAAATAAAATTGCAAAAAATAAATTGTTTAAGGTATTTACTTCCACATGTAAAGTGGGGATGAATTTTTTTTTCTCGTCTATCCCATAGTGTGAGGTGTCGTTGAATAGGTCTTTCAAAAATGTTGTAGGTAGCACCATTTTTCGATTCAGGTATCCGTTCGTGAAATATGATATTTTAAAGTGCTAAATTTTGTGCTCCCCCCCCCCCCCCCCTTGCCAGCTAAATGGTTGTCAATAGGATACATGAAAAAATTCACAGCAGAAGTTTATATAAAGAATTTTATAAACATTGAATGTTTTTAAAGCGAAGTATAAAGCACACATTCTCGCAACACAAATAGTATAAGCATATCCTGGGCTGTCCTAAGTTTTTTATTCAGTGTATTGTATATTAGTAGATATTAGGTATATAGATATAATTAAATTAGGAAATTAAATTTAGTATTAGTAATTTAGCACTTACCTATTCGTAATTTTAATAAGTAATATTAAGATGTATCTAAGCCTTAAGTCTATTGTGTTTATTTTATTTTTGTTTTTAATTCATTTTCTTTATTTTTTTCATTTTCTTTTTTTCTTGTGTGACCACAGTGGTGGTCCGTGACGTTTCGGCCCTTGGGCCCTTCCTGAAAATCAGCGTTGCGGTGTGTCCGGTAGGTACATACCTGCCTTTCATGCTGCGGCACAAGCTGAGGGGGTGGCCCATTGACCATTCCACACCAATTACTTTTAATTAGGTATATAGGAGTTTCATAGTGATAACAAATTTGTTGTGTTGGTTATGGTCAATAAAGTTTTATTTATTTATTTATTTATTTATTTATAGGAAAACTATCACGGCTAACTGCTAAGTAGGGTTCATAAGTTAAGGAGTTTAACATCTGTTTTTTCTAGGATAGGTATTACACGTAGTGCATATTTTGTAGTATATTATAGTATTTAAACCAAGGAACTTAAAATATATTCAATATTCATAATTAAAATTAAAGCACTATCCTAGGTCAGCAATAATATTTGTGACCACGGAACCCTTCACTGCGCGTGGCCCGACACGCACTTGGCTGGTTTTTAATTTATTAGCAGGAGGGCGGTCGCATGGAAATCATCTGCCACATTACTGTTTCTATAGACTTATAGAGTAGCATATTATAAAACCTACGCACATAATATAGGTGTAGATGAGCTTGTCCCTTTTCATTCGAGACGACATTACTCAGTAGTGGGCCAGCGAAGTTTTGAGATGAATGAATAAATGAATGAATGAATGAATGAATAAATGAATGAATGAATAAGCGTAGTTAAATTAACAAAAGCTTTATGCATGATAGCTAGTCTAGTGGTAAGGACTGTGGTCACCTTTTTGGAAGGTCTTTTCAACCTCTGAGTTTTCGGAATTACCTATGTGCGTTTAACTTCAAGCAATTAAGTAACTTATGCTTCAACGGTGAAGAAAAACATCTTGGGGAAATCTGCACACCTAAGTGTTCTCCATAATGTTCTCGAAGGTGTGGTGAAGTCCGGTAATGTGCATTGGGCCAGCGTGGTGGACCATGGCCTATAACCCTTCTCTGAGAGGAGACCTGCGCTCAGTAGTGAGCCGTTGATAGGTTGCTGATGATGATGATGGTGAGCATGATATTATAGTTACCAAGCTTTTGTTTTGATGAAATGCATATTTTTATATTTCATCTAATTATTGGTGCTATAAATAAATCTAAATAAAAAAATACGTGTGGCACTCGGGGACTGGCGCGATAAAGCTATTGCGTAGCATTTTCTAGTCGCACGCACACAAACACCGTGCCGAAGTCTGCCGAACTGAAATGACGGGGTGTTAGGTTTATTTTCGTTACGGAATTTCTTGATTCGGTCGCCGCGCTCAAAGCCCGCGATAAAAGCTATGCAATAGCTTAGTAAATTAATTAATTGATTAATTAATAAATAAATAAATAAATCTTCAAAACCCTACAATCGTCATTCAATCTAGATAAATATGCAGAAAAAGAAGCGCTTCTTTATTTAATGTCTATAATTTATTTTTAAATAAGATAAGTTGCGGATAATAAAACTAAAAGTCAAGAACGCCAATAAATATTATACGCCTCCTTGTTGGTTAATATTATTGCTTGATGACTTGCCCCGGCTTCACTCAGGTCGTCTTGTCTATTTTTGTTTTTCATTTTATGTTAATAACTAGCATTTGTTTTTATTTTATGTTAATAACTAGCATTTGTTTTTCATTTTATGTTAATAACTAGCATTTGTTTTTCATTTTATCTTAATAACTAGCATTTGTTTTTCATTTAATGTTAATAACTAGCATTTGTTTTTCATTTTATGTTAATAACTAGCATTTGCCCGCGGCTTCGCTCACGTTAAGTTCGATTTTTCAAATCTCTATTTTATCCCCTTAGGGGTTGTGTTTTAAAAAATCCTTTCTTAGCGGATGCCTACGTCGTTATAGCTATCTGTATGACAAATTATAGCCCGACACGTCGCGTCGAGTGGTTTCAGCTGAGACGTTGTCGTAATTCATAATTCCATGGTTGATATCAGTCAGTCATGTCACCTTTTCCTTTTTAACCGACTTCAAAAAATAGATACTTACTAGATACTTTGTATAGTGTGTGTGTAATGTAGTAAAGCGGGATTTTGAAGTCGGTTGTTTAAAAAGAATTTTTAGGGTTCCGTACCAATATGGTAAAAATGGAACCCTTAAGGTGAGACTCTCCGTCCGTCCGTCCGTCTGTCACAGTCGATTATTTTAGTAACTATTAAAGCTATCGACATGAAATTTGGAATAGTTGTGTATAATAGGTGCCCAACATCATTGGAATAAAAAAATCAAAAATTATTTTTAGTTTCATTAAAAAAGGGGGGAAATCGGGAGTTTGAAATTTCAGAGTAAGATAACTATACCGAGTGTGGTACCGTATGAAAGGCCTTTACCTGTACTTTCTAAAACAGATTTTTATTTATTTTTATATAAGTATAACGACATTTTGCCCGTTTTTTATAAATCGGGCAAAATGTCGAAAAAAATAACCCCCCCCCCCCCCCTAAACCTCTACAAACAAAGTTAACGATTGATAAGCAAATTAATATAATATTATCGTTTTACTTTTACTTCTACACCCTCGGTGCGCGAGTCCGACTCGCACTTGGCCGGTTTTCTTTTATTATTAAATTATATATGTTCAGAAGATGACGGTGAAAACAACACTTTTTTTTCTTTTTTAATGGAAGTTTTAAACGAAGCTATGAGGGATTACACCGACCAAAGGACTACTTATTTGATTATATTCGCGACGCGTGAAAATTTTTTTAATCTTCGGAATTTCATGAGACAAATCAAGATCGATTCAGTGCTGTGAAAAGACAGACTTTCGATTTCATAACATTTATTTAGTCTTTAACAGTGTGGATTTTATTGGCTGCACAAAATGAACCTAGACTTAAAACTCTATCTAGCGAAGATAACCAGTTTGGGACGTTGGTTGGTGACATTTGAACCGGTCGATTTTGTACCAAGATTGGAGAATCTCACATTCCTTATAATATGATCGCACAAAAAATTAGCTAAACCCAAACCTGCCAAAGCATTTTTCTACATAGAATTTACTTCAAAGTAGCATACGAATTTTATAATATAATGTCTTCATTAATTAATTATCAGGGTGCAAACAGTAAATATAGAAAGAAATGCGCAAACGATCAGAATATAAAAGATTTTTTTGCTTTCGAATCGTCAAGAGAATTTACCGCCGATTCAGAATGTCGTTCCAACCGTAAAGAATCGGCAAGAAACACACCGTTGCTCTTTAAAAATAAAGAAAGCGGCTGCTTGCCCGCTGCGCTGTACAAGGTTGCTTGGGAACTTCTAAAATGTTGAACGCTTACTGAAATCTCATATAAACAGTATACAATATTTTATACTATATAGCTCATGGAAAGCGTGACGCGTGACGGTTACCATGATGCGAACTCGATGATTTTTGCTCACCTAAAAAAGTGCTCAACGCGCCTAAAAAAGTTTTCACTTCAAAAAACTTTTTTGTATTGTATTGTATTTTAATCCCGTACACAGTGTGGTTATGCCGAGTTTTAATTCGTAATAGTTAACTATGACATTAGCATCAAAGTAAAATGAACCATAACAATATCGGTTTAAAGCCATAAATTCAATACAGACGATTTTAATTTGGAGCGTTACGTAAACGTAGAAGAATACATACACGAAATTGAGCTCTAACACAATACTGTTATGGTTTATTTTACTTTGATGGTAATGTCGTAATTTACTATTCATAGTTAACTATCCAATCTTGTACTAAACCTACTGTAAACTATAGCATACCATCTGCCTAGTCTTCCAATGAAACAGAAATATAAAGTGGTTTAAAGGACTGTAGCCTTGAAGTATCCACTGTGAATGACACGAAGACGTGAAAGAAAGATGATCTCCAATTAAAACAGGTATAATGGCGCTGCTTTTTATTAGGGTTCCGTACCCAAAGGGTACCAACGGGACCCTATTACTAAGCCTACGCTGTCCGTCCGTCCGTCCGTCCGTCCGTCTGTCAGCGGGCTGTATCTCGTAAACCGTAATAGATAAACAGATGAAATTTTCACTTATTATGTATTTCTATTGCCGCTATAACAACAAATAATAAAAATTAAATTAAATTAAAAAAATTAAATTAAAATGTTTCCATGGGTACATGAAAATATTTTAATTTAATTTTTTAACGGAACCCTAAAAGAGCGAGGCCCGACTCGCACTTGGCCGATTTTTTTTCATTAATTTCAAGATTAACTCATCTACACCGAGTGATTTTTTTTGCAATAAAACCAGCAGGCATTCCCAATCATCCAGACCCCAGTTGATTTAATTGCGAATAAATAAAATCTACAGACCTTGGCCTTTACAGCGGGCCTGGGAAACGTTGCACTCGCTAGAGACGCTGGAAGCGGTCAATTTATAGTGGAACTGCCCTTGAATGAACTGGACTTTGTATTACGAACATATTATTATGGCCTTAGTCTCATCCTCATCATTAGGTGATAACTAATGGTCGGGGAGTTGGTAACATTGAAAACCCCGACATGCGTCATGATTTTTTTTATGTGAATCAATAGTTAAAAATTAGACGAACAAAATAAGCTTTGCTTTTTAAATTAACGCACAGTCAATTTAAAAAGCCGAAAATAAGTTTTTTTTAAAGCACAAATGTTTTATCGTCATCGTGGATATTGTTTTTTAACCGACTTCCAAAAAGGAGGAGGTTCTCAATTCGGCCGGTATCTTTTTTTTTTTCTTTTTTTTTTTCTATGTATGTCCACCGATTTCTCCGGGATTACTGGACCGATTCACGTGATTTTTTTTTTAATCGACAGAGGATGTTTGCGAAATGGTCCCATAAAAATTTTAACCTTCAACTCCTCAAGCCTGATGCTGCAGGCTAAAACTATGGCGATTTAGGAAATTTCGATTACGAATCGATATTGTAGGTAACAAGTATGGAAGTACATCATGGAGCTCCAGGTCCTAGCTCCTCAATCATAGGATACTACACTTAAAAGCTTAAAATAAAAATTCTTTTCAAAAAACCGACTTCTAACGCCACTACAAAGTATAAAAATAATTTTAGTTTGTCCACGTTTGTTGAAGTCGGGCGGGCCTAAAATACAAACTATGAAACCGACTCGCGATGCTCGCTCGACTTCTACAAACGAGTCTATCATATTCTGTAGCGTCGCGCATCGGTTTCATAGTTTGTATATAGGCCCGCCCGACTTCAACAAACGTGGACAAACTAAAATTATTTTTATACTTTGTAGTGGCGTTAGAAGTCGGTTTTTTGAAAAGAATTTTTATTTACAGTGTAAGATAGAGCGATAGAAAGCTTCGTACTCTTTCAGAAAAACACTTATAGTACGAGATCCGAACATAACATCGACCTTCACCCATCTGTTTACCGAATGAAACATTTTTTTATAAAATTCCATACATAGACAAATAAGTCTTGTATGTGTTGCCTATCAAAATATGTTCATGGCTATCATTAATTAAAAAAAATATTAATTAAATTTTTTTAGCGAGTTTCACCCACTTGTTTACCAATCAAAATATATATCAAAAAAAAGATTATTTAATAACAAACGCGATGGTATAGTATTGCCTGCAATAAACCGTTCATGAAACACTATTGCCAGGATTTAAAGTTTAAAAATCAAAGCAAGCAAAGTTGCGCAAGAGAGAAATCCGAGCTTATTTAGTGTAATAAAGAAGGATAGAGCATAGTGGCTGTGAGCGACGCCTTCGTTGAAACTCGCTAAAAAAAATATTTAATTAATATTTTTTTAATAAATGATAGTCATGAACATATTTTGATAGGCAATACATACAAGACGTATTTGTCTATGTATGGAATTTTATAAAAAAAATGTTTCATTCGGTAAACAGATGGGTGAAGGTCGATGTTATGTTCGGATCTTAGACTATTAGGCTTTCAATGTTACCGGCTGACGGTATATAAATTATTATGCTTCGCAAGCTTCATTCTAGCGATTTGGGGTTTTACATATTGTAGCAACACTTTCTAGCTACCGGCCTTCACGTTATTTGTAGTAGGGAAAAAGAATTCACGTATGGTATCACTGTATTGTGTCCACCATTCGGTAGACATCCCTACCATGACTCATTAACATTTTCGTGCTCGAGGCCTTCGGACGCACAATATTATAATTAGTTTCGAATATTTTATTTTAAGTAAAGGAGTGAGTTAGGTAGTGAGAATCATGGGAAAACGGAAAGCAGAGGAAAAGGTGGCGAAAATTAGAAGAAAAATAAGGAATTTGGAGGATAAATTGGCACGCCGCGCCGCACAGAGACGTATAATGCGTCTACCTTCCATTTAAAGTGACGAAAACGAGGGTAAGTGTTAATACGATATTAATACAGGCGCATGATTCAAAGTTTCTTTTTTTGTTTGAATTGATGAATACTATGATGCGAGACTCCGCTTTTGGGTTTACTCCTTCATAATTACGTCATTAGACAATACTATGATGCGAGACTCCGCTTTTGGGTTTACTCCTTCATAATTACGTCATTAGACAATACTATGATGCGAGACTCCGCTTTGGGTTTACTCTGTCATTTTTACGCCATTGATGAATACCTACTATGATGCGAGACTCCGCTTTTGGGTTTGCTCCTTCATAATTACGTCATTAGACAATACTATGATGCGAGACTCCGCTTTTGGGTTTACTCCTTCATAATAACGTCATTAGACAATACTATGATGCGAGACTCCGCTTTTGGGTTTACTCCTTCATAATAACGTCATTAGACAATACTAAGATGCGAGACTCCGCTTTGGGTTTACTCCTTCATTTTGTTTTTACGCCATTGGTGAATACTATGATGCGAGACTCCGCTTTTGGGTTTACTCCTTCATAATTACGCTTTACGAGCTAGATTTTAGCTTTAACAAAACTATTTTATTGTAATAATTATAACCAGGGTAAAAATAAAATTTTTATTTTTCCTTTGATGTGGGTACCTTCCTTTTTTTCGTTGTAACAAAGGAGGAATAGTAAGACGTTTCGTACGTTTACCAATGTCAATCAGGTGGTAAATGATGCATTATGCGACCCTGTACTGGTGATTTTCGATCCCACTAGCATACACGATGATGAGCAACGTCCAGACATCGCGTTATCGTTGAAGGACGCCACGCCATCACCTGGGACAGCTATCGAGATGCTACCAGTTTCGCAGAACGGTGGTGCCGATTCTACAGTCGCCGGAATTACATTGTCCGCTTTAAGCAAATCAGTGGACTCAATAATAAATGACCCAAATAAAAGTTTACAAAATGAAACAAAGTCGGCTGTATTAAGACCGCTAAGCGATGCCTGTCGCATTTTATGCGATTTATATCAGCTCGAAACGAAAAGAGGGAGAATACACATATGTAATAAATTCAATAAATAATAAGATGAAAGACATCGTTATCCGGGACACAGTGCCAGGGAAATTTCTTTTCGGTGACAATATGTCTGAAAAGCTTAAAACGGCCCAGGGCATTAATAGATCGGGACAAATTTTAAAAGTCATACCATTCTATAATAATTCTAATAAAAATACTATGACAGCTGCATCTAGCAATGTTAAGTCTTTAAACCAAAAGACCCCATATCGGAAAACAGCTGCACGTTCTTATATGGGGAAGCAACGACTGCAGGATCATGCAGCACCAGCACCACTACCGCCGCAGCCCCCCGCCGGCCGTGGCCCCTCGACGGCAGAGACAGCAGCGCTACTGAACAGTAATAACGAGGAACGATATGCAGGACGATTGTCTTGCTTCTCTCAACAATGGGAAAATATAACTAGCGACCCGCTTATATTAGGCTGGCTAGACGGTTATGAAATTCCATTTATTTCTACACCTAGTCGTAGCGATAAGCCATATACAATTTCACATTCAGACCAGGAATTACTTGAATTTAATAAATGTATACAAGAATTATTATATATAAACGCCATTTCAGAATGTAATCATGAGGAAGAGGAATTTGTCTCTAGCGTTTATTTAGTGCCTAAATCTAGTGAAGAGAATCTGTTTATTTTGAATTTAAAATGTTTAAATAAAAACCGAACATTTTAAATTAGAAGATTATCGTACTGAAACCAAGATGATGTTCCCAGATTGTTTTATGGCTTCCATTGATCTAAAGGATGCTTATTGCTGATCTATAAGTTCCACAGGAAATACTTGAAGTTCAAATTTAATGATACTCTTTATGCATATAATTGCTTACCGTTCGGGCTGGCCCTTATGTTTTTACAAAATTATTAAAACCAGTAATGGAATACTTTAGGTCCAACAATATATTAACAGTTATTTATCTAGATGACATAATGATTTTTGGTAGGTCATATTTGGAGTGCAATAGAAATATTTCATTCATTAAAAACGCTCTCGAAAATCTGGGATTTATAATAAATTATGAAAAGAGTTGCTTAATACCTTCAAGAGAGTGTAAATATTTAGGTTTCATATTTAACTCTCAAAAGATGATACTAAAACTACCCGAGGAAAAGAGGGCTAAGATTCAAAGATTAATTTTGAAATTCATAAATACAGAAAGATGTAGTTTACGTAATTATGCTAGATTTGTTGGTATTTTGATATCAGCCTGCCCTGCTATTGATTACTCTTGGTTATGTACCTACCAAGATTTTTGAAAGATTTTAAGTTTTGTGTTTAAAGGAAAATTCTTCATACGAACAGATCGTTAAAATCCCAGATACGTTGCATGAGGATATGTTATAGTGGTTGAGGCATATTATGAACGATTATGCTAAAGTACGAACCCATAACTATGAGTGTGAAATATTCCCAGACGCCCCTCTTACGGGATGGGGAGCGTACTGTAATAAGAATAAAGCCTATGGTTTTTGGACCGAGGAGAAAAGATTGCAACATATAAACTTATTAGAACTTAAACCAGCTTTCTTTGCTTTAAAAGTTTATGCTAAACATCTTACTAATACGGAGATTCTTTTACGAATTGATAATACTACAGCTATAGCATGTATTAATAAGATGGGTAGCGTACAGTATGCACATCTGGAAAAAATCACTCGTCAAATTTGGCAATGGTGTGAACATAGAAAAATTTTCTTATTCGCATCATATATCAATTCCAAAGACAATGTGGAAGCGGATGCAATGTCTAGAATGAAATTTCAAGAGACAGAATGGGAACTTGCAGTTTATGCGTTTCAAGAAATTATTTTGTCATTTAGACAACCTACTATTGATTTGTTTGCATCTAGAAATAATAAGAAATGTCCCACTTACGTATCTTGGAAGCCAGATCCTGAAGCTTGGGCAATTGACGCGTTCACAGGTTCACACTGTCTGGACTCATCTTAATTTTTATGCTTTTCCTCCTTACTCCATACTATTAAGAGTGATACGAAAAAGTATAGATGATAAAGCTGAAGCTATGTTGTAATACCGAATTGGAAAACACAACCTTGGTATCCATTGTATCAAAAAATTAAAATTTCTAGAGAAATATATTTTCGACCAAGTAAAGAATTGCTTGTATCTCCTTTCAGAATTCATCACAATCTACACAGTTCGCTAGAACTCATTGCCGTAAGATTGTCAGGGAAACACTATTAAGACGACAACTTTCCTCAAGATCTGTGGATATCATGTTATTCTCTTTGAGTGATAGAACATTTAAGCAATATATTGGCTGTATTAGATTATGCATTCAGTACTTTGAGATAAATAACGTCATATTATGCTATGATTCTATGCCTATTCCAGAAATAATATATTACATGAGCCGATTTTTTGATCAGGGAGTACGGTATGGCACCATTAACTCTAATAAGCAGCACTAAGTTTGTTAATGGGAAATCCCATATAATATAATAATAGGATAAAGAGATTCATGAAGGGAATATATAGGTTACGACCTCCTACGCCTAAATATGATATAGTTTGGGAACCTAATATTGTTTTAAATTATTTGAGCCAGTTCTGGCCCAACCATGCGTTAAGTCTACAAGACATCAAATAAAACCGTCACACTTAATGCTTTAGTAACAGCTCATCATGTCCAGACCATCTCCCATATTATCAAAAATCGGTAATGTTGTAAGCCAGCAATTGTGATTAAATTAAGTAGGTACCTACGTTGTTGACTAGTGTTATACTTAGAATAGTATAACAATTATTACATATGTATGATTATAATAATAAATGATCAATAATTTACGATTAATTTAATTAAGTAATTAAATTATGGTGAGTTAATTATTTTTCTCTAAAAGAAATTAATAAAAATACCTATTCTAGTCTGTATTATTTTTACTATATACAGCTATAAACATCTACAATATGTAAAACCCCAAATCGCTAGAATGAAGCTTGCGAAGCATAATTTATGATCAAACGAACTTACCTGTAAGTGAAGTTCGATCCTAATTATGTGAGCAAGCTTCATTCGACGCGATTTGGGAGAACCCACCCTAATCTAGTATCTATTTTATGTGTTAATAAGTGTTCGTATTTAAAGTTAACCCTCCCAATGTAACCTATAGTTACATAAAAATAAACATGTAAAAATAATAACATTCATAAATAGGTATTAGCTTAAGTATTGCCACAAGCTAACATTATTATTTCAGGTACCTATTTTGCTTTAAACTAATGAGTCATGGTAGGGATGTCTACCGAATGGTGGACACAATACAGTGATACCATACGTGAATTCTTTTTCCCTACTACAAATAACGTGAAGGCCGGTAGCTAGAAAGTGTTGCTACAATATGTAAAACCCCAAATCGCGTCGAATGAAGCTTGCTCACATAATTAGGATCGAACTTCACTTACAGGTAAGTTCGTTTGATCATAAATTATCTAATCTAATCTATATATATAAAAGAAAGTGGTGTTAGTTACACTATTTATAACTCAAGAACGGATGAACCGATTTGGCTGAAAATTGGTGGAGAGGTAGCTTAAAACCAGGAGACGGACATAGGATACTTTTTATCCCGTTCGACCGCGTTTCCGTCAAGTCACTATAAAACGTGGTATAACAAAAACGCATCTGACATGGAATAACAGAACGCAAATGACAGTGGAATAATAAAACGTAAATGACAGCTAAACGTAATTTTGTCTTTGGTTAAGTATGGTAAAAATTTGAAAATTATAAAAATGATAGCTAAACGTAATTGATAATATCATCAGTAATATGTTTTCTCTTTGAATCATCATTAACAATGCCGCGAGCAAGACGATCAAATGTTTCCTGCTACAAAGCTACGGATTGACGTGATTTATTGGATAGGTATAGTTGAGAACCTGGAGGGTGACAAAGATTTCCTGCGGCATGTTATGAACTAAATCCACGCAGACGAAGTCGCGGGCATCAGCTAGTCTAATATATAAAATTCTCGTGTCACAATGTCACAATGTTACTTACCTTACTCCTCCGAAACGGCTTTACTGATTTTTACCAAATTTTATATGCATATTCAGTAGGTCTGAGAATCGGCTACTATCTATTTTTCATACCCCTAAGTGATAAGGGTGACCAACCACTAAATATTTTTGCTGGCGGTACGAAGTTCGCTGGGTTAGCTAGTATTATATAAAATTCTCATGTCGCGGTGTTTGTTACCAAACTCCTCCGAAACGGCTTGACCGATTTTTATGAAATTTCGTGTGCATATCGGGTAGGTCTGAGAATCGGCCAACATCCATTTTTCATACCCCTAAATGATAACGGTGACCCACCCCTAAATATTTTTGTTGGCGGTACGAAGTTCGCTGGGTCAGCTAGTTACGTTATAAAATTCCAAACAAGTCTTTTGTTTTCAGAAAAAACAAATTTCAAAATAATATATGCATTGGAAGAAAATTGTAAGTGGTAGTCTTTCATACATGCGGCAATTGATTTTTATGTAAACAGATTTTACAGCGCTTTTCGTGAGTCGTATCTGAGAACCGCAATAATTTATTTATTTGTCCCTCAAGCAAACGTTAGTAAATTCTTAGTGAATCTACAAAGTAGGTAGAGTCTGTTATGATTTTATGCAGCGGTGTCATGGTTGAAAAGTTATCCGGTTGACCCGGTCAGTCTTGAGAAGTACTTAGGTAATAGATGGATTTTATATTTAAATATTATACCATAGGAATAGGATATAGGATAGGAATGTTTTTGCTTTAACCCTCGAAAGTACAACGGGCAAGTGTCCTGTCATTCGTACCTAAGGTTGTCGGTTCAAATCCTGTTGCACTAATGTAGTGCCCACACTCTCACAAGCTTAGCGCTTAATTCGGAGGGAAAAAGGGAATAATATATGTATAATAAAATCATTCATTCGAAAATTGGTGAACAGTCTTTGAAAAAAGTTATTTATTTATTTATGATAATTATAATTATTTAGCTATTTATTGTGCTATTCAAATTGATTCAGACCGTACTTAAGCGGATACTTCGACCTTTTTAAATCTTTTGATTTCAATAGATCCTTTAAACTTGCTTGGTTGGTTTGGTTCGAATACCATCTCGAGTCATTCATTATACGATTCATAATTGCGATGCTCGTATTATAGAAATATGCAATTGCTTGAGGATAAATTCGTTGGTCTCTTGATATTATTCACGTAGGTACCTACCACATTTATATCGGTGTTCACGATACTACGATGCCAACAATTTATAGAAAAATTAGAGACTTACTTAATTTTAACCAACCAACATTTAACAGATTGCTCTAAAACACAATCATGCATGGCCACCCGAGTTTATCACAATAATAATATGATATAATATATAAATACTTTTTAAAAAACAGACTTCAAACGCCACTACGAAGTATAAAATACCCAAATCGTGTAATCGATGAATATCTCCATTTTTGGCGCTGATTGCAAACAAAAGTGAGAATAATTGAAATCAATATCTATATAATAGTTTATAATTTTTATTGAAAATGTTTTTTAGTTTTTCTTATATATTCAGTGTCAGTATAACAAACAGGTCTTACAAAAATGTTAACTTTCATATACTAAATATTCCCATATTTGGGATATTATATTGGGGTCTCAAGGTGCTGGAGTGGCGACCCCGCACCGGGAAGAGCAGTGTTGGCAGACCTCCCACCAGGTGGACCGACGAAATCAAACGAGTCGCAGGGAGCCGCTGGATTCAGGCAGCGCAAGACCGAAGCCTGTGGAAGTCCATGCAAGAGACCTTTGTCCAGCCGTGGACGTCTATCGATTGATAAAGGAGAAGAAGAAGAATAATAATAATATTGTAAATTATAATTCACCTGATTTTGTCTATTGTTCATAATAATAATATTGTTACAGTAACCGTATTACAATGTATGCACGTACCTTTGAAGTCAAATTCTTATCATAGCGGAAAAGAAAAACTTACATAATTATGTACATACTAACAACATAAAACTAATGAATGGCGACATAAAATTGCTTAAGTATTAAGGTCATTGTACACCACGAGCTGACAGGCACAACTCGCAAGAGCAGCAATTATGGCAAGAGGAGTGCCACTGAAAATGCTTGTAATGACTCTCTGAACTTTACATTGCTCATGAATTTCAATGGCGAGCCCTATCCTGCTGGCATCACTCTTACTTTCAGTCCGTAAAAATACCAATTAATGCGGCTCTTGCGAGATGCGGCCCTATGTGTGGGCGATACCTAAATTAATCATTGTACAGGCCTTGCATTTTTAAGAATAACAAAGTGTAAAGGTAAGGATGAAATACGTGCAAAATGGGAAATGTCTTTAAATATTTATTGCACTTCGGTTTTACTCGATATATCACAAAATGTCACATGCCTTTTGTGCAAACAATGCTTACAACCATAAGGACCTACAATTTATTAGGTATTTTCAGTTTCCTGAATTTTTGTCATCAAAATGGCCCTTATAAGTGGCCTGTGGCCTGACACGGCTGGTCGAATGTAGAAAAGCTGCATCAATCATTGCTACAGTCTCAATTGTGGTGATTACCTTAATTTATGGCATTCTAGCTGCAGCAATGCTTTTCAGCCTACAGCTTCAGTTTCAACTAAACTAGAGGCACAGAGTAAGGATAGTTTCACACCTCCTTATAATGTGCTAGAAGTGATTGCAACCGGTTTTCGCTGATAGGTACGATACCAATACCGATATTCAAAAAACAAAGTATCGACGGAACCGATACAAGTAAGTGATTTCCTGGAAAGTGTTAAAACCTTGTAAAAAATGAAGGTAAAGTGGAAGTATTTTTTACAGAATTTAGTAGGTAATTAAAATTTACATTAATAAGCTATATTCACAAAAACAAAATTCTTAAATTGAGTGAGGTAAGGCAATTCCCCAAGTCTGATTAAATGAGACCATAAAGAATACTATAATAGTCTTTACTATTATGAATGAGACCTACTGCTGAAAATTATTTTAGATATGAAATAAAATTTATCGATGTCTTAGCAAATTAATATCGCTGATTCCGATACATCAGAAGAATTAAAAATTAATATTTCCGACGAACCTTTATCGGTAACGGTATCAAAGGCATCCCTACTTTCAAATAACAAGTAGTTAATATGGAACTGACATAAGTTGCGATAGCCGACGTTACCGCGTTCCATTTGCAACTTTATTATCATTTATCAAGATCATGATCAACTAGTTTATGAAGTGAAAACCAGTCGTGATCTTGTCACGATCTTCTGCTAAAGAATTTGTGACTGATTTTTTTTTTACTTTCTTAAGTTCAGTTAAAAACAAACGCAAAAGTTTATGTAGAAAACTTTATCGCACCAAAACACAGAATCGCTCTAATTCACACTATTCACATTCACACTAATTCACACTAATATTGTAAAGGCCAACGTTTGTATGTGTGTGCGTGTAT
This sequence comes from Oeneis ivallda, assembly GCA_029955525.1. NCBI lineage: Eukaryota > Metazoa > Arthropoda > Insecta > Lepidoptera > Nymphalidae > Oeneis > Oeneis ivallda. Next base: position 7,951,981 of record JARPMR010000014.1, read on the forward strand.
GTGTGTGTATGTTTGTTACTCTTTCCCGCAAAAACTACACGACGGATTTGGCTGAAATTTGGAATGGAGATAGCTCATACCCTGAATTAACACATGAGTTCCCGCGGGAAATTAAATCTAACTCCACGTGGATGAAGTCGCGGCATCATCTAGTAACAAATACATTACATAGAGACAAAGTGCTAGGATCATAGAATGGACGGGCGGCCTTAATTCGAATTCAAAGTTTATTTCAGTCATGACTTTACCACCGGTTCGGAAAACAAATTAATAACTAATTACTAAATCTACTTCTAAGGGCGAGGACACAAAAATGCGGTCCGACAACGAATCGCAATAACGGCGCCGCATCGCAAGCGATTCTCTACAGTCTACTAACCGTACTCATACAAAAAATTTCTACAATGCGTTGTGCGACGTACAAATACCTACCTAATGAATTCTTGGATGCGTCGTCGCACCGCAGCGCAGTGTTGTGGCCTCGCCCTTACAAGCTACCCGTGCATAAGTACGTAGTACTATTATATATTCTGTGGCATAAGTAAATGCCTTGCAAAATCTGATTAAAAAAGTGTCCGCGAAAAATTCGTTCTCACCCACGATAGATATTACAAACATTTTCTTTTTAATCGACTTCAAAAAAGGAGAACGTTCTCAATTCGTCGGAACCTTTTTTTTAAATGTATATTCACCGATTACTCGAAGACACCTGAACCGATTTGGTATATCTAAAACAAAGGTATCTTCCCAGGTGGTCCCATTTAAATTTTATCGAAATCGGTCGAGCAGTTTTTAAAATAATCAACAATAAATGGCGCGAGCGTTTGAAGTCGGTTATTTAAAAATATTTTTTTACTAAGTATAGAACTTTTTCAAACCTACATTGTTAATATTTTTATAACTTATAAAGTATACCTACCTGTTAAGTTTGTAAAATTTTTACTGACCCATTTTGATGAATGAGAAAGCGATACAATATTAAACGAAGCTTCTTAGGCTTAGGGTCATTTTCACCACCTTCTGATAAGTGTCGGATAGCTTATTCACATATTTTGTCTTTGTCACTTGACATAAAGTAAGAAAGTGACAAAATTTACGGTTAGGCTATCCGACACTTATCAGACGGTGGTAATACAGACCCTTAATGTTATTAATAGGATGTTGTACATCATATCTTTTATATAATGTTAATACGGCATCCAAGGAATTATAATATTCTTGACATTTATCCGAATGTAGATCATTTATATTTCCTGACCTTTGAATAAGTATGTATTTTGTTTAACAAATTGCGTCCACGCAGTCCTTTTGTTGCCTATCCATCTTTATAAGTTTCATGTCAGCTCCCATTATTTCAAAATGAATCATACTTAGGTCGTCTTGTGGTATCTTTACTACTAATACCTACAGACTATAGTTTTTGAAAACCTAGCATGCAAAGGATTCAAGTTAATTCAACCCAAATCTAGCATGAAGACAGGCCTGTTTTCACTCGAAAATAGCTGTAACAATCTATGGTTATGTTTATAACTTCGATCATATGCCTGGTTTATAATAAGTTCCTTTTTCTCATTCATCAAGTAATTCTTTAATTAAAGCTTGTTATATATTGTATTACATATTTTGTTTTGAAAAGATCACCTGCTGAGTTTCTTGCCGGCTCATCTCAGCAGAACCTTCATTTCAAACCGGTAGTAGAGTCGTAGAGTCTAGACGTGTCATAAGATCCACTGATTGGCCTACATGAAATAAATCATTTTGAATTTTGAAAGAATAGAATTGGCTGATTACCAATTATTGAATTGGTAATCATGAAACTGGGAAGTACTTCATATAGGTACAACCAATATATGTCCAGACGTCAAAATTCTTTGGTTAAACTTTATTCAGCGATTGTGAAACAGGCCCTAATTAAATAATAACAATAAGTTAATTTGAGTGGAAGTACCTAAATCTTGTACAGAAACCGGGGTTTCGAATGGCCGCTCACTGAAAGCACAATGTATTTTGTATGTACCTATTACCTCCACTATTTGATGGACAGGATATTTTAACATAAATGGCACGCGTATCTACCTTATTGAAACAGCTCACTCTATGTTCCTTGTCTTGACCTTGATAAGGGAATCAGGGAAGAAGCCATAGGTTATCGTGACTGCTTCTACTATAAGATCGTTGGTTGGATGGATGTATCAAAAGTAATACAATATCAAGTAACTAAATAGTAGAGAGTGCAAAATTCTGGTATAATTTAATGTGGTTCAGATATCGAAAACTGTATTATACATATGCATTTGTTATGATCAAACAATAGACGTCTTATTTATGGACTTATTGAAGGGAGTGTTTGAGCAATGCCCTGTGACTCGTCTGATGTCTGCATTGGGCCACCTAGAGGCAAGTCTGCCAACACTTCTACGAGTATATCGCGACTTCAACGCCTTTGGACCCCAGCGTCCGCGTCATCAGTTCTTTGGCTATGTGTCCCGTCCATTTCCATCAGCTACGCAACCTATTTAGCTATATTATTATGTGTTAGTCTAGATATTCTAAGGAATACGGATCTCCTCATATCTGATTTGATCCCGTAGAAAATGTACCGGCCCTCATGGCATGAATTTTAGAAATCTTCCGCACCACATTCCGCACCACGGATAAATTTCTAATCAAACAATGATCAGTCGACTGTGTGCCTACAGTTATTAGTATAGACTGTAACTTGTAAGTACTTAAGACAGTCTGTAAGTACTTAGCAATTCATCAAGCAGTTCTATAGCGATTTTTATCAAAGCTTAGAAACAACAATAACAGCCCTTAAAATACAACCTGTTTATCAGAATATGTAGGCTGTGGACGTAGTTAAGTACGTTGCCGTCCGCGCGTACGCATTAACACAATTACCTATTAGAAACCTTGCAAAGGTCAATACAAACGCAACGTGTATTTGGTGAGTGTCGCTTGCAACACCTCTGATCATCATCACACGATGCTTGACCGCAAAGAATGCGGCTTTCAAGCCGAAGGTTACATAAAAGCTTTGCTTATTTTATCATTGTATAGCCTTAGTATAACCGCAACATTCGCGGCGCACGCGCGTAGTCACAGAACACTATTACTCCTGTAGTTTAGCGCGCTTTTTGACGTTTAATGTTTTTTTAATTTTCGTGTTTATCATAACCCTGTCAGTGACTAATGAGGTTGACTGTGACATTTATTTTTTTTAATTTTACCAAATTTGTAAGTTGCCAGCTATTTTATTTCTGGATTATATTTTATTTTTAAAGCACTATTTAGGTGTTAAATTTTCAATTGTTTTTTAATCTGCATTCACCTAACCTTGACATTAAAGAGACAAGAGCAGAATTCGTTGCGTGCAAAAACTAAGATGTGATGTCATTTAAGTTATGACAGAATAAACTCCTAGTTCCTGAACAGGTTTCAAGCACGAGTAAAAGTTAAGCCTAACGCCATAACTATAAGATTCCTGTGTTATAATGAAAATATACATAGGTAATTCATTCAATCACTCGCTATAAGAAAATTGAATGGTATCATCTCTCGTCGGGGTTGAAAAGCATAAACTCCGTTTTCAGTTTTTAAGTTTAGCGCATAAAAACTCTAAACTTAACCCGAAATATAACTTCCTATTTCTTTATTATTCCAGTTACAATATTTGATTGGTAAATTTGCAAGAGCCTACGATAATTTAGATAGTGTTGCTTATAAACTAACAGACTTGTCAGGAAATTGCATAAGCTGTCGTTTTACCTGAGTTTCTAGCTATATACGGACAGATACCAACGTGGTAACTGAATAAGTAAGCTAAATTATTAAGAGAAAAAGATATGTGAACGTACTTGTACCTTCTAAAATCACTTCATGAAACCTTTCATGGACAATTCAGACATTTTAATTAATAAAATACTTTTCCGGTTCATTTACATATTTTATTGGAGAAGCGGTAATAGCCTAGTGGTGAAGACTTGAACTCCTTTTGGAGCGGTCCGGGGTTCGATTCCAATCTCGTGTACTTTTCGGAGTTAGATAGAATATATGTGCGAAGCAATAAGATATCACTTGTTTCTACGTTGGAAAAAAACGTCGTGAGGAAACCTGCTTGCCTAAGAATTCTTCATAATGTTCTCAAAGGTGTCTAACTGTAAATTCCCAAGGCCCACGTGTTGGACTATGGCTATGGACCAGCGATGGGTTGAAATGAACGAATAATTGAAAGAATGATCTCGATCCCCCGAATCAACCCCGCGATTGCGTCCGTTTCCAATATGATTTTTCTTCTTTCAACCTTCGCTGCTGCCTCTGCTGACCATTAGTCCCAAAAAGTGGAATGTTTCTTTTAAGAGGGGGTGTGCGCTCGTTAACAGTAAACAGATTTGATTTTTACAGTAGTAGATCAAGTTTCAATTATCCGAAAAAAAAACACGCAAGAATTACATCATACTGCCAAGAGACGTGTCTGGGCAAAAACATAAAATGATGAAATTTGTTCGATAATAAAAAATCGCGAAGTTAGGTCTAATTTTTAACCAATATTCATTTATTTTCAATGTGTTGCATATTACAGAGCCAAAATTTTTACATTAAATTCCGATTGATATTATCAAGGGAGTAGCCTAGCGAATTGAAAAGAAAATGAATATTTTACGAGTTACAAAGTATTTTGGCGCTTACTACACTCCTATTCCGCGCAAAACGCTATCTTTTGTCGCGCCTCACATGAGGTTGTGGCTATGTTTTATCTCATCTCGAAATCTGATTTTTTTTGGGGTTACACGCGCTCTTAAGGAATAATGTCCTCCCGCCCGAATTTGGTCATGGCGGCCAATCTCCACAGAGAGATTCAACCGGCCATCTGCGCGTTAGATATTATAGTGCACAGGTGTAGGAAAATACATGTAGGTACACTCTATTCCGTCACTCTAATAGTACGATGGGTTGGAAATCCGACGCAACCGGAGAGAGATCAGGCCAGGGGATGATGGCTTTACTTGCTCTCCATGGCATGGCAGTATTCGTCTAGGTAATTCTGTATCATCGTATAGTAACGTGCCAATTAAAATATTATATCCATGCGGAAACCTTTTATTATGAGTAAAAATAGCTCATAAAATATACGTACATTCAAGATTAATAAATTAATTTATCCTTATGTTTATTAATACAGGATGCCAATTCAATTACGCGTGTCAAGATCAATCCGATTGCGACATTTTAAAACGTGTTAAACCGCTTAGGTAAAGCCTAAAACCTTAGATATTTGAGAGTTGCCTACTGGGCTAGGCGTGAAAACGTAATATTTACAACTGATTCTATTTGGTAGTATTTAAGTAAGTCCTGAGACTTTGGCCATATCTAGCAAGTAGCAACCATCACCTTATTCCCTAACGTTAGACTTGTCGAAGGCACGATGCAGTAAGTACTTAGATATTATAGTAACCGATTAGGGGTTTACTACCATCTTAGGCTGCATCGTCACTTTCCATCAAGTGATCTGCTTGATCGCAGTAAAGCGCTAGTCTATATTATGGCCGAACCGAACACTTAATATACATATATAAAAATCTCGTGTCACGATGTATGTTCCGGACAAACTCGAAAACTACGGAACGGATTTTGATCAAACTTCGTAACTAGGTATCTGTAATTTGGTCCAACTTAAATGATAGGATAGTTTTTATCATAATTATTGGCATCAATATTAGTTATTGCAAATTAAAATATGTTAATTACACGACAGTGATATGTAGGTACAGTTCGAGATTTAGGTTGCTAGGCAACCTAGCAACCTAAATCTCGAACGATGTTAGATTGCGGAATGTCTAGATTGTGTTATAATTTTGCAGTGGATCGTTTGGATATTACGAGTATTAAGTTGCTAGGCAACCCAAATATTAGGTACAGTATTTTCCTATGCAATTTAATATTCTAATCATACTAATATTATAAATGCGAAAGTGTGTTTGTTTGTCTTTCAATCACGCCGCAACAGATTCACGGATCAATGTGATTTTTTGCATGGATACTGGTAGTTGAGGACCTGGAGAGTGACGTAGGCTACTTTTTATCCCGGAAAATCAAAGTGTTCCCGAGGGATTTTAAAAACTAAATCCATGCAGACGAATCGCGGGCGGCGATATCGCGCTCGTATAATTTAAAACATATTTCTAAACAACGTCAGTCTACACTCTACACAGCTCTTAAATACTAGATATCACCTAAAAACTAACCAGTTGATATTAAAATAGTAAATTATATTATACTGTAAAAGATGTGCAGTGACCTATTAAGAGGTGTTAGTCATCTGAATGCTATACGAATAAAATAGACTTATTATTTATTCGCGGTCTGAAGGTCATAAATATTAGTGACACGCGACCGCCCCCGTCTGTATCCGTGTAGGATTCATCTCTGTTCACTTTTACTTTACCACCCAAAGCTATCTAGTCGAAGGTCAATTTACTGACTCATAAAGTATAGATAAAAATTGCTTCCTAAGTCTATCTATAGAAATATGTCATATTTCTATATATAGTAGAGTAATCTATATTTGTATGTCACAAAAATCCTTAATACAATAAAATAAAAGTGAAAATCCTTCTGTCCTTTAATCGCGCAACAATAGCATTTTAATAATAATTTATGTAAATAATAAAAATATTTTTTGCATGGGTATAAGTTGAGAACTTGGTGAGTGACATAGGCTAAGAAGAACAATGGGTTCCCGCGGGATTTTTTAAACCTAACTCCACGCGTTTGAAGTCGTGGGCAAAAGTTAGTAAAAATAGAAAAGAAATAGGCACTCAAAATAGGTACCTACCTTTTTTTTATTTGTAACATCTCTCTATTATTTTATACAAAGAAACCCACACGCATATTCAGCATCTTTTATTAAGCTACTTAACGCCCGGCATAGCTTTAGCGAATTCGTACTGCTTTTCTGCCAAGTATTTTATCCATATTGCAAAACTTAAAGTAATAACGCATAATCAACAAAATAATCAAAATTATTAACATTAAATATTGTGAATTTTTACTTAAGTTAAAATTGATCCATATTAGATGTTCCAATCGGAATAAACCGACCTTCGATAGAGGTTAATCGATGCAGTTTCAAATATCACTGAGACGATGTGTGATAAATGATAATTGACCGCAGATTTCAGAATCATTCTACGAATATAATAATATTATTGGCATATTTAGGTATATTAAAAATGTGTCTGTTGGTTGTTTGTCCTTCAATCACGCAGCAATGGATTGATTGATGCGGATCAACTTGATTTTTTGCGTAGAGAGTGACGTATGCAGGATACTTTTCATCTTGAGAGTAACAAAGAGTGGCAGTGAAACTAGTGACATTTTTAAAATACGGCAGGCAGATGAAGTCGCGAGCAATAGCTAGTATTGAGTACAGAAGTTTAAAGCTATTTCTTCTTGTACAATTATAGTAAAACTAGCTGTTGCCCTCGCGACTTTGTCCGCGTGGAATTAGGTTTTTGAAAATCCCGTGGGAGCTCCTGGTTTTATCGAGATAAAAGTAAGCTGTAACACTGCACTCTGGAGCCAAAATATCAAGTTTCGTGGATATAACTTAAAAATTACGGACTTTCATACAAACTTCCATCCCCTATTCCAACCCCTTTGGGGGTAGAATTTAAACACGTAGGTAGTTCTTTACATTTGCTCAAGAGCCGAAATACCAAGTTTCTCATACATAATTTGAAAAATAACTATAAGAATAAAGGACTGTCATAAAAATTTTCATCCCCTATTTTATGCATTTGAGGATAGAATTTTCAGAAATTCTGAAATACGTGCTTCTTTATTTTTAATCAAGAGCCAAAATACCTAGTTTCATATACATAACTTGAGAAATGGCGGACCTTCATACAAACTATCAACCCCTATTTTACCCCTTCGGGGGTAGAATTTTCGACAAAGGTAAAATAAGTACTTTTTTATTTTTAATCAAGAGCCAAAATACCAAGTTTCATAAACATAACTTGAAAAATGACGGACGTTCATACAAACTATCAACCCCTATTTTACCCCTTCGAGGGTGGAATTTTCAAAAAATATAAAATAGGTACGTACTTCTTTATATTTAATCAAGAGCAAAAATACCAAGTTTCATAAACATAACTTGAAAAATGAAGGACTATCATACAAATATTCAACCCCTATTTAGCCTCTTTAGGGGTAGAATTTTCAAAAACTGTGAAATACGTAATTCTTTATTTTTTATATAAGGCCCAAATACCTAGTTTCATGGGTATAACTTGAAAAATGACGGACTTTCATACAAACTAACAACCCCTATTTTACCCCTTCGGGGGTATAATTTTCAAAAAATGTAAAATACGTACTTCTTTATTTTTAATATAGAGCCAAAATACCAAGTTTCGTGGATACAACTTGAAAAATAACTTGATAAATGAAAAACCATCACATAAACATTCAACCCCTATTTAACCCCTGTGGGGGTAGAATTTTCAAAAACTGTGAAACACGTAATTTTTTATTTTTTATTTAAAGCCCAAATACCTAGTTTCATGGGTACAACTTGAAAAATGACGGATTTTCATACAAACTTTAACCCCCTATTTAACCCCCTTGGGGGTGGAATTTCAAAAAATCCTTTCTTAGTGCTCGCCTACGTCATAAAAGGAACCCACTGTCAAAATTTCAAGTTTCTAGCTTCAGTGGTTTAGGCTGTGCGTTGATAGATCAGTCAGTCAGTCAGTCAGTCAGGACAAGTCTTTTTATAAGTATAGATTACTCGCCTTATCTATTAGGCGCTACGCTCACGAACAACAATCGGTGACCTATTTTTATTCGGCAAAAAATGAAACATACAGATTGCAATACGCACTCGTCCAACAAAAATTCGGTCAAAATCACACAAAAAATCTATGATAAAAGTCGCCGAAATTATCGAACCTATAAAAAGTCTGACGTGGGCGGAGAGCCTAATAGGCTTATTGGTATCAAAATAACATCTTCTTTAATATATTTATTAGCTGACGCCCTTGACTTATTGATTTATTGATTAATGATTAGAGCGAGATTACCTACTTAGTCTTAACTTTATGCATTGATGAGGTAAGTACCTACTCGAAGTTACTGGTACGATATATTGATTCGTACCAGTAATATATTATATTGATTCGTAGAAGTCATACAATAATAGTTATACAGGTAGTAGAAGTCATCATCCCTTTCATCACTCATCCCTTTTAAGTAGAAGTCTCTGAATGTAGGAAACCCCCAAATCACAGTATAAACTCATTTACATTTTTTTTATTACCTAGTACATAGGTATATTATAACTTTTAACGGAAAGATTGTCGTCAAGGAAATTGTCATAATTATCATCATCATCATCATGAGCCACCCAGTCTTCTCTCAGGGAAGGGTTACAGGCTAGCCCAATGCGAAATTGACACACCTTTGAGAACATTTTGGAGAACTCTCAGGCGTGCAGGTTTCTTCAAGATGTTTTCCTTAACCGTTGAAGCATGCGTTGCTTAAACGCACATAACTCCGTAAATTCAGAGGCCCGGGATCGAACCTGCGATCCCCTGAATAGGAGACCGCAGGAAATTGACAGAAATGATTAATTAACTTAGCTCTGGTAGCCACTAAAATTTAGGAAACTTTGTTGAAACTGGCCATAAGCCTCTTCTACAGCCTGCATATTGGATAAAGGCCTCCTCATTGTGGTTCAACTGCCTCATTCTAACGTCTAGACTCTAATATAGTTGCTAGCTTGGTTGGTCGGTGGTGGATGATATCAGGAGGTCCCGGGTTCATGTCCAGGGTCAGGCCAAATCCACTTAAATATTATGTACCTATTTCGATTTAAAGCGTAGTTGGTCAATCCTATTTAAAACCCATAATGACTTGTACAATGTACAAGGCTAGGTTTTAGATACACATCTGCATAAAAAGCCATGTTTACAAAATGTTAAGTCAGTGATCAAAATATTATCGCATGATGGATTGGATCGTAGTTTATAATGCATGCTATACACGATAAGTCTATCTAGTTTGAGGCTTGAAGGCTTGTTCATGCAAGCTTAAAACAACGTTATTTTTTAACCGACTTCAAAAAGTAGGAATCAATTCGTTGGAATCATTTTCTTTTAATTTTTTTTTATGTAATAAAATGTATATATGTTCACCGATTACTCGATGACGCCTGAAAACGAGTTGAAAAATTCTTTTTTTGTTTGAAACGGTACACTTCTCAGGTGTTCCCATTTCAATTTTATCGAAATCTGTTGAGCGGTTTTAAAAAAATCAACAATAAATTCTATATACTTTGTAGTTGCGCGATTATTTTGAACCTGAAAATATTTTATTTAATTCAGGTGCAGTAACCAAATCGATTAGGTACATTATTTTTGAATTTTTGTTAAATTTTTTGCCATAGCAAAAAATTAAAAAGTGAGATAATTGGGATATACTTAAACTTAATTTCTACCCTCTTTCTCTTCTAAGAGCTAACAAAGCTAGCTTCTAACTTTATATTTTCTAAAGAAAAAATATGCCGTAATCAGTTTGTTGTTAATGTTTAGACGTGTTTCGACTTTTAAAAGTAAGCTGATCTTTATTCTGATAACTGCAGATTGGATAAAACTTTAAGCTATCGTGCAATTTGGACTAATTACGAATAGATATAGATATACGTGATGGTGTGTGGAGGCCATAAAACTACCTATGTTACAAAAGATCAAATTATGTTCTTCGCAATAGCAGTAGGTTAAAAAGCAGACGATTTTATTGTGCAACGATGCATTTTATAAATACCTACTCTATACATTTACAAAGCCTAACTTTGTAGAACAATGTCCATCGTGATCTAGATCAAGAGCTGTGAAATGTTTAGGTCTAAATTTCAAAATAGTATTCTCACTTTAAGAGCACGATTTAAGTTATAGTGTACTAAAGAATTCTTTAACGATATCGGTATGTGTGGGGGGAGAGCGTTAAAGTTCTTCGTGACCACGGAATAAATAAAGTGTTCGTGACCCACAAGTATTATTACATTTTTGTCAGAATGGTCATACTTATTATTCATATAATATAAAGTTTAGGCAAAGTGAAACTTTTGCAAGGAAAATTTTAATTCCGTTTGAAAATAATTAAAAATGGAATTTTTCTGAATATACAGGATATGTCTGAAATAAGTAAGTAGGTAGGTTACAATAAAAAATAAATATTTTACAGCTTTTGATGCAAACCGTTTGTAACCGATTTCAAAAAAGGAGGAGTTTCTCAATTCGTCGGAATCTTTTTTTTTATGTATGTTTACCGATTACTCGAAGACGCCTGAACCGATTTGGAATTTTTTTTTTGTTTGAAAGGGTATACTTCCCAAGTGGTCCCATTTAAATTTTATCGAAATCGGTCGAGCGGTTTTTAAAAAATCAACAACAAATTATATACCTTGTAGTGGCGCGGGTGTTTGAACTTTGAAGTCGGTTTTTTTAAATTTTTTATATTAAACTAGCTCATGCCCACGACTTCATCCGCATGGATTTAGGTTTTAAATTCCCTCGGGAACTCTTCGATTTTCCGGGTAAAAAGTAGCCTATGTCACTCTCCAGGTCCTCAACTATACCCATGCAAAAAATCAATTCGTTGCTCTGTAGCGGCGTGATTGAAGGACAAACCAACAAACAAACACACTTTCGCATTTATAATATTAGTAAGGATTAGTAAGATAAAGTCGTTCGAGATTCTCAAACTGCATATATGACTGTCGTGTATATTTAAGCATACTTTAATTAATTTGCAAAACAAATATTGATGTCAATAATTAACATCAAAACTATACTATCTTTTAAGTTGGACCAAGCTACAGATAGTTACGAAGTTCAAAAGTACGATCAAAATCGGTTCAGTAGTTTTCGAGTTTATCCCGAACATACATCGTGACACGAGATTTTTATATTTAAAGAGTATTGAGATAATAATGAAGCTTAGGTATAGTGGTCTCAGAGAGACTATATACGTAGCATACATGTATATCCGTTTCCTAGCTGTAAAAAACTGCAGTAGTTTTATATGGCTATTACTTTTTAACAGGTGAGTTGCTTGCTTAATGAACATTTAGTAGCTTAACTACCCACTTGTTTTTTTCTACTTAGAAGCAACTTAGTGAGTTCTTAGAACTTCGAAAATGTAAGGTAAAAGCTGTGGTAAAAGTGTCTAGGCTTGATGAATTGAGCACGAATGTTGCATATCCCATATTCATTCTCAGTGGGATAGGTCATATTAAGTACCACAACTTGGCCTACATGTAATAAATAATTATGAATGGAATTGGACAAATAGGTAGAAGTAGGAAATAGGTTCGCATTCCGACTTTTCCGCAATTTTATATTGTTACTTATTTTTTTTAAATCCTCTCCCACTTTTAAAGAAACACAAAAATCTTCAATTCAATTTTCAATTCAATTTCTTTATTGCGAATTTGGGTAATGCACAGGTGCTGAAAATATACAAAAATACATGAGCAGCCAAACTCTTCTTAAATAAAGCATGCAACATTAAAAAAATAATATGTTCATAATCATAACTTAACCAAGCTTAGCAACTAAGTTACTGATAACTCTGAGTGCTAGCTAAAATGATAGCTAAAATGTCTAACGTTATTATTTTTGTTATAAATTTAATTTTCTGTTGATTTTTTCTTGATTGACATTTTTTTTTCTGTTGGCGGATTATAGCAAAATAATTCTAACCTTTTCTTGCTAATCATGGACTTCCGCAAAGTAACGCCTGCTTCTATCCAATAAATTTAATGTCAAATTAAATATGTCAAAAAAAAATATACCATAATTAAAATTTTTCCATAAGGTAATCACAGATTGTTTTTTGAACTTTTTTTTACTTTTCGGTTGTACACACTGGATTTAGAATACACATTCGAATTTCAAGAAAGATGGTTATATAGACAGATAGATAAATTCTTTATTGCTACACACTTAAATAATATTTACAATTAAATTAAAACAAAGAAAAATAAAAAGTCGTGTGGTGTCGTGGGACACCAGATAGGAACGAAGTTATTATTATAAAAATATTAATTTCAAGTTCTATTCGAGGTATAAAGAAAATAATTATTCAGGTATAAATTTTTTATCATGATTTTTTTATCGATAAAAATCAAAATGACCCCAGGGAAGCCTAAATATCGATTTTATAAAATACTTATTAAAATTAAAATAATTTTATAAAATAAAAAACGAAAATAAAATTGCGCGCCCCCGGGTGGGCTCGAACCACCAATCTTTCGGTTAACAGCCGCACGCGAGCCAATTGCACCACGGGAGCGATACACAACTCGTTGAAATTATTATATAAGATATTTTTTAGGCCATCAAAAATGTATAAAAGTGTCGCTACAACTTTTGGTCTTAATTTTTTCCGTCTAGCCCCCTTTCGCAACGCGCGATAAGGAACTTCGTTCCAAAAGTACGCAAAAGCAGCCTTATCGCTTTAAGCGATCTCCTCCAGGCAACCTAAATTGTATGGACTACGGTTACAGTAGATACCTACATAATTATTGTTCTCAGTTCTCGGCAAGTTGTCAAATATTTAATGATTTATGTTCTCATATATAATCTTCAATCTCTCCTTTTTCTACGGTAGAGATGATTTATATTTTTTGCCCCTTTAATTTAGTCAGAGGATCGGAGACAGATTTACTATTTTAGGCATACATTCTAGTTTTCAAGTAAACCTATTCATACTATGCGGTTGTACAATTGTACATGCATGATTGACGTTTAACATTATGAAAAGAGATGGTCCACTTTGGGTGTACTCTTGTACACTATACCATGAAAAGCAGAAAAATACAGAAAGTTCATTAAAAATAAAATAAATTAGAACATCGCAATAAATAACTTGCTAAAATAAAAATAATTTCAAGTTTTTCGGTACTACTTGCAACACTTACAAGATGGCGTCCTTCAATCCGAGTTTAAGCTATAGTAGGTATCATGTGGACGCGCATCTATTTTCAAATGGCTGTCTTATTTTTTAATTTATTCCTGTTCCAAGCTCATTGCTTGTAACAAATCACAGAGTACTTTGTTATTAACAAAGTACTCTGTGGCACAAGATAGCTTTCTGGTCGGATAATATCTCATGATATTTTGACAGCTAACCTCATTACGTCAAAAAACATGAATCCGCCCGCCATTATCCAGATTATACCTAGCTAGTTAAGTTACGTCACGTGGAGATAATAAATAATTTTTTGCTCCATAATTTAGATGAGTTCGTGGATTTGATTAATCAAAAATGGGTTCATATTATATTTTCTTTTATTTTATCACTGGTACAAGACCAGACCCAGACTCAATACAATTTTGGACGTCTCCTTTGTCGTGTTTCTACAAACCACATACCGTTGACACAGGTTAATCTGTGAATCGATGAGAAATGTAATAATTTCCTCTGAAACTGATTCATAAATCGCTTTTCGGCCTCGAGGCTAAATGACGTAAGTACATTATAACGTCGGTTGCTGGCACCGCTGTTCAAATTATTTTGGATCATTCCGAAATTGGGCTACAATAAGGATGAAAATACAGCTGTAATTGTAGAGTCAGGGAGTATGTAGGTATATTAAAGTTTTATGCAGACTTTTTAGCTTCGCTTAGGTTAGGTTTATACAAATAGACCTAAAATTATAATATTATATTAGATGACAAGCCAGTCGTGTCCACTATAAATACCTATGAGAATATTATAACAACACTGGTGCTTCACTGTAAGAAAAAAACAATTTCACTGTTAAGAGAGCGTCTATTGTTATTTGTTACCTTGATGAGACTGCTGCGGTATTGATTTGACTCATTTTTCTATTTCCTAGAGTAACTGTTTTTTTGTTAACAGAGGGAATCTTAAGATACCCGATATCCTGAGGGAGAATATCGGGTTATGTAGGATTTTTACCTACTAAAACCCCCTCGATGGCCACCCTCAGGCCTCAGCGCATATTGGAAGACTCCGAAATCTCTTAGTTTAACAAGGAAAAACCACTTTTGCACTAAGTCAAATTAAAATCCTCACCATAAAAATTCTCACCATAACACTAAGTATGTAGCAAGAAAAGGTTAGAATTATTTTGCTATAATCCGCCAACAGAAAAAATCTGTATGGTCAAACATGCAATTAAAAGCTAAGCACCACTCACCTACTCAGCCAAGCAAAAAAGCCAAGTTCCCAAGCAAGCAATGCCACCACCACTCACATGCACCACCACAGAAGACTTTTACACTACTCTCAACGCACGTTTCGCCCCGACACCGGAGCATCCTCAGGAGATGTCGACTTTACAATGCTGTATTGTCTAGACAATACAGCAGTGCAAGTGCAGCAATAGAGTAGTGTAAAAGTCTTGTGTGCTGGTGCATGTGAGTGGTGGTGGCATTGCTTGCTTGGGAACTTGGCTTTTTTGCTTGGCTGGGTAGGTGAGTGGTGCTTAGCTTTTAATTGCATGTTTGACCATACGGATTTTTTCTGTTGGCGGATTATAGCAAAATAATTCTAACCTTTTCTTGCTAATCATGAACTTCCGCAAAGTAACGCCTGCTTTTATCCAATAACTAAGTATGTATTTAATTATTTTATCATTTAATTAAATAATTTCTACAACAGCCGTTTCTTGGCTAAACCCGAGGAAAAGTGTTTAAAACATCATATCTATATATATAAAAGAAAGTGGTGTTAGTTACACTATTTATAACTCAAGAACGAATGAACCGATTTGGCTGAAAATTGGTGGAGAGGTAGCTTAGAACCAGGAGACGGACATAGGACTTTTTATCCCGTTCGACCGCGTTTTCGTCAAGTCACTATAAAACGTGGTATAACAAAAACGCACCTGACATGGAATAACAAAACGCAAATGACAGTGGAATAAAAAAACGTAAATGACAGCTAGATGTTTTGTCTTTGGTAAAAAATTTGACAATTATAAAAAGTGTGTTTGTTTGTTGGTTTGTCCTTCAATCACGTCGCAAGAGAACAGCGGATTGATGCGATTTTTTGCATGGGTATAGTAATGGATGTAGTAGTGGTTCCTCAGACCGGGAGAGCTACTTTTTATCTCGGATAATGAAAGAGTTCCCGCGGGATTTTAAAAACTAAATCCATGCGGACGAAGTCGCGGGCATCAGCTAGTAGTATCTAAGTATAACAAATTTCTCTATCAAAAACTTTGAGTGGTAGTGCGTATTTGAACAAAGGGTGCGTTTCCACCGAATATTTCATAGCTAGTTGATTGATATTAACAATTAAAAATAATTATTTAAAGCCGTTAAAAGTGGTGGAGATAGCTGTTCGCCACAGGTTATTATGTTAAATGATTTATATAATTAATGTTGGGATGTTAATATTTACATTTTTATTGAACCGATCGCTATCAATTCTCGCCGAATGACTGTGCCGATGACGTTTAATATGTACCTTGAAGTGAAACTTGTTATTATATTCCTTTGATTCTGATCAAGTGGTGATTCAAGTGGTCAATATGGATGCACTTCATAATTATTTTACATAGTTTTTGCACGCCACTTAACGCCGTGTTAGGTTTTAAAAACCCCGTTTCCGGGATTATTTTTCCGGGATTAAAAGTAGCCTATATAACACTGGCAAGGTCTTCAAATACACCAGGAGTAACAGGTCATGGGAGTAGGTACGACAATAGTGCAACGGGTGAGGTTTGAAGCTGCGACCTAGCTATCTGTTGCGCTATTGAGGTTTAGGGCCGGTTGATTCAAACCATTGGCTAACACAACTCGTTAAAAATCAACGCGTACGAATTTTAACGTCTGTTAATTAAGTGCGAACTGGTGAATATCAATGCTTTCTTCGCTAACGTTCGTTAACGCCTTATTTAAAGGTCGTGCCCGTCAAAATTTGTTGCTGCAACCCACCCTGGTATTTACCTACGCGAACGCGGTCGGCTTTCGTCTTTAGATTTTGCTTTGATTTTGATATAGTGTGTGTATTTAGTTAACTAGGTAGGTACCTATATTAAAGAACTGTATTTAGGTAGGCAACATTTATCGCACATAGCCAAGGATTAATTTATGTACTTATGTACCTACCTATCGCACTCTTTATAAAACAACGACCGAATCCAAAACCGTAACTTTCGGGAATCAACGAACAACTATTTATTTAATGACGTACCTAATATTTGTTTAAGCTGCTATAGAATCGATTCTAATAGTATGTAATACTGGATGAGGTTTTTGTTTTACCTACATTGTGAAACTTGTTCTTTTAGGATCGGTATTTTAATATTAACTCATTTTTCCCAAATATCGATCGTTGTTTTAAGAGAGTACGCTTTACAAACTTCATTTAAATGTGTACCTAAATTAAAGTCTACAATTAAAGTTTTAATGATCTCTTTAGTTTCATTTTAACGTTCGAAGTAAATACAGTGTTCTTTGCAATATAATGTTTAATCTTGAAATCTATCTGAGTAGAAATTGCATAACCGTAGTAAGGTACACCAGTATTTAATATGATACAGCTGTTACCACGCTTGCTAATATATATAAGTTTAGTCTGACATATTATAATAGGTCAGTACAATGTAATGTGTGTAATTTATCAAAAATAAAGTGGTGTGTCTACTTAATAATATGATTCTTTGATTTATATCCATTGTTAATCTTATTGTTGGCTGTTGCATCAACTAGGGTGTTACAAAATCCAATTATATCTACTCATCATGGAATACGCAATGATAGTGAAATAATACAAGTAATATAATGATAATATCATAGAACAGTAGCTGGAAATATTATATCGAAAACTTTAGATCATGCATGAAGTACCTATCTAGAGATAATAAATAACAGCCTAAAAGAGATGCAATTAGAGGCGAGACGAAAACTTGATACTGTCAATATAAATTCTCAATTTAAAACTTTACTGCTTACGTAAACAAGAAGGGATCTTTCTCATATATAAAATTCTCATGTCGCGGTGTTTGTTACCAAACTCCTCCGAAACGGCTGGACCGATTTTTATGACATTTTGTGTGCATATCGGGTAGGTCTGTGAATCGGCTAACATCTTTTTTTCATATCCCTAAATGATAAGGGTGACCCACCCCCAAATATTTTTGTTGGCGGTACGAAGTTCGCTGGGTCAGCTAGTAATACATAAAAAATATCATTAAATAATTACCATAATTAAATAAAAAAATTATTGCAAATATTATGTAAACTTGCGACAGAATAAATAATGCAACTTACAAATAATCGTTTCCCATTAGACCACCTCATTAGTCGACTAGACTTGACGAGTACAGTGAAATCGAATCGCAGAATCAACTTAATAGTTGTGCGAAATTGTTCAACGCGTGTGTTGTGAAGTGTTCAATTAAAATAACTGTAAAACAATTGTTAAGCGAAATGTTTCCTCGACAATGCCTGCCCGTGCTGATGCTTGTAATGAGCTGCATAGCACACTCCAAGACTGTGAACTACCAGTCGCCGACCAATTCCGCCAACAACTTCAGTGGAAAAACAGGTAATTTTTAACCCCCGACTGAAAAGAGAGGTGCTATAAGTTTGACGGGTGTATCTGTGTGTCTGTCAGTTCCCTCGTATAGTTCTAGCAATTCACGAGGGCGACTGACTTATGGTTGTGTGTGTCGTACCTGTATAAGTGTGAGCGAGCGCAATGCTCGCGCCTGCCCGCTCCCACCTAGGCTTTGACAGGCACGCACACTTATGCAATGTGCATGTACACGAAGTAACCACAAGTAAAGCTCACTCGCCTTCGTGAATTGCAAAAACTGTAGCTCCCTAACGAATGGACCGATTTTGATGCGGTTTTTTTCTGTTCAAAGCTTACGTAATCGAGGTGGATCATAGCTAATACAATTTATGAAGATTTGTTCAGGCGTTTTAATCGCGTAGGCGTGATCATCAGCACATTTCTTACTTGATTAAAGGGTCTTACAAACTCACTGGCGCGATGGGTGTGAAATTTGGTGTACTGCTGTTTCGGATTATGTATTTCCAAGGCATGGTAACCTTGAGCTGATGAATAACCAATTGTTCAGCAACTTACAGTAGATACAGTGTGTTTGGGCTCATTAGAGTGGTCCTAATGAGTAGATGTTAGATAGATGATGAGCGAGGATCGAGGAGGAGAATCTGTAGATGAAGCAGAAAACTGGGTAACAAGATCTCAGGTATACCGCTCATAGTCCGACCATAATATTCACATGTCGGGGGTGTTATAAATTTTCAATTTACACTTCTTATTAAACCTTAAAACTTTGTTGTCTTCGTCTTCGGAAACGATTTAAATCTACTGCTGGATATAATATAAACCTAGGTCTTTATATTAGTAAAAAAATTCCATACAATTTTTTTTACTTTAGCCGCTTGTATGCAGCGGTTCGCCCTAACGATACAGCATCTCGCACAGACACACAAACAGACATAGCGGCCATCTTATAAAACCCTTCTTTTTCAGTCAGGGGCTTCCGTAAAAAGGACTCATATCATTATTATTATATAGGTAGGTAAGGGCAGTTTCAACTTTCGTGAAGCCTGCCTGCAACTTTTTAACAAGCTTTTATTTAGTTTCACCTGTCCCGATGTTTGTCATCAAATCTTGCAAATTAAATTTGATCCACTTCCCGGTTACCGATTGAGCTGAAACTTTGTATCGCGTGACGATGCAATATAATGATGACATGGTGCTGATCTGATGTTGGAGCTGGAAGGTGGCCATAGGAACTTCGCAATGAAACGACACAACCTCATCGAGTTTGGGCTCGTTTGAATCGTCTTTAAGAGTAGTTTGTCTTTCAATGGTAACCAGGGTCTGATGATTTAGCTGGAAGGTGGTCATAGGAACTCTGTGGTGGTCATAGGAACTCTGTAATGAAACGACGCAACCCCATCAAGTTTCGGCTCGTTTGATTCGCCTTGACGAGTACTTTGTTTTTAGATAGTTACCAGGGTCTGATCTGATGATGGAGCTGGAAGGTGGTGATAGGAACTCAGTAAAGAAACGACGTACTCTGGTTCTAAATGATATCCAGGTCTGACGATGTATCCAGCTACTAAAAGCTTGTTTTTAAAAATTTACACTTGTTTTAATCAAGAGACAAAAGTCAAGCTTATTAGGTACCTAATATTATTATGCGCTGTCGCAACTAGGGTCTACTACGTACACATCGGGTTAAGAAGCCCATCGCTCATTCGCTGCAACATATTTTTTTTAAATGTGTCGGGCCGCAATTCGAGCGTAAATTCGAGCGTAAAGTTATTTTGGCAGATTTTTGCCCAATGTATTCCTGGGTTTAATGTCACTCGATGTTGGTGAAGTCGGCAATATAGGTTTCATACAGAATCTCAAGGTAAAATCACTAGATACTGTTTGAGATAAAACATTGTTGCAGCAAATGAGTGATAACAAAATAAACGAATAATAAAAAACCGGCCACGCGCAGTGTAGGGTTCCGTAGTTGCAAGTCAGAAGGGGGGGGGGGGGGGGGCACCATTGGTGTGATTCAAATTATTTATTTCATGTAGGCCAACCTGTGGCTCTTATGACACGTCAAGATTCTACCAGTTCTAATGAGAATTCCAAATATCTCTACCTCATTGACAGCGTGCTTGACCTTCTGGGACTATTGCAATGACCTTTGCTTGCATTGTTTACACATGCTTAAATCAATGCTCGCGGTCGCGCTGAATTTTTATACATAGGTAGGTACTTATATTTCATGCAGATGCCTTGATCGGGCTTAGGTACAACTCTGAACCAAGTTCAAAAATTCAAAGTTATTTATTTCAGACCTTAGGCTAACCTGTGGGCTGTGGCTAACGGTGAAATAAACATGATAATATGTTATGACTCTACCACCGGTTCGGAAAGCA
Organism: Oeneis ivallda; assembly: GCA_029955525.1. Classification (NCBI taxonomy): domain Eukaryota; kingdom Metazoa; phylum Arthropoda; class Insecta; order Lepidoptera; family Nymphalidae; genus Oeneis; species Oeneis ivallda. Next base: position 7,972,947 of record JARPMR010000014.1, read on the forward strand.
GATTCTGATGAGAAGAGTCCGCATTCTTCATTTACGAGTACACTCTCTGTTCTGGCTGGTAGGAGGCTTTGGCCGTGGCTAGTTACCACTTTAGGTACTGTCCAGCTTCCAAGACGTACCGCCAAGGGATTAAGCGTTCCGGCACGATGGCGTGTGGAACCTGAAAGGGGGTATGGGTTTAATAAGAACTGACATACTCACCAACTTAACCCGCTACCATCTTACCATCTTAGACTGCATCGTCAATTACCATCAGGTGAGATCGCAGTAATAGGCTTTCTTGTCAGGAATTAAAAGAAACCAATATCGATAAAAATGAAACAAAATGGAACAATTTTGAAATGAGATTATGATGATGAGATGTCTTAAGGACCTCGACATAACTTACGTCAAAGTAGGATTATAAAAATTGTACATTATTGTATTGTATTGCTTGGTGGTTTGGTGGCTCATGGTTTCCATAGTAACTAGCCATTGACGAAGCCGACAAAACACAGCCATAAGATTTAATAAAAGTGTAGAATATAAGTATGGTATACATTTATATTTTTCTAGGTTGGCAACATCACTTACATTCTCTTTGTTACTGTCATGGCTTGTTCACAGAGTGAAAGTTATTTTGTAATTGTTTGTAATTCTAATAAATTAATATGTGGAAAGAATTAAGTGTTTCTTTCACAAGGATCCACTATCAAAATATGGTAGCAGAGCGTGGTTTATAAAATATACATGAAGATTACAAAAATATCGCAGGATTAAAAGGGTCGAAATTGTTTTTGGGCCGTGTCGTACATGTGTGCCGGAAAGAAAAAGTCAAAAATACTAAAATGGAGCGTAATCAACAAATTATAATTCCTATTTTCGACGGGAAAGAATACGCAAATTGGAAAATACGGTTAACTAAATATCTGCAGTATAAAAAGTGCCAAGAAGTAATAATACATAGAATGACAAGTACGGATGACAAAGAAAAATGGCTGGAAAAAGACGTGCAAGCTACAAATTACATTTATGGGGCAATTACAAATAAACAATTAGAATACATATCTGAATGTGAAACGGCATACGACATAATTTCAAAATTTGATTCAATGTATTTAAAAGGGTCGACATCTTTGCAAATTGTTTATAGAAACAACCTTGAAAATTTAAAGTTGAAAAACTATTCTGAACTAGATTCATTCTTTGATGATTTTGAAAAATCAGTAAATGAGCTTAAACAGGCAGGTGCCGCTATATCAGAAAATGAAAAGTTGAACTATATGTTAAGAGCACTGCCCAATGAGTATAGTCATATTGGAGACCTATTGGATGTGTTGCCAAAAGAAGAAAGAACTGTTGAATATCTGATGAATAAAATAAAAATAAAATGTTTGGCACAAAAACCGCAAGAAAAGTCAGAAGTTCCAGACAAATCAAATGCATTTAAGACAGAAACAAAGACAGCCCCGAACACAAATCTATGTTTCATTTGTGGAAAGCCAGGTCACATGAAACGCAACTGTTGGTACAATCGAGGACAACAAAATAGAAATACGAATAACAATAATAATAGAGGAAGAGGTCATTCAACTCATCGAGGACGTGGTCGTGTATTTAATAATCGTGGTCGTGGTAGACACGTTGATCATAGTGCATCAAATACACAGAATGAACAACATAATTTCCATACTTCAGTTATTCAAAGTAATGTGACATCAAGTGTGAGTGAAAATGAGCCAAATAAGAACCAAATTACATGGTTATTAGACAGTGGATGCACAGACCACATAATCAACAGCGACAAGTATTTTGAAAAGTCAGTAATATTGAAAAAACCAGTGCAAGTGAAAGTTGGAGATGGACGGATGCTGAAGGCCACAAAAGTCGGTGACATTCGACTATATTTTCATGTTTATGGCTCAAAATCATATGTAACAGTGAGAAATGTATTCTTTGTAGAAGAAATGAAGGCAAATTTATTGAGTTATGCAAGGATCACAGATAATAACAACACAGTAGTATCAAAAGGACAATGGACAAAAATATATGACTCAAATGGAAAAGTAATAGCAATAGCACAAAAGGAAGAGAATTTATACAAAGTGATCAGCTACATAGATGTACATAGTAAGTACAAGCAAATACAAGCGAAAATAAATTGACAGTGAAGGAAAAACTACACCGTACGCTTGGACATGTTAACTTCAAATATCTAGAAATCTTATGTAAGGAACAGTTACTGGAAGGAATACCTAAAGAAATTGAATCAGATTATATGAAGTGTGCTATATGTATAGAAAACAAAATGCATAACTTACCATTTAAAAATAATAGAAGAAGAGCTGAAGATATTTTAGAAATTGTACATACAGACGTAAATGGACCACATAATACAATAGGATATGGTGGTGAAAAATATTTTGTGACATTCATTGACGATTATAGCAAATTGGCAAAAGTTTATTTTATCAAGTCCAAAGATCAAGTTGCAGATTGCTTTATAGAATACACAAATGCAGTTCAAAATATAACCGGAAAAATGATAAAAGAATTAAGATGTGATAACGGAAAAGAATATATTAACAGTAAGATGTATAGTTTTGCAAGGGAAAAAGGAATAATGATAAAGGCATGCCCAGCATATGTACATGAGTTAAACGGAACTGCAGAGAGATATAACAGGACTATAATGGACATGGCTAGATGTCTACTAGCAGAAGCAAGAGTAAATAGATGCTATTGGCCGGAAGTAATTAAAGCAGCAGCTTATCTGAAAAACAGAAGTTTGGCAAATACCATAGTAAGGAAAACACCCTATGAAATATTCTTCAATAAGAAACCGTCAATAAAACAATTGTAATTATATGGAAGTAGAGTTTATGTGAGAATACCAGAAGAAAAGAGGAGATCCAAATGGGATAAAAAGGCAGAATTAGGAATATTACTTGGATATGTTGAAGTTGGCTACAAAGTATTGATAAATAATAGAATAATAGTTGCCAGACATGTTGATATTATAGAAGAAGATGTCAAGTTTATGAACAATAATGAAGATACAGATTCAGAGGAAGAAAGGCAAGAAGAAGAAAAGGAAATAATAGAAAATAACTTACCGGAAGAGACTCAAATAACAGAACCAAGATGTGATGACAACTCGATGAATGATGATGACAATGATGATAAAGAACAAGGAAGACCAAAGAGACAAATCAGACGTCCAATCAGATTTGATGAAGAATTTGGATATTACTGCATCTGTGCAAATTTTTGTGATGCTACGATTCCAGGTACCTTTCAGGAGGCGATGCAATGTGATGAGGCCAATCAATGGAAAGATGCAATGGACCGTGAGATGAGCAGCCTTGTTAAAAACAATACATGGACCCTTGTGAGTAGACCAGAGGACAAAGAGATTCTGGATGTGAAGTGGGTATACAAGAGAAAACCAGGTAACATTTTTAAAGCTCGTTTAGTAGTTAGAGGTTTTCAGCAAAAAGATAATATTGATGATACATACTCACCTGTTGCCAAAATGCAAACATTAAAATTGTTGTTATCTTATTCTTGTCAGTTTAGTTTACACATTCATCAAATGGATGTGGAAACAGCCTTTTTAAATGGTAAAGTAGTATCAGAAGTTTATGTAAAACAACCACAAGGTTATAATGATGTATCTAATAAAGTTTATAAGTTAAATAAAGCTTTGTACGGATTAAAAGAAAGCCCTAGAGCTTGGTATGAATGTTTCAACGATTTTATTAAGATTCTTGGATTTTATAGAAGCAAGTATGATTATTGTCTTTATGTAAAAAGAGAGAGCAATGTAACAGTTTATATACTTCTATTTGTCGACGATTTATTAATTTGTTGTAGAGATGTCAACATTATTAAAATATATATAGCTGCTCGTGCTGATTCACTGACTCATTGATCACCTCTCCTGAAAAATTTTGTATGAAAAATTTTTTTTTCATTGATGGTTTCGTATAGAGGAAAAAAATTCATTCGGAGGAAAAATATGGAGAGAGCTGATGATTGAGGATTTCGGAGACGGGTGAAGAGCACGGCCAGGGTATCGAAGATAGGTGGGGGGTGCTCGAACAAATGTCACTCGAAACCTCATCCAATTCGCAGTGAGCTGAAAAAAAATTCAAAATGGCGGAAAAAAGATGGCCGCCATACAAATTTCTTCGGTGTCTATCTCGGGGAGTATAAAAGATGGAAGAGTGGTTTCTTGGCAAAAGATGATCAGGACCCAAAGGTCTATTTGATGAATAGAAAAAAATCCAAGATGGCGGAATGTTTTTTCTCCATACAAAATATATGGCGAATATTGAATAGACTAGAAGCTGAGAACTATGCAAGACTTTGATACGGTTCGGACTTTTCAAAATTTGTTTTTATAAAAGAATTCTCATTCTGACAAATGATGAGATATGATGATCGAGGGTTTGGAAGGTGGGTGAGGAGCACGGGCAGGGTATTGAAGATAGGTGGGAGGTGCTCAAACAAAAAATACTCGAAACCTCATCCAATTGGCAATGAGCTGAAAAAAAAATCAAAATGGTGGATTCAAGATGGCGGCCATACCAATTTCATAGGCATCTATCTCGGAGAGTATAAAAGATGGAAGAGTGGTTATTTGATAGAAAATCATCAGGACCTGAAAGTCCACTTGACGATAGAAAAACCGCGGTCCGCTTGCGGGCCGCGCACCCACGCGCCCTACTAGTTAATAATATAAAGAAACAACTGCATAATAAATTTAAAATGAAGGATTTAAATAAAGTAAAAAGCTATATTGGTATTGATATTGAATATGATTATGATAACTCTACAAATGTCTTAACATTGTGTCAGGAAAATTACATAGATTCCTTAGCTGAAAAATATAATATTAAAAATTCTAAATTGTATAAAACACCAATGGAACCTAACTTGAAACTAAGTAAATGTGATGTAAATGAAGATGTTAAATATAGAAACTTGATAGGTGCACTCTTGTACATCAGTCATGGTACTAGACCAGACATATCTTACAGTGTAAATTATTTAAGTAGATTTCAAAATTGTTATGATGAAACACATTTTAAATATGCTTTGAGAGTTTTAAAGTATTTGTATCTAACAAAAGGTCTAAAATTAACTTACCGACAAAGTCTCAATACTGATAATATTGTGAATTGTTATGCAGATGCCGATTGGGCAGGAGATAGCACAGATAGGAAGTCAACTACAGGTTTTATTATTGAATTGTTTGGGAATCCAATTTATTGGAAATCTAGAAAACAAACTTGTGTCACTAAATCATCTACCTTTGCAGAATATGTTCCATTATCTGAGGCTGTAACTGAGATAAATTTCTTGAAAAATGTAATTTGTGATATGTTCATTAAAATATGTAAACCTATTAAGATTTATGAAGATAATTCTGGAGCGCTTGCTATAGCTAAATATGGTAATTTTACTAAAAACTCTAAACACATAGAAGTACAGTACCATTATGTTCATGAAAACTATAAAAATAAAGTTATTGAAATTGTAAAGATAAACTCAGATTCAAATCTTGCAGTATACTTACCAAATCTTTGGGAAAATTAAAATTTCTTAAGTTTAGAGAAATGCTGAAATTAGAGTAGAATGTTGATTTGCCTATGTCAAACTTTAATACATAAGAAAGTTGATAACTAAACACATAAGATATTTAAGCTATTAAGTAAATCAGAAGTAAAAGCAAAATTTTTATTTTTGTTAAGAAAGAAAGTTTTATTTTTGTTAATAATTAAAATAAATAATACTGTAACAGAAAGAGTGTGTAAGTTAGGTACTAATATAAGTAAATAAATATATATGTTAAGAATAAGTAAATACATACATGATGTTAATGTAAAAGAATAACTGTAATTGATGTTGCCTAGAGGAATTTGTTAAAGTAATAATTAGATGTGAAAATAAAATATAAATGTAAGGAGGCGTGTAGAATATAAGTATGGTATACATTTATATTTTTCTAGGTTGGCAACATCACTTACATTCTCTTTGTTACTGTCATGGCTTGTTCACAGAGTGAAAGTTATTTTGTAATTGTTTGTAATTCTAATAAATTAATATGTGGAAAGAATTAAGTGTTTCTTTCACAAGGATCCACTATCAAAATAAAAAGTATTCATCTTGTTAATATCACCACTGTAAATTATCAGAGAACAATGCCTGTATCTTGCCTGTATTGACCTTACTATATTTCCCGAAACCCGAGCCTTTTCTAAGGTCAGGTCATTTCAGATGTAATGCTGCTTTTTATTATTTCCTCGACACTAACATGACTGTTGTAAGCTGTTTATAGCTTCTTATCGTTGACAGGTTATATCGATGCTTACCGGGAAGTTAACACCTTTAATTCCACTACAATAAAATCACTTACCCAGCCACTTTCAATAATGCAGACTTTAATTTATTTTAGTGCATCTATACATACCGAATACATCGTCAGTGACATTCTGACTAAGCCAATGGTTAAAACTGACAGGTCGACAGTTCGAATTTTAATCCCCACCCATTACACTATTGACGTACTTACTCTCAAGCTTTCCGCTCATTTGGGGGGACTAGAGGAGATATTAGTCAAAGCCAGCTTAGCTATTATATTTTTTTAGTAAAAGTAAATGAATCGAGATTTCGATTCATTTTTACGTGCAAAAGTTTGTCCTTCAATCACGCTACAACAGAGCTACGGATGGATTTGACTTTTGCATGGCTTGTTTGAGGACTTAAGATAGGCCATTCAAGATTTTTAAAAATTTAACTCAATGCGGACGAGGTCGCGAGTACCTATAAGTATAGCTAGTTGTAAATAATTTGCATATTGCGGCCAGCTGATGTAAGTAAAGAATGATGGAAAAAAACTGGTTCTGACATTTTCATAAAGATGTTATTAATTGAATTATTATTATATTAGAATGATATATATCTTCAAAGTTCAACCATCCGGTTCTCGTTTTAATGATTTCCTGTTCAAAATTCTTATCTTAGAATCGTCTATGAACATTCAAAAATTCTTTTGTCTCTCAAAAAATTTCTCATGTCATGGCGAGTGATGACCATTTACATCACCCTTCATCCAACCCCTCGCCGGTCTGCCGGTATGCTTGCAGGTCTTCTCTCGAATGAGAAGGGATGTAGGTCATAATTCACCTGCTGGCCCAGTGCCGATTGCCAGACCGCCTTTGAGCACAATGAAGATAGATAACTCTCAGGCGTGCAGTTTTTCTCACGATATTTTCCTTTATCATTGCTTAAAACGAACATCACTGCTAAAAAAGGGCATAGGTACCTGCGATTGAACGCCGAACTGATGCGATTCAACCACTAGGCTTTCAGCACTTTTACATTAAATTGTATGGTCTATTACCCTGACTAATATTATTGTTTGTTGTTTTGTCCTTCAACCACGATACGACAGAGAAGGAGTTGATTTTTTGCATGTGTATATACGAGTAGTTAAGCACCTGGAGAGTAGCAAAGGCGACGACCTCCCTGGCGCAGTGGTGAGCGCTGTGGTCTTATAACTGGGAGGTCTCGGGTTCGATTCCCGACGGGGTCAATTTGGGAATTTATAATTTCCGAATTGTCTCTGGTCTGGTCTGGTGGGAGGCTTTGGCCGTGGCTAGTTACCACCCTACCGTCAAAAACGTGCCGCCAAGCGATTTAGCGTTCCGGCACGATGGTGTGTAGAAACCGATTAGGGGTATGGGTTGAATGTTCACTGCCATACCCCTTACAAGTTAGCCCGCTACCATCTTAGACTGCATAGTCACTTATTACCATCAGGTGAGATCGCAGTCAAGGACTATCTTGTCATCGAATAAAAAAAAGGCTACTTTTACTCCGGAAAATCAAAGAGTTCCCGCGGGATTTTTAAAAACTAAATCCACGCGGCATCAGCTAATTTCTCATAAAATCAAGTACTATTATCCGTTCTGCGGCTCTACACGCAATCACGCCGCAACAGAGCTACGGATCGACGTGATTTTATGCATGGGTATAGTTGAGGATCTGGAGAGTGACATAGGCTACTTTTTATCTTGGAAAATCAAAGAGTTCCCGAGGGATTTTAAAAACTAAATCCGCGCGGACGAAGTCACAGGCATATTCAGTTAATTTCTCATAAGACCTTCGCTCTATCGAGTGTTATTATCTGGCTCTATCAGCTGTTATTATGCAGTAAGGTATCGTCACGGTAATTTAAGACGTAAATTAGGATAATAAAACAATTTTGCTAAACTCCGGAGCTCATGCGTTACGTGCGTTGGTCAATACGAGATGATCGTGCGAATGTTGGCAAACGCTCTAGGTAGGTAAGGTACCGGTATTAAATATTAATGTCAGTTAAACATTAATCTATACATAGCTATGGCTTGTTTGTGCTAGCCATGCTTGCGTCTCATGTAAACAATTTTTATTTGGCACAGGTATTTCTTCTTACTGTTACTGTTTTACACATAAGTTGCAGTATCTGTCTATAATTTCGAAATAGCTGCCTCATAATATTCTCATAATAATAATTATGATTATTTTAAGTACAGTATAACCAAAATACCTTTAGGTATATGAAACTGAATTTTAGGAAATAGCAGGATCCGCGAACATCATCTAGTCTGTAATAAAAGTGCGTACAAAACGTGATTTTATCGCCAGACAGATTTTTGATAAGAATTTAACTACAGTCTATACTAGTTAATAGTTACAAGTTTTGTTGAGAGTCTAGTATCACTGCTTGTTTGTTGGTGTAAACATGGCGTATCTAAAAACAAGTCTTAGCGAAAGCGTAATACGAAGTTTTGATTAATAAAGGCGGGCCGGAGTTTTGATAGGAATATATAGCGAAACGCCATCGAACAAAATGCAATCTATTCAACTGGCACCATTCGGCGTTGGTGTGGATTGCTGTCTTTATAAGTATCTTTAAAATTTACTAATAAAAAGTCGTCAATCCACATCAGTATTCGGCGGCGGACTAGATCGCTCAGCTGTACAAAAGTTATTCAAAACATAAGTAGGTACTTACATACTTACCTATTCTGTTATTAAGATAAGGCAAGAAGCTTAAATACCTAGGATAAGATTAAACGTAAAAGTGTGTAGACAGGTGTATAAATATAATCTATGTGTGCCCCAAAATAAAAACTATGTCTTTTCAAAAAGCGCATTTGCTTCTGGAGTAAAAAATTTTAATCATTTGCGGTTTGCCCCTAAATATCAAGAAAATAGAAGGGAATATAATGTTTAAAAATAAGTTAAAGATATGACTAATAAGCCAAGCATTTTATAACGTTAATGAGTTTTTTTGTAAAAATTTTGATTATTATAATATAGGTAGGATTAGTATTTTATTGATAATAATTATAATTATTAATTTGTGTGTCAAATAATAAAAATTGTTATACCTAGTATTAACATATGTACCTAATCTTAATATATATATTTCTTGTGTGCGTGTGTATGTCACTGAACTCCTCCTAGACGGCTGGACCGATTTTGATGAAATTTTTTGTGTGAGTTCAAGGGGATTCGAGGATGGTTTAGATTCACAATTTGGTCCACTGGAAAATGTTTATTTAACTAATTTTTCATTTATAAGTAGTGGCGGTACGAAGTTGGCTGGGTCAGCTAGTCTTAATATATATATTTCTTGTGTGCGTGTGTATGTCACTGAACTCCTCCTAGACGGCTGGACCGATTTTGATGAAATTTTTTGTGTGAGTTCAAGGGGATTCAAGGATGGTTTAGATTCACAATTTGGTCCACTGGAAAATGTTTATTTAACTAATTTTTCATTTATAAGTAGTGGCGGTACGAAGTTCGCTGGGTCAGCTAGTCTTAATATATATATTTCTTGTGTGCGTGTGTATGTCACTGAACTCCTCCTAGACGGCTGGACCGATTTTGATGAAATTTTTTGTGTGAGTTCAAGGGGATTCAAGGATGGTTTAGATTCACAATTTGGTCCACTGGAAAATGTTTATTTAACGAATTTTTCATTTATAAGTAGTGGCGGTACGAAGTTCGCTGGGTCAGCTATTGTATGTATAAAAAAATATTGCACGCCAGAAATTGGCAGACAGCAATAAAATTTTCTTATTCTTATTCTTATTCAGGAATTAATTTGATTTCTTATTCAGGAAGGAACAGGTATCCAATAAAATATAGGTTAAAGAACCTATTTTTAGAATGTTGCACGTAAAAGATATACATTATACGCCTATTCGTATTATACGTGCAATACATTTTTCATATCATCAATCATTATATTTTAATACTCGCATTACGCAAAAACCGGGCTCAACAGGCCCAAAGGCCGGTCCCCAGTTTTTCGCCCAAAACGTGGATCTATAAAATAGCACAATACTCAGGCCAAGGTTGTGGGTTGATCAGCCTGTACTTACTCTGTATGTTTCATAGAAAATACCCAACACTCGCGATGGAACCAGATATTGGAATTTGTTGGTGCAAAACGTGCTAGCCGGTACAAATATTATGTGATGGTACGAGTAAATCACGAGATATCGCGTGATCATTGGGCCCATAATTTGATACATGTTTCTACCATAAACATAGTATTACTTACTACCGGTTTCTACATATTAAATTAACATAATTATGTCTTTATCGTTACAGAGTGCTCAAGTTGCAATGAAGACGAGCTTGGCGTGACGCGGTGGACGATGCCCTTGCTGAAGTCGGGCGAGAAGCGATACTACTTAGGAATATTCTTTAAGGTAAATAAATCTATACAGATAAATAATATAAAGTGTCTATCTAGAGCCTAATTTCATCATCATCAGCAGCCACTCAACGGCTCACTACTGAGCGCAGGTCTCCTCTCAGAGAAGGATTATTAGGCGATAGTCCATCACGCTGCCAATTAATGCAAATTGGCAGACTTCACACACCTTTGAGAACATTATGGAGAACTCTCAGGTGTGCTGGTTTCCTCGCGATGTTTTCCTTCACCGTTAAAGCAAGTAACATTTTATTAATTGCCTTTGCCTTTTTATTATTTGCCTCTTTTGAAAAATAGTGTTTTTTGTATCTGTTGTATATTTGTTTACCTAGCAGGGCTAGCATACGCGCCACGAGAAAATTTTGACTACTCATATACTCGTAAATCTCTAAGACATATCACGAAAAAAGGGTAGACAAAATCGTCTTTACAACTCAAAGATTCAAATAAAATATGTTAATAAAAAATAAAATTAAAATTAAATCATTAAGATAAAGTTTTAATTTACAAAGTTTATAATTTCTCTAAATCAAGTATATAGATTTTGATTTGTTTTAAATAACAATAATTAAATTTCGTTTGTATGAGGTGCGCTCGGAAATGCTCGAGAGAGATTTCCCTCAACTATAGACAGATGTGACATAAATTATGCAAATCTAACTTAAGATATTTTGCAAGATGGCATTTCATAACAAGTCCACTGCGCTTGCGTTTATTCGTAAGTGCATTAATAATTAAAATAATTATAATTTTGTGTGACTGATACCCTTTCTCCTTTGTTTAAAATATTCTCATATTTTAAAGCGAGGAAGTACGAATAGCTTAACCTCGTTTTTTGCATCCTGTTTTTATATGAGCTCAGTAAACACGGTCATCGATACAATGACTTAAAAGAGGTTGAAAAAATACAGACCACAAAAATATTACGTTATGACTTTTACTTTTTTTAGTGTTTACTTTGGTTTCCCATTTTACAATAGTATAATACTTTTGTTTTATTTCCCTTTTGTTTTGTTTTATTTTGCCCACAAAATTTTCAAGCCGGCGGCATTTTCTCCAAATTCTTATTTTTGGCATCACCTTCGCTACATCGGAATTCAGAGAGAGTAGAGATAGAGAGAAATTTTCTTCAACGTTTTCGTTGACACGTCGAGTGGTATTCTGACAGTTTTTATAGTGAAAATCTGCCAAAATGTCGAATTTACGCCCAGATAAGAATTATTATTTTACGCTGGTGAAATCGGCCCTAAAACATGTTGCATTGAAACAAATTTCCGTAATATCGCACGCGGAATTACGCCGCTTTGGTCCCTAGCTTGATGAAACCCGACCCACAGAGCAAACTTTTAATTATTGACTAGCTTTCCCCTTGACTTCGTCCGCGTGGAGTTGAGTTTTCAAAAACACACGTGAGAACCCTTCGTTTTTCCGGGATAAAAGGTAGCCTATGTCACTCTCTAAGTCCTCAACTCAACTCCCATGCAAAAAATTACGTCAATCCATTGCAGAGATTCAAGGACAAACCAACAAACACACTTTCGCATAGATGACCCTCAGAAAGACACGCAGTATTTATATAGCCTGCAGCTCCATTAGCCTGTACGCTTCTTTACACGTTTAAAATAAACTAGAATATTTTATTTATGTCGTCAATCGTACAGACACCTCCAACTGTAGACGGGTGTGGTTAAGCAAATCGTTTCGAAGAGAAAGCTGACGATCGATCAAACCACGCGACGAGATGCGTACGCGCATTACGTAACTACTGACTGTGACGTTGTTGAATGACAGCTTTGCACGTGGCCTCCATGCGGTTTTCTCATTATATCTCTATAAATTGATATTGTTTACAACAACCTCAGCTTAGTCAGTGCGACAGTGACAAAGATTTCTCGCGTCTAAAGCTCTTAATTAGTGCAAAATCGGACAAACTTTTGTCACACTAATTGTGCTTGGACTGCTGAATTGCTTCGTCTCGATCACAATTCGTCCATTGCTGGACCAACAAATTTATTTACAATATCGCATCACAAAAAGAAAACATACAGTTCGACCAGAAGTCTCGGAGAAATGGCCATCCTAAGAAAAGAAATTCCCGCGACTGCCCGCGAAATTCAAATTATAGACCTGTATAATCAACCTAATGGAGAACATTCTCATTTTTTCAAGTCAGTTACAGTGAATAAACAAAATTTCCTGTAAATCTCCGTGAACATGCAAAATTTTCATAGAGGTACTCGTAGTCCACGAGTAGATATAGTTAGCTTCCACGTAATTGACTTTGGCTCCGTTGTACCGGAAGTTATCTGGCGAAAATCGGACACTGGCCACCCACGCTGTAGCGTGTTTACATGTATGTAAATAGGGTTACCAGATGTAAAATTAAAATGTCCTGACAAAATCTAAAACCTGTTTTATATTGAAAAGTTCTAACATTTACCGCGAGATCAGGCTAAGTGTAAATAGGGTCCCAGATGTAAAATTAAAAATGTTCTGACAAAATCCTGATTTACCTAAAAGAAAAGTTCTAACATTTACCGCGAGATCAGGCTAAGTGTAAATAGGGTCACCAGATGTACCTAAAATTAAAAATGTCCAGACAAAATCCTAATTTATATTGAAATGTTCTGTCATTTACCGCGAGCCCAGGCTGCAGTAAAAACGGTAACGACATTAATTATGTCTGATGGAAAGCAATGATAAAGTCTTGGATTGAGAGCGCTTGTCTAGAAAATACCTATTTAATAATGCAACAGACTAGGTCATGCACGAAGTTGAAAGAATATTAATAATAGTTTTTCACTGAATCCTAACGTCTTCCGGTCAGAATCCTGACAAATGCCCAAAACTCCGACATGTCAAGACCTAACGTGTGGTAACCCCTCATGTAAAAAATACATATTATATTATATTGACATTTCAATATAATATCTACCCATATACATGTAATAATGGAAGCTCCCTGTAATATATATGTGTTTCAGGAACCCGAACGTTATTAAAGTAATCCTATTATACGCAGTCTCCTAGTAACTCACTGTGCACTGCATACTTATTTTGAAATGCACATTGCTTTTACGATTTTATATTGTACCTATAGCTTTTGTCCGCGACTTTGGTCCGCGCGGAATTAAGTTTTAACAATTCCGCGGGAATCCTGTGTTTATAATGAGACGTAGTCGTTTCCTAGTTCCATGGTTATTAATGTCAAAAATAATTGTCATTTGTCAATGTCAAGTGTGAGCTATGTGGGAGGCTAATTGTAATCTAAGATGCGAATTGAATACTAATTTGTAATATGCTTCTAATTAAATAATTTCCTAAATAATTAAGAAGTTTAATTGCTAAATTAAACAATAAACATCCTCTGTTTTTCCGTGTTAAAAGGAAGCCTCCTGTCACTATACTTGTGCATAAAATCAAGTCGATCAGTGACTCCGTAATCCGTATGCTGCCTGATTGAACGACAAATAAACGAACAAACACACTTTCGTAACATTACTAATATAGATACATGCATAATACATGCGAAAGTTTGTTTGTTTGTTGGTTCCTCGAATTAGATACGACTATTATAGATAGGTAATAGATATATATTCTTCTTCTTCTTTTTTATCAACCTATAGACGTCCACTGCTGGACAAAGGTCTCCTGCATGGACTTCCACAGGCTTCGGTCTTGCGCCGCTTGAATCCAGCGGCTCCCTGCGACTCGTTTGATGTCGTCGGTCCACCTGGTGGGGACATTATATTCTTCTTCTTCTTCTTTATCAACCGATAGACGTCCACTGCTGGACAAAGGTCTCTTGCATGGACTTCCACAGGCCTCGGTCTTGCGCCGCCTGAATCCAGCGGCTCCCTGCGACTCGTTTGATGTCGTCGGTCCACCTGGTGGGGGGTCTGCCAACACTGCGCTTCCCGGTGCGGGGTCGCCACTCCAGCACCTTGGGACCCCAACGACCATCAGCTCTTCGAACTATGTGCCCCGCCCATTTCCACTTCAGTATCGCGACTCGCTTAGCTATGTCGGTGACTCTGGTTCTCCTACGGATCTCCTCATTTCTGATTCGATCCCGCAGGGACACTCCGAGCATAGCTCTCTCCATCGCCCGCTGAGCGGTCCTGAGCCTACTTATGAGGCCCTTAGTTAGCGACCATGTCTCGGATCCGTAAGTCATCACTGGCAACACGCACTGTTCGAAGACTTGAGTCTTCAGGCACTGAGGAATTTTGGACGAGAAGACATCTCGGAGCTTCCCGAACGCTGCCCAGCCGAGTTGGATTCGGCGGCTGATCTCTTTCTCGAAATTGGACCTACCTAGCTGGACTGTGTGTCCCAGGTAAATATACTCGTCTACAATTTCGAGTGCAGAGTTCTCAACAATTACTGGGTGGAGCGGTGCATGAGCATTGGACATGATTTTCGTCTTGCTTATGTTCATTTTCAGGCCCACCTGTTGAGAAACCCTGCTGAGATCGTTGAGCATTGTATTGAGGTCTCTCAGAGTCTCTGCCATGACTACTATGTCATCGGCAAATCGCAGGTGAGTGATGTACTCGCCGTTTATGTTGATGCCAAGCCCGTTCCAATCCAGAAGCTTAAAGACGTCCTCCAACGCAGCGGTAAAGAGCTTCGGGGAGATAACGTCTCCCTGTCGCACTCCACGCTGCAAGTGGATTGGCCTCGTAGTCTGGTCCTGTATACGTACTGACATTGTGGCGTTTTCATACAAGCACTTCAACACTTGGATATACCGGTAGTCAATCCGGCATCTCTGCATTATCTCTTACTAATAACATAATCATATAATATACGCTTAGTTTAGTCAATAGGCTAACAAGTTGCTTCTTAAAGATTATATCATCACTTTCCATGACGTGTGATTGTGGTCAAGCACATTCACAAAGAGACGTCTACAACCTGTTTTTTTATTAAATGTCAATTGGTTAGAACAAAAAATTATAATTAAATAAGTAGGAATTAACGGTTAACGATTACTATAGATAGGGTTAGGTTTTTGGCCCCACCCGGTAATCGAACCCGAGGCCTCGTCATCCATAGTCGACCACGCTAACCAGCGACGCTTAATTGATATTATGTTATGACAGAGAATTTATGATTTTCATGATGAAAAATTTTACTCTGTTCTTGATCATTGATCAAGACCGCGTCGGGACCAAAGGCCAATTCTCCTCAAAAAGGTAACACACAGAGTGATAAGCTATGTACCTAATTAACAATTATTATTTTTTATTCGATGACAAGATAGTTCTTGACTGCGATCCCACCAGATGGTAAGTGACGATGCAGTCTAAGATGGTAGCGGACTAACTTGGAAGGGGTACGGCAGTGAAAATTCAACCCATACCCCTAATCGGCTTCTACACGCCATCGTGCCGGAACGCTAAATCGCTTGGCGGCACGTCTTTGACGGTAGGGTGGTAATTAGCCACGGCCAACGAAAGCCTCCCACCAGATCAGACCAGAGACAATTCAGAAATTGTAAATCCCCAAATTGACCCCGCCTTGAATCGAACCCGAGACCTCCCAGTTATAAGACCACAGCGCTCACCACTGCGCCAGGGAGGTCGTCAAAATTGCTGAGGAATACGAGTCAGCCCGGCCACACTTGCGATTTTCAGCTTTAATTTCAGCTTTAATTTTCAACTTTATTATTAAACATAATAATATTATTATATTTACATAAATTGAATTCCTCGTCGCTATAATATAAGGATTTGAGCTGCAATCTGAACCGCAGAGGTATTATGGTAGGCACCTAATCTCACAATCTGGAGAAAATTGCTTTCTCTAACTGTATTGCAGGTAGTGAACTACTTATACCTATAGCCTTCAAACTTTCAAATAGTCTTAGAGTTGAAATAAAAGTGTGTTTGTTTGTTGGGTTGTCCCTCAATCACGGAGTAACGGATCGGCGTAATTTTTTGCAAAAAAAAAGAAGTTTCGCTGCAACTCTTTAACCTCTTTTTTTTTGCAAAACATAACTCCATGAATTTTCAAAACATATCTCCATGCGGACGAAGTCGCGGGCAATGGCTAATAATGTTTAAGAATAATACTGATTTTAATTGCGAAAGAATTAAATTCAACTTACTTTAGCAATCGTAGGTATCTGAAATCATAGGCCGCTTGTACAAATCCGAAAATTGAGCAATTTATCGTTACGTTAATTTAACGTAAACAATTATTTGTCTCCGTTTCGAAATAGTAAAAACGAGATAGTAGTTCATGCCTAATTAAATTGTACATTTACCTAATTACTTAAGTGGAATGTGTCACAGACTAACTGCCGCACTCAGAGTCTTTCGTTACTTAACGACTTAATCTTTGATTTTAAAAAGTTTCATTCTCAGAATTTAACGCTTCGTTTGTACATTAATGACAATTCAGTAATAGATTCAATGATAATTAATTAACTAATCATTAAATAATATAATTTAATACATGCGGCTGAGTGCGGCAGTTAATCACAAGTCAGTGATTAAGAGCCCGTGTAACCCCAAAAAAAATCAGATTTCGCGATGAGATAAAACATAGCCACAAGAACCTCATGGGAGGCGCGACAAAAGAAAGCGTTTTGCGCGGAATAGGAGTGTAGTAAGCGCCAAAATACTTTGTAACACGTAAAATATTCATTTTCTTTTCAATTCGCTAGGCTACTCCCATGATAATATCAATCGGAATTTAATGTAAAAATTTTGGCTCTGTAATATGCAACACATTGAAAATAAATGAATATTGGTTAAAAATTAGACCTAACTTCGCGATTTTTTATTATCGAACAAATTTCATCATTTTATGTTTTTGCCCAAACACGTCCCTTGGCAGTATGATGTAATTCTTGCGTGTTTTTTTTCGGATAATTGAAACTTGATCTACTACTGTAAAAATCAAATCTGTTTACTGTTAACGAGCGCACACCCCCTCTTAATTAATCATAATTTAATGAATGACTCTGAGTGCGGCAGTAACACAGTATAAGAAGATGACATCTGATTCCTGAGTCGATTTAAAGCACCCTCTACATGCGTACCGAAAACAAAAGATATTTTCGAATACTTTAATTGTCATTTAATTTGTTCATATTAGTTCCGACTTCCGAGTGTATATTCACTCTCATTTCTCGTAGCAATCAGTATCTAAATCATCATCATGCAGCACGGGACTCCTCTTAGAATGAGAAGGGTTTAGGTAAGCCATCGTCCACCCTTAGGCACAATACCTATTAATAGGTTAATTTTATTGCTAGTACAACACATTTTTTTTTGTTTTTTTTTAAAGAATATTAGTCAAGTTGAAGTTGACTAATATCCTCCTCTCCCCTCCAAATAGGTGTGTAATAATTGATACCGAAACCCTTTTCACGAAAAAATTTTCATATCTTCTATCCAGCGTTACATATAGACCAAAAATGCATATTAATAAGGACACCAAACTACAAAATCTATCAAATCACGACTCTCCTTGACCTTTATTAAGTCAGACCCACACATTGCGTGGTCTAATATGACAAAACAAAGAGTGTGTTTTGCCATAGCTGTTTGCACCTCATTGTGCAAAGTAGGTAAATAGTCGCTCGTCCTAAATGGACTCAGGACTATGTCGAAGACTGTTCGAGGATGTACAACTCTCGGGTTGTCTAAAAATGATTTTTTAAGTGTAACAATCGTAATCACTTCGGATTGGCTGCTACTCTCACGCTATTGGTTAAAATTCATTGATGCAGCAAGAACGTCATACCTAAATTCAGCCAATCAGAGGTGATTGCGAACTGATGCAATCATTTTTCCCACAACAGAGGTTCTAACTAAGACTAAATGCTTGTGCAAATTGTTATTTCTACACCTTGTTTTGTAAGATGAAACTTGAAGGGATGGATCAAATATGTTTACAGTACCCGGCGATACAGTGTATGGTCAGTATAATTATTTATGTCGAATACCAATATCTACTCATGCATCAACCACACGAATAAAGCTAAAGTTCATTAGTAAAATAAACTAAAGCTAAAGTATAACAAATGGCCGATGTGCAATATATATCGTCGGGTACTGTACCTACTTGTTCACTTAGGACTATGGATACCAACTCGTATGGGTTGGAATTGGGTATTTGACTGTAGTCAAAATGTTGATATTGATTATTTATAATCAACAGAAAATAAATTGGTCCAAAACAAATAAATTATAGAGCTTTAAAGTTTCTGTTATACAGAGAGAGTGCTACTGAAGTGTGATGTCACAATTCAGCAGCTCCATACACGCTCCATAGAAAATATCGTTTTAGAAAGAGACAGATACAGTCACAGTAAAACAGCTTATAAATCCGAGACTATAAAAAGATATTTAAAAAAGAGAAATGGCATTGTATTATCATAATATTATTTAAAAATGTTATTTTAGATAAATAAAAAATATCAGTCAATACCCAATTAGAATAGGATTACACTTATAGGTAATAAATAAGAGTAATAAGTCTTTGATTTAGATATACCTACTCACCAATCTTTCCCTGAATAACCTTAGAACCTATAAATGATAACCTTAGAATAGTCTGTGGAATAGGCACTGAATTATTATGTACATAATTCCTCAAAGAGAATAGGTAGGTTTATCAATTAATTATTATTTATTTATAGTAAAGTTGTTTTTGGTTAACAAACGAGTACCTATTTCTTAATCATGAAACAAGACTTAACTTGCCTAAGTAAAATGCAATACTTTCACAGTCCCTACACAAGAGCCCTTCAGTATTCAAAAAGCAAAATAAAAAATTAATAACAACAGATTGATTTTTCATATTTTTTATTTTAATAAGGAAACTTCAGGGTGCAGCCTATATAGGTAGACATTAGATAAGTAAGTCTCTGCATTACATACCTTCCCGAAGCATGCAGAGTTGACAAATATAGCGTGAACTGTTAAAGGTCAATTTAAAGATACTTGTGTGGAAAATTAGACATATTCTGATAATTCAAGGTGGAGGTAAGGTTACCTTCACACGTGAAAAAAACCAACGAATTGAATATTTTACATGCGCTGAGTCATATGATGCATGAAATTCGAGATAATAAATAATACGTAAATCTTAGTGTTTATAGGTATAAATAAATAATAATTAATTATATTGCATAGTTATTAACAACAGCTTGGATTAAAATATTCAATGGCGGATTTTATCTTTTTTTACTGTTTTTCTATTTGTCTTACTTATAATGATGATGATGTAATAAACCAGGTAGAAATTGGCTTGTTCCATAATATCAATTGTTTACGCTATTACTAAAGATATAGTAGGTACATGTAGTAGTGTAGTTTACAGTTAGTCTTCACTGTATTTAGAGAATTTTATCGGGGAGGTTTATAATTTTTGGGTTCCGAACCTACTTACCCAAAGGGTGCCAACGGGACCGATCACCGAACCAATTTCTAAGCTTCCGCTGTGCGTCCGTCCGTCCGTTCATCTGTCAGTGGGCAGTTTTTCATGAAAGAAATAGGTAGATTAGGTAGATACTTGTGTAGATCACAGAATGTGTAAGTATTTCTATTTCTAATAAGTTAAAAATTAAAGAGGGTCTCCATAGTCCATACACAAAACTTTTATTTTTGCTAGATTTTAATCATAGCTGTTGTAGATAGTAAGTTTGTACGATGGTACGGAACCCTTCGTGTGCGGGTCCGACTCGCACTTGGCTGTTTATTGTTTTTTTTATAAAAGAATATTAAGCCCACCTGAGAGAAGAACCGGAAAAAAGTCCGCAGTTGCAAGTTGCATTTAATGGGCGATTTAAATAAATGAGAGATCTATTATCTAATATCATATAATTAACTAAATGATGTTAAAAATATTCCAGCCTCGGCCTGTTACGCATCGATATGTTACGCATTTCCAACTTTTGATACTACAGCTATATGACGTGTATTATTCATATTATAAAGAATCGTTCTGGTATCTATTTTAAGTTCTGATAAATGAATTATTTGAAGATAAATGAAGTGACAACAAATTGTATTAAAAGGTACATTTAAATGTGACAGTCAATTTGCATAATAGCCTTTCCTATCGAAAGTAGTTCTACAAATTGAATTGCAATTTTAATTTGGTAAAGGATACTTATACAAACACAATATAATTAATATACTAAAGGTACAATGTATTGAAAGCTAATTTCAAATTAATTCAATTTAATTTATTAATCCAAATAATATGAGAATAATAATACAATATATGAGAATAATATACAAGCAGTGATAGCCTAGTGGTTAGGACTGTGGTCTCTTATTCGGGGGGGTCGCAGGTTCGATCCCGGACCTCTGACTTTTCGGAGTCAATGCGTTTAAGCAATTAAATATCACTTGCTTCAACGGTGAAGGAAAACATCGTGAGGAAACCTGCACATCTGAGAGTTCTTCATAATGTTCTCGAAGATGTGTGAAGTCCGCCAATTCGCATTGGGCCAGCGTGGTGGACTATGGCCTATAACCCTTCTCTGAAAGGAGCCCTGCGCTCAGTAGTGAGCCGTTGATGGGTTGCTAATGATGATGATGATGAATAATACAATTAATTATTATGTGTATGCTACAAATAAGTATATCTATTCTGTAATTGGGTATTTGACTGTAGTCAAAATGTTGATATTCATTATTTATAATCGAAAATGTATCATGTATCTAAGAATAACATTTGTGAAAAAAAATAACTCGGTCTAAAAACAAATAAGTTTTTTTTTCTTTTAAAAAAGAATATCAGCCAAGTTGAAGTTGATTATTAATTGAATTGTCATGACACGTATGCTATGCTTTGTGTATTTTTAACCGACTTTCAAAAAAGGAGGAGGTTCTCAATTCGGCCGGTATCTTTTTTTTTACCTGACTACGGCAAAGCAGTTACCGATTTCTCCGGGATTTCTTGACCGATTCGCGTAATTTTTTTCATCTACAGAGGAAGCTTGCGAAATGGTTTCGTAAAATTTTTTATATGTTATTATATATATACTAGCTGATGCCCGCGACTTCGTCCGCGTGGATTTAGTTTTTTAAATCCCTCGGTGAACTCTTCTTAATTTTCCGGGATAAAAAGTAGCCTATGTCACTCTCCAGAACCTCAATACCCATGCAAAAAATCACGTTGATCCGTAGCCCCGTTGCGGCGTGATGAAGGATAAACCAACAAACCTACAAACAAACACACTCGCATTTATAATATTAGTAAGGATTTTATTTTTATTCCAATGATGTTGGACCGACTTAAAGTCAAAATAATCGTACGTAGCTCACAGGAATTCCGGTGAATAACGTTACTCACAGGAACATAGGACGCATTCGGATTTAAACAAAAAATGTAATTATTATCGTATATAAATAAAAATTTATATTCCCTATATCCCGTGGTAGAAACATCACGCGTGAACGGCTGGACTGATTTTGACGGGACTTCCAATGACAGATAGCTGATGGTATAAGCCTAGCATAGGCTACTTTTTAACTGATTTTCAAAAAAGGATCAAAAAAATATTGTGTTTTTTAACCTATAAATATCAATATCTCCATGATTTCTAAACCGATTTGCCTGAATTTTTTTTAATCGATACAGAAACTTTGCGAGATGGTCCCATAAAAGTTGTAGTTGTAGTTGTTGTAGTAGTTATAGTAGTAGTAGTTGTAGAAGCAGTTGTAGTAGTTGTAGTTGTAGTAGTTGTAGTAGTAGTAGTAGTAGTAGTAGTTGTAGAAGTAATTGTAGTAGTTGTAGAAGTAGTTGTAGTAGGTAGGATCTGGAAAGTATACCTTTTGAAACATAAAAAGAATTTTCCAAATCGGTTCAGGCGTCTTAGAGTAATCGGTGAACATACATAAAAAAGATTCCGTTGAATTGAGATCCTCCTCCTTTTTTGAAGTCGGTTAAAATAAGAATAAAAATTAGTTTAAATTTGAAGAAGTACATGCATTCATGCATGCATACATACATACATACATGCACTCATGCATGCATACATACATACATGCATACATACATACAAACATGCATACGAATATCCCGCGATAACTGTCTGTTTTCCCGGGATAAAAAGTAGCTGTTGTTACTTTTCCGGTCCTCAACTATGGCTATCGAAAAAACCACGTCAATATGTAACTCCCTTCGCACATAATTGAAAGATAAATATATGAAAAGTAGTATACTAATATCGCGCAGGAACCGTTTGTTTTCCCGGGATAAAAAGTAGCCTTTGTCACTTTTCAGGCCCTTAACTTTACCTGTGCTAAAAAAGCACTTCAATCTATAACTCCGTTGGCGCATAATTTAAGGATAAATATGTGAAAAGTAGCATACGAATATCCCGTGGGAACTGTTTGTTTTCCCGCGATAAAAAGTAGCTGTTGATACTTTTCCGGTCCTCAACTATGCCTATCCAAAAAACCCCCTTCAATATGTAACTCCCTTGGCACATAATTGAAGGATGAATATGTGAAGAGGCATACTAATATCTCGCAGGAACTGTTTGTTTTGCCGGGATTAAAAGTAGCCTTTGTCACTTTTCAGGCCCTTAACTTTACCAGTGCTAGGAAAACCACTTCAATCTATACCTCCGTTGGCGCATAACTGAAGGATAAATATGTGAAAAGTAGCGTACAAATATCCCGCGGGAATTATTTGTTTCCCGGGATTAAAAGTAGCCTTTGTCACTTTTCAAGTCCTCAACTATGCCTATCCAATAAAACACGTCAATCTGTCACTCCGTTGGCCCATAATTGAAGGATAAATATGTGAAAAGTAGCACACTAATATCCCGCGGGAAGTGTTTGTAGGAACAGTTACAGTTACAGTTTTATTATAAGTATAGATAGATAATTATTAAATTTTATGTAACAATGTCAATTTTTGACGTTCGTAAGCGTTAGGATATGCAGTCGCTTGTGCTTGAAATTTCAAAAACTGATGCTTGCTATGGTTTTTGAAACCGAAGCTTGCTTGCTTGATTTCTTGCATGCTTGCTTGCAGGACTAAAAAAAATCCGAATTTCGATGAAAAAATCGATGCTGCGGATAATGTAAGCGTGATTTAAGTACAATCAGCGCCATCTATCCGTGGTTTTTCAAAATCTCGCGGGAACCTTGGATTTTTCCGGGATAATTTGTAGCCTATGTGTTATTCCAGGGTATAATCTATCTCCATTCCAAATTTCAGCCAAATCCATCCAGTAGTTTTTGCGTGAAAGAGGAACAAACATACACACAAACTTTCGCCTTTATAATATTAGTAGGATAAGCCTTTATTTTCAGATACAGAATTATTTACATATTTTATAGTTTTAATACAATTACAATAAAAAAAGAACAGTTACTAAAATTATCTCGTTTTTAAAGAACAATATCAGTTCCCGCATGCTTTGTATCTGTTTGCCCTCTGGCAAAGGCCTCCTCTAACCCTTTCCACACAGCTCTTTCCCTTGCCTTTCTACTCCAGATTTTGCCTGCTATCTTAACTATTTCATCTTCCCATCTAATTCTCTGCCGCCCTTTCTTTCGTTTTCCTATTCTAGGTTGCCAAAGTGTTACCACTTTGCTCCACTTATCTTTTCCCCTAATCATATGGCCCGCCCATTTCCATTTTAAAGTTCTTATTCTCCATGTTGCATCTTCCACTTTTGTAATATGCCTGATATACTGCCTTGTTTTTCTGTCCGTGATTTTTATGGCTGACATACTTCTTTCAATTGATCGCTGACAGACTTGAAGTCTATGCAGGTGCTGTTTCGTCATTGCCCATGTTTGGCAACCATATGTGAGGATCGGTAGTATACAGGTATCAAAAACTTTCTTCTTTACAGACATAGAAATAGTTTTGTCTTTCATTATATTTTTAAAGGACCAATAGTGATTCCATGCATTACCTACTCTTTTTTCAATTTCTTGAGTCATTTGGTTTTGAGTTGAAATAATTTGACCAAGATATGTGTAGTTATCCACGTATTCCACAATGTTATTTTCTACTATTATATTGACTTTTAGCCCATTGGTCATGACTTTAGTTTTTTCTAAGTTCATGCTTAAACCAACTTCCCTACTTCGAAGTGCTAGTTCATTGAGCATTACTTCTAGCTCATGAGCATTTTTGGCAAAAAGTATTAAGTCGTCAGCATATCTAAGATGATTTAAAGGTACTCCATCAATCAATAACCCAAAATCCTCCCAGTCCAATTTTCGAAATATTTGTTCTAAGACAGCTGAAAATAATTTAGGTGACAGGGGGTCTCCTTGTCGTACTCCCCTTTCAATATTTATGACGGATCCCTGCTTCTCTAGCTGTATTACTGCTGTACTCCTACAGTAAATATTTTTAATTAGTCTAATGTATTTATTATGCACGCCTTGATCTCGAAGTGCTTCCCATATTTTTGTTTGTATTAATGAATCAAAGGCCTTGCTATAGTCTACAAAGGCACAGTAAAAAGTCATGCTGTACTCAGAATATTTTTCAAACACCTGTCTTACCACATGTATGTGGTCCAGTACAGAAAAACCTTCTCTAAAACCAGCTTGTTCTCGTGGTTGGTTCTGATCAAGCACCTTCGTTATTCTGCTTAGAAGTACTTTTGCAAAAATCTTATAGACATTTGATGTTAAGCTAATTGGTCGGTAATTATTGATGTTCTTCATATCCCCTTTTTTATGCAATAAAATAATATTTGATACCGTCCACTGTATTGGTATTATCGCTTGTTCAAGAATTTGGTTAAAAATATTCGTAAGTACTGGTGATAATAATATTTTATAATGTATAAGACACTCATTTTTTATTCTGTCTGGTCCAGAGGCCTTGTCTTTTTTCTGGGTTTCTATGGCCTTTTCTACCTCTCGACTTAATATTGTAGGTATCTCTTCCTCTTCATCATGGTATTCTATTTCACAATCTGCAGAGGCTTCAGTATTCATCATATAAAGATTCTGATAGAATGTGGTAGCAACATTTATTATGCCTGATCTCTTAGTCTCCTCGTTTCCAACCTGGTTGGTGAGGCGTGGCACCCAAGTCTTTATATCTGTTAGATTTTTTAGAGCGTTTTTGATTCCTCCTGTTAATATAACTTCTTCTTCTATAGCTTTCATTCGATTAGCTCTTCTATCTCTCCTTATATATAAATTTATTTTCTTGCTGATTTGGGATATTTGTTTTCTTATCTGGTTATTGGTCTTATCTTTAATTTTTTGGCTCAACAGTTGTTTTCTTTCCTGTAGTAACTCCTTAGTTTCCTTAGATAAAACATTTAATTTTAATTCTGAATTTAAGGGTAATGTTGCATAGTTTTGAATAACTTTTTCAAGGCAGTCATAGTTCTCTTGAACAGATTTATTTCCAATGTTTAGCTTAATTGTAAGGAGTTGGTCATTAAGACTCATATTACTAGCCACAGGATTACTTTGTGAAATTGAGCTTCCTTGGTATTTTCTTCTTATTTTTCTTTCTGGTCTTTTCTTTAGTTGAGCTCTTACCATTCTGTGATTAGTATTAAAGTTTAAGGTATTAACTACACTTACATCATTAAAATTTTTTGGCTTATTTGTTAGTACATAATCGATTTCATTTTTATAATGTCCATCCGGAGAGACCCATGTCCATCTTCGACCACTTCTCTTTTTAAATTTGGTGTTTAAAATAGTCAAGTTATGCTCGAATGCAAAATTAATCAGTTTTTCTCCATTTTTACTTCTTTTACCAGCGTAATAGGGTCCCCGAATTAGTTCCTCACCAGTGTGCATGTCGCCTATTTGAGCATTAAAATCACCCATTACTATTAGGTTCTTATAATTCCCATCATGCAAAACAGTACTTAGATCTGTATAAAATTTATCTATGTCTTCGAGCTTAGCTTGTTCGGTTGGTGAATAGATTTGGATGATCGTCCAACAATCCTTGTAACCAGGTACTTGCATATTCAGAATAGCAATTCTCTCAGAGACACCAATGAACTCTTCTATCTGATACTTAATTCGGTTACTTACAAGAAAACCCACTCCGTGTTGTCCGGGTGTTTCTCCTATATAATAGAAAACAAGCCGATCATGTTCCTCTATTTGCTCTCCTGTACGTCTTACTTCACATAAGCCCAATATATCCCAATTTATTTCATTAAGAGCTTCTTTTAATTCTACTAGACTATCATCGGATTTTAGGGTACGTGTATTCAAGGTAGCAATGGCAAGAGTTTGACTTTTGTAATTATTTCCATCATTATCTTTCCTAGGGTTTAGAGGGTGGTGGTCATTTGCCTTTCCCACGGTGACCAACCGGCTTGGGGAAGGTGGTTTGCTGATTTTACAATATGTTTGTTTATTTTTTAAATGTACAGTACTCCGGGGGCTGATATTGTTCTTTGATTGCTAATTTTTAGTTGTTTGTTTCGACGAAGATTGTGATTGCAACAACGTTCTGTCTCTCATAATGGTAAATGCATCTCTTTTGTTAATTTTGCTGGGTGTTCGTGGTGGTGCATTCTTGTCCATGTTTTCTTGCATCAGTGGAGAAGTTGCAAGCGGTCTTTTCTTTTTTTCGGAATTTTCAAAATGTGGATTCGGTTTTACAATTAGTTTATCATATTTCAAAAATGCAATGTTTCCCTTTTCTCTCTCTTTTTTTCAAGTTTTCTTGCAATTCTTGCCGTTTTATTAAGACATCTTTTGGAAAGTCTTCTGCAACTCTAATCCCGTTACTAAATTTCTTTTTATTTTTAAGAATTTCCATCTTTTTCCACGACGTTAAAAATTTTACGAGGATCGGTCTATTTTTATCTTGCGCAAACTTCCCTAATCAATAACTAGTAACAACTTCATTTATATCCATATTTATTTGTAAGTCTGTTTTTATAATTTTTATGATGTTATTTATCATTTGTATCTCGTCGTCCTTATTTTCTGGTATGCCATAAAATATTAAGTTGCACCGTTTTTCTTTACTCTCAAATATTTTCACCTTATTTTCTAATCTTCCCACTTTTTCTTTCAAAATTTGATTTTCTTGTAAAGGCTTTGGGTCTTATTCATAAACAAGTTAAAAGCTTATTATAGCTAAAATATGTTTTGTCTTTTTCTATCACTTGACATTTTGAATTCATTTGACAGTAACAAAACATATTTTAGCTATAGGACGCTTATAACTTGTTTATGAATAAGGGGGTTTATCTCTAGTTCCAATTTATTTAAACTTTCAATTATAGTATTTGTTTGTTTTTCTATAAGTTTTGATAAAATTGATACAAGTTCTTCGTTATCCATTCTGAATTGACGCCTTGTATAAACGAGCCTTAACTAAATAATCGTTGAGTGTAAACAGGCGTTGATAATGTCGTGTCGTGTATACGAGGCTTAAATGTTTTTAGGTTGGTTATGTTGGTATTCCTGACGGATTAAATGGATCTGTTGTCTATGTTTAATGATGACACCTTGTGTTGTGAATTTGCGATTTGACATAAATAGAATCGTAACAAATTTTGCAGAACTTTGAAATCACTGATATTATGTATTTTCGTGCACAGCAAAACACTTTTCTTCATAGAATGACACTATTGCCATGTAAGTACAGTGTTTTTTGAAAATATATCCCACTTTTCACCACAATTTAGATTTATTTTACGGAGACACTTTAACGGTATAACTTAATCACTTGACAGCCGGAACCGGAAAATGTATGAATATGTTATTAACCGACTTCAAAAAAGGAGGAGGTAATCAATTCGTCGGAATCTTTTTCTTTATGAATGTTCACCGATTACTCGATGACGCCTTAACCGATTTGGAAAATTCTTTTTTGTCCCATTTAAATTTTATCGAAATCGGTCGAGCGTTTTTAAAAATCATCAATAAATTACTTTGTAGTGACGCGGGAGTTTGAAGTCTGTTTTTTTTTTAATATTTTTTAATATTAAATTATGTAAAAAAACTATTTGACTCGCCCCGCCTTCTTTCCATTTTTAGACTAAAATATACTCAGACTAAGGCTAAGATTGGCTTAATTCTGCATTACGTCTAAACTTGGGTACCTAGCAGTTTTGTTAAACGTCGTAGCGCAATGGCAATCTAGTTCTAGCTGAACGTTGTTCAACTGTTTTACATACCGCTCCGTTTAAGCTCCGGCTACACGCTCCGTCTTGCCTGCGCAGTTAACATCACACGCCGAGACCGAGAACTGCGCAATCTTCTGTATGTCGACGATTGCTCAAGCTGCGCTTTTGGAACTGCGCGGGATACCGTCTTGCCGTCCATACGCACACGCTTAATTGCGCAAACTGGCTTGTGCAGGTAATCGCTTAGGCTAGACGGAGCGTGTAGCCGGTACTTTATAAAGAGCAAAGGCTTCCTGCGATCCTACTCCACGAGGACCAAAATCAGTTGAAAAACTCTGTTGAAAAAGAGTTGAAAATTATTTTTAAATCTAATAAGAATTTCACTTGTTTCCAGGCGAACTGGTTCAAAGCGCAGCAGTACTGCAGGTTCCACGGTATGCACCTCGCGTCCATCTCGTCGCAGGAGGAAAACGACAGGCTAGAGAAATACGTCCGAGAATCAGGTATTACTATTAACATCGTTGCTGTAGACACTTCCTGGTGCCCACGTGCATTAGCCATTATTTTTTTGAAAATAACTCCTTTTCCCCTACGAATAAGCATAAAGCATCGCCGCCCATGACTGTTGCACTCTTCACTTTTAAGCCTTGGATTTAGGTTGATTAAAAATCCCATGATATCTAAGAGTAACTCTTTAGAGATAAGATTCTAGATTAAGAGTAATTCTTTTGTAAAAAAAAAAATTGGTTGTCTGTAAAGTCGGTTTACGGACGATATTTTTACGTGGTGACGTCATAAAGAAACATTGATGAAAAATTGCATACTTTTATGAATTGAATTGAATTATTATCACTGAATTATCATTATTTTGTATAATATAAAGAAGAAGTTAATTGAAAATTAGAATTTTCTCTAGTCACAAGCCAACGCTTGGGCCGATCATGCCTCTCTATCGCTTGTTCCGCGCTCTCGCTTGCACGCGCAGGCTCAGGCGGAACGTGACACTTTTTCGTGCGTGCAGCCGGTGTTCATCAATTTATAAGAAGTTATCACGTCAAAAGTATAGCCTAGATAGTAGATAGCAAGGTAACTAGTTGATCTAAGAAAATGAACATGAGGTTTTAATGTTCTGTTATGACTTATGAAGTATAAAACCTACCAGTTTTGTATGTTCTTTAATAAATAATACCTATTAGGCATGATATTCCCCTTTCCCCTTCAACTAAGCGATATCTAGCGGGTGCTATGAATAGGTACGACAATAAGGTATCGAATGAGTTTTGAACAGTGCACCTTTCAGTTTCAATCGGCTTCGGTTCAATTGTCCACAAGATATGAATAAGCTACATATTGTAACATTTTTGTTTTGAAAGAGCCACTGCTGTGTATCTTGCCGGCTCTTCTCAGCAGAATTAGATTTTCGATTAGGCGCGCGCGGCGCGGTGGTGGATTCTCGACTTGTCCAACTTCGGTCCAACTTAAAAGATAGGATAGTTTTTATCTTAATTTTTTTTTCCCCCTACCATAAGGCACCATTACGTAACGGTAGCCTTATTTTTACTGCAATCTAGCTTATGGGCTAATTAGCAATATTATTTTAACTTAAACTTCTACTTAAAATTAAATTCTATATCTAACTTGCAGTCCAATTCACTATGTTTTTGTGACCTAGTCAAATAACACAAGCACTGCACTGACACTGCACTTATGCACTTTTAAACACTGGTTCGAACGGTTTTGTTCTTTTAAGTCTTCTTTTAATGTTCGTGTTATCGAGAAGCTTTACAGCTTCCAGATTCACATGATGACGAAGTCGATGTTGGTGAGCTTTTGCGTAGTTTTGTATAATCTTGTTCACGAACTCCATCTTAAGGCCTGTGGAGATCGTGATTTCTGACGTACCAGGTCTACGATCTTAATTATTATTGACATCAATATTTGTTATTGCAAATTAAAATATGTTAATTACACGACAGTCATATATATATATATATATATATATATATATATATATCAACTGTATATATATATATATATATATACAGTTGATTTAGGTTGCTATGTTAGATTGCGGTTGTCTAGATTGTGATATAATTTTGCATTACTGACATTATAAATCCGAAAGTGTGTTTGTTCAGTTGTCCTTCAATCACGTCGTAACAGAGCAACGGATTGATGAGATTTTATGCATGGGTGTAGTAGTGGGTCCCAAGACCAGGAGAGCTACTTTTTATCTTGGATAATCAAAGAGTTACCGCAACTAAATCCATGCGGAAGTAGTTGCGGGCATCAGCTAGTTGCTAAATAAATAATACTTATTAAAACAATTAAATAATTTTCATCATCACATTCCAGGTTTCGGCCGCGAGCACTTCTGGACGTCAGGCACGGACCTGGCTGAAGAGGGCAGCTTCTTCTGGATGGCGAACGGCAGGCCCTTGACCTTCGTCAACTGGAACGCGGGAGAACCCAACAACTTCCGATACGAGAACGGCGAAGAAGAGAACTGCTTAGAACTATGGAACAGAGACGACAAAGGTCTGAAGTGGAATGACTCACCGTGTTCCTTCGAAACCTACTTCATTTGCGAAGTGAGGACCGATTGATGATTACAATAATTTGATGTTGCATTTTGTATGACAGGTCTTACGACGTTTTTAAGATTCCGGGCCAAAATGGTGATAAAATTATCCTTACAAGACCCAACTTAGTCTAATTGTCACATCTCTTTATTTCATTAGGTAATTAAGTAGGCAGTTGTAAATAAATAATTGGTTGTCCAAAATAAAAAAATATTCATTGTAAAATTTGTTGAAAAAGCTCATGAAATTAGGGTTAAAAAAGGTCATATCGTCACAGCTAAACTTACGAATCTACAAAAGATGCATTATATAGTGGAGCATTTTAAAAGCAAAGATAAAATGTTTTTTCTTTTGTTTTAAAAAAAATAATATATTACAAAATCTAATAAGTACAACTCTACACTCTACGAGGAGTTAATTATGGCCTTGGAAGACTTTTATTCAACTTCTTTGTAGGATTTTTTTCCCCCAAGATTTTTATTGCAATATTTTATTAAATTAAAAAAAGGTTTTTAAAGTCGTAGCATACATAACGGTTTTAAGAGAAGAATGTCAAAAGATAATTAATTTATGATTATTAGTTGATCTTTTTTCTTTATAGGCAAAATGATTAAATATTAAGAAAAATCTTAAACCCTATTTTTTTTTAATTTGAATTTTTGAAGAAAATACACCTTTTCTCCTTATTTTGTCATTTATTAATGTTGCAACCTGTTGTACATATTATTATCAAAATAATGGCAAAAGAAAGACAACCTGCATTTAAGTTTCGAAAGTGTAATAAGAATAGTGCCTTTGTTGGAACAAACTTTTAAGGTCACAATCTGAGGCAAAGATGCATATCTTTACGTTTGTAAATATAGATTTTACTTTCAAGTTAACTGTATAAAATTACACCTCTCAATATTAACCTACAAGTTATTGTAGTTTTATTACGAAGGTCGAAAACGTGTCGTATAAAATGCAAAGTTTTTGTTAAGGCTGGCGCATACTTGGGCTGAGATCTATAGAGGTTGCTCTCAGTTGAGATAAAGTCTTCACATAGAGGTACATTTGTCTCGTGTTAACTGTCTTGCTCAGACTGAGCAGAGTGCGTGTGCGATCTACAGATTTCAGTCTTAGAAAGGATGAAAAGCAACGCAAGCACTTTAGATGAACTTAATATTTTTAAGAAAAGTCTTTCCAATGCTTCCGGCGCACCCCATACAAACAATGATTAATTTTTATTTAAACTCAGTGCAGTTTGTTGGCATGCTCTAGAAACTTATCTGATAAATCAGATTTTCGTAAAAATATTTTGTTTCAAAGTTACTGTTTACAAAAACATATAGTAAGTAAGGCAATACCAAAGGCCAATACTCTCAAGTATTACAAAATTACAAATGCTAAAAAATGTAAAGAAAAATTAGGTTGATTTTAAAGTGCAAAGATTCTACGTTGAGTTTCTACTTATTTCAGTCTGCGCCTGGCTTTAAGTATAGTTTACATTGTTTTGTTGTGATAACAGACGTAGTGTGCTAGATTTCGAATTTTCTATTTTCATGTCGAATACCAGCTAATTTTACATAATTGTCTAGATACAGGAAACCATAAAGCGGAAACACAATTTATATTTATAACATGAGGCCTGACATGAGTCAATAGAATGTTGTTTTTCTGTGACCAGAGTCACACTAAGGAGACAATTTTTATATCTAAGTATGTTTCCGCTTACAACCCTTAAGTACTGACTCAGTTCTGTTCATATCACTGCAGATAGTCTGCAACGGCCACTAATTAAAAAACTGCATTCAAGTCGTTCAAGCCAGAAGAGAAATCATCGGACATTAAGTATCCTCCGAATTGAAAAACTTTTTTGTGAAATCGTTTATCAAATTTAAATCACAATAATTATCTATTGATAAATTATCTACTTAAAGCCCTTGTACACATTAGACCAATGACCGCATTTTGCAAACCCACTTGACATATTTGGATATTGTACAAAATTTTAACGTTATCGTGTAAATGAGCAAAAAATAAAAAAATTACAAACTAAAATAAAATACTAAAATATTGTTTTATGAATTCATAATAGGTACAATATTTAAGTATAAGAATAAAATACTTTTTTTAGGGTTAATAATTTTAATATTTATGTTATTAATACCAATTCACAATAAGTTTTTCTGTTCAATCAAATTCTTTTTTAAATTTCTTTCCCAAGCAGGTAAAAATAAAGCAATACCTACAGTAAATAATGTCATAATATAAGTTGTAATTGCATCCTTAATTTTGCTCTAGTCAGTACTTAAAGGTCACATTTTCGACTTCAAATTTCTTTGAAAGTTACTGTCAAAATTTGTATATCAGTCTTACCTATTTATTCTAAAAAGCTCTTGTGTGAGTCACCGATTTTACTCCGGTTCATTTCATATTCAATTACGTGAATTACTGTAGTATATTATTGTAAAGAGTTTGTTTACTCCAAGTTCCTTTTCTACACCTCACAACCTCTTAATATCTCGTACTACATTAATTTACAGTTTTACAAAACTGTTTGTATATTACAATACTTGTAATATATTTATCTACTCCAACATCGAAAAGTTCCAGTTTCGAATTTGACAGCTGAATCGAAATGAACCCTCTTTCGGTTTTGCTTCTCATTTCGATGCAGCTCGTTGTATGGGAGCTGAATCGAAATGGTTATCTTCTTAAAATAGGATACCTAAAGCTAAGGCTCTGAGTTCTGGCACTTTTGTACCGTTCATACGACAGAGGCGCCACAAGCGGCTGGTGGCGGCTTACGGAGTTACTTTTTGTTGACAGAGGCGCCACAGGCGGCTGGTGGCAGCTTACGGAGTTACTTTTTGTTACTTTATTGAGCCTACGGCGTATTTTGTTAATGATTTTATTTTCCTTGTCGTAGATAAAATCTTATATGCAACTGAACGTAATTAGTCATTTTAATTCTCGTACTATCCTATTTTGATACTCGGCAAGCCTCGTATCAAAAAACAGCACTCGAATTAAAATGACCCTCATTACGATGCAGTTGCATAAATAGCTATATTAATGCACGGTGTGGTACTTGTAATATATTATTAATGCACGGTGTGGACGCTAAAAACCGTGTGATAATAGGAGTATTCATGGACTTCTTAAATCACCGATAACCGTTAATTAGGTAAGTGCGATTTTAGATAAGTACTACAGTGTTATTTAAAAATATTTTTTTCTTAAAACCTTATTTAGAAGATTCAAATAATAATATACCCCAAAACTTTTAAGGCACTATTGGTATCGGAGTGGAATCGGGGCGTGTGAACCGAGCTTAAAAGCTATTATATCAAAATTAGCAAGTGATCAATTTAATATACTTTGTATGCTATAAATGTTGTATACTAAATTAGTAAAGTAAGGTGGAATCAAAAAAACATATTTTTAAGAAAAGCGATCACTGCCTATAACGATCTTGTTAAAGAGCCTTGCACACATTGGCCCAACGTAGTCGGTGAATGCACTTAGCGTAAATTATTAATTATTATCTGCGTGTAGCCAAACTTTTTTGGGTTTCTATGCAAACATCAACGAATCTTAGCAAGAATCTCAAGCAACGTTATTACAGTGTGGCCGGCGCCCGGCACTCGCCGAATCTACTGGCCTAATGTGTACTAGACTCATAAGAAAATGTCCAAACCTCAGATCCAACGGGACACGTGTGTGTCCATAGTCAAACGTAGTGGTTAATAAATACAATAGTTACCTTAGCATATCTGTATAAATAGTAGTAAGAAACCAAAAATAAAATATTAAATCGTGTTTTAGAGTTTATTTTACCTCAATGTCTCAAAAAACAACTTAAGTATCTAAGTAGGTAGGTACCACGTTGATGTTTTCGTCCACGACTGGACAAGGTATTGTGCAAGGATTGCCACAGACCACGATCTTGTGCCACTTGTTTCTAAGGATTTGTCTTATTTAAGATCGTCCATCGAACTAGTGCACTTCTTATCTATTTTTTAGTTATATCTTCCGATTCTGCACTTACAAGTGCGAGGTATTCGAACACGGGTAATGTTTATGTGTCAGTAACACTACAAGCAAGCAGCAAGAGTCGGGTACAATGGGCACATGAAATAAATACAAATGGCATATACTTAGCACGTAGATAAATAATTTCTTTATAATATTTTCATCGCTCTACAGCTTTATTCAGATTTTCAGTGTGACTTTCTGCCGCCAACTTTCTACAGCGATGCACTGACGTCTCGCATTCTGTCTCTGTATATACGAGTATATTGCAAGTTTTCCTGCAGTAACATTATAACGTGATCAAGACGCCACGCTCGCGAAAAGCACTCAGCATTATGAAAAGAGCTGCCGTCTTATCTAATCTTAGGATTTAGTCGAGAACTTGAGACACGGAAGCTTACTTCAAACTGCTTCGCATGCCATTTATTGTCGCTTTAGTAGTACCTAGTATTTTATGATGTTATTTAAAAAACTTTACGCTCTATAATTTCTTTAATTTATTTAGATATGTAAGTTTGTTAGGAAAAATCTACACTTTTATAAAGAAAAAAGAAGACAAACCTCGTCGATTTCCCGAAAGACATGGAAATAAACTAACCCTACCACCATCAAAACTAAAACTTCACACATCGAGTCCCTTCGTAATGTCCATAAAAATATAAATATAATAATTTGCCAGACAGCATTCGAAACGTAGAAAAAGAAAACAAATTTTATAAAACATTAAAAAACTTTTTATTGGAAAAGTGTTACTACAATATAAATGATTTTTTTGACGATACAAATAAAAATAAATAAAATCGGTCTCTCTACCACGGTCGATTTCAGACCAAGTTGCTACACCCTAACGGGGTATGTGTAAACAATCTGCAACTGAAATAAATAAATAAATCCTTATTAGATACGTAGACATCGACTGCTTAGATAGACTTCAAATTTCTGAAGGAACTCCTCTTTTCGCAATAAAAAGTACCCGATGTCCGTGTTTAAGTTGCACGCTATTTCTGTACTAAACATCGTGATTGTTTTAGTGGTTGTGCCGTGAAACAGTAACAGACTGACAAACTGATAGATTTCGATTTTTCGAGAACTTTTTCGCTTTTTTAATACCTATTAAGAATGGACAGACCGACTCAGTGTCAAGAAAACTGCTTAATTATTTTTATTTTATTCTTGTTAGTTTATTTTATTTTATTTTAGTTTTCTATTGTCTTTATCTAGTATGCGTATAAACGCACACTAGATAAAGACAATAGAAAACTCAAACGAATACCTACAACCATAACAAATACAAACCGCTTTCCAATAGAATGAGTAGATAGTTTTAGAAAAGTAGCAAATAGTCAAACGCGTGTCTTTTTTAAAGAAACTAGGTAGGTATAGGTTTTCCTTCAAATCAACTACCTATTGCAAATGGTACTGTACTGAAAACTACTGAACACAAAATCGAAGGGTTTCCGTGAATCCTATAAATAAAATGTAAAGGAAAATTCACCAGAAATATTTTCCATTTTTCCAAGCTAAAGCTGAAATTCCTAGACATGGGATCACAGCAAACGTTCCGGGAATATAATTCACTAGAATTTCAATATTTTCCATTTCCCAAGCTAAAACTGGAATTCCTGGACATGGGAGCACAACAAACGTTCCGGGAATTTAAAAAATGTGTGAGCGGTTAGAACGAAATTCCTTTTAATAATAAATTAATAATTTTATTACAAAATTTATAAATTGCAAAAAAAAATATTAATATTTTAAGGCGTAATTGGATTTCTGTCCAAACTTTATTCAAACGCTGTAGAGTGTAGACTGTTTTCGAAGAACCACACTGACACACTGTAAACAAACACAAAGAGGTGCTTTCAACCCACTGAACAAACTTCGACAAAAAGATAGCTTATGATGAGAATGAACATAGGTTTCAATCTTTAATCCCTAAAGATCAAAGAGTTTCCACGGAACTTTATATCCATTGAATTGGTTCTAAATCCACACGGACGAGATCGCGAGCATCAACCTGTTGTTTTAAATAGGTGGGTGGTAGGAACGTAAAGTGATTTTTCTAGGTATAAAATAGCGTAGGCTGCAGTTCGTTACGGACATAGGAAAATCAAACAACGCGTTTATTTTTATTTTTTTTCATATTTGTATGAATTCGAATACAAAGTGATACAAATATTACTACTAAAGTTTTTTTTTTTATTTTTTATTCGATAACAAGATAGTCCTTGACTGCGATCTCACCTGATGGTAAGTGACGATGCAGTCTAAGATGGTAGCGGACTAACTTGGCAGGGGCAGTGAAAATTCAACCCATACCCCTAATACCCCATAGTCGGTTTCTACACGCCATCATGCCGGAACGCTAAATCGCTTGGCGGCACGTCTTTGACGGTAGGGTGGTAATTAGCCACGGCTAACGAAAGCCTCCCACCAGACCAGACCAGAGACAATTCAGAAATTATAAATTCCCAAATTGCCCCCGCCGGGAATCGAACCCGAGACCTCCCAGTTATATGACCACAGCGCTCACCACTGCGCCAGGGAGGTCGTCAAAAGTTCAACCCAAAAACCTACGGCGGGATTGTTTTAAAAGGTGTGCACCTCAGAGTAAGTATCTATTGCACTCTCACTCTCACACACTCTCGCGCTATTGGCATGCATTGTTACAGCAAGAATATTATAAGTTCAGCCAATCATCACTATTGAGAATGTAGTAATGATCGATGCAGCTTTCCGCAATCGACCAGTTTATCGAGTGCCAACTTGACTGCCTGATGGGTAGATTGTATCCAAGGATGTTCCTCTTTGAAAAAATTTTCTTCCTCTTTATATCAAACGATTGACGTCCGCTGTTGGACAATTGTCCTTTGCATGGACTTCCACAGGCCTCGATCTTGATCCGCTTGTATCTAGCGACTCCCTGCATCTTGTCTGTAGTTGTCGTTTGATCTAGTATATATGTAAACACTGCGCTTTCCGGTGAGGTTCTGTAGGTAGCCTAACTATGTACTTAGCTATAATTTCGAGAAAAAGATCGACCACCGAATTCAACTCGGCTGGGCAGCGTTCGGAGAGCATAGACGTAATTATTATCTTCTCGTAAAAAGAAAATTCAGATCGTCTTATTAAAATCTTTAAGGCCATTCATTCATTAATTTTAACTCCTGGCACGTGAGATTTTTCCCCTCTATTCCCAATCTAAAACTCAAACAAATGAAAAATTAAGTTCGCAGAAAAGCTCGGGGATTGAGAGCAGCGTGGTGCTAGCAACTGTGTCATTTTGAGTTTTGATGTTTATTCATCAGGGCGGAACTGTGTCGCAGCATTACGATGCAGATGCTTGACTTTCAAAACCGTAATGGCTGTAATTTAACCCAACTGCACGATTGCAAAGACAGGGTTATGTTGTTCACGCCTAGGCTTTACAGTTTACACCTCGAAGGCATCCCAACTGCTCTATGGAATCAATAACGTGTCTTCCGCCTTTCATTCTATATTTTCTAAATGAAAAAAAAAGATTTTGATGAACCTCCTCCTTTTTTGAAGTTGCTAAAAATCAACGTAGCAAGTCTTCAGTAGAAGGTATATATTCTTTACATCAGTGTGTAACTGATTTGCGAATATCAGATAGAAAAATTGCGTGGAAATCATTACACCTGAATCTATCTTTCGTGTCCTTTTCGTGTCGGTCTGCAAGTCTTGTGTTTATTTTATAAATTGAAATAAAGACCTTCCGACCTATCACGCAAACAACATCGTAACCTTTAACCTGTTATTTGAATACTTAATAATGTAAAAACACAATAAAAAAAACTTGAGAGGTGTCAAGGGACACCCGGATGGAACGAAGTTCCTTTCGATTAATTAGTGAAGCAATTGTAATAAAAAATCGGCTAAGTGCGAGTCGGGCCTCGCTCTTTTAGGGTTCCGTTAAAAAAAAATTAAATTAAAAGATTTCCATCTACCCACCTACCCATTTTAATTTAATTTTTTTAATTTAATTTAATTTTTATTATTTGTTGTTATAGCGGCAATAGAAATACATAATATGTGAAAATTTCATCTGTCTATCTATTACGGTTTACGAGATACAGCCCGCTGACAGACGGACGGACGGACGGACGGACGGACGGACGGACGGACGGACGGACGGACGGACGGACGGACGGACGGACGGACAGCGTAGGCTTAGTAATAGGGTCCCGTTGGTACCCTTTGGGTACGGAACCCTAAAAACTAGTGGTGTCATCTAGTATTAAATTGATTAACTACGATGAATTATATTTAGTTTATTTCTATTGCAGCAATGTTACAAAACCAAAGAGTTACTCTGGTTTTTTAACAGATGGCGTTAGTAGTACAATAACATTTTATCCAATTTATATACAATAAAAAATTAGGGAAAAATTCCACATGTAGAAATTATTTAAAATAAAATTGGAAATAGAAAATTCAGTCTGTCGAGCTGGGATTCGAACCATCGACTTGTAACTGTTAAGCGACTGCCGAAGCCACTAGGCTACGGAGACCCAATGTTGTACCGCGAAAATACCGAATACAATGCAAAATTCACATTCAACAAAAAAGTGTCGGTTTCAAAAATGTGTCGAGTGTCGGTTCCTTAATTTTTTCCGTCTAACCCCTTCCGCACCGCGCGATAAGGAACTTACGTTCCAATAAATGGAAATTCAGCTACTTTGAGCGATATCGGTAACGAGGCAACCCTGTTTAGAATATTTTATAATGATATCTACTTACATACATCATAAATTAAGATGCAAGGTAAGAACGTAGGTACAGATTTTTTTGCTAAATATTAATAGATACTAATTAAGTGGCTCGTTTGAAGACAAAAGTCTAAAGAATATTTTTCAGTTCAGACAGTAAAACTACATTTTTCAGTAGCCTGTAAAGTTAGGAACCCAACCTATTAAATGTTGTACCTACCTTTAAAAGCAATGTTCGCAATCTTCGCTTCAAACCCACAAACGTATCGCCCCGCATTTCGCTCTCGTACCCTTTTTAGTTCTTCACTTACGCAGAGCATTGAGTCGCTGAGATGCATTGTGTAGTAACTCTGATATGACCCAGTATCGGAGATCCTAGAAAGGCTACTGTGTTTTTCATTTTTTTTTTGACGTAATAAACTCTTATAAATCGATGAACACCGGCTGCACGCACGAAAAAGTGTCACGTTCTGACTGAGCCTGAGGGTGCAAGCGAGAGCGCGGAACAAGCGATAGAGAGGCACGATCGGCCCAAGCGTTGGCCGGCTTTTCAGGAATATGCTTGTTTCAATAATACATATTATATTAGTCGCTAAAGTGGTAAAGTGGTAATCTTGAGATGCTCTTAGCTAGTCGCCGCGTAGTCATTTTGAGGACAATTTCGTTTTTCGTAGGTAATCGCATTCCTTTAACAAAAAATTTACTAATAAACACTCTTTAAACAAAAAAAACATGATAATATCGTGATACACAATACGCGCATTACAGCGTCTCTCAGGCAGGAGCTTATTACAATAAGCGGATTGCAGCATAAGCACTACTTACGCAGTACAGCAAATAGTAAAAGCTCCATTTTTTATTCAACTTACCAACCGTCTTATAGATACTTGAATGGCGAACACCAATGTGTTCAAACGAAAATTCAAATGTTACAGTGGCATATGCCTACCTAAAATCATAGCTTAGATAACTTTAAAACACTAAAAAAAAATTGTCCTATCTGAATTTGACTAATATTCTCCCATACCTTCCAAATTAGCGGAATGAAACTTATTAGGGGTGGGTGCCCCAATAGTACAACGGGGGGGGGGGGATTGAACCGCGTCGCGTCGATCTTGCAGTTTTCAGTCCCTTATCCGTTGGGCTGTTGAGGTTTCTGAAAATTTATCTATTTTATTGACCGAGCGAAGCGAGGTCTCTGAGTTAACTAGAGCGATTTGCACTTGTCCGTCCGTCCGTCCGTCCGTCCGTCCGTCCGTCCATCCGTCCGTCCGTCTGTCAGAGCCTTATAACTTTTGAATTACTGAACGTAATTACTTCAAATTTAGATATAATATGTAAACCGATGGCCTCCAGCCGAAAATGGCTTAAAAAGTTATAAAAATCTTTATTTCAGGGGGGCTCTCATAGAAGCGAATGCGAAGTAAAAAAAAAAATATCGCGTTACATAAAATTGTTACATATCATTTTAAAGATAATTTTGAACTGAGTACAAAAATATTTTTTTTTTAATTTTTCCCTTAAAATTGACGAAATGGGGGGCTTTCAAAGTGGCGATTTTATACGCTCGCTTGAAGACGCTCTCTAGGAAAATCCGCTATGGATTTTCAAACTGATTTTATTTTTTTAGGTCACTTATATCCTGTACTTGAACAACAAATACTAAAATTATATGAATATTATAAAGAAACGAGATTATTTAATTTTTAATGGGCATCAGTAATTCATAATAGCATCAACATAGCTTCACAATAATGCTAATAGATGGCGCAGTCAGTAACTATTCCCATGGAACTACGAGTTACGACTACGACCTATCCCAAAAACAGTTTTGCGTCGACCATTATTATTTAGTTACTTATTATAATACAATAATTGTATTGTAATTTTTTTTGTACCATATTATTCAATTAAAATTATTTTTTAGTTAAATTTTAGTTAAATATTGTATATTTTCTATTCGCGTCGATAGATGACGATTTGTACAGATGCCCGTAACCCGGTTTCACTCGTTAGTACCTACATAATAATTCAATGTTTTCACTAAGGCGACGTTTTAGCATAGGCGTGGCGTTGCGCGTCGCGCGGCGCGTCGCTCGCTCGCTCTCGCTCGCCCTCATACCTTGGCCATATCGCGCGACCGCTCACGCGACTCGACGCGCCGCGCGACGCGCAACGCCACGCCTATGCTAAAACGTCGCCTAACGTTCCCTAACCTTTACGGGCTACCTATAAGTTAGGTGATTGATGTTTTCTGTCAACTTATTTATCACGATCCTGTATGGGACACCTAAAAGGATATTGGGACGGATGTTAGGACTTAGGATTGTATTTAGGAGCTACCTACGTTAAGAGACTCCTACTTAGGGGATGATTTAGGTATGTTTGGTGAAAACGGGCATAATAATAATGTCAGTTTTGGTTATCATGTATCGATTGAATGAATAATCATGGGATACCGTTACCGCGAGGTCTCAGTTCGGGGCGAACCACTAGTATTATAAATGTTTTAAATGCTAAAAAAAACAATACAAAATGCCGTAAAATATTATAAATGCACTTCTGTCTATGATCAGCTGCAGCGCCATCTAGTCTAGCCCTAGCCAAAACTTCAAGTGACATCGATTGTAGGATGAGAATAGACACAACGAAGTGTAACATGGCTAGAGGGGCTGTTTACACTACGGCCAAGTCGAACTACCTACACGTCAGCAACGAAATGTGTATAAACGAAAGTGATATGTATGTACTTTTTCAATCAGTTTAAGCATAATATGTTATTAACAATAATGGAAAATGCTCCGAATCCCATGGAACAGCTTTACACCAAATAGCAGGGTGCTAGAATTAGTCCACAAAAGGAGAGAACTCATGTCCACCATCATACGAAGAAAAGTAGCTTTCGTTGGACACCTACAAAGAAGAACCCAATTTTCATTTCCAAAACTAGTACTGGAAGGATTGCAGGCAAGAGAGCTCCAGGTCGCCAAAGACGCAAGTGGTTGAACGATATAAGGGGGTGGACTGGGCTGACTTATCCAAAATTAAAAGATGCGGCTTTAAATAGAGAAGCTTTTCGCATGATGACCGCCAAACTTCAACACGATGAAGGCACACGATGATGATGATTAACAATAATGCAGCGAATTCATTGAACAGATATCGTTGAATCGGGTAATGGTGCACCATAGAGCCAAATATACTCGCATTTATACAGAAAAATGGCGAACAGCCAAACCTTCGAAAGCTGCGAAACATCCTTTGCGCTGAAAATGAGCTAGCCTTCCTGAAATCAAATGAGGCAATAAACCGCACTGAAATATCATGAAATATGCCCCGTAAGAATTTTAATTAAGAATTTTATAAGAATTTTTTGGAACTAAAGGTGTTTTTTTTAAATAATAAACAGGGTCTTACGCTTAACTGAATCTAGGGATTCAGTGCATGATTCTGAGTTGCTCAGCGTTGGAATTTTTCTCATCGATCTTTTCATGACTTTGACAATGTTTTTTTTTTCAGTTTTTGTAATTAACTATAGGGAAACCTATTTCAATTCTCAACCTTTGAACATTAGACAACGTCTTAGATCTCAACTTGATTTTGAAACAGTAAAAGATGATAAAATAACAACAGAACAATAATCCCAGAAATTACGAAATATTTTAAGATCATCAGATTTTGTACGGAGAGCACCAAAACTGCTGAGGATCCCACACGTAGCAATTAAATACGTATTCTATCTATCTAAGTATCTATGTACGCGAATCACAGCAGACCAAATCAGCTGTTCCCTCTATAAAGAATCCACCCAACTGGTAGTAATATATGAACTCACGCTTCCTAGAGGTATACAATAAAAGTTGTATGCGTTCAATATTCTCAGCAGAACGTGTCTATGCAGACACTTGCTGGCTTATCCTTTGCTAGGCTAGTACGTAGTAGAGTAGAAGGGTCACCATGATTTAAGAAATACATACTTAGTTAGTTAACATTCATTCATCACAGCCTCTTTTCTCTCGAATGAGAAGTGTTGAAGGGTTGAGAGTTACTTATTATTTATTAGATACGTTACTCCCTCCTCTTCCCGCGGGTGTGGTACGAGGCGACTATAGAATAGAATAGAATAGAAAT
Organism: Oeneis ivallda; assembly: GCA_029955525.1. Classification (NCBI taxonomy): domain Eukaryota; kingdom Metazoa; phylum Arthropoda; class Insecta; order Lepidoptera; family Nymphalidae; genus Oeneis; species Oeneis ivallda. The sequence continues at coordinate 8,017,245 of JARPMR010000014.1, forward strand.
ATTTTTTATTCAAATAAATTTTTTACAAGTGCTTTTGAATCGTCGATGAGTCTACCACTGGTTCGGAATGCCGTTCCTGCCGAGAAGAACCAGCAAGAAATTCGGCAGTTGCTCTTTTCAAAACAAGTTTACAATATAATAAATATTATGGTATGTATGCAGTGTTTCCACAATGTGGGGAAGTTCCACAAAAGCATACCTAATAATAATTTAACACATGTTAAGACGGGCAGACAGAAAGTAGCCCCATTCCTACCGGTGGCACCCCCTAAACGGGGGGACTAAGGAAATATAACGGAGAACGGGCAGCAGCATCCTTTGAGCTACTACTACCGTCTACTGCGATAACCATACCCGTATGCCCAGCGTGGTGATTATTATGTGCAAACCCTACCATTGGGAGAGGCCTTTAGTGCAGCAGTGGACTGTTATAGGCTATTGATGATAAGATACCGTGTCACAAGACTAGTGTCTAATTAATGTTCCGCTACTTTGTTGGAAGCCGTGTAGGTACATTCCAAAAGAGAATTCTGGACACTGATTTGAATAATCCTTGGCCAAAGCTATCTTTGCAAGACGCCATGTCATGCGGACGTCTATAATGGATTGAGTTCTATTACTTAAATATTTTTATTAATTTCCATACCCCTTTGTTAGCACTCTTCCATTTTAAGCTTAATCGTCACTTACAAACAGATGAGATCCAAGATTTTTTATTGACTTCAATCCTTGGTGAGATTGCTAAGTATAAACATTTTGCTGAAAACATGTATACTTGTACTTCATACGTGTACTTCATACAAATATTACCTATGAAGTATGTATAATGTATGATAGATAATGCACCGCGTTAATGCATGAACGAAGCATCCATCTAGTCAAACATATCGTGCACCCTGAGGAGGCTACGCTGATCCCATCTATGAAAGTGGCGTGTTCCCGGGGGCAACGAGTATCGGCGAGGAAAATTGTGGCGAGCACAATGGATCGGAGACGATCTAAGTGCTAAAGGGACGCGGAATCAAGAAAAAAGAAGATGTATGATAGATAGACATGTAGAAAAAAGCGAGATAGGTATGTCCTGATAAAAAAATTGAACGGGAGGCAAGCCTACTAGACTACTAATGCTAGTTCTAAAGAGCATCATTGCATTTTATAAAATGCCCGCCTTTTCACGGATTAATAAGGCAATACCCTATCGTATTATAAGGCTCGCTTGCAGAAACGTCGAGTTATCCTTTTAACCAAGAGTTAGTAGGTAGCTCTGGGTTAAAAAGACAGATTTGACAGATTTCGTATAAAGCTTCTGTCAAAATTACAAAATTCCTGGGTTAACTAACCCGGCGCGGGCGTCTCTGCAAGCGGGCCGTCTATTTTATTCATCGATGATTTTATTCTATGCACTGTTCGTGTTCAGTCTACAATGAGTTTGAGAATCCGCACTTCCATCCGTATCCCTTACTTATCCTCAGTAACACTATAAATGTGAAAGTGTGTTTGTTTGTTTGTCTTTCAATCACGCAGCCACAGGGCAACGGATCGACGTGATTTTGCATGGGTATTGTTGAGGACTTGGAGAGGTTACACTCGATCCTGGAAAAACGGAGTGTTGCGGCGGGGTTTTAAAAAGTCTCCACGCGGACGAAGTCGCGGGCAAACGGTATATTTTATTTTATATTCATAAGAGATCCCTCGCTGGGTCAAGCACCGCGTCAGAGTGACGTCACAGCTCGGCGCGGGGTGGTGTGGGGGAGAGGGAGAGGGCACCTGTGCGCCTCGCAAAAGGTCGTCTCTTGTTCTTATTGTAATGTTCATAATTCATTTAAAGCTGCTATCGCTGTTACGTCATCTAGTGTCGGTAGAAGTAAGTCACTTCTTCTTTATCAAACGATAGCTGGACATCAGTCTTTTCTGAATCTCCATAGCCTTCCACATGCCTCGGTCGTGCGTTGCCTGTATCCACCGGCTCCCTGCGACTCGTCTGGAATACTACGAGCATAGCTCTATCCATCACCATCAACCACTGATTGACACTGAGCCTTCAGTAAAAGGAAATGCAATTTTTTTCGGCAAAGAAATCGAGTGACTATAGAGAACCATAATAGGTTGCTAGATAACTTACTGTTAAAGTTGTGTTTTTAATATATAGCTTAGCGCTTGACTGCTATTAAATCTGATGGAGAGCCTAGAAGATTATCACTCTTGATGTAAAGGCAACTAAGTTATAGTTAGTTGAAAATGAGGAGACCGGAAGGACATTCCAAATTATGGCGGTGTGGACGAGGCAAAGTGCTTAGTGTGTGATAGTGGGATATCAACCACGTAGCAGTGCAGATCCTAGCGATGCCTTGCCGACTGCGGTTTGATAGTAGTGTGATGGTGGCTTGCAGCGCCTTGCTGAGATCATTTCTCCTTTAATGGAGGTCTTCCATCATTGCGTTTCCCGGTGCTTCGTCACTACTAAAATAAGTACCTTGGAACCCCAAATTGTCGTGTCGGGTTTTTGAGCTACCGATAGTCTGACGTCACGAACGTAAGTGGCAAAAAGGCAAAAATATGAGTCTTTATATGAGTAGTCATGGGTCTACCTCTACCGATAGAAGTGAAAACACGTCATAGTCGCAGTTACAGATATTATAGGTACTGTTAACATAAGCATGTAGGTGTCGCGAACCCATAAGATTGCCCCCTTCCAAAATTAGATTAACTCGCCTAAAGATCGTCGCTTTCAAAATAGTAAACAAGTTGCTCATTTATAAGAACAAGTAGTGTCTACGACACGGATCTTTTGTTCCGAAGCGGTAGCAATATGCTGAGTGGTAGCAATTCCTTCCCGGAGCAGCCATTGTCACAGCTTAGCAGTCTTCAACAAACTTCCACACCTATTCTTTGCTCTAGAAAGCTTAGAAAGAAAAGTATCGCATTTAATGAAACCCTCGCACAATAAACTTATTGTCAAAGCGTGCCAATAAGTACTTTACAATAGGTATACCTAAGGCTTTACGCTCTTCGGAAAATAGGAAATTGCAACCTAAAGATCATAGCTCATTAGACCCACCTGGCATCCCGACTACCACCCAGATGTCAACCAGTTAACGTCGCGTAGTCAATAGTCGCGTCTCATAGATGTCATGCATGATGAAAAAGAAAATGAAAGAAGTAAGCGAAAAAGGAAAGCTTATTGGCTGCATGAAATGTTTAAAGAGAGAGAAAAAGAGGGCATGAACCACTTGCCCACGCGCGATCCATTCAAACCCCGCGCGTGGGTAACGCAAGGTAAGCGTGCCAGTAGCGGGTGGTCACCATGTATGTGGTCGGCCATCCGCGCCTGGTCAGCGTAATGTAGTGAGCGTATGTATACCCATTGTACTCCATACAAAGAAAGTCCAAACCACTCCAGGTGAGGCGGGGCTGGTCGGGTATCGAGTGGCTCTAATGAGCTATGAACTTAAGTCAAAATGATTCGGTAGGTAGGTAAAGCTTTTTTTGGTAAGTAACTGGATCAATGTTCGAACTTTGGCTCACTACTTTTGTCTTATCTATCCTGCAGGCCTAACATGCACGTAGAAATGATATTTCGCGAAGAGAGAGAGAGAGAGAAATATTGTCGATGTAGACTGATTTCTCGTTAACTCTTTTAAACTTCAAAATTTGAGAAAATGACGTCGCCACTCGCCATGTTAGAGTTCTTAGAGAAAAATAGAGAAAACAATTTTATCTCTGCTTTTGACGTAACGAGACGAATCATGGTGTATGTGGGCGCAATTGATATCCGTTTAATTTATATTAATTAATTGGGAGTATTGTTTTGATTTCCGTATCCTTTTATTTTAAATTAATTATTTAAAAGTATTGTTTCGACTTCCGTTTCCTTTTATTTATTAAAATTGGTTTAATCAAATTGACATTTGACTTTGACAGCGGGGGTACGCCATTTTGCGCGCCATCTTGAAATATTAGTATAAAAGGGCTGTTTCGACGATACGAATTCAGTCTCTGCCCAGAGACCACAGAGTACTATTTATATATAAGGGAATAGAGGACAATCTCGCTAGCCAAAAGTGGCAACAGATTACTGCTCAGTGGCGCCTCTGTATTCGGCGAACGGAACTAATACTCGTAATACATACCTACCGTAGATGCCTATATTGCTACTATATAATCTATAACCTACGTTTCTATAGTATCACTGCTATTTGTCTTTATGTAGCTCTAGGAAGGTAGGATTAGGCATTCAGATTAAATGATATTATTTTCTTAATTATTGCTTCACAATTTAACGTAAAGAAAAACTATCAATTAATCTGAATATAATTAAATAAAAGAAATTTGTTGATTTTTTCTTTATTTTCACATTAATCCAATTTTAATCACTCATTATATATAAGTAAACCCAACGAGGTATAATAAATATTACGAGTCTTGTTTCACAAAAACACTAGAGTCCTACTCAAAACACTGGAGTCCTGTCTCAAATACTGGAGTCTCTGTCTCAATTTTAATGCACCAACACAAACGTGGGTTCACTGGTTCGGAGGAGGTGGCTCAACTCAACAAACTTAGCGTGAAAAGCACCAAAAACAGACCAAAAAGTAATGAAAAAACACAACCAGAAAAGTAACACAACCAGCAGCGCAGCGGTTATTTTTCGGAGTATTTATAAATGTTGCCAGAGTTATATGGTCATTTCAACCATTTACTTCTAAAGCATAAAAATAAAGTCCGTATTATTTACATTTTGAAGCATAGAATGCATTTCTGAGGTACTTTGTTAGAAAAACAAATATATTTTATAGAGTTACAATATTTTTTACAATTAAAAAAAAATTAACTGAAGAATCTTCATGAAACTTAACTACTAATTTGGTAGAAAATTTAAACATGGGCTGCCTTGACCACAAAATAATCCGCCTAATTAATAGTGTCTTATTAATCATTGCACGTCGAGTATTTTCACTTGCTTTCTAATTTCTTAGCGTAATAGCTAAAGTAGCGCCATCTTTATCTCTCGTTCAGTACTTTTATATATAAAATACTACCAAATTCAAAATACGTTCCAAGTATGGCATTTTTAGACGCTCTGAATACTTATCAATTTTGTCGGATTATGACTGCCTTGTATACCAGACAATTTGTTCGAAGATTGATGACCCTGCCAGAGACTCATTCGACTAGTAGATGCCTTCGCGTCTAGGTCGTTCCATTTGATTGAGGGATTGCGATAGCAATCGCTCCCTAATCGAATAAATATTGTCAGTATTTCTTAAATTACTGTAAATGATAAATTAATACTCTGATAGTTTTGATAACTACCCTCATGTTTAGATATTGGTTTGATTAATTAATATTTTGATGTTTTGATAACTACCCTCACGTTCAGATGTTGTTTTGATTAATCAATACTTTGATATTTTTGATAACTACCCTCACGTTCAGATGGTGGTCTGTCTGTCGTGCTGTGGTTATTAGCTGAGTGGAAAGGGGTCGTTATTGGGGATGGTGGCGACGGCTTTAGGTAGGGTTTCAGCGTTTTAAGAGATGAGTTCTCTTAAAGCCTGATTAGTTTTGAGTAATAATTCCCGCTTCTGGTCCATCGCTAATAAATGTAAAAGAGGGGCTTTTGAGGGTACTTTGTCCGAACAATAAACATCCTATGTAATGAAACTATCTTTCCACGCTACCTACCCTCGTTGCGCAGCAAATGTGTCTGACTTTGCTGCCGACGAGGATACCTGCTCCGACAGCAGCGGTGGGATTCACCTCTCCCTTTTGAAGATCTTAATACTGTTTGATCATTATGTAGTTAAGGATGGACGAGCGATCATTTTGGGAAGTTAATCTTATTTGATTATTTTTTTTATCCACTTTTCCAACCTAAACATTTGATGATCACTATGCGTATCCTTTTTCCCGGTCTTGTCCTAAACATCCTTCCTTAAGCGCTGGCTGTTTGCCAAGCGTATCCTTTTTCCCGGTCTTAGTGTCGCGAAGCGCATATGCTATCGCGAAATACTTAGACCTTTGGTAAGGATAAGGTTGTATAAGTCTATGGTAGTATATGACATCGGAAATTTGTCGTTGGTTTGTAGTTTAAATATTTTCGGTTTTGAAACGTTCTTTTTTCTGATGGACATTTGTTGCATAGCAACGAGTTGTTTTTCTCGCATCCGAAGAAAATGGTGAAGTTGTGAGTTGTGCTACGAGGAGAAGATCTGATGAAAGCTAAGTATCTGAGGAGTATCTAGGTATCTGATAGCTAAGTACCTGATTATCTACGTGATTGATCTATGAGGTTCTTGAACCCTCATGGGTGAATTTCTGGATACTAACACATTTACTAGCCTCTGGGAGCGCGCTCTAGGGTTGTGTGTGAATTGGCAAGGGATGTGTAAGTGACGGTTTCAATGATGTTTAAATTGTGAGTAAATCATTATGGCTATTAAGAGCTGAGAACACATCAGACCCGATGAGATGAGATGAGATGACGTAGAGCCCTCGTGGAGGGGTGCTCCGAGGTGGTTTAGCCCTCGGAGGGGGGGCTCCGAGGAGGTTCGTGCGAATGGGGCCTTCGGGTAGATAGAGCCCGAAGAAGATTCATGTTTATGAATAAGAGACATTATGCCCTTGGGCATAGGGGGCCCAAGGAAGATTCGTGGGAACGAGAGAGAGAGAGAGAGGAGATATTATGCCCTTGGGTAAGGGGCCCAAGGAAGATTCGTGCGGACTTGAAGTACTCTTAGACATGGGGGGTCTAAGAGTATGGATCAGAAAGATCGGGTCCGATGGTGAGGTGAGATTAGATTCAGATGAGATTAGATTCCGATGGTCAGATGAGACTAGATTCCGAATGGGAAATGAGTTTGATTCCTTACACGTCCACGGCTGTAGATAACTAGAATAATAGACCAGATCTTAGGGCGTCACAAATGGTGATGTCATAGTTAATTTAATCATGCAGGTTACCGGTGCACTCCCGCAGCAGAGAGAGAGAGAGAATTAATCGGAGTAGAGCGGTGCGACAGAAGCCTTCTAGTTGATGGGCAGGTATGACTCCATTGGGATAGTTAATCAAATCGGCGACATTCTGTTCCACTAGACATCCTTATTTAATATCCATATACAAGCGGTTCAACCGTGTATAGCGCGTAGTTACCCTTAAATATATACCTAGAGAGAAAGCAGATAGTGGAGTAGAATGGCCTCGCCGACATGGTGGAGGTGCTGGGATAATTAGTAAAATGAACCAGAATCTTTAGCACATGGAGTCATACTAAGCTTAAATTATAATATAGTGTCTATTTGTTGCCTTCTTGTTGATTTGAATAAATAGAGGTGCTGCATTAGTTTCGCTACTCACCGCTGGAGGGAGCGTCAACGCAGTTTTCAACTTTAAATCGAAAGAAATGGCCCAAGTAAGTTGGTAGAATTGACTTCAGAGATACTAATGTCATAGAGCGTTCGAAGGTTTGAATTTGCGAACATTTGACCAATTTCCGATGTGTCATTTATTTTTAAATTGTTCTAAAGTCAGATGGTGGAATTTGGAACATTTGAAATTTGAATTCTATTACGCCATTTCAGTGTCAATTATATTGCTGATTGAGTATTGTGAAAGAAACATTGTTGTGAAAAAGAAATAGACATCTGAAAACAATTTAAGGTTGGAAATTATCCTATTTAATATAAAGGTACATTGCGTAAAGATGAAATTTTAAGAAAGAATATCAGTTCCTACATAGTGTTAATAATATTTTCAGAAGGAAATCATATCACTCAGTTTTAATAACTGAGACTGAAGTTCGACTAATTTACTGAATTTTTAACACAAAAAGTACATCTGGTGTGTTATCTTATATTTTTAGAATAGCTACCAATGCACTATAAAGCTATTATTTCGAATGTCTGAGTGTCTATCGAGTAAAAATTGATCTAAGAACTGAATACTTTCCTTTACCAATTAGAACTAGGAATATGGTCAACATAAGTAAACTTGAATACTTATTAAAAATGAAATTTGACGTCTAATGAAAGGGATTGCTAGACAAGATACATTTTGATGTTAAGGGTATATAATGAAAGTGTAATTGTTTAAGTGTTATTAAATTCAATTTGATTTAGTAATTATTGAATTCATAGAGTAACTTAATTTAAGGCTTATCCAATTAAGGATTCAGGGCCTATCTACAAGTATGTGGAGGATTATAGTTATATTTTTATATGGAGAAAACAATCTTTAAATTATTAAGTTAAGATTTTACTTCGAAAGGAGTCTTAAAGTATATAGACACATGATAATAGATACTAGAGTCCTATGTACCAAACTCAAGGGTTGATGACCCTATTGAAGGTTAGAATTTTATTTGATCTGGGTAATTTTGTAACTTCAAGCAAATATAGTTATTCTTTAAAGAGGTTGGGACTTTAATTATAGCTAAATTAGTGAGAATATACATAGAGTATGTTCAAAATAATTTTGAAGGAAATTCTATGGTATTAGTTTGACCCAATAATAAGTTTTAATCTCATGAACGTTATTATGAATTTCAATTCTTTTACCTTTCAATTATTATTATAGTGCGAGCTATTTGTATAATGGAAAGGTATCTTAATGTTAAATCTGTACTCATGGTTTAGGTATTCTCTGCATTTGGTGGTAAATAATGGTTGGATAAACTGATGATTAGTATAAGAGCAAGTTACTTGTTTAGCAAGCGAATTATACAACTGGTTAGATTGAAATAACTCTCTAAAAATCTTAATGGAAAATTAGACTGGGAATGCTCATTCTTTATTTGTGTGGGATTATTAACATCCGAGTTTGGCATATACACTATAATGATATATTTCGAAGTTAGTCTCTATACTTTAAATTAAATAGAGCAAGTATATGAATCATAAAGAAGTGTTCAAAGATATAAGGATAATTAAACTAGAAGTAGTATTTCCACAGAGATCCATAGATTTAGAGACAGATATTTACATCCATGTGATAAGGCGTTAGGTATTGTTCAAATATAATGTCTGATTACAGAAAATTCATCATGGATGATTTATTGCTAAAAAGGCTAAGACTACTTATTACCCAAATAGAAACTCACTCGAATCAGGCTGTAAATCTCGGCTCTTTGAATGCTAACCTAATCCACGATGCAGAAGTAAACAAGACAAAATTAAAAAATCTTTTGACGAGATTCGAAAATGATTTAATAAATTATTTTAAATTGGTAAATGATCCTGCAGCTGACGAGATAAGTGAAATGAGTGAAATACAGCTGAAAGCTGAGGAAAATCTAGCGGAGCTAGAAGTGAAATTAAAATTATTTCAGAGCAGTTCAGAAACTCCATCGACGCATAAGGGGAAGGATGCAATAACATCATGCCGTTTACCTAAATTAAATTTACCTGAATTTGAGGGTGATATTTTGAACTGGCATCAATTTTGGGATCAATTTCAATCAAATATTCATAACAGAAACATAGCAGATGTAGACAAATTGCTATACCTTAAGTCTTCATTAAAGGGAGAAGCTAGAAAAGCCATTGAGGGTCTAGATACAACAAACAAGAATTACAACATAGCTATTAAAACTCTTACAGAAAGATATGGCAAAAGTTCTCATTTAATTGATGCACATTATTCAGCGTTATCTAAGGTGGTGACTGCAGACTCTACGATAACGTCATGTCGTAAATCATTTAATGAAATGGAAAAACATTTACGGGTTTTGGAATCATTAGGAGAAGACGTGAATCACAATCATCTACGGCATATTATATTCAGTAAATTTCCAGAGGATCTTATCTATGAGTTAAAATTAAAAACCAAAGACGACTCTATAAATGAGATAAGGCAAGAATTAGAGAAAATACTTACAGCAAAGGAAGACGCTAATAGGATCACTCAAGGAAATAGTGCGGAAGGAGTTGGAACTATACAGTAGAAACTCTACATGTAACCCAAGAAAATCAGAGATATAAGCATAGCAGGGGAGAGAAGCGACCTAGAAGCGAATTCAGAAGGAATGATTGGGGTATGCAAGCTGATAATTTAAAACCTCCAAGTTTTAGAAAGAGACAGTACCTACAAAGAGGAGGACAGTGGGGACAGAGGAGAAATACAACATTCGGAGGAGGTAATAGGTTGGAAGATGGAGCTCGCGGGAAGAGGATGAAACCTTACTGTATGTTTTGTAAGGGTGATCATTTCTCTGATCTATGTAAAAAATACGGAACATACCAGGAACGTATTGCGCTGATGAAAGACAGATGCTATAAATGTCTTAAAGGTGGTCACAGGGTTCGGCAGTGTCAGCATAATAAACCTTGTTATTTTTGTAAAAAACATGAACACCACAGCGCACTGTGTAAGGAGAAGTTTCAGTCTGGATCAGAGAGCGCGACTCTAACAACGATGGATAGAGAATGACATACGGCTCTTCAAACAGCTGTAGTAACAGCCCGGGGGAAAGGTGAGACGTCTAATCAAATATCATGCCGTATACTATTCGATTCAGGCTCCCAAAGATCTTACATCACCCGAAAGATTGCAAAGAAATTAAAATTGTCTACAGAAAAGGATGAAAGTTTATCGGTTTATACTTTTGGTTCAAAGAGTCCTCAAGAATTTAATAGTCCAGTTGTTCAATTGGAGTTACAAACTAAATCTAAAAATTGGAAGAGTGTTTATGCAAACGTCGTACCTATGATTTCAAAAGGTGTACCGTATGTAGTTGAACTTGACAATTGGAAGAATAAACTGAAACTTGCAGACGATGGGTCTTTGAAAGATCAAGTTGATATTCTTATAGGGAATGATTATTACTACTCGTTTCTTTGCTTAGAAAGAATATGGATAAGGGAAGATTTATATTTAATTGATTCAGAGTTTGGATGGATACTTTCGGGTCAAATTCCGCATGAGAGTAAAGAAGGAGAACATATGTCAGTTGTTACCTACTTTCAAACAGAGATTGATTTCAGATTAAGCAAACCTGACATGCCACTAGATTTAGGAAGTATAACATTCCTTTGGGAACTGGAGTCAATCGGTATAACCGATTCACCTAAGATTACTAGAGAAGAAGAGGCTATAAATAAATTTAATGAAACGACAAAATTAATAGATGGTAGATATTATGTTAGTTGGCCGTGGAATGAATATCCTCCAGCACTAACACCTAATTATGGATTGGCATATGGTCGTTTAGTAAATTTGGTTAAACGATTAGATAAAGAAACTTTGAGATGTTATGATAATACTATACAGGAACAAATATCGAAGGGAATAGTCGAAACAGTGTTAAGTAAGACACATGTGAACCATCCAGTACATTATTTACCGCACCATTGTGTTGCTCAAAAGGGTAAACCAATTAGAATTGTTTATGATGCTTCATCGAAAATTAAAAATAGTAAAAGTTTAAATGAATGCCTTTATTGCGGTCCGTTGATGTTAGAAGATTTGACAAGTATAATTATCAGATTTCGAAGCCATAATGTTGCTTTGTCAGCAGACGTAGAGAAAGCCTTCCTTCAGATAGGACTACATGAACAAGATCGCGATGTAACCAGATTTATTTGGTTGAAAGATGTAGAAAAACCACCGAGTGATGATAACATTGTTTGTTTACGGTTCCGTAGAGTCCCTTTCGGAGTTATATCAAGTCCATTTCTACTGAACGCGACGATTAAACATCATCTTTCTAAAGGAAATGAACGACTACAATTGGCTGCCAAAGACATATACGTTGATAACTTAGTAAGTGGAGTCCAAACACAAGGGGAGGCAATACAGTTCTATAAAGACGTGAAGAACGCCTTTTGTCAAATATCTATGAACCTTAGAGATTGGAGTTCAAATTCAAAACAATTTCTAGACAAGGTACCCGATAGTGTTAAGGAAGAAGTTGTGAAAATTTTAGGCTTAGATTGGAATGTAAAGGATGATACATTGCGCCTAAGATTCAAGATAGATACAGAGGCAAATTCGAAGCGTGAAGTTCTAAAAGTAATTGCTTCAGTATTCGATCCATGTGGGTTAGTAGTACCACAAATTTTGTCAGCTAAATTATTTCTCCAAAAGCTATGGCAGACCAAGGTTAAATGGGATATAAAACTTTCAAAGGAAAATCAGGTGGAATGGACGGAAATAAAGAAGGAATTAGAAACTATTAAAGAAATATCGGTACCCAGATGTTACATAAAGAACGTGAGAAATGAAGAATATCATTTGCAGTGTTTCACCGACGCATCACTTAAAGCATATGCTGCTGTTGTGTACGTGACACACGGGATTAAGAGAAGTTTTGTAATTGGGAAAACACGATTAGTCCCTATAAAAGATCAACAACACTTAAAAATCCCTCGATTGGAATTACTAGGAGTGTTGATAGGGTGTAGATTAATTAAGATGGTTTCAAAAGCATTTAACATGAAGGTAGGATGTCAAACGTTATGGACAGACAGTCAAATTGTCATAGAATGGTGTCAATCTGATAAATTGCTACCACCGTTTGTGGCTAGACGAGTTGAAGAAATTAGAAGTAATAGAGAACTTATGATTAAATATGTACCTTCAGAGTTAAACCCGGCGGATGTTGCGACTAGACCGATAAGTTCCAGGGAAGATAAAGAGAGATGGATTAAAGGTCCACAGTTTTTATCAGACTCCAATATTAGGACGTTTCCTATTAAGAATACGTCACAAACTTTTTTTCTTTCGACGCGGGAGGGTCTAACGAATACTTCTAATGGAGAAATTGTTGATTTAGAGAAAGAGAATAATTCCACAGAGAAGGATGTCGGTACTAGACATAATGAACCACTTAGTATTACAGAAGAAATAAGGAAGCTTCAAGCAGAGCATTTTGCACAGGAATTTGCTGGAAAAGAAACTGATTTAAGTCGTTGCCTTAAGTTATTTAAAGATGTTGATGGATTACTACGTTGCAAGGGACGTCTTCAGAATGCAGATCTGTCATTCGATAAACGGTACCCAATATTGATTCCTAAGGAATGTGATTTTACAATTAATTTGATAAAGAAGGTACACAATGATAATTACCATGTAGGAGCAAATCATACACTCAGCCTTATTAGACAATCCTATTGGATACCACAAGGCAAATCTCAAGTCCAGAAAGTAATAAGGAGATGTCCAAGTTGTGTTAAGCATGGAGCTGGTCCGTTTAAGTTACCAAATACTCCGGCACTTCCGGCAGAAAGAGTGAGTTATAGTGAACCATTTACTTTTGTGGGTGTGGACTATATGGGTCCGGTCCTTGTCAAGAATGGTCAGAAAAGATGGATTTGTTTGTTCACTTGTTTAGCGATAAGGGCTGTTTATTTAGAACTTGTGCAAGACCTTACAGCTGAAGAAGGTCTGTTAGCATTGAGAAGAATGATAGCGACCAGAAAGGTCCCTCAATTAATTACATCAGATAACGCAGCTCATTTCAAACTTATATCAGAAATTCTCTTGAAACAGTATTGTGTGGTTAACAAGATTAAATGGAGATTCATACCACAACTAGCACCTTGGTATGGTGGATTCTATGAGAGACTCGTTGGTTTAGTTAAGAATTGCATGAAACGCACATTAGCGAAACATATGCTTTCAGATAGTCAACTAACTACTGTTGTCAAGGAAATAGAAGCTGTATTAAATTCACGACCACTCACATGCGTTGATTCAGAGTTGGATATAATCTTGAGACCAATGGATTTTCTTACGCTTGGAAGTTGCATTACTTTAGAAGAATCAGTTGAAGATTGTATAGATAAAGGTACTACGATTAAGATCGAACTTGTAGAAAGTTGGAGAAGAGGTCTCATTATTTTAAGAGAATTTAAGGAGATGTTTGTGAACAGATACTTGTTAAGTCTTCGAGAAAGGTATCACCACTCGCTTAAGGAACCACGGGTCACTTCGAAGCTATCTCCAGCAATAGGACAAGTGGTTCAAATAAAAGGAGATAATAAGAATAGAGAAACCTGGAAAACAGGGAAAATTATTTCGTTAAAAACGGGAAGTGATGGTTTGTGCAGAGTAGCCATAATAAAAGTGGGAGATAAAGAGTTCACGAGGTCGATAGCACATCTATATCCTCTAGAAGCCCAAGAAACAGGAGGAGTGATAGACATACGATTTGAAAAGGAGGATACCTCGAGTGAATGTACTCCAGCAATTTTAATAGAGCCTTTAGACGAAAGTATAGAAAGACCAGCAATTATTTCAGAGGACACGGAACGTGAAAGGATCTTACCATTAGAACAAGTCGTCGAACTAACTCGGGATGATTCCGAGTGCGGAATTGTAGATCAAGAAATGAGAGAATTGGATAGAGAGGTTAGCGAGTCGGATAGGTCAGAGCCATTAGAGCGAGACAGTGAGATGGTTGAAGTAAGTCAAGGAACTAAAGTAAGGAGAGTTGCAGCCACTAAAGCTTTACAGAAAATCAAAGAGTGGACGAGCAACATGCTATGTCTGCTCTAGTTTTTGCTTCGGCCGGGAGTGTCGCGAAGCGCATATGCTATCGCGAAATACTTAGACCTTTGGTAAGGATAAGGTTGTATAAGTCTATGGTAGTATATGACATCGGAAATTTGTCGTTGGTTTGTAGTTTAAATATTTTCGGTTTTGAAACGTTCTTTTTTCTGATGGACATTTGTTGCATAGCAACGAGTTGTTTTTCTCGCATCCGAAGAAAATGGTGAAGTTGTGAGTTGTGCTACGAGGAGAAGATCTGATGAAAGCTAAGTATCTGAGGAGTATCTAGGTATCTGATAGCTAAGTACCTGATTATCTACGTGATTGATCTATGAGGTTCTTGAACCCTCATGGGTGAATTTCTGGATACTAACACATTTACTAGCCTCTGGGAGCGCGCTCTAGGGTTGTGTGTGAATTGGCAAGGGATGTGTAAGTGACGGTTTCAATGATGTTTAAATTGTGAGTAAATCATTATGGCTATTAAGAGCTGAGAACACATCAGACCCGATGAGATGAGATGAGATGACGTAGAGCCCTCGTGGAGGGGTGCTCCGAGGTGGTTTAGCCCTCGGAGGGGGGCTCCGAGGAGGTTCGTGCGAATGGGGCCTTCGGGTAGATAGAGCCCGAAGAAGATTCATGTTTATGAATAAGAGACATTATGCCCTTGGGCATAGGGGGCCCAAGGAAGATTCGTGGGAACGAGAGAGAGAGAGAGAGGAGATATTATGCCCTTGGGTAAGGGGCCCAAGGAAGATTCGTGCGGACTTGAAGTACTCTTAGACATGGGGGGTCTAAGAGTATGGATCAGAAAGATCTGGTCCGATGGTGAGGTGAGAATAGATTCAGATGAGATTAGATTCCGATGGTCAGATGAGACTAGATTCCGAATGGGAAATGAGTTTGATTCCTTACACGTCCACGGCTGTAGATAACTAGAATAATAGACCAGATCTTAGGGCGTCACAAATGGTGATGTCATAGTTAATTTAATCATGCAGGTTACCGGTGCACTCCCGCAGCAGAGAGAGAGAGAGAATTAATCGGAGTAGAGCGGTGCAACAGAAGCCTTCTAGTTGATGGGCAGGTATGACTCCATTGGGATAGTTAATCAAATCGGCGACATTCTGTTCCACTAGACATCCTTATTTAATATCCATATACAAGCGGTTCAACCGTGTATAGCGCGTAGTTACCCTTAAATATATACCTAGAGAGAAAGCAGATAGTGGAGTAGAATGGCCTCGCCGACACTTAGGGCTATATCCAAGGCGGGTGATGCCATGAAGTGATATGGCTAGATCCAAGGCGGGTGATGCCGATTAGTCCAAAACATCCTTCCTTAAGCGCCTGGCTCTGCTAAGCGTATCCTTTTTCCCGGTCTAAGGGCTATATCCCAGGTGGGTGTAATTATTTAAAAGTATTGTTTCGACTTCCGTTTCCTTTTATTTATTAAAATTGGTTTAATCAAATTGACATTTGACTTTGACAGCGGGGGTACGCCATTTTGCGCGCCATCTTGAAATATTAGTATAAAAGGGCTGTTTCGACGATACGAATTCAGTCTCTGCCCAGAGACTCATTCGACTAGTAGATGCCTTCGCGTCTAGGTCGTTCTATTTGATTGAGGGATTGCGATAGCAATCGCTCCCTAATCGAATAAATATTGTCAATATTTCTTAAATTACTGTAAATGATAAATTAATACTCTGATAGTTTTGATAACTACCCTCATGTTTAGATATTGGTTTGATTAATTAATATTTTGATGTTTTGATAACTACCTTCACGTTCAGATGTTGTTTTGATTAATCAATACTTTGATATTTTTGATAACTACCCTCACGTTCAGATGGTGGTTTGTCTGTCGTGCTGTGGTTATTAGCTGAGTGGAAAGGGGCCGTTATTGGGGATGGTGGCGACGGCTTTAGGTAGGGTTTCAGCGTTTTAAGAGATGAGTTCTCTTAAAGCCTGATTAGTTTTGAGTAATAATTCCCGCTTCTGGTCCATCGCTAATAAATGTAAAAGAGGGGCTTTTGAGGGTACTTTGTTCGAAGAATAAACATCCCAAGTAATGAATTGATCTTACCACGCTACCTACCCTCGTTGCGCAGCAAATGTGTCTGACTTTGCTGCCGACGAGGATACCTGCTTCGACATGTACAACCATGTTAGTTTCGATAGAGATATAGAGATAATACGAGAAAGGGGTAAACAAAATTTTCTTGCGCGTGCATGCTAGGGCCTGCTGGAAAACCATAGTATGTAATATCCGCCAGTCATAATGCGTATCTCCACAGATTAGGAATTAGTTCCCTAATCTGTGCGTATCTCATTGGACATACCAAATAACGTCCTCCCGACCGAATCGGACGCCGGCAACCGCCTCAGAGATTAGCCATCGCGCGGGAGATATTATAGTGTACAAGTGTGTGCGCAACGGGTGCACTCTCTATTCCCTCACTTTCATAGTCCGATGGGACGGAAATCTGATACGACCGGAGAGAGATCAGGCGCAGGACTAATGCGATGGCTTTGTAACGTTCTTTCCGAGGCACGGGGGCACGGAATATAATATAATACGGGGGTGACACACCGCCTACAAACAACCGAGAAAACCCAATACATTTTATTGGCCCGACCCGGGAATCGATCCCGGGATCTTGTCATCCTACATATAGTCGAATATGCTACACTACACCAAGGACGCAGTTACTGGACGATGGACATACTATTTAGTAGTACACTATGCAAAGTAGAAATATCCGAAATACTACGAATCCAACATCTTCTTCTTCTTCTTTATCAACCGATAGACGTCCACTGCTGGACAAAGGTCTCTTGCATGGACTTCCACAGGTCTCGGTCTTGCGCCGCCTGGATCCAGCGGCTCCCTGCGACTCGTTTGATGTCGTCGGTCCACCTAGTGGGGGTCTGCCAACACTGCGCTTCCCGGTGCGGGGTTGCCACTCCAGCACCTTGGGATCATAACGACCATCAGCCCTTCGAACTATGTGCCCGCCCATTTCCACTTCAGTTTCGCGACTCGGTGAGCTATGTCGGTGACTTTGGTTCTCCTACGGATCTCCTCATTTCTGATTCGATCCCGCAGGGACACTCCGAGCATAGCTCTCTCCACCGCCCGTTGTGCGGTCCTGAGCCTACTTATGAGGCCCTTAGTTAGCGACTATGTCTCGGATCCGTAAGTCATCACTGGCAACACGCACTGTTCGAAGACTTTAGTCTTCAGGAACTGAGGAATCCGACATACCTACTTACAATTGCAAAGTAACGAATAATTGTCAAACTTTAATAGTATACGTATACGCTCATCACCATCGCTTATATATTTTTGCCTATGTATTACATAATCACTATTCAGAAATCCCTTCACGTCCCTTGAACCTACGAATATCGATCAACTAAATGTTGACCTATGACCTTTCCTCCCAGCGATTGAAATTTTCCGTCCCAATTCTGCCACATAGTTGTTGCGTCAGATATTTATATTTTACGCACACATTTATAGGCGCTCTAAAGGTACATAGCTAAATATAAATAACTATTAGCTACTTATATTAATTTACTGTTGCTTCATTGCTGCGTGACTGAAGGACAAACCAACAATCCAACAAACAAAACACTCACATTTTTATGGTTCCGTTTTTACGAACAGATTTTTATGAATTTTACGGACAGATAGCGTCGACCGTCTGTCTGTGTGTGTCAAAGCTCTTTTTCTCAGAAACGGCTTGATGTACTAAGTCGAAATTTATACTCTGCTCTATACTATATTATACTAAAGTTCAATGGTGTCTTCATGTTTTAAAAATTTCTAGTTTTTAGTTCAACTCTGTGATGAAATATTACGTGAAAATTGATGCAGTAGAATTCATGAAGAAGAATGCATTCCTGAGAAGTTCGTGGCCATATTCGGGGGTTCGATATTCACAGTAAGTAATGTATTAACGGAACCCTCAGTGCGCGAGTATGACTCGCACGCACTAGTAAGTATTTTGCAAGAATTTAATTTTGTAAGAAGCTAGCACGTACAGTTTTGGGCATAATGTTAATTGATATGTTACTTAAGTATTTTGGGAACAGAAACTATTGAAGATAAATTCAGACGTTGGCAATGGCATGTAAATCCAAAGCATGCAACCTGCCTGTCATACTTAAAACATTTTCCTACCTCGTAAAATATCGCTTCACAGCCGTTTTTAAAATGCACCCCTGTAATAAACACGCACCTTTTCATGTAATGTCGGCATGCTATACCTACAAAGGACCTATATATATCTAGTACTTAGTGGCGGCTATGGGAATGAAAGCACCTTCTATTGCTATCGTTAAGTACAAAGGTTAACGTAGCGAGGACCCCAATGCACGCGGCCACCCCCTGACCTTTAAGGCGGGCGGTAATCCCTCAGTATTACGCGACGTAGCTACCAAAGAAAGACTCGTAAATAGGTCTACCATAATTTTCTCCAAAAACAGGCGGACACTTCGAAAATCGAGCACTTATATAGGTACATAATACTTATTAGGATTCCGAAAAAAAAAACGGAACCCTTTCCCTAGTAGCAATTTGCGTTGGAAATTTTAATACATAGGTGCAATTTAGCCTGTAAGTTAGTTAAATAATTAAGATAGTGTACACTAGTTAACGTTCCATGTAATAGTATACAATAAAGAATTAATAAAATAATAAAATAAAATAATTTGCGTTGGCTGTTGGGCCTTTGTCCCTAGTTTGGTTGGTTAAATAACACTTGTCATTAAAATCGTGGCGCCAACCGTAGAAAATCAGGGTGTGGTTGGCCTTACGAAGAGACGTGGTCGTATCTAAGGATCGTTTCATTGTCTGTCTGTCCGTGTGTCAAGACCCTTTTTGCTCAGAAAAGTATTAAGGTACTTGGTCTGTTATGTTGTGAAAATTTCAAGGTTCTAGTTTAAGGCTTTAAGATGCGTGAAATAACCTTGAGAAACGGAGCCAGCGTAGACTTATTTCAACGTCACCGCCATCTAGCGGCTACGCTCGGTACTTGCTCGAGAACTCAGCAAGTACATGAGAGTACCTCAAAATATACCAACGATAAAGTAAATGTGCAGAGGGAACAGCGTTTTATGTTATCCTACCTAGTATGTTTGGGCCTCACTGAGATTGATGTCACGTGCAGGTATTAAGAGTCTCCATTGCTTTAGCTTCACCTAGTAGGCGCCATGTACCATAACGAGCTTGCAAGTAGTTTATAAGTTCGAGGTAATTAATTCTTTTTGTTGTTATTCTTACCTTAATTATTTTTTATAAGTCTTTTAAAATCATTGTATTCTTTGATAGTTTTTAGGGTTTCGTACCCAAAAGGTGCCAACCCTGTTTTATCAAAAATATTTATTTAGGTAATAAACAAAAAATCGGCCAAGTGCGAGTCAGGCCTCGCTCTTTTAGGGTTCCGTACATAATATGACCAAATCACTTTTTTAGGGTTCCGTATACCCAAAGGGTACCAACGGGACCCTATTACTAAGCCTACGCTGTCCGTCCGTCCGTCCGTCCGTCCGTCCGTCCGTCCGTCTGTCAGCGGGCTGTATCTCGTAAACCGTAATAGATAGAGAGATGAAATTTTCACATATTATGTATTTCTATTGCCGCTATAACGACAAATAATAAAAATTAAATTAAATTAAAAAAATTAAATAAAAATATTTCCATGGGTACATGGAAATATTTTCATTTAATTTTATTTAACGGAACCCTAAAAGAGCGAGGCCCGACTCGCACTTGGCCGATTTTTAAAACTAGATACACATTTAGATAACTTAGTTCTGAGTTAGTATTAAATTAGGAAGCAGTGTTAGCCTAGTGGTTAGGACTGTGGTCTCCTATTCGGGGGGGTCGCAGGTTCGATCCCGGGTACGCACCTCTGACTTTTCGGAGTCAAGTGCGTTTAAGCAATTAACTATCACTTGCTTCAACGGTGAAGGAAAACATCGTGAGGAAACCTGCACATCTGAGAGTTCTTCATAATGTTCTCGAAGGTGTGTGAAGTCCACCAATTCGCATTGGGCCGGCGTGGTAGACTATGGCCTATAACCCTTCTCTGAGAGGAGACCTGCGCTCAGTAGTGAGCCGTTGATGGGTTGCTAATGATGAAATGATGATGATGATTAAATTAGGATATGGGAAAAGAATGCTCGTTTGTTTTGGTCACAACTTTGAAGGCCCCTATTTCTTCATTTTTGAAGCTTTTCCATGCATGGGAGCCCCCTTTATTTTTTAATTTAATTTTATTTTTATTATTTGTTGTTATAGCGGAAATAAAAATACACACTGTGAAAATTTCAACTATGTATTACTGTTTACGAGATATTATAGTCCAGTAAAAAGTTAAATGAAACCATGATCTG
This sequence comes from Oeneis ivallda, assembly GCA_029955525.1. NCBI lineage: Eukaryota > Metazoa > Arthropoda > Insecta > Lepidoptera > Nymphalidae > Oeneis > Oeneis ivallda. The sequence goes on from JARPMR010000014.1 coordinate 8,038,141, forward strand.
ACCAGTTTTGGCGCAATGAGTAAAAATGTGTTCATTAATACTTAAATAAAGATATTATGAAAGAAATTTTGATTTAAATTTAGGGGAAAGGGATGAAAAAAATAAAAAAGGGGTTGAAAAATGCCTTTTTTTTTAAATAACTTAATAACGGTAGGAAATAGAAAAAAAAGTTTCAAGTAAAAGTTGTAGAGAAAAAAATTCTACACAAAAAAGTTCCTTTTCATTTTTTTGTTATCTGCTTTAGTTTAGCTGCAAAAAATAAAAATTAAATTTGCTTTGTAATTAATTATAAAGATGTATAAAGGCGGGAAACATAGTGCCTATCTCAATTAATTAAGTTTTGAATAACGGTAGTACAGTCAAATTAATAAGGTATTTTTTCGAAATAGAAGATACTTCCGAACATTATCCAACAGTTTTCAAAATCGGTCATCGTAGCTATTAAAACTCTAACCTGCGTGATGTCAGATTTCAGATTGAAACTTTTTCGCTTTCTATATTAAAAAGTTAGACTTTAGACTGTTTGACTTTAATTTGTTTTTGACCAATTTTAAAAAAAGAGGAGGTTCTCAATTCGCTCGCTGAGTCTTCTATTGCAAACTTCAAAAATCTAGATACTCTGATACAAAAATATAGGCCAATTATTTATACCTTTCATCCCATTGTTTATGACAATGGAGATTGGGAAATAATTTGTTAGTTAACAATTGAATAACATTTTGAAAAATGGTGGTTAAACTTTTGTTTCTCCAGGGCTCGATTCTTTCAAGTGTTAAGAAGATACTAGAAGTTTTTCAAATTTTTAAAATCACATCTTATGTTATAAAAAAATATTTTTATTGCTGAACTCTCTTTAGCGGGGGCGCGCGCATGCTGTAACAGCCGCGCGGAGCCCTATTTTTAACGTCAAATTAAAATTATAAATAATGGAGATAGAATCCCGGGACTTGGGACTTTTTTATTGGAAATTTCCTCCTCTTAACGAGCTTTTTTCAAAATTGCTTAAATGTCAATATTTTTCGAGTTATTAACAAAAAATCGGCCAAGTGCGAGTCGGGCCTCGCTCTTTTAGGGTTCCGTTAAAAAAATTAAATTAAAATATTTTCATGTACCCATGGAAACATTTTAATTTAATTTTTTTAATTTAATTTAATTTTTATTATTTGTTGTTATAGCGGCAATAGAAATACATAATATGTGAAAATTTCATCTGTTTATCTATTAAGGTTTACGAGATACAGCCCGCTGACAGACGGACGGACGGACGGACGGACGGACGGACGGACGGACGGACGGACGGACGGACGGACAGCGTAGGCTTAGTAATATGGTCCCGTTGGTACCCTTTGGGTACGGAACCCTAAAAACGAAATATTTTTTTTTTATTTTTTTTATTATAACATATTTTTTATTATGACATTTTGACTTTATACAGTATACTACATTAAACCAATTTTTTATTAAATCATTTTTTTTCATCTTATTTTGTTAATAACAATTGCAATTTTTTACCTGCACCAAAATCCTTCAAAAACATTTTTCTAGAGGTGATTCCGACTCGAATGAGCCATCGCTCATATTTTTAGGACCTTTATCTCTATTTTTCACGTTTTTGAACTTGTTGACTAGACTAATACGTAGGTATGTATTTACGAATTCAAATAAATATTGACGAATTTCAAAACATAACATTGACATAACATTTGACGACCTCCCTGGCTCAGTGGTGAGCTGTGTTGTCTTAAACTGGGAGGTCTCGGGTTCGATTCCCGGCGGGGTCAATTTTGGAATTTATAATTTCTGAATTGTCTCTGGTCTGGTCTGGCGGGAGGCTTTGGCCGTGGCTAGTTACCACCCTACTGTCAAAGACGTGCCGCCAAGCGATTTAGCGTTCCGGCACGATGGCGTGTAGAAACCAATTAGGGGTATGGGTTGAATATTCACTGCCATACCCCTTCGAAGTTAGCCCGCTACCATCTTAGACTGCATCGTCACTTACCATCAGGTGAGATCGCAGTCAAGGACTAGCTTGTCATCGAATAAAAAAAACACTTCGGCGATGAAACTTGACAACATAATAGTGCTGTCAATAAAGAGAACAATTAGTTCAGTTTCTACACTTTTTTGCCAAGTTGTACGAAATTAAAAATCACATCAGTGTGAATTTGCAGTACACATGAGGCGTAATCGACCGAGCGAAGCGAAGGTCTTTGAGTCTACTTGAGTGAATTTGCACTTGTCCGTCCGTCCGTCCGTCCGTCCGTCCGTCCGTCCGTCCGTCCGTCCGTCTGTCAGAGCCTTATAACTTCTAAATTACTGAACGTAATTACTTCAATTTGAGATATAATATGTAAACCGATGGCCTCCAGCCGAAAATGGCTTAAAAATTTATAAAAATCTTTATTTCAGGGGGGCTCTCATAGAAGCGAATGCGAAACAAAAAAAAAATTTTTGCATTTCATAGAGTTACAGTACCTCATTTTAAAGATAATTTGGAACAGAGTACAAAAGTATTTTTTTTTTAATTTTTTTCCTAAAATTGACGAAATGGGGGGCTTTCAAAGTGGAGATTATATTTGACCTCACAACGGAATAACCATTGAGAGCTGTTCCTTGAAAGTTTTATAATTTTAGCGTAATATCATGTACTTGAACAACAAATACTAAAATTAGATAAATGTAATAAGGAAACTAAATTATTTAACTTTTAATGAGCAGCAACAACAGAACTTCACAATGATGTCAATAGATGGCGCTCTCATCTCATTTAAAGCAAATGCAGCTATATGTAACATATTATCATTCAATTAAAATTATTATTTAGTCATTTAGCAAACATCAATAAAACTTCACGTTGCAGTTTGTTTTTACATGTTTTCTGATCGTGTCGATAGTTGACGCTGTGTACAAGTAATTTAATTTGAATGTTCCAAAAAACTATACCTAAGTTTGATTGAGGCCTTGAGGATTTCACTATAACAGTTCCCTAACCTTTACGGGCTACCTATGTTAAGTTAGTTGACACTTTCTGTCAACTTCGTTATTACGAACCTCTACGGGACAACTAAAGGTGAAAATGACATTGGGATGTTAGGATTGTATTTAGGGGCTACAAAGGGGATGATTTAGGTATGGTTGGTGAAAACGGGCATAATAATAATGTCAATTTTGATCGTCATGTATCTATTGAATGAATAAGTAATAATGGGAAACCGTTACCGCGAGGTCTCAGTTCGGAGCGAACCACTAGTATAAAATAAAGAGAACAATTAGTTCAGTTTCTACACTTTTTTGCCAAGTTGTACGAAATTAAAAATCACATCAGTGTGAATTTGCAGTACGCAGGAGGCGTAATATAAAATAAAGAGAACAATTAGTTCAGTTTCTACACTTTTTTGCCAAGTTGTACGAAGTTAAAAATCACATCAGTGTGAATTTGCAGTACGCATGAGGCGTAATATAAAATAAAGAGAACAATTAGTTCAGTTTCTACACTTTTTTGCCAAGTTGTACGAAATTAAAAATCCCATCAGTGTGAATTTGCAGTACGCAGGAGGCGTAATATAAAATAAAGAGAACAATTAGTTCAGTTTCTACACTTTTTTGCCAAGTTGTACGAAATTAAAAATTACAGCAGTGTGAATTTGCAGTACGCATGAGGCGTAATATAAAATTCGATCCGTAGTCAACCCAAGTCAGTTGACTTGGGTTGACTACGGATAGAAAAATACCTGAAAAATACGGAGGTATGACAAAATACGAATTTCATACCATATCAAAATACTTAAGTATATGAGACGTGTCCATGCTTAAAACTAAGTATACAAAAGTCATGCGTTTCATCAAACTATTGTCAGGTTTTGTGCTGTGCAACTCAATCATATTTTTGTATCAGAGTATCTAGATTTTTGAAGTTTGCAATAGAAGACTCAGCGAGCGAGCCCCACACAAATGAAGTTTGATTCTTATTTGATTATGTTATCGAATTCTGTTTGTAACTCTGGAAACTAGTATGTTTGTAGTTTTATTTGTAAAGTATAATAAATGGCCAATTGCGTGTCGGGCCACGCGCAGTGTAGGGTTCCGTAGTTGCCAGTCACAATATTATGCGTATAATTTTAGGCCTATATTGTACACACTTCTAAGTAGAAGTGTGTAAAATATAGGCCTAAAATTAGGCCGATCACTGCCGCTATAATCTATACTAAAAAATACTTTTTAAAAAACCGACTTCAGACGCCCGCGCCACTACAAAGTATATAATTTATTGTTGTTATTGTAAAAAGCGCTCGACCGATTTCGATAAAATTTAAATGGGACCACCTGGGAAGTATACCCTTTGAAACAAAAAAAAGAATTTTGCAAATCGGTTCAGGTGTCTTCGAGTAATCGGTGAACATACACAAAAAAAAGGATTCCGACGAATTGAGAACCTCCTCCTTTTTTTAAATTGGTTAAAAACAAATTAAAGTCAAACAGTCTAAAGTCTAACTTTTTAATATAGAAAGCGAAAAAGTTTCAATCTGAAATCTGACATCACGCAGGTTAGAGTTTTAATAGCTACGATGACCGATTTTGAAAACTGTTGGATGATGTTCGGAAGTATCTTCTATTTCAAAAAAATCGGCCAAGTGCGAGTCGGGCCTCGCTCATTTAGGGTTCCGTTAAAAAAAAATACATAAAAATATTTCCATGTACCCATGGAAATATTTTATTTAATTTTTTAATTTAATTTAATTTTTATTATTTGTTGTTGTAGCGGCAATAGAAATACACAATCTGTGAAAATTTCAACTGTCTACCTATTACGGTTACCGAGATACAGCCCGCTGACAGACGGACGGACGGAAGGACGGACGGACGGAAGGACGGACGGACAGCGTAGGCTTAGTAATAGGGTCCCGTTGGTACTCTTTGGGTACGGAACCCTAAAAATACCTTATTAATTTGACTGTACTACCGTTATTCAAAGCTTAATTAATTGATAGGATAGGCACTATGTTTCCCGCCTTTATACATCTTTATAATTAATTACAATGCAAATTTAATTTTTATTTTTTGCAGCTAAACTAAAGCAGATAGCAAAAAAAAATCGGCCAAGTGCGAGTCGGGCCTCGCTCTTTTAGGGTTCCGTTAAAAAAAAATTAAAGAAAAATATTTCCATGTACCCATGGAAATATTTTAATTTAATTTTTTTAATTTAATTTAATTTTTATTATTTGCTGTTATAGCGGCAATAGAAATACATAATATGTGAAAATTTCATCTGTCTATCTATTACGGTTTACGAGATACAGCCCGCTAACAGACGGACGGACGGACGGACGGACGGACGGACGGATGGACGGACGGACAGCGTAGGCTTAGTAATAGGGTCCCGTTCGTACCCTTTGGGTACGGAACCCTAAAAATGAAGTGGAACTTTTTTGTGTAAAATTTTTTTCTCTACTACTTTTACTTGAAACTGTTTTTTCTTTTTCCTACCGTTATTAAGTTATTTAAAAAAAAGGCATTTTTCAACCCTTTTTTTATTTTTTTCATCCCTTTCCCCTAAATTTAAATCAAAATTTCTTTTATAATATCATTATTTAAGTATTAATGAACACATTTGTACTCATTGCGCCAAAGCTGGTCAGATCATGGTTTCATTTAACTTTTTACTGGACTAAATAGCACAATTTTATTTATTTACCTTATTTAAGGTTAGTGCCAATTAAGATAGACCTCTAAATTGTATGAGCGCCCATACAACTCGGAGGACTATCTTAATTGGCTTCTATTATTTATGTATGGGGACACCCTTTAAAATTCAACTTTTTTATTTTTTGTAATTTTTCCTTTATTTGTGCTGGTAGACCTTGCATTTTGTCAAATTTTGTGATTCTAGGTCAACGAGAACTACCATATAGGTTTTCGACCCAAAACCTATAGAGTATAGGTACTTCCGGTTGACCAAGAATTGTCAATTTTGGTTAAAAGCAAGGTAAGACCTATGGTATGGGTATAGTTGAGGACCTGGAGGGTGACATAGGCTACTTTTTATCCCAGAAAATCAAAGAGTTCCCAAGGGAGTTCAAAAACTAAATCCACGCGGACGAAGTCGCGGGCATCAGCTAGTTAAATAATAATTATATATATACTTCTAATAATCCATTTAGTGTCAAAGTAAAATAATCCTTGATTGTATTGATAAAAAGTCACAAATTCAGTAAGTACAACCGATTATGGAGAGTTATGGAGCGTATCATACATAGGTAAATGTATAAGAATGCATACACGAAATTGAGCTCTAATTCAATGCTGTTATGGTTTATTTTACTTTGACTCTAATGACATCGAATACGATTACCATCAATCGCTTAACTATAGACAATTGGACCTGTTACAGTTTTATTATAAGTAGGTATAGATAATACTAGCTGATGCCCGCGACTTTGTCCGCGTGGATTTAGTTTTTAAAGTCCCTCGGGAACTCCTTGATTTTCCGGGATAAAAAGTAGCCTAGATGTTGACCCAATTAATAAGTTACCACGGTATAAAATTTTGTAGAAATCTGTGCGGTAGTTTTTACGTGAAAGAAGGACAAACAAACATACAAAAATTAAATACAAATCTGTTTTGGGCTCAGTATCGATAGTAAAGCATCCCCCAATTAAAATTTTCAAAATATATTAAATGTACCTACAGAAATCTTCCAGTTACAGTTTTATTATATGTATAGATTAATTTATAAAAACTAGTTATTTTATGTTAATAAGAGTGAATTGCGAATGTCAACCCCTATCTATATTAAAAATCTCGAGTCACGAAGTATGTTCGGGATAAACTTGAAAACTACTACGCCGATTTTGATCAAACTTCGTAACTATCTGTAATTTGGTCCAACTTCTCGGACGAAGTCGCGAACATATAAGCTAGTTATTACATGATGTCCTCCCGACCGAATCCGATCACGGCGGCCAACCTCCTATGCTAAAACGTCGCCTTAGAGGTCAGCCATCTGCGCGGGAGATATTATAGTGCAGAAGTGTGTGCGCAACCACAGGTGCACTCTCTATTCCCTCACTCTCATAGTCCGATGGTACGGAAATCCGACACGACCGGAGAGAGATCAGGCGCAGGACCGACGGTTTTACGTGCTCTCCGAGGCACGGGGGTGACTAACCAGTAACCACCAACTTCCTAACTCCGGGCCAGTACTGAGAATTTCTTTGGCAGAAAAACGCAATACTTTTTTTTAACGGCCGCAGCCCGACCCGGGAATCGAACCCGGGATCTCGTCATCCGCAGTCGAACAAGCTGACCACTAGACCAACGAGGCAGTTAGTTATTACATGACGTGTTGTCCACAGTAGGTACCTACGTATATCATCTATACTTACCTCAAGCAATTTTTATCAACATGCCTATGTAATCGAAAAATAACAAATATAAAATATAGGTACTAAATATAAAGTGTAAGTAAATACTCACATATACATTTTTAATTCTCTTGCTCTTTTAACAAGATATTTTTTCTTATGTTTGGCATTTTTGACCTGCACTATTCACTATTTACAGTGTAAATATTTATAGTGTAAATTTTACACTATTCTTTGACCGATTAAAAAGTTAACTTATTTACAAAACACACACACACAACACACAACATATTAAATCTATGAATATAAAAATATGTACACATTAGTATAATCCCGGGAATCGAATCCGGGACCTCGTCATCTGTAGTCGAATTTGCTAACCACTAGACCACATCTTGTATAATACCTATACAACCACTAAATCACAAGATCTACGGTACCTACAGTCGACAGCTGTTCAATGGTACGAGTGAATTGCGAATGTCAACCCTATTGTTATAGGAATAAGGCACGTTGAAAGTCATACTGTCAGGCTTGACTTGATGTTTTGCTGTTATCCACTGTTATGTAGGTATCTACCTCAAACTTAGACCATTCAAAAAATATGGTCTAAGACCTCAAGCAATTTTTATCAACATGCATATCATCATCATCACCATCATCATCATCATCATCAGCAACCCATCAACGACTCACTACTGAGCGCAGGTCTCCTTTTAGATGAGGGTTAAATAATAGAATAGAAATGCTTTTTATTCAAATAAACTTTTATACAAGTATTTTTGAATCGTCGATGATTCTACCGCTCGCGCTGGTTTGAAATGCCCTTCCTGCCGAGAAGAACCAGCAAGAAACTCGGCAGTTGCTCTTTTCAAAACAAGTTTACAATATAATAGATATTATGCTATGTTTGCACTGTTTCCACAATGAGGGGAAGTTCCACAAAAGCATTCCTATAATTCAACACATGTTAAGACGGGCAGACAGAAAGTAGCCCCATTCCCGCCGGTGGCACCCGTTCACGGGCATGACGCATGACCCAGGCATTGCTTCAGGCCATAATCCACCCAATGCGAATTGGTGGATTACACATACCTTCGAGAACATTATGGAGAACTCTCAGGTGTGCAGGAGTGCAGGATTCCTCACGATGATTTTAATTGCTTAAATGCACATTACTCCGAAAAATCAATGGTGCCCGGGATCGAACCTGCGACCTCCCGAATAGGAGACCACAGTTCTAACCGCTAGGCTATCACTGCTTACATTATTATGCCTAGCATAGGTAATAATCGAAAAAATAACATATTACACTAACTAAAAATTGTAGGTAAATATTCACCAATACATTTTTAATTGTCCACCTGTTTGGCATTTTCGAATTCACTATTCTTTGATTATTTAAGAAGTTTATAAAAGTTTATGTATTTACAAAAAAATATTTACAGTTACTGACTTAAAGATTTTATCTAAACTAAGTAAATCTATAAATATAAATATTTAGAAATTGGTATAAACTCCTTAAAAGCTAAAATTAATTTCAACGAAGTCGCTGCAAAACCGATGCGCGGTCTTCCCTCCGCAACGTCCCGGCAGGGACTGTGGATGGGGCTCGCGAGTGTTTATCAGCTCGGATTTAGTTGAATTTCAGGTTAATATTACTATACACGATTGTAATGCGGCGTAAAAATAAAGTTAAATAGCGAAAAGATTCATATTTTTAATACCTTTTTTTGTGTGCAAGAACGAATTAAAAAGCTAGCGCGCTTTTGGAGAAGTTATGCAAATTATGTCAAAAATAGGTACTCTTTGGGGTTTTTTTTACAAGAGGGGGTTGACAAAAATAAACATTTTTAATAGCCAAAACAGTTATTGAATCTTTATCTTTCATTCTTTATTTTTTATTTACGGCTTAAATCAACAATTATGTTGATATGTTGAATTAAACAACCATGGAATTTAGACATTCACGCTTCTTAAGGCCTTAACTCAATGAAAAGTTACGGCTTTTCAAAGCATATTACCATTCACCAGTGACATTTTTGCTCGTTTTTGCCATCTAGGCGTTCTATCTTAAATGATTATAATTTTGTAATGTTATTTTAAAGTTTAAAACAAAAATTATGATGAAAAATTACATATTAGATGTAATTTTAAGTACCATTTTAAGCATGCATAATAATATTATAGTGACCCTACACTGCGCGTAGCCCGGTAGGAAATATTACTCGTCTATGGCGTAGCCTGACACGCATGTGATGGTTTATTCTTTTGAATATTATTATTAATTAATTTTATTAATTACATACGACACTATCAATATTAATTAATAAATATATCAATATATAATCAATATTAACTAAAAATAAATACTGAAATAAAAATAGTTTCGATAAAATACTCGCCCTAAAGTAAATAATAATGTATACTAAGCTAACCTAATTACTTTGTAAATGTAACTTTGCAATGCCCTGACGGGGCCTCATGTAATCTAACTATATAATTAAGTGTAAGTGGATACATGAATGCAAATAAATAAATAAATAAATAAATAAATAAATAAATAAATTGTTATACTTACTAGAGTTTTTGCCCGCAATTTCGTTAATGTGGAGATAGGGTTCCCTTTGATTTTTCCGGGTTTAAAAGTAGTCTATCTCACCTTTTTGTTACGCGAATAAAAAAAATAGATAGGTATTAGTAATATTAGGCACTTCATGATACATAATAATATCTTGATTGACGAGATTGGGCAAAAAACACAAAAGAGTATTTTCGGTTCAGCAGTGACACCAAAGTGAAAATGCCTGGCCCTGATCTAGCGTATACATTAATTGACTAAGCATCCAAATCTTTGCTACGGGTTTACAAATTACAGCGGTGTGAAGGCGTCATCTGGTCACTATTTGAGGAATCACATCGCCTTAGCAATGAATCTGACCCTTCCCAAAAGTCGTTTAAAAAAAATTATTGGTTGTCTGTAATGTCGGTTTACGGACAATGGTTTTACGTGATAACGTCATAAAGAAACATTGACGATGACTGGCGGGCGGCGGCGCGGTCACAAGCCAAAGCTTGGGCCGATCGTGCCTCTCTATCGCTTGTTCCGCGCTCTCGGTTGCACGTTCAGGCTTAGGCGGAACGTGACACTTTTTCGTGTGTGTGCAGCCGGTGTTCATCGATTTATAAGACGTTATCACGTCAAAAAATCTTAATTTCAACTTCAATAAAGTGAAATCCATTTCGAAGATGGTCGTGGGACGGTCCAGGTGAGGAGCGATCGCATGGGAAGCCTACTTCAGCATTTTCGAGTGCGGATTATCGTTTATTGCGAGCGCACCTGTCTAGCTAGACAGGCGCGCTGTACTGCTGACTGCAGGCGGGACATCTCGCCGCGGCGTGACGCGCGACGGCGCGACCGCGGCGCATGCGCTCTCGGCGCCTTCAAAAAATGAATGCTCGTTTCCCGCACTGTGGGTCGCACGCTCGACGCCGCTGCCGTGTTCGCGCGGCGTGACCAGACCGCGCCCGGAGTGCCAGTGCCTGCGGGGTGTGGTCGTGTGACGCCGATGCGGGAGGTGTGATGGAGCCAGCGAGGCCCGCGGGGCTCCGGCTGCGTCGGTGGCGCTGCTAGCGGCCGCGGCATGGCGCGCCGCGCCGCCCGCGCCCGCGCCCCCTCTCCCCAACCATGAGCGACCTGCAGGCCACCTTCGAGTTCTCCGTGGAACTGTACAAGTTCTACAATGTCGATCTCTTTCAGAGAGGGTAAGCACTGTGCAGCCCTAAAGGCCTAAACGGACGTTACTGATCTATATTAATAATAATAATTTCCTCCCGACCGAATCTCCACGGAGATTAGCCATCAGTGCGGAGGATGTTATAGTGCACAAGTGTGTGCGCAAACACAAATGCACTCTCTATTCCCTCACTCTCATATTGCGGTGGGACAAAAATCCGACTACCGGAGAGAGATCGGACGCAGGACCGACGGCTTTAGGTGCTTCGAGGCACGGGGATGACACACCGCCTACTTCCTAACGCCGGACAGCTGTTCTAGGTATACTCGGGTTATATCCACGATAAGAAATGATAACATTTTAACTCACGTATATCAGAAACACGGTGTTTCAGCTAGAGTTATTTTTAGAGCCGTAGGTATGGTAGGTAACGCTTCGCTAAATAGGTAACTTGTATTCAGTCGTGAATGTACATTGTACAAGCAGACTAATTAATTACTAATGGACGTAGGCCACCTACCTGTTCATTCAATTAATAGGTATGTTACTTACCTATAATTTTTACCTAACTGAAACATACCTTTTTGCAAATGAATTTTGCTAACTTATTTTATGTACCTACCTAAGTATCCTATTTTCGTAAAAATATTTATTTCATGGGAATACATACCTAGATATTATACCTACTATATTAGAATCTTTGTGATATAGCCTAGTACAAGTACTAGGTACTCTAGATATTACATTGGTGTTTCGTTTATTTACTTGTTAATAATCGTAGGTTTTTAATTTGTAACACAACTCTACTTTGATTCTGAACTTATGATAGGTATTTTAGGTCAATATCGCGGTTAGGTCTATATAGGTACTATAGGACTTATTATGGCTTTTAAAGGCTGTATTATTGACCAAAGCTAAAATATAGAATTTTTAAAGAAAATTAAGGGCCTGTATTACCACCTTCTGATAAGTGTCGGATAGCCTAACCGTAAATTTTGTCACTTTCTTACTTTATGTCAAGTGACAAAGACAAAATATGCGAATAAGCTATCCGAGTTCCGACACTTATCAGAAGGTGATGAAAATGGCCCTAAATATTAGTATTTATCTGCTAGTTTTAGGTTTTTACTTATACGAAAGTAGGTAAATGGTATTTGTAATTGTACCTATGCGATTCAATAGACGACGCATATAAGCCCTGTTAACCTTGTTAGCTGTTACATAATGAATAACTACCTACAATGTATCAAAACAATAAATAGTTCAATGCACTTCGAAGTTTCATGATGTATCATTGTAGGTATGTACCTACTACCGACAGATTTCTACTTATGACCGGTTTCAATAATAGCAGCCTGTTGACTCTTCGGCCTAACATCATATTCCTCGGCAAAGTAGCAGACTATCAGCCATTGGCTAAACATAGGGGATATCTTAATATTATTTATGTAGGGGCTGCGGTTTTCCTGGGAACTCGGTAGTTGAGTATTAATATTGCTTTTTAAATGTGTTTGTGTGTATGTGAGTGTGATTTGGATTTTTAAAACATTGCTAAGGTAAGGGCAGTAGACCAGTACTCACATAAATATTACTTACTTATGCTCACACACTTATGATAATAGCACATCCAGCAAAATTACTTACAGACTATAGTAAATAAATGATATTTCAGAAGCTAATTTAATTTAATCCCTTAATAATTCGGTCGATGCGGCTAAAATTGTCACTTTCTAGGATGATAGGTTAGGTATCAGTGTCTGTAATTTCAATTTGTTGAAAGACACTGAAAACAAAAAAATTGAGAGGTGTCAAGGGACACCCGGATGGAACGAAGTTCCTTTCGATTAATTAATTTGGCATTGTGTTCAATATTTTCACACTACAATATATCTCCGTAGCCTTGTGGTTTCTACAGTCGCTTAACAGTTAAAGGTCGATGGTTCGAATCCCAGCTCGACAGACTGAACTTTTTTATAACTTATTTTTAAGTTATAAAAAATTAGGGAAAATTTCCACATGTAGAAATTATTTAAAATAAAATTGAAAATAGAATACTCAGTCGGTCGAGCTGGGATTCGAACCATCGACCTTTAACTGTTTAGCGACTGTAGAAACCACAAGGCTACGGAGATCGAATATTGTAGTGTAAAAATATTGAACACAATGCCAAATTCACATTCAAAAAAGTGTCGGTTTCGAAAAAGTGTCGGTTCAATTTTGTCTTAATTTTTTCCGTCCAGCCCCCTTCCGCACCGCGCGATAAGGAACTACGTTCCAAAAAAAACACCTTTCTCCTATAAAATAAATTGGCTACGCCAGAAGAATCGCTTTGACCGCTTTGTCATGCTTTTATATTAAACTTCGCATACCTACTGGACTTTCGTTTCGCTTCACTCGCTAACTCCCCCTTCGCTCCATTTCCTTAGGGCTCGCTCCATTCAGGGCCTCCTTCGCAAACTTCACTTTAGGTATCAAGGCTCTAGACTGTTTGGAGCCGGGTTGCTAGGATTCTTTTATAGGTTCTATTCAATCTAATTAAAACGGTCCAACAGGCAACTTGAACCGATAAAACGTCACCTTTCTGCAATAACGGATTTTAGTTTTCCAGTGTATGCATACCTGAAATATGATTAGTTATTTTGCCTGAATTATTATTAATCGATGATATCAATAATATAGCACAATTAATTCATCATCAGTAAGTAGCGCTTTTTTGAGTAGCGCCAACGTTGCCTATCCTCGGCCTTTCGCATCCAATCGATGCCTGCCATTTTCTGGATGTCATCGCTCCATCTAGCCGGGGGGCGCCCTACACTCCGTTTGTCGAGACGCGGTCTCCACTCGAGGACCTTATAACCCCAGTGACCAATTAATATATATACCTCTTGAGAGACGATTTATGCACTGCGAATATGTTGGCAGAACTTTTTGTGAGCAGCATTTACGACCACAAATGAAGCAGAGAATTGGCAGCCTAGAGACACACTGCAGATACCTATGTCTCGTTAGCTTATCTTCGAGAACATGAAAGTAACCCCATAACGAACTCATCATATTATATCATTCTATCTTCTTCTTCTTCGACTAAGCGATATCCCACGGTGGTGGTATCACAGGTGGGGTGCGCTTTCCGGTTTAATTTGCCCACTTTGTGTTTGTGTATCTGATTTTTCAGTTCTCTCATATCGGCGCTTACGAGTTCAAGAATATAAATAAGTCTCTTAAGCTATTATAATATCATTTTATCATTCTCTACTAAGTAATTCATAAAATGAATCCAGCTGAATTAAAATTAAATTCTGTAGAAGTTTGTAAGAACATAATTATAGCGAAACATTATGATTATGACTCATTCTAGAGAACCGAGGACTTGTACCGAAGTATGTATAATATAAAGTAAGTACACGGTACATACTAAAAATTGGATAACATCCATGATTTGAGTAGATTACCCTGCGTTATAAATTATTCATGACGGCGGATCGGGCGATGTTAGTTGACAAGTCCTGAGGGCGTATTTTACTGTGCCATAGTGAAATAAATAAAAAGTTTACCTAATACCTACTCTATATTAGGCTACATTTCTCATCATCATCTAGTAATAAGAATAACCGTTTCTTTAGATATCTGTGCAACGTTTGGACAAAGGCTTAGACCTGAAATTACCTATACAAATAAGTCTTCTATCTATCTTCGGAAAAATTCGCGGAAAACTAGATTTTATGTACCTACCTGATTATTAAGTTCTCATGGAATTCACACAAAAATAAAAGGTCATTAAAACGGATGAAAAGATGATCCTAAAAACCCAAATAGGTAATAATAAAATAATAAAGCAAACGAAAAAATCACCTGACTGATAAAAAGAATTAAAAATAAAAAGTTATTAATAATAGCGTCGCTGTAGTTGGAAAATTAAAAAACTACACTTTTTGCGAAATCGACTATTGCATTTCCAGAAAGCTGCATCTTTCTGTAGTTCTAATTTTTGATTAACATCATTTAATAAAAATATATAAGAAATGACAGTAATACAAATATTTAACAACGAATGTTAAGTAGGTACTTAAGTAGTATTGGTACATTGTGTGATAGGATAGGTATTACTTAATTAACCCCTGGATACAAACAGTTTTGCTGCCCTGTTATTTGTTAGAGGATGCAATCAAAATTGCTTCTCGATAAAATAGGGCTATCACATTACGAACATTTTATGTAGGTGGGGCTTAGATTTTTTTCACTAGACTTGATAATCAATATTCCTTTGTGAATTCCTTTTGGATTCAGTTGTGTTGAAGTTATGTAGGAAGGTGCGAATTATAAAACGTCTATTTCTTCAAAATGAAAGTATTTCATACAAGAATATTTTATGGCAGAATATTTTGAAATTCACATCATAATCTATCTATTTTATACCCTGAGTACTAGTTGACGGAGTGACTAGTTGTACGGCTACTGGACGAATAAATTATATTTATTCGTACAGTTCTTCAATTTTTTTTGAAGACATTGTGTTCGTTATTTTCGCGGAACTATATCAGGAGCCTAGTGGCTTATGCAGTCGCCTAATAGTTAACAGTCGATGGTTCGAACCCCGGCTCGACAGACTGAATTTTCTATTTTCATTTTTATTTTTATTTTTTAAATTCCAAATGTAGAATTTTTTTTTTTAAATTAAGAATGAATTGGATGATTAGCTTGTTTTTTATTTGTCATTTTTTTTTAATTAGTTACACTGTAACACGTTGGGAGAACCACCAGACTGTGCAAAAACTAAAGTTAGGTTAGGTTAGGTTAGAACATAAAAGATTCCGGTGCCCGGCCGCAGGCCGGGCACTTAGGTTCTATTGGTTTGAAATGAAAAATTAATTTAGAGGGGTTTCTAAGCTTCCTCTACTCCTTTTCCCCTCTCCCACTATTTTTTTACCTTCACTCCTTCACTAAGCGAATTATGGCAAGACTAAAGGGGGGGCCCTCCCTCCCTCCCCCCACCCCTCCCCCAAATTCAGGTAGCACGATTCAAATATTTGACAAAAATTATATTAATAGATTCAGCCTATCTTTATTATCTTTATCAAGTGAACGATAATGGGACTCATGCTTCCCATCTTAGATATTGTCATGTTTTACAAGCCTAGGTGTAATTCAAAGAAGCACCAAATCCACACTTTCCTTTCTGCAGCTCTACAAAGCTAAGCCGATTTGCTCAGCGCAATCTATTTTTCCGTTACCCAAAGGACTTCTCATTTAATTGCTTTGCTGTAAGCAGTGCGGATTTAATTATTTCTCATTTCCTTCTTGTTGTTGTTGTGATTACCGTTGTATTATTACCGTTGTTATTATTATGGTGCACCGTGCTCATTTGATTGATTTATGAGCGTCTTCATACTCAAAATTAGTAGGTACCTACTATTTATTGGTGACAGGTTGCCAGAGATTTTTTTTTTATATTTTAGTTCCTATACAGGTATTACCGCAGGTTGTTGAAACTTTGATTGATCACTGTTAGTAAGAGCTTGATAAGCAGTGATAAGCTTGATAAGCAGAAGATTAAGCAGTGATAGCCCAGTGGTCAGGACTGTGGTTTCCTATTCGGGGGGTCGCAGGTTCGATCCCGGGTTTGCACGCACCTCTGACTTTTCGGAGTCAAGTGCGTTTAAGCAATTAAATATCACTTGCTTGAACGGTGAAGGAAAACATCGTGTGGAAACCTGCACATCTGAGAGTTCTTCATAATGTTCTCGAAGATGTGCGAAGTCCGCCAATTCGCATTGGGCCAACGTGGTGGACTATGGCCTATAACCCTTCTCTGAAAGGAGACCTGCGCTCAGTTGTGAGCCGTTGATGGGTTGCTGATGATGAGTAACAGCTTATGGCACAAATAAAAAATAATAATAAAATAATAAAAATAATTAAGTGGCACTCGGGGACTGCCGCGGTAAAACTATTGCATAGCATTTTTTATCAACTTATGCAATTATAATATTTATGCAATATATTTTTGCATAATAAAAATTATGCAAATAAATAATTAAAAAACCAACAAACAATAAAAGCGCACTGTCACTACTTCGCGAGTGAGATTCGAACCTGCGACGTCTAAAAAAAGCGGCCGCTCGCCCACTGCGCCAAACAGAGCTAAATGTGAACCTTTAAAATGTTGAACGCTTACTGAACGACGGTGTTAGGTTTATTTTCGTTACGGAATTTCTTTATTCGATCGCCGCGCTCAAACTGTTTGTCCTAGTTCAAAGCCCGCGATAAAAGCTATGCAAGAGCTTAAAATATAATCAAGGTACATTCGCAAAGTAAAGGTGTTCCACAGGAGGCGCCGAATGCAACGCTTTTAACAGTTGGTACTGAAAATGCGAATGACGACGAATCGACCGCATCAGCTGCGCTGAATAAATCTAAGAATGGGTTTCCACTTTCCACGGCTTGGTTCGCGGCCCACGCCCGCAGCGGTTGCGGGCCCGCGGCCTCCGCAGAATGCAGATTTGTATGGAAAATGAAGCCGCAATTTCCACGGCGCGGTTTGCGCCCGCGGCGGGCGCAGTAACAGCGGTACCGAAACCACTGCGGGCGCGGGGGCGAATTGCGCCGTGGAAACTCAGTCTTACTGCTGCAGCTATCTATATTCTATACTCACTCGCAGTTCGTTGCGCTTCACGACTCTTACTGAATAGGAAAGCCTCAGCTTAGTAGTAAGGACCGTATATTACTTATATGGTAGTCATAACAGATACAGAACAGTGGTTTTAATTTTTAGTGAATATTAATATGAATAATTACTTATAATCACCTTTCCGCTCCAAATGATGCGTAAAGCTTATTTGCGGCACAAAAAAGCAAGCAAACGATTTCAACCATAGTACCTCACGGATTTCCGTCTGTTTCTTAGCCGTTGAGCTATTTTAGGCTTCATAATTTAAAATAAAAAAAACCGGCCAAGTGCGAGTCGGACTCGCGCACCGAGGGTTCCGTACTCCAAAAGTAAAAGTAAAACGATAATATTATATTAATTTGCTTATTTATCGTTAACTTTGTTTGTAGAGGTTTATTGTTAATATAAAAAAAACTATGCTAGTTAGAGCGTTGGTTTTATTTTTCCTGTAAAATATACATAAACTTCTATTGACCATAATTATTTCAGATTTTTCGATTGGTAAACTTCGGAGATAAGGGGGGGGGGGGGGGGACGGTATTTTTTTCGACATTTTGGCCGATTACTCAAAAACTATTATATATAGAACCCTAAAAATTATTTTTAAAAAACCAGTTTGCACTCGCACCACTACAAAGTATGTATAATTTATTGTTGATTTTTTTAGAACTGCTCGACCAATTTCGATAAAATTTAAATGGGACAATGGACCTGGGAAGTATACCCTTTCAAACAAAAAAGATTTTTTAATACAGTTGCTCAAAAAGTGGCGTATTGCAGGGACGTATAGCGTTCGGGATGTGAGCTATTACACACTCGTGCTTTTTTTTTACCTTTCCCGAACTCGTGCGTTCTCTTTCCCAACTGTCAAAGTAAAGTCTATTAAAAAGAAAAACCAACCATGAAGTTTTTACTAAAAAAATTCATAGAAGTTTTTATAATTCATGCAAATACGTATATTTCTAAAAAGAACCTACTAATTTGTTTCAATATCAGATTTAATGATTTGATTGAATGAGTTTGGTTAGGTTTCATTTCATTTCATCTCATTAAATTTCATTTTCATTTCATATCAACAAAAAAATTCTACTGAAGACTTGGCTGTATGGGCATAGCCCTTTGCCTACCAGAATGGGTGAAGAAAAAAACTCTGCTTATATTCTATGGCTGGCGCCATTTTTCAGAAATTTTCTTTGCGAGTTTAGTTGTTTGTTGCACAAAATGAGTAATTTCGACCCTAGTTTTTTTGAATTAACACCACCGGAACTCAGTATAATTGCACAAAATGCTTCGGAGAACATTTTACCGGAAAAGTCAAAAAGTCGCTACATAGTTACATACGACGAATTTATTGCGTGGAGAGAAGAGAAAAAAGCAAATAGTTTTTCAGAAAATGTTATGTTGGCATACTTCTCCGAACTCGCAGCAAAATTAAAACCTTCTACGTTATGGTCGAGGTTTTCGATGATAAAAAGTATGCTGAAAATAAGGAACAACGTGGATACAAGTGAATACCCAAAATTAAATGCTTTCTTAAAACGACAATCAGACGGTTTTACAAGTAAAAAGTCGAAAATATTATCATCGAATGAAGTGGAAAGGTTTTTGAACGAAGCTCCCGATGATCGTTATTTAGCCACAAAGGTAATTTATTAATAAGTACTTATATTTTTCTTTAGTATTCAGTTTACGAAATCGCAAAATACAGTCAATACATTATTTAAAAAATATTAATCAAATCCCTTTTTTGTAGGTTGCTCTGATTTTTGGCGTTGTTGGAGCTTGCCGCAGAGAGGAGTTAGCCAATATTACTTTAAAAGATATTGAAGCCCATGGAGAAATGCTACTAATCAAGATTCCGAACACAAAAAATAAGATACCGAGAAGCTTTGTTGTTGAAGGAGATTTTCTTAGAATAGTGCAAAAATATATGAATCAGCGGTCCCAAAAAGGAAAAACCGACCGTTTTTTTCAAAATTACCAAAAAGGGAAGTGTACAGCTCAAGCAATCGGGATAAATAAATTTGGTAATATGCCAAAAGAAATAGCTACGTTTCTTGGTCTGCCGGATGCTGAGTATTATACTGGGCACAGCTTCAGGAGGACCTCTGCTATATTATTGGCAGATTCAGGAGCCAATTTGACGTCCTTAAAGCGACTAGGAGGTTGGAAATCAGACAAAGTTGCAGAAAGCTATATTGGTGATTCATTAAACAACAAACTAGAAACTGGGAAAAAAATCACACACTCCATTAATTTAAGGTCCAGTCCGTCTCCTTCACATGTTGCAGAGAACGTTCGTCCACTACCTTCGTTGATAGTGATTATTCATCAGATCCAACCCCATCAACTAGCAAACGCCATTGTATGACAAATATACATGAACAATCATACGAAATTAATAATAGTTTGTCTCAAACAGTAAATATGCAACCTAAAACTTCCCCAGTTAGTATAAAAAATTGTACCAATTTCAATGTATATGTGAATTATAACTTTTATAAGAAATAAATGTTAAGTTAGTTGAGTTTATTGTGTTTTTATTATTTTATTAAATTGCTTCATTTTTTCGCAACTGTATTAAAAATAGTCGTTCAGTACACGTGCGGAACCGTCATTGCAACTTGTTCCGACTGTCAATCCTCGCCTTCGGCTGCGCCTCGGCTCGGGTAGACATTTGTCGGAACTCTTTGCAATGACAGCCTTTCCGCACTTGTAATGAAATATACTATTTCCAAATCGGTTCAGGCGTCTTCGAGTAATCAGTGGTAGAGCCAGACGATTCAAAAGCACTTGTAAAAAGTTTGTTTGAATAATAGTATATTTGATTACAAGTGCGGAAAGGCTGTCTACCCGAGCCGAGGCGCAGCCGAAGGCGAGGATTGACAGTCGGAACAAGTTGCAATGACGGTTCCGCACGTGTACTGAACGACTATTTTTAATACAGTTGCGAAAAAATTAAGCAATTTAATAAAATAATAAAAACACAATAAACTCAACTAACTTAACATTTATTTCTTATAAAAGTTATAATTCACATATACATTGAAATTGGTACAATTTTTTATACTAACTGGGGAAGTTTTAGGTTGCATATTTACTGTTTGAGACAAACTATTATTAATTTCGTATGATTGTTCATGTATATTTGTCATACAATGGCGTTTGCTAGTTGATGGGGTTGGATCTGATGAATTATCACTATCAACGAAGGTAGATGGACGAACGTTCTCTGCAACATGTGAAGGAGACGGACTGGACCTTAAATTAATGGAGTGTGTGATTTTTTTTACCAGTTTCTAGTTTGTTGTTTAATGAATCACCAATATAGCTTTCTGCAACTTTGTCTGATTTCCAACCTCCTAGTCGCTTTAAGGACGTCAAATTGGCTCCTGAATCTGCCAATAATGTAGCAGAGGTCCTCCTGAAGCTGTGCCCAGTATAATACTCAGCATCCGGCAGACCAAGAAACGTAGCTATTTCTTTTGGCATATTACCAAATTTATTTATCCCGATTGCTTGAGCTGTACACTTCCCTTTTTGGTAATTTTGAAAAAAACGGTCGGTTTTTCCTTTTTGGGACCGCTGATTCATATATTTTTGCACTATTCTAAGAAAATCTCCTTCAACAACAAAGCTTCTCGGTATCTTATTTTTTGTGTTCGGAATCTTGATTAGTAGCATTTCTCCATGGGCTTCAATATCTTTTAAAGTAATATTGGCTAACTCCTCTCTGCGGCAAGCTCCAACAACGCCAAAAATCAGAGCAACCTACAAAAAAGGGATTTGATTAATATTTTTTAAATAATGTAATGACTGTATTTTGCGATTTCGTAAACTGAATACTAAAGAAAAATATAAGTACTTATTAATAAATTACCTTTGTGGCTAAATAACGATCATCGGGAGCTTCGTTCAAAAACCTTTCCACTTCATTCGATGATAATATTTTCGACTTTTTACTTGTAAAACCGTCTGATTGTCGTTTTAAGAAAGCATTTAATTTTGGGTATTCACTTATATCCACGTTGTTCCTTATTTTCAGCATACTTTTTATCATCGAAAACCTCGACCATAACGTAGAAGGTTTTAATTTTGCTGCGAGTTCGGAGAAGTATGCCAACATAACATTTTCTGAAAAACTATTTGCTTTTTTCTCTTCTCTCCACGCAATAAATTCGTCGTATGTAACTATGTAGCGACTTTTTGACTTTTCCGGTAAAATGTTCTCCGAAGCATTTTGTGCAATTATACTGAGTTCCGATGGTGTTAATTCAAAAAAACTAGGGTCGAA
Source organism: Oeneis ivallda (assembly GCA_029955525.1). Lineage (NCBI taxonomy): Eukaryota > Metazoa > Arthropoda > Insecta > Lepidoptera > Nymphalidae > Oeneis > Oeneis ivallda. The sequence continues at coordinate 8,060,197 of JARPMR010000014.1, forward strand.
ATTACTCATTTTGTGCAACAAACAACTAAACTCGCAAAGAAAATTTCTGAAAAATGGCGCCAGCCATAGAATATAAGCAGAGTTTTTTTTTTCTTCACCCATTCTGGTAGGCAAAGGGCTATGCCCATACAGCCAAGTCTTCAGTAGAATTTTTTTGTTGATATGAAATGAAAATGAAATTTAATGAGATGAAATGAAATGAAACCTAACCAAACTCATTCAATCAAATCATTAAATCTGATATTGAAACAAATTAGTAGGTTCTTTTTAGAAATATACGTATTTGCATGAATTATAAAAACTTCTATGAATTTTTTTAGTAAAAACTTCATGGTTGGTTTTTCTTTTTAATAGACTTTACTTTGACAGTTGGGAAAGAGAACGCACGAGTTCGGGAAAGGTAAAAAAAAAGCACGAGTGTGTAATAGCTCACATCCCGAACGCTATACGTCCCTGCAATACGCCACTTTTTGAGCAACTGTATTAAAAAAATTATTTATATTCTATAATCGGTGAACATACATAAAAAAAAAGATTCAGACGATTGAGAACCTCCTCCTTTTTTGAACTTTGAAGTCGTTTAAAAATTGTGGTAGGTATGAATACCTATAAAATTCATTAATTCAGAAATTAATAATCTTTTATTTAAACGTATTTTTTTCAGCAATTGATAAATAAAAAAAGTAGAACTTTTTCCTTTGACAGCCCTACAAGGCTACAAAAGTTCATAAAGCTCAATCTATTCCCCGTTTCCGGCCCCCCACTACGGTCAAAGTGAGTCACCATCATAGAAACATTTTGCTAATAGCCCCGCCGTGCCATGGCCCCCTGCAAACTGTGCGGAAACGCCCAGCTATCACCTCGCCGGATTGGCTAATTAGTGAAATTGCGTCATTCAATTTGCTTTTATCCTGGTTGGAGTCTAATTTGTAATGGTGATTGATATTGACATTACAAAAGTTTATGTTGTAAAACTTTGGAAGCCAAAAAGAGGTGTAGGTACCTTTTTTAGGGTTCCGTACCCAAAGGGTACCAACGGGACCCTATTACTAAGCCTACGCTGTCCGTCCGTCCATCCGTCCGTCCGTCCGTCCGTCCGTCCGTCCGTCTGTCAGCGGGCTGTATCTCGTAAACCGTAATAGATAGACAGATGAAATTTTCACATATTATGTATTTCTATTGCCGCTATAACAACAAATAATAAAAATTAAATTAAATTAAAAAAAAATAATTAAAATATTTCCATGGGTACATGAAAATATTTTAATTTTTTTTTTTAACGGAACCCTAATAAAAACTATGTTTATTTTAAAACATAGTTTTTATTCTTAACATTCGTTTAACAAATTAATTATGAAGAACAGATGAGTCCCACGCCCCTTGAATAGAATAGAATAGAATAGAATAGAATAGAAATATTTTTTATTGAAATAAACTTTTACAAGTGCTTTTGAATAGTCAATGAATCTACCACTGGTTCGGAATGCCTTTCCTGCCGAGAAGAACCAGCAAGAAACTCGGCGGATAAATATTATGTTAACTCGAAAGAATCTTTTGAATCCATTGAACAAATGAGAACCGAGAAACCATTGAAAAAAGTGCCCAACTGCGGACGTCCTAACGTCGTCGTTTGAAAGTTCAAAACGACGAAAATGATATCACCTTTGGAATTCGCGATAGTGAAAAAAGAAAACAATATTAATGTAATAATAGTACGCGTGACGTGACCCAGTTGGCGTGTTTCATATTATTTAAATTATAATTAAAACATTCATTCGGATTGGTAGAACTAAATAAACTATGGAACGCGAGCCAATTTTTCAGTCGTTCACCTGCGGATTGGCAACCAATGGACAGACATTCCGTGAATTGTTTAAATAAAAGTGCCAGCGAGCAACGTTTTCACGAATTATATTACTGGCGCCAGGTGTTTTCTAACTCTGTTTAAAGATATAGAACTGATATGACATCTCGCGTTATACTTAGTGAGCAATACAAAGTAACGTTATTAACTTCTCATACAAATTTCAATACTTCGTCAATTCCAATAATTAAACTACGGCCGTTCAGAGAATGCGTTCCTGACACGTCGCGATTGAACTGACGACGTAACTTTGTAATGGCGTTGCAGTTACGATAAAAATATTATTGCTGGTTGTTTACCGTTTTAACAATTGATGAGCATTAAAACAACATTATTATATCAATAATCAATTAATGTTATAATTTTGTGCCAAACTGAGTGTCAAATAACTTGGTAAACAATATTTTTCTAAATGTGTCAGGAACGCATTCTCTGAACGGCCGAATTATAATTTAAAATATTTTAGGATTTTTACAACTGCATAATATATCGAAAGTTAGTTTTTCAATGTTCTTTTATTTTTGACTGTGCATGTTTTATCAAGATTATACGTTCGATCCAAGGCACGCACCTCTTTACTTTTCTGAGTAGGTATATATACACACACATACTTCAACGGTGAAGGTAAACATCGTGAAGAAACCTGGACCCTGAAAGTTCTCCATAATATTTTGTAAAAAAAAGAATATTGGTTAAGTATTACAACACTACATTAGGTACCTATAGGTATTAAAACAAGCTTTTGAAATTATTCCTTCAGTTATTTTAAACCTACAGTTATCTATGTTATTTGCTATTTCTATCTAGGTACGAGAAGTCATCGAACTGTCTACATAACATGTAACGTGCCCCGGAAGTTATCTACCTGCGGTTGTATTGCTGCCAAAATTGTCTCGTGCCATTCATAGTTTCTAGCGTATAATGAATCATTTACTTCGTTGTTCCTTTGTAACAGCGGTGATAGTCTTGTGATTATTAACACTTCGGTCCTATATTCAAGGTGTCCATGGTTCGAATCCTTTAACTTTTCGGAGTCGTGTGTTTTAACCAATTTAAATATTATGCCTGCCTCTAACTATAGAATAGATAAAATATTATGTTGCTATATAGCTTAAGTGCCGTTTTCACTTTTCACCAACGTCGGATGACGTTTAACCGAGGAACAAATTGGGCATTCTGACAGTTTGTGTAATGAAAATCTGCCAAAATATCAACGCTTGGATTTAAAGGCTTATTTTTTGTTGGCAAAATCGGAGCTAAGAATAATTCAAATTCAAAATTATTTATTTCACGTAGGTAGGTCAACCTGTGGCTCTTGTGACGCGTCATGATTCTACCACCGGATTCTCTTTCTCTGCTGAGAAGAGAAGAGAATTTTAAGACTTAAGTACATGCCTTATACTGTGATAAATTCATACGAACATAGTGGTTAAAATTTTGTCTGAGGATTCAGAGTTCGATTCCAGACACGGGCCTCTGATTTTTCAGAGTTACTCGCACATGCGCTTACAGCAATTCACTTGCTTTCACGTATTGTGAGGAAACCTGCATGCCTGAAAGTTTTCCATAATTTTCTCAAGGTTTCTAAAATTCCCACATATATCTAGCTACTCGTAAACGTAAACAGAATCAAATATTTACACAGTAGAAGCTTGTTTATTTGAAAGTGAAACAGCTCACAGTAATCTCAACAGCGCACCGGTATTAGATATCAATTATTTAAGGTTTATGTACATGGAAACACTACACATTCCCCAATTTCGAATAGGACAAGAAAGGGATGATTGTAGAGAACGGCCCTTTATTAGGGTTCCGTAGTAAACAAGGAACCCTTATAGTTTCGCCATGTCCGTCCGTCTGTCTGTCTGTCTGTCTGTCTGTCCGCGGTTTAGCTCAGAGACTATTGGTACTAGAAATCTGTAATTTGACAAGGGTATAAATATCAATCACGCCGACAAAGTGGTGAAATAAAATTGTGAAAAATATTTTTTTTAGGGTACCTCCCCTACATGTAAAGTGGGGATGAATTTTTTTTTTCTCATCTATCCCATAGTGTGGGGTGTCGTTGAATAGGTCTTTCAAAAATGTTGTGGGTGTGGGAACACCATTTTTCAATTCAGGGATCCGTTTGTGAAATATGATATTTTAAAGTGCTAAATTTTATTAGAGTCAAGTGTCCCCCCCCTCTGCCAGCTAAATGGTTGTATATAGGATACAAGAAAAAATTCACAGCAGTAGTATATATAATGAATTTTAAAGGAAAACTATCACGGCTAAGTAGGGTTCATTAGTTAAGGAGTTATATCTGTTTATTCTAAGTTAGGTATTACACGTAGTGTAAGTTGCATATTTTGTAGAATATTATAGTATTTAAACCATGGAACTCAAAATTCATTCAATATTCATAAATAAAACAAAAGCACTATCCTAGGTCAGCAATAATATTTGAGACTTTCAACTACGGAACCCTACACTGCGCGTGGCCCGACACGCACTTGGCCGGTTTTTATTTATTTACATGGGTATGGGTATTATGTTTACATAAACAGGAACACAATTTATCAAGAAGGTTCTAAAACGCATGTAAACTTGTGCTTGGAATATTGTCAGTATCCATCACTAATGGCTAAGTTACACAAGGAGAGTTTCAAATTTAAATGGGACCACCTGGGAAGTGACCCAAGTGGGACCCTTTCAAACAAAAAAGAATTTTCCAAATCGGTTCAGGCGTCTTCGAGTAATCGGTGAACATACATTAAAAAAAAGATTCCGACGAATTGAGAACCTCCTCATTTTTTGAAGTCGGTTAAAAATGAGAAAACGTTCTTGCCGTTCAGGGCTCGACTCGCATTCGAGATACTCTTCTTGTACGACGGAGACGTAACGTTTTTATTTATTTTTTCACAACTCATGGCCTGCCCAGGGCTGGGCACAGGTTTCCCTCGAATGGGTTTAGGCCAATACATTCACCACGCTGGCCAAGTGTGGATTGTCAGACTTCATCATTACCCCTAAATGAACCCTTCGCTTTCGGGCGTAGCCACCGCACAGATACGAGTATTTTGCGGTGACGAGGACGACTTCGAGCGCCATATTTATCTATTTCTGTGTGGTGTCGTTGAATTAGTAAACGGTCCATCATCACCATCATCCGCAACCCATCACCGGCTCACTACTGAGCACGGGTCTCCTTTCAGAGATGAGTTATAGGCCATAGATTCCAACACGATGGCCCAATTCGAATTGGCGGACTTCACAAATCTTTGAGACCATTATAGAGAACTCTCAGGTGTGCAGGTTTCCTCACGATGTTTTCCATCACCATTGAAGGATGTGATATATAATTGCATATCGCACATAACTCTGAAAATTCAGAGTTGCGTGCTCGGGATCGAACCTGCGACCCCCCAAATAGGAGACCACAGTCCTAACTATCACTTCTTTATCCGTGCGGTGGGTCGTGCCCTTCCTTTTAGCTTCGTAGTAGTCTGCCAATACTACGCTTCCCGGTGTGGGGTCGCCACTCCAGCACCTTGGGGCGCCTAAACTATGTCGATAAGAAACATTGAGAAGTGAAGGGATGATAAAATGGCGCATTCTGTTTCACAGACTATACCAAGTGCGCGTGGGTTTGCGCGTGTCGCCCAAGGTGCCGGTCCACATCGAGGCGACGGTGTCGAGCGGCAACGGCGCCGCGCGGACCGGCAGACCCGCTGCCAACGCCTCCCTCATGGGGGGCATCGCTGCTTCTAGAGCCTTCCAAATTATGTACAGGAACGAGGAGGTCACGTTGCGTGACATAGTGCATTTTAGAGCCCATTTGCTTGGTAAGTAAGCCTACCTGATATTAATGCTATCATTTTTCGCAAAGAACACACACATTTCACACGAAAAGGATGGCACTATTTTCAGACCTGTCATTTCTTAGTTTAGAAATTGAGTTTTTTTTAATCGATGTCAAGATAGCCCTGAGATATGATGCTCCCAAGAGATGTGGGTTCGAATCCTGCTGGCCTCGAAATTTTTGATGCGTTTATAAATTTATTAAGATAGCCCTGATTGCGTTCTTATCTGTTGGTAAAGTAACGATGCAGTCAAATATGGTAGTGGGCTAACTTGGAAGAGATATGGCAGTTTTTCATACCCTTAAGCGGTTTCAACACACTAACACTACACTAAATCGCTTTTCAGCGCATCTTTGATGCGACTAGCTTCCTACCAAGTTCCTACCCGACCAGACCAAAGACATTTCATAAATTATTGGAAATCAAATCCAAGACCTACTTTACAACCACAACGCTCACCAGTTTTTATTAACAGTACTTAATTAAATTATTAGCTAAAAACGTCTTTCAAACAGCCTTCTATTATCTCACAAATCATTAGCACGCTTGTGGCTTAAGGCTTTAATGACTACCATTAGAAAAACAAGTTAGTGGGCCGGAAGCATTTTCCAAAATGAAAGATAAACCAGGACGACTTACAGCGAAGTTGGATGTTTGCCAAGCCAGTGACCTAATAGCTGAAAACGTCCTAATTTCTAAACACAAAGAGATCCTTGTTATCTAGGACGTTTTTTTTCTTATTTATCTTCGAAACTTTCTACGCCCATATTACTCAATCGCATTTACACATAAGTCGGTAAAGATTGATGCAATCTTTTTTCGCAAGGCATATTGTGAAAAGGATTTTTTAGTAAGTATTAGTGTAATTTTTAGACTTTTCAATTTAGTTTATAAAATCCGCACAACTAATGATGGGTACAGACTACGGCCCAATGTAAATTAACAGAGTTCACACACATTTGAGAAATATGGAGAGCTTTCCACACCTTTGAAAAATATGGAGAGCTTTCAGGTTTCCTCATGATGTTTTCCTTCCCCGTTGAAGGGTGTTGTAATATTTAGCCTTTTTATCCTGGAATACCAAGTTTCACGAGCATCAACACGATGCAGTCATCGAACTATCCGTAGATATCCACTTTTATCAATACACTTTCTTTGCAGTTGATAGCCGTAACCTTAAAGATTCCTTAGAGAGGGCAGAATGGAGCCTCGCCATTGAACTTTGGTGCAGTGAGGGGGCCCAGTCAAGCACCCTCACCCCCGTCTCCTGCCGCGTGCTAAAGCTGCACTTCCAACCTGCGCAAGGACTGCACTACCATCTGCCGGTTCTGTTTGACTACTTCCATCTTTCCGCTGTCTCCGTCACCATCCACGCCAGCTTAGTAGCTTTACATCAACCTTATATCAAGTAAGTTACATCAGATTTCTTCAAAATTACCTGGTGCATCAAAAACTCTTCAATTTATAAAAATTAGCTACCACTTGCCCGTTTTGTTTGTCTTCTTCCACCTTTCTGCTGTCTCCGTCACCATCATAAGATCTGAATTAAGAATATTGTCAATAATAACCAGTTCTATTCTGAAATAAACATCAAAAACCTCCTTTTCAAACAGAAACGGACTTTTCGTATATATTTTTTATAGGTCCATGATTTTATGTAGGTAATACGAATGTTGCCGGAAAGGTTGGTGATCTGTTTCATTCAGTTTTTGTCTCGTGATAATTACTGATAATTTAAAAAGCCACTTTTGTTTACTAGCTAGAATAATATTTCTGCTAATAAACCAATAAAACCGCAATTACCTACCTATAGGAAAATATAATTTAGGGATCAGTAAGAAACTTACATAAAAATCCTTATGTTATGCATTTCTCGTTTGAATCTTTGCAGCAATTCATGATGGGGCAATAACTGAAAATTATTTTTTTATAGAGCAACCGCAGAGTTTCTTCCTGGTTCTTCGATTGAAACAGCATCCGAACCAGTGATAGATTCACTTGTCGATTCAACAGCTTTTTAAGTTTATTTGACTAAAAACTATTAATTATTCTATTCTATAGTCATAACTACAAACCCAGCAAAGTCCTTTATCATTGAGAGTGCATAAATATTAATACATACCTACTTAGTTTAGGTATATAATATGTCGCGATTACAAAGCGAGTCGTTTGCAAGCAAAGCCTGTACTTACATAATAACTTCTCATTCACTGTCAACGAGTTTCACATTGCACCAGAGCACAATGCAAAGTGGATTCCACTACAATAACTTCCCGCCTTGAAGTATTCTTTTGACACATATTTCTCTAAAGGTTGACGCACACTCTTCTCAGATAAAACAAAATTGTTTTGTTACATGTCTTTATTCAGGAAGAGCATTATGCATTATGTACAAAGCTGGTAAGTACATAGTGTCCTGGATATAGAGAAGCTCGATTCCGATATTATACAAATTATATTAGCCCAAGACACTCAATTTCAATTTTTATAGTTTAAACTTTAAACCTCTCTTTTTAATAAGTAGACCCTTAGTTTCTACTCATTTTAGAAAATTCGAATAAAGTTAAGTTAAATTAACTTAAAACTAATTAACTTTTATAATTATTATTTGTTTATAAGTATCTAACTGTGTTACGATCAAATATAAGCTCTGTTTACACTTTAGTAAAGTTTCATTCCATTAAAAATTAAATAAAACATCCAGTTTTAGAACTAGGTAACTCTGCATTTCAGTTTTATATTTTAAATATTTAGGCTAGTTCGTTAGATAATTCATAGCCATTTGTAAACTACTTCAAGAATACAACCCTAGGTGTTACTTTAGTCTTTACCTCGTTATTTTAAATTAAACCTTCTAGCATCTCACTAGTTTTTTAGCCATTGTGACTAATTCGGTAGGTACTACAATCTCTATACTAAACTATCCCTTTCTTAATGCTACCTGCGGAAAAGGTAGGTAGCACTATATTTAGACCTACAAGGTAGTTAAGTTTAGAGTTACAGCTTGTTTACTATAGAATTAGTCACATTTACTCATCAAAGTGTCCATCTTAGGGCGATGTGGAATGTTTTATACATCGATGGTTTTATAACTTTTTTTAAACTCCAATGCCCATTTTCACAAACTAACGTTCCCTAACTTTTACGGGTTACATAGGCTAAGTTAGGTGCAGACGCTTTCCGTCAAATTCGTTTTCACCAGCCTTTAGAGAACGTCTAAACGTGAAAATAATATTGGGTAAGGAGTTGTATTTAGGGGCTACCTACGTAAAGAGATTCCTACTTAGGGATTGATTTAGGTGTTATGGTTGGTGAAAACGGGCATTAATCTCTATTACTTTAGTTCAAAACTACCTAACTGTTTTGTTAGTTATAATTATTAACAAAGTTCCAAAGACTGTTGCAAACCGACCTCATGGTTTTGGAAACAAACAGTCTGTTATATGAGAACAAAGTATTGTTTCACTTGCAGCACGCCTCGCTCTAGTAAACAGTGGGGCAAATTGATGAAAAGTGCGGGGTCAAACTTTAACGCTTCAGGAAGCTTAGAGAACATTCTGTTCGGCTCGGCTGGGAAGTGTGCCGGCGGGAATTCCAGCAAAATTGCGCATGCCAGGTATTATTCCATTCTTATAATTAGTATGTACGCAGTTGGTAGCTTTATTGGGAGATTATTTTTAGCGAAACATAAACTATGCAGATAAGAGATGAAAATAATATTTAAATGTGTTTACTGACTAATCAATTTGTCCTACTTAAGGTCAAATTGAGTAGGTAGTTAGTTGTTGGTACTTCTTATTATTTTTATTTATTTTATTTTACTTCTTATTAAAGAGGTTTCCTCACTCATTTTATTCCTAGTAGAAGCTTGGTGGAATCAAGTGCGGACTGGAAACTGAAAGGTCGACCCTACTACTATCGTCGTACCCACTCTAAAGCGCAGGTCACATTGGGTGCGAAGCGAAACGAAATTATTTTTCGATTATGGTAACGACATGAGCGAAGCGAATCGAACAATAAGTTTTGTTTCACTTCGCTCCCAATCTAGGAGTAATAGTGTTCTGTGCTCCCAATGGTGCCTGTGCATACACAAGCTTCTGATTATTTCGAAGGGAGAGGAGAATAACGTTATTCTTTTAAAAAAATACAAATAATTTTCCGGGCAAGACTATTCATACTGCACGAATGAAAGTGTTTTCTTAATGATAAAATTTATTATATTTAACCAATTGCAGGCAAGTGCATGCCGAAGTCTGCGGTATTCTCCTCGGTTCGCTGGAGGGCTTGCAAAGTGCGTTGACAGTGTGCGGCTCAACAGGGGTGTTGCTAACACCGGAGGAATCTACATCCAACTCCATCGTCGGAGAGGTCGCGCAAAGGATAAAAGACTTAAGTGATATAGGGAAGGTACGCATTTCCAATTACTTATTTGGCAACCGTTACAATATAGTAAAATCGATATCGGTAATCGGTTCTCAGGGTTACTCAGCGAGCGATGCAGAGAGCTATACTCGGAGTATCCCTGCGAGAATCAGAAAAGAGGAGATCCGTAGGAGAACCAAAATCACCGACATAGCTCTGAGAGTTGCGAAACTGAAGTAGAAATGGGCGGGCACATAGTTCGAAGAGCTGAAGACTCGCAAGGTGCTGGAGTGGCGACCCCAACCCGGGAAGCGCAGTGTTGGCAGACCGCCCCCCCCCCCCCCCCCCCCACTAGGTGGACTGACAACATCAAACTAGTCGCAGGGAGCCGCTGGATTCAGGCGACGCAAGACCGAAGGCTGTGGAAGTCCATGCAGGAGACCTTTGTACAGCAGTGGATGTCTATAGGTTGATAAAGAAGAAGACATAGTAAAAAGTACAATCTCATCATCTCAACCAACTATGGCGCACTATTGGGCACGGGTCTCGGAATAAGAAGTGTCTAGAGTTAGTCCACCACGCTGGCAAAAAGCGGATTGGTAGACTTCACACATCTTTGACATTATTATTTTTATTAGAACTCTCGTGCATGCAGGTTTCCTCACGAAGATTTCCTTCAGCGATAAAACAAGTGATACCGAGGTACTTTGAATGCCAATAATTCCGAAAAGCCACCTTTTAATCGTCTCGGCATCATCTATGCAAGCGCACTCTAAACTAAGCCTCATCATTGCTTTCCATTAGGCGTGATTGTCGTCAAGTCTATCGTACAGTAAACAAAAGCCAGGATAACCCGATAATGAGACCAAAGTCTTAACCACTAGAGTAGCTATACTGAACCTGCGGCCCGAAGGTCGCAAGTGGTCCGCCAGGTTTTTGTGATTGGCCCATATGGTGTTAACTAAACTCGCCGGCATATTTAGCGGAACATAAAAAAAGATCCATAATTAAAAAAATATGGTTTTATTTTAAAACCCACTTACTACACTTCTTTTGTTATTTAAAGTTTCATTTGTTTTACTTAAAATGAGATCACATTAAGAACAGATTTTGCGAGTAAAGGCTATTTGTGAAAAATTGTACATTTTTGAACTTTTCATGTAACCGGGAAAAGTGAAATTTAATATTAAAATAACAATTAATTAAATTAGAAAAATGGTGATTAATATCGCGTATTTCCTCCACGTGCTCTTATTAAAGTTTCTACCCGTCTAGGCATACTGAGAATGATTTTATCGATGGTCTCCTGGGATAGTCTCCGCCATTCCTCAACTACGGCGATTCGCAGTTCTCCCACGTTGGCAGGAGCTGGAATTCTGGACTTAACTTTTCTTTTCAGCAAGTCCCAAACGTGCTCTATTGGGTTCATATCCGGTGATCTAGCCGGCCACTCCATAACAGTGATATTCATATCATTAACATAAGCTTGAGTTACCCGAGCGGTATGCGGCCGAGCATTATCCTGCATAAAAACAAAATCGTCACCGATATATGGGGCAAACGGTACGACATTTTCTTCTAAAACTTCTCTGATATAGCGGTCTGCAGTCAGACTCCCTCTGTCAATCACTACCAAGTCTGTGCGAGCTCCCAAACAAATGCCCGCCCAAACCATTATTTATCCACCACCGTATGCAACTGTAGTTTCAAAATTTGTCTGAATGTATCGTTCTCCTTTGCGTCTGTATATTCTTTGCCTGCCGTCAATATGATTTAAGAGAATTCTGCACTCATCACTAAACAATACCTTACTCCATTGGTCCGCGTTCCAAAGTCGATGTTCCTGAGCAAAAGTTAACCTGTTTCTACGATGATTTACCTCGAGCCTTGGAGCCTTGGCGGGCACAAATGAACCCAAACCAGCTTCTTCGAGCCTTCTTCGTACCATACGCTCACTTACGGTTACACCCCGCACTGCTTCTAACTCATGACGGGCTTGGACGGCCGTCAAACGGGGGTTCCTACGTACACGAAGCCGAATGAAACGATCATCCCTACTCGAAGTGCGTCTTTTTCTGCCTTGTCCTGCTCTTCTCACATAAGTACCGGTCTCCCTGTACCGTTGGATACTGCGATGGATCGTTGAAACTGGTCGACGAAGATCTCTGGATATCACTCTGTAGGTTTGACCATTTCTTCGCATTTCGAGTGCCCCGGCAATCTTCGTTGGGGCTAAGTCAGGCATAATTCAGTCATCAACTCCAGAAAGATACGCGATTAAAAAAAACTAACAAAAAACAGTATTTCAATGACATTTTAAATCAAACTCAGAAGGAAGAAATACTCGAAGTTCGCTCCAGATAAGGTGTATTTGAATAAAATTAAAACAATTGCATAAAATGTGATGTTCAGTTGTTTTCTTAGTTTGAAAATATTTCTTTTTAAATTAAATGACGTATAAACCAGCCAGCAACCTTTTAAGATACTGATATCAAACCTTTTTTTTATGTTCCGCTAAATATGCCGGCGAGTTTATTTTGAATTTCACGTATAAGAAAAATTGAGATTGTGCTCAGTAAATATAGGTTCTACATAGCACTACGCGCCGCGTTTGCAGTGTTATTACTATTGATACGGTAATTTGCCGTTTGCCGTAATATAATATGGCAAATTATTCATTTTTTTTTGCGGCCCGCGACCCCTCGACTAACACGTGTTTGTGCCCCCTGTGAAAAAAAGTTTGAGTACCACCACACGAGTAAGGTAACAGAGTGGAAGCTACATACAAACGGCTCGCGGCGGGCTCACCTATACATAGCGCAACGCTGTGTGCGTGAGCTCTCACCGACACATTCACCGACAGGCCGCTCAGGGTCAAACCGGTCCACTCAGGGTCAGAACGTAAGGGCTGACGGTCGTGCGTTTAGTGGAAATAAATAGACGAAGAGTGAGTGATTTAGATTTATTTGTGTACTTAAATAGTGTAAAAATGCCAAACTCTTGCACAGTTTGTTTAAAACAACCCAAAGACAATAAGGACATTTCCTTTTTTTTATGTCTGAGAGATAAAGAGAAGTATGTACTTTTTTATACGTATAGGTACGTATTAAATTAATTAATAAATAATATTAAAATTCTTTGTTATTCGACCGATTTCGTTTAAAATCGATATTTGGGCTTCCCTTGGGTCAAGAAAGAGGAAATGGATGCCAAAATTTTAAAGTCACCGCCATATTGAAATTCTTTGTTATTCGACCGATTTCGTTCAAAATTGATACTTAGGATTCCCTGGGGTCCCGAATTAGGAAATGGGTTCCAAAATTTTAAAAAGTCACCGCCATATTGAAATTCTTTGTTATTCGACCGATTTCGTTCAAAATCGATATTTAGGATTCCCTGGGGTCAAGAATTAGGAAATGGGTTCCAAAATTTTAAAAAGTCACCGCCATATTGAAATTCTTTGTTATTCGACCGATTTCGTTCAAAATCAATATTTAGGCTTCCCTGGGGTCAAGAAAGAGGAAATGGATGCCAAAATTTTAAAAAGTCAATGCCATATTGAAATTCTTTGTTATTCGACCGATTTCGTTCAAAATTGATATTTAGGCTTCCCTGGGGTCAAGAATTAGGAAATGAGTTCCAAAATTTTAAAAAGTCACCGCCATATTGAAATTCTTTGTTATTCGACCGATTTCGTTCCAAATCAATATTTAGGCTTCCCTGGGGTCAAGAAAGAGGAAATGGATGCCAAAATGATAAAAAGTCACCGCCATATTGAAATTCTTTGTTATTCGACCGATTTCGTTCAAAATCCATATTTGGGCTTCCCTGGGGTCAAGAAAGAGGAAATGGATGCCAAAATTTTAAAAGTCACCGCCATATTGAAATTCTTTGTTATTCGTCAGATTTCGTTCAAAATCGATATTAAGGCTTCCTTGGGCCATTATTTGTGAAACAACATTAATTGTGAAGTTATGGCAAAAATACTGATGCTCATTAAAAAAATCGTTTCTTTATATTTTTGTTAATTTAAGTATTTTTTGTTCAAGTTCAGATTATAACTGAAATTATCTAATATCTTTACACGAGCAATTCTTGTATATATATATATATATATATATATATATATATATATATATATATTGAATCTCGGAAACGGCTCCAACGATTTTCATGAAATTTGGTATGCAGGAGGTTTCGGGGGCGATAAATCGATCTAGCTAGGTTTCATTTTTAGAAAAGGTCGTTTTATCCGTGTTTTCAGGCAATGAAAAACCCCTTACAATATCATTAGAATACGAAGGTAAATTTCGCCATCATCTATAAATTCCCGATAGCTCGACGGTAAGTCGGGAGGTCCCAAAACCAGAAGACCCCGGTTCGAGTCCAAGACGATTATATTTTCCCCTATGAATTTTATTATTTTTTTTTATTTTTTTTTTTAATATATAATTTCAAAAACACGATTTACCAAAAAAAGAAATAACCGGTCCCCCAGATATTACATAATTATACAAACTTTAAAATTTTTTTATTTTTTCCTTAAATTGTTGACATGCATCAGGTGACAACCCTAGCAGAATAGGTATACTTCTTCGACCTTGTTAGGAAGCTTCCTCTCTGTTCGGAATATTTACTCGTGTGGTACCACTGCCTAGTGCCTAGACTATCACCACTTTGTATTTTCTCCGTGTATTTTATAGAAATCTGAAGCAGGCGAGGAAGAAGAATGGGCGATGGGGGCAGCGCACGATATTGCAAGGCTGTGTGCGGAGGTGACGCTGAGGTGGCGAGCCTTCCTCCACCACACCTCCGACCGACCGCACGTACATCACGCACTAGCAGCACGGCATCATGCTTTAAGGTAATCATCATCATCATCAACGGCTCACTACCGAGCGCAGGTCTCCTCTCAGAGAACGGTTATGGGCCATAGTCCACCACGCTGGCCAATGCAAATAGGCAGACTTAACACACCCTTGAGAACATTATAGAGAACTCTCAGGCGTGCAGGTTTCCTCACGATGGTTTCCTGCACCTTTGAAGCATGTGATATTTAATGTAATAATGATTTGATTTTAAGGTATTAATTTTTATAATACCTTTTGCAATTAGAATACATGAAAGCGATATATAGCAAGATAAAAGGGTACTAACACAGTATAAGGAGATGATGACCTATATCCTTACTCTGGCAATAGGTAGACCGCAAAAAAAACTATAGACATTTTGCTAGCATGAAGGACTTTAAATGCTAGGATTAGAAATCATCATTTCATCGTCATTATCAACCCATCATCGGCTCACTACTGAGCAAGGTCTCCTCTCAGAGAAGGGTTTTAGGCCATAGTCCACCACGCTGGCCCAATGCGAATCGGCGGACTTCACACACCTTCGAGAACATTATGGAGAACTCTCAGGTGTGCAGGTTTCCTTACGATGTTTTCCTTAACCGTTAAAGCATGTGATTTTTAATTTCTTAAAAGGATTAGAAATAAATAAAAGAAAAATATAGAAAGACTTGGTTCGCTTGGAATTAAAAAATCCAGCGGTAGTCCTTTTTTTCCGCAACAAAACCCATTATTATTGATTATCTCTAAGGGATATCACGAGAAAACGGGTAGACAAAATTTTCTCGTGGCACGTGCGTGTGTCCTCAACTAAGTATATTTAAAAAATCTGATCTGTTGCTCTGATCCTTGCTGCACGATTGAAGGACAAACAAACACACTTTCGCATTATGATATTAGCAGGGAATCTATGAACTTTGCATTCAGCCCTATGAACAGAACTGATATTAGAACAGCCATAGATATCCATGGTAGATTCATCGACTATTCAAAAGCACTTGTAAAAGTTTATTTGAATAAAAAATATTTCTATTCTATTCTATTCTATAGATATCCTTGCTAATATCCATACTAATATTACAATGCGAGCTACAACAGTTTGTACCTATAGGTATAGTTGAGGACCTGGAGAGTGACATATGCTACCTGTTATATCCTGGAAGATCGAAGAATTCCCACGGAATTTAAAATCTAACTCAACGCGGATGAAATCACGGGCAAATGCGGCAAAATCAAACATAAATCCTTACATGTTTCAGGATAAAGCGTTTTTCGGAATGCTTCTTCGTGCTTGACAACCCTCGGCACTCGCTCGCGGGCTGCTACGACAGCAACTACCAGTCGTATCAGAGCGTGGGCGAAGCGGCGCGGCGGTCGCGCTACCTCGCACTGTTGCCGCCCCTGCCTGTGCATTGCATCGCGCTCGACGGCGATCCCCATATCATGCCTATCATATTTGAAGACAGGTACGGCAATTTAAATTATTGCGAAAAAAAATTGCGAACCGCACCGAATGTGTTGACCAGAGGTGCGATTGTCTAAAAATTGCCGATCAAAGTCTTATTCATTTCATAGCATTAGCGTCAAAGTAAAATATTCCTTGACTGTATTGATTTTTAGTCACAAATTCAGTACAACTGATTCTAACATGGAGCGTTATGGAGCGTATCGTACATACCTAAACGTATAAGAATGCATATACGAAATTGAGCTCTAATTTAATGTTGTTATGGTTTATTTTACTTTGACGCTAATGCCATGAGATGAATAAGATTTTGATCGGCAAATTTAGACAATCGGGGGGCAGAACAGGCGCCATTTTAGGTATAAAGTTACGGCCACACTCCAACTGCTCGACAGCGCCGAAACACACTGTGTCCGATTCCGAGAGTCGGACATCTTTAAAGTTTAGCAAACAAGTAACTTAATTAAAATTTAAATAGTACCATACTACATTAATTTAGATTCCCATAATCTTTTCCTCTTTACACTTAAATATCATTATTATTTATTGCTAGGTATCAAGACACAGCTGAATTCGCAAGAAGGCGATCATTCTTAAATTCAAGTGCTAATAAATCTGGAAGTGGTAAGTATTACTTTATATTAAATATCACAGATGTATTTTATTTTAAAAGGATTGTAATTACTAACTTTTACTATTTTTAACAAACAGAAATATTTATTTCAGATCCATTCCTATGTTCGGAACCTGTTAGAGATGATTGTGCATGTAGTATAAGCTCAATTATGGATTCAAGAAGACCATCTTCTGAGGCGTCAAGGGTAACTCTGTCATTACCTAAGAACATGATGGATGTCCTTGATCCAGAATTCGAAGCCCCAAAACCTAGCACAAGTGTGGTCCAAGCTACGTTGACACTAGCGCCACAGAAATCTTCTAGAGGATCGCCAAAACGAACGCTAGTTAAGCAAAATGTTGTGGAAATGGGGAAACCTCATAATAAGCAATTAGAATTAACAGGGAGAAATAGGTATATTGTACAGAATAACCAAATAAGCGAAATTCAACTACCACCAAACAACGTCTTTTCATCGTGTCCCATTCAACAAGGACAACAACTGTCGAGATATTCAGCTTCAACCCTTTTAGATATCAATGCTACCAAAAACAATGTTAATGTTTCCCGCTTGGGAAAAGATAAATCCGATCCCAACGAGGTTTTTAACCAAAAGCATGAAATCACAAGTGGAGTTAGTACCCTACCTGCTCGACATAGCAAATCTTTAGATCAATTAAGAGTATCACAAATGACGCCACTCAATGTACAGACTTTATCAAAAAATGTCAAAAATAATTCTAATACTTCTGTTAATTATCAAAAGTCCTATGTGCCACAGGAACAAATCAAACCCACGACACTACCAAGGAGCGTTACTACAACAGCTTATCCCACTAATACGACCACACGTTGTGGATCTAAAGGTGATGATTACAGAAGAAACATTAATGAGTTTAGAGAAAAATATAAAAATCCCTGCAACTCCAATATGCAGAATGTTCATGGGATGAATAATGAAGTGTTTCATAATATAGGCTATAAGTATGATGGTACAATTAAAGGTAACGCTAACCAAATTTATGGTTACACTTTCGGTAATCAGGGTAATATACCAGTGAATAATGTTATTCGTAATCCGTTAGAATTCCAAAGAGGCTATAGTGTAAATTTACCCCGTCCTATGTTGCCTCCTCGAAATTCTTATCCACCAGTTAGTGGAAAAACTCAAGTGACTGATCAAAGCAACTTAGTTTCTAATAAACACGTTCATAGATCTAACTCAACACATATGTTTCAACAGAGTATAGGTAATCAGCAAATTGATATTGAAGCTGCTCGCAATCAATTGAGGCATGAATTAAATTATTATCTTCAAAAAGGAGATTGGAGCTATGATTTTAATACAGGAAGCCTAATTCAGAATTATCAAAAGAAATCCAGTAAAAGTAGTGATGACAGCGGTTTTGTAATGACTTTAGATAGAAGCAGCGATGGGACTTCTAAATCAACGTACTCTAAAACCCCACCATCGACTCCTCATTCAACAATACCTTCTGTAAGACATAAGAAAAGTAGATCAAAAGAATCTAAATTAAATGCAAGCGGTAAAGAAAAAATAAAAGTGAATTCAAGTCGGGATTCTCTAAGTAGTCATCACTCCATTAAATCTAGAGATAGCAAATCTGATCGACAAACGCCTAAATCTGATCGTAGTACTCCTAAATCCGATAGAGGCACTCCCAAATCAGGTAAAGCAACGCCAAAATCTGGTGGAATTACTCCAAGATCGGGTTTAGCTACTCCAAAATCAGGAAGAGCCACTCCTAAATCTGGTGGAACGACACCTAAAAGTGGAAGATCTAGTGGTAAACCAGAAAGGCGCTCTAAGCACAAACCTTCAGAAAAAATGACTCAACTAATGTCGGAAGCTGCATCATCTTCTAGTGATGAAAGCATACCTTTCGAACTTAGAAGATTAGAGACATCAGTGAGTGTCCCTTACAGTCTTGACCATGGATCTGAATTGAGACATTGTAGAAGTGCTGCTTCGATAATAGAAGAACCTAATTTAAATAATACATTCGGATCGGAATCTTTACCAAATTTAGCTCCACCGCCAGCTTTTGAATCACCACCTTTAAACATAGATGATAAAGACTTCAAAATACTACCACCTGAAAGTTTCTTAAGTAAAGATGATAAACGTAGTAAAAGTTCAACGTCTAGTTTAAGTGAACAAAGTGGATGGGTTTCAAGTGGACGAAGCTCAGGACCGTCCTCACCTGATAATGGGAGTTGTCAATTGAATCAAAACTTTCCTCCTACTAGTAGCAACAGTTCTGCTAAAATTACAAAGAAGGAATTTGAAGATAATATTGATAAACGAAAAAAGGATGGTGAAAAAATAAGTGAATTTAAAAGAACTGTCCTTAATGGTGAACAACTTCGAGAACGTCTACTTAAACTAGCCGTCAAAGCTGCTCAAAGCAGTTCAACTGAAAAAATTGAATGCTGTGATAAAGAAGTTTGTGAAGAATGTACAATATGTAGTGACTCTATTTGCACTGACAGTCAATGTGAATATAATAAAATGATGCATACAAACGGAATTGATACAGGTTGTAATTCTGATACATGTACAGCTAGTTGTTTTCAACAATATTCTGAACCAAATATTGGTAAAGTAAATCAAAGGCACAATTCATTTAGCGCTATTCAAGGTAAAACTTACAGCTCTATAAACAAAATTTCTAATGAAGCAACAGTTAAAAAATCACAAACAGTCAGTGATAACTTGCATCCATATATAAGGAAAGAAATAACACCAAAAGCACAACCTGCTCCTGCAAAATCAAATACAATAATTAAAACAAAACTGAAAGACCGAATAGAATATACAGAAAAGTTAATAGCTGCAGAAATACGAAGTCTTGCAGTAGATCACTCCTGCAAAAGTCATAAAACTCCAGCTGGACCAGTCGCGGCTGTTCAAAAATACCAAGATAAAGCAAAATCCGAAGTAGATTTAAGCCATTTTGGTGGTGATAATGATTATGAACATTTACCACCACCTCAACAATTTAGAGACGCACCGCCACCTCCCGACGAGTTTAAGGTACGTTACACAATGAACGATTCAGAAATTATATTGTAGTAAAAAATAACAACATTTTAAAATCTTATTAGGATCCACCATCGAAAACTCCAATGGTAAGTCGGAGCAGCAGTAAATCATCTACACCATCAAAAACTCCTCGTAAAGCACAACCTACAACGCTACAGCTGGATAACCCATTGTATCACGTTTGCGAAGGTAATTAATAATGGATTAAATGAATTATTTTCTAATAACTCATGCTTTTGCTTGAAAAACTAACACTTGGCAATTGGTATTCAACCAGGAATTTTAGAGAGACGAAAATTAAGACCCCATCAATCTATGAATGCTGCTACCACAACTTCAGTAAGCACGCTTAATAAAAGCCAGAGCACGGGAGAATTGGCAAGCAGAAAAGAAAACGGTAATGTAAAAAGTAGGTTTTTAAATCTACTTTGCATTTTTATTGCATCATCGCATATATTTATTATAAATTCCATGCAAGTATTTCAATAATTATTTGATTATTTGCAATATTTTTTGTTTATTTTAGAACAACGACAAAGTAATCTCATCAGTATATTCGGTTTAGCTGAATCAGAAAGATTGTTCGTAAAATGTAGAGAGGAGTTCAGGCAGAGCGTAAAATATCCAGGAGCAATATACTCAGATTTTCCTCCAGTTGAAAATTCTTTACCATATTTCCATATCAGTGATGAGTACAGAATGTTCAACCCAGAAGGTAAGATGAAAGTAGTCATTTGATTTTGCGAAAATTGAACATTATTAAAATTATTTTTATTCTTTAGGTCTTCATCTTATAATATGCGTCCATGGCTTAGATGGAAATGCAGCAGATCTGCGCTTAGTCAAAACATATTTAGAACTAGGCTTGCCCGGAGCTCGATTAGATTTTCTTATGTCTGAAAGGAATCAGGGAGACACATTCTCCGATTTCGACACAATGACTGATAGGTAATGTATTAATGATTCTGTTGAGTTCTTAAATCAACTTTAAGCTCACGATAACTAAAATGATATTTCCAGATTGATTCAAGAAATTGTGACGCACATACAAAATTCAAGCGAGCCAGCCAGAATCAGCTTTGTGGGACATTCGTTAGGCACTATCATCATAAGATCAGCACTGGCGAGGCCACAAATGAAGCCATTTCTGGGAAAATTACATACATTCCTGTCATTAAGTGGACCGCATTTAGGAACGTTGTATAATTCAAGTGGTCTCGTGAATGCAGGTTAGTTTAACTTTTTAATCATCGTTTCAAGATAACTTCTTGACCTAAAGCAAGATCCACATTTCTAATGACAATAACTAATTGCAGGAATGTGGTTCATGCAGAAATGGAAAAAATCTGGGTCTCTACTACAACTGTCGCTTCGTGATGCACCTGATCCTAGACGATCTTTCCTCTACCGTCTTAGTGAACGGAGTCAATTGCACCAGTTTAAACATATCCTACTATGTGGTTCTGGACAAGATAGATATGTACCGTTGCATTCGGCGAGATTGGAGCTTTGCAAAGCTGCTGCTAAGGACGCATCCTTATTAGGACAAGCCTACCGGGAAATGGTATGACATTTCTATTGCGATTAACTGCCTTATTTTTCAAGCTTTCTCAATTCGATAGTCGCCATTACTTTTTATAAATCAGATAAACATAGACTCGCCAAGAAAACCAAATCATCCAATTTAATATCCTACTTTGCGTTTCTGTGGCTATGCTGTGAATTTGCCATTCCCGTGGAAACTTTGGGATAAGAAGTAATATACCATAAAGAAATGCGACATTGTGTATATCTTTCAAGTTAATCCATAGACTACTTTTCGAGTTTTGCAGTCATTTTATGGAAGCTGTTGCACAATCCACAGGTACACAACATGGTATCGCCGTTAGCTGCACGCGCCTCGTCGGTGTCGGTCGTGCGATATGACGTCCAGCATGCACTGCCACACACGGCCAGCGCTCTAGTGGGAAGGGCAGCGCACATCGCAGCTTTAGATTCTGATCTCTTCATCGAAAAGTTCCTTCTTGTCTCAGCTCTCAAATACTTCCAATGAACATCCATTTCAACTGGTTTGCCTCGTGCATGAACATGCAAAGCGGGTGCGGGTTTGCTTAACGAAATCTCAACCAGGCAGTTGACGTACATTCTACCTCACTCGCTTAAAAGGAGCGATTGCTGTAACGGAGGTATGGCCGAAACTGTTTATGTAGTGCGACTTACCTATTCATATTAAACTAGACTCATCCGCGCGTGCACCCGCGCCCGCTTTGTATATGTTTTTCCACTTATTCTAGAATGCTCAAATTATTTGCTGATGTACCTACGCCTCGTTATAAAGCACGGGTCTTAAAGAATTAACGAATGTAAATTGTAATTTACCAAATCTTTGTCGTTCCTTGAACTCTAGACCCTTTTTCTACCGAAGCTGTAACGCAACAAAATAATATATTCGATGAATAAAAAACCTACCTGAAAAAAAATACGCGTCGAATATCTCTTCCTTTTTTTTTGAAGTCGGATAATAAAAACGTAGAGTCCTTTATTCGAGTGCGTCTTTATTGTCTTTGTATTAAGTTAACATTACACCAGCCTTAATTTTTAGCTAAATTATACTATCCTAATGCACATTTAAGATAATTTAATGTAAAAATACTCTTTCAGGTCACCACTATCACATAATTAACCATTTTTATGAACGGTCTTCACAGTAAAATAATTATCATGCACGTTAAATTTGATCTTATTATTAACATTTTAAGAGTTATCATCTCTCAAATCAAATGATTGATCTCTTTTATTTAAAAGTTTGTATGAATAACTTTATGGGAAAATGAGTGTGATAAAATTTCCGCGCTGTTGCAGCGCTTTATAGACTATTCTGATAAAATCCTTGAATTTTAATTATTTAAATAGGTTAAGGCGGATCTTTACACCAAATAATTAAGACTTTCGAAATTAGCAAGTGTAGATAAATGTAGATGTTATTTGTATTAGGAATTTATATTGTTGTGTATGAATTGAGTCACATTCAGAGTGTTTCGTGTGCTTCTGGATTGCTAAGCCCAAGGATTTTGAATTCATTTGCTACCTCGGTGCAT
The DNA here is from genome assembly GCA_029955525.1 of Oeneis ivallda. Lineage (NCBI taxonomy): Eukaryota > Metazoa > Arthropoda > Insecta > Lepidoptera > Nymphalidae > Oeneis > Oeneis ivallda. The sequence goes on from JARPMR010000014.1 coordinate 8,083,364, forward strand.
GGGTATATTTACCTAATTTGTACCTATTCAAGTTTTTTGACGTGATAACGTCTTATAAATCGATGTACAACGGCTGCACGCACGAAAAAGTGTCACGTTCCACCTTGTCACGTTGTCACGTGCCTAAGTATGCAAGCAAGAGCGCGGAACAAGCGATAGAGAGGCACGATCGGCCCAAGCGTTGGCTTAGGTGGATTATGCGGGTCTGCCCGCGAAATTCAAATTTAATTTGGTTTTACGCAATTTGTAAACTAATACGACAAAGTAGGCTTATGGCATTCTAATAGCGCCAATGTCAGTATCATCTTCACAGGTTTATATAAAAATCTTCACTTAAAAGTGACCAGTTTAAGAAATAAATAAAAATACTGAGTCGGACGTGAGTTACTCACAAATTAGTCGATATTTTGATTAATTTCTTAAACTGGTCACTTTCAAGTAAAGATTTATATGTAAACCTGTGAAGATGATAATTCCACTCTGGTCATAAGCCTACTTTGTCGTATTAGTTTACAAATTGCGAAAAACCAAACTAAATTTGAATTTCGTGGGCAGACCCGTGTCTTCCACCTTAAGAGAGCGCCCGCCACGCCGCCGCGCCGCCCGCCAGTCATCGTCAATGGTTCTTTATGACGTTATCACGTAAAACTATCGTCCGTAAACCGACTTTACAGACAACCAATTCTTTTTATAAGTACAAAACGTTGTCGCGCAAGTATTAGTTTCAGAAAATAATCTGATAAATAAAAATATTAAGTATTTTTTTTTTTAACTTAATTTTACCCCAATATGTTATGATGTTATTTACGTTAATGTGTTCTTTATCACATTATTTACCTATATTATGTAAATTAAAATCTACAGAAGCCTAATCTAGAGTTTCCCATTAAAATATCTTTGGAAAGATCTAATTTGTCTATGGTAGCTATGCATAACTCGACATTGGATCCGGGATGAATTTTATCTAAGTGTGGATTAAGTTTTACACAAATTACGATGACAATTTTTGGGATATTTTACGCACTTTTTATAGATTGGTTTTCTTACTTATTAAGCTATTTAAATTTGACACTTTAATTAAGTGGACGAATCAGACAAGGCCTTATTACAATATTAGGACAGGCCTTAGCCTTAAGAGAAATATAAGAATAAAATGTAAAGTAACGAATGTTAGACTGATCTTAAAAATATATATGGTATTGATGATAAGTTTAATAGTTTATTCTTTATTTATTTGTAGACGATGATTTGATAACTGTTATATCTTGCTCTGTCCACGTTTTCTCTATGTAATGTTGTAGGTAACGTTTTATACAGGGCTTAGAAAATCTAATCTTGGGTTTTAACTTAAAATATCGGTACGATAACAACATGTTCAAAACTGAGGCATGTTTTATTGTATATTTAATATCAATAACTTACAAATAAAATATAATTTACAAATGTATGACTAGGTTTTGTCATTATAATTAATGTAACAGAACATCCCTGAAATGATCAATGAACACCGTAAGTCTTTATTATTTTCTTATGTTGAATGCAGAGCCGGATTAAGAAAGCATTGGTTGTATGTGGTACCTACTACCCTTGAAATGCACCCTGTGCAATTCTTTATTTGAATTCAAATTCAAAATTATTTATAACATGTAGGCCAAATTGTATCACTTAGGTAATATGACTTGAAGTCGAGAATCTCCCACGCATCGGTACGGAAAACCTATTCTGCTGAGAAGAGCCCGTATTTAACTATTAATAAATAAAATAATAAATCTTGATGCAGTGTAATAAGAGCCTTAATCCGGTTCTGGTTGAATGCGTTGTTGTTGTACAAAAAAAAATAGTACCTATCTAATGAATAATGATTATAATAATTATTATTATATTATAGAGTAATACCTCAATATTGCTCATGAGCAAGCTTTCTTAAATGAATGAAATACTTTAATGTAGTAGATGTATCAGAATGAAAATGAATTTTGTAAATACTAAGATTTATTTGTAAAATACAACCGTATGTTAAATGGCAATGTGTCGATGTTATACACCTATGATAAAATAATAAATAAATGAAGATAATTTTGTCGACTATTTTTAATGGGTGCAATCCTGTCCAATCAAATGGTCCAAAACGTGGACACCTTATATACCATTTTGCAGTGAGATTGTAGGTACACTCTGCCCACCACGTCTGGCCTGATGCGAATTGGCGGACTTCATATACCTTCGAGAATATTATGGGGAACTCTCAGGTGTGCGCAGGTTTCCTCGTGATGTTTTCCCTCACTGTTGAAGCATGTGATATTTAATTAATTGATATTTAATAATATTACACGCACTCTTCAAAAAGTCAAGAGATGCGTGCCCGGGATCGAACCTGCGACCCCCCGAATAGGAGACCACAGTCCTAAACACTAGGCTATGACTGGTTCACATCAAACCTCTAACGGACGGTTTCAATTCGGGGATTTTGTATCTAAGTATACAAATTAATAGGTTAGAACTGGCTCTGAACCGTTGGCCGTCTAATCTTTTATGGTTTATTAGTTATTATACTCTTGGTAACGATGAACTCTTTCTAAAGTAGAGCTCTAACTAAACTCTATTCGAACTACTATGTTCGAAAAAAATAAAAACATTTACATACATGCAAAAACTGAAATCCGCGCCATTACAAATACGCGCTGCGCCGGAAATAATGCCACAGAGGCACAGACCCAGAGTACAATTTAATATGATAGTAACCACAGGTAAATAAATGTTTATCTAACACAACCATAGACAGTAGAAAAAGAAAGACAGACTACTGTCTTTCTTTTTCTACTGTCTATGGTACGCATGGCAAACACGCACAATAAATAGTAAGTTACTGCAGAAGAATCGACTTATTCAAGTCATCATCCTTGTGGCTCAAGTTCCTAAAACCTAAAGATAGAAAATGAAAGCGAATCTGATATCGCTATGATCAGATTTCAAAAGACAATCAATCCATCACAATTATTCGTCACTTTAGTACTTTGAGTAATAAACCAGCATTTAGTACGCCAAATTGAGAAGTCACTAGATGTTGCACTTATTTGATAAATCAAAATCAGTTACGCCTTTTGCGGCTGCCAAGGTCTTCTTACGATGGTACTAAATAAATTAAGTTTATGCGCTGTATTCACGTTTTTACTACAAAAAACAGGCGTTATCAAGAGAGTTTAATATATATAAATTAAAATTATATTGTACCAATTTTATTAAAAAAAAAGAATACCTTTATAGTTTCCTGAACATGCATAATCTTTTCTTCTTTCTTTTTTTTAAATCTATAAACCTAATACTATAGGTTAGAATGGGTAATATGGCTTCTATATTTTTGGCTTGTATATTTTGAACACTATAATTTTTGGGATAATAATAACCTGTAGGTATGTTATCTCAGGACAGAAAAGTAGGTCAAGTTGCAATCAAACCCAATCAGTAGTTTTGAGCGTAATCGGTTAACAGGCAGCCAAAAAAACTGTTAAAAATTTAAAATACGTCTCTTTGTGGATACTAAAGCTTCCTTTAATAAATAAAGTTTTTCTACAATAATCGTCCCTTTACAGTTCATAGATTAGGTATATTCGATAATAAATAATTAGGGCGAGCGAAGCGAGCCCGTATCACTATCTCACAACCTGAGCATTTTTGTGGTACACTTTACTGAAAAACTATCACGCTAATAGATTTGTGCTTTAACATAGTAATTTTACTTCATATACAAATGTGTTATCTGTCAAAAAATATAATTTTTTAACCATTAAAAAAAATGAAAATTGATAATTTTTTATTAATTGGATAGAATTTTATTGTACTACTAATGCCTTCTGTTAGACAACCAAAGAGTTAACATCGCTGCAAAAAAACTAAACTCTTTATTCAAATACATCGTAGTTAATCTAATTAATACTAGATGACACCACTATATATACTATTATACACTTTAGATAGAGTAAGGTTGCCAAATAACGGCGGAGTTGTGACGGGAAAGCAACAATGTTGGATTATAATTCACCATTGTCGCTTTCCCGTTATTAACTGTTAATGTACACTGAGTGTGGCGCCATATTCCCGAATGGGAAAAGATTAAAAAAAAACAAACAAGAAAAGCGCACTGTCACTACTTCGCGAGTGAGATTCGAACCTGCGACATCGTACACCATACTGTAAAGAAAGCGGCCGCTCGCCCACTGCGCCAAACAGAGCTACTTGTGAACCTCTAAAATGTTGAATGCTTACTGAACGACGGTGTTAGGTTTATTCTCGTTACGGAATTTCTTGATTCGGTCGCCGCGCTCAAACTGTTTTTCCTAGTTCTAAGCCCGCGATAAAAGCTATGCAATAGCTTAAAAAATAGAAAAACTACGCGAGCCCTCACAAAGCTCAGCTTTTTGCTAGTAATATTATAATCCACAAATATAAACGACTCCCCCCAACCCATCACTAGGAGAATCCTATCTATAGACTATAGTCTGAATTTTAATTAGATTCCAGATTTGACAATTTCAGTGTTGCAACGTTATGACAAGTACTAAATAGTGACGTTACGAAATTATTCGATACGGAAATGGAATATTTCCGAATCGATTCCTCTCGTTTATAGTAGTAACAACTACTACTTTAATAGAAACTAAGTATATCAGGAAATTAAATATTTCTGCAGGGCGACCGGCTAAGAAATATATCAATCATTAAAGGACAGCATCAATGTCAAAACATGGTTTTGGCTCCACGTATCATTGATATAGTCCTTAAAGGACCGTTGAGGACAAAAAAATGTTTTGACATTGATGCAGTACACTATCGATACAATTTTTGTATGAACATTGCTGAAAATTGGTTCCACGTAAGACTTTTGAAGTAAGATGTCGTTAAGGACTACGACAAAAGTTACGTCAAACTCGGCTTTCATTGATACAAGGCGTGAGGTGTTCTTATCGGTGACATAAGGTGTCCACTAATCGTTTTACTACTCATATTTTCTGTTAAAGTGTTTTAAAAAGCTTTATTAAATAATTTGTCAAATTAGCAAAGCAATTAGTAGTATTTTAAGAAGTATGTTTAATGTTAAAATCATTGAAGAATAATTTTTAGATTTAAAGGTTACTTTTTGACATTTTCGTATGTTTACGGATAGTTTAAAGAGCATGGAACTAGGAATTACGACTACGCCTAAGTAAAGAGTAATCTCTGGTTTGCCGTCTGAAAGTTTGATACGAAGTATAAAGTTTAAAAATCTGAAATCATAAAAATAGTTTGGTGTTTGGGTGGCATCAAACTCGCAGTTGTTATCATTGTTGGATTAATTAACGTAGTCGTAATTCCTAGTTCCATGAACTAGCCGCATAGGGTATGTACCTACATAGGTATTACGTACGACATACGGCACATAAATATTATTCATTAATAATTTGCGCCTGGGTAAATTCTGTCTGTGATGCGGGAATAAGTTTTATAGGTGTTTGTCTGTAAGAAGTACCATCCTACTTAAATAAATATTGCGTATATTATTTGCAGATATTAAATATTTAATTCAAGAGCAATTATTATTAGCTATGGCAATTATTAATTATTTCAATTGGTATAACGCAGTCAAATAAAGAAGACTGCTATAGCCGTATAGATTGCTAGATTATCATAGATGTTCAAATTAGTCGGATTATACGTATGACCCACCACTATAGTATCGATAGTCACGTGATAGTCACCTGATTGCGACCTATTGCTACACTCCTGAAAAAGCTTACGCGGTACCGGTTATAAGGACTGTAACGATAACGATCCTTAAGGATATTTTTGGATGTGAGATGTGAGACAATAGTTACGTGGTCGGGCTGCGGAACGGATAATTTAGTTATGACGATTAATTTTATTAAGGATCTGAGAGTTTTCTTTAATAATTGTGTGTGAAATAAATAAAAAAATGTGATCATGAAGGAACATGAGAAATAAAACAAATAGATGTATTATGGTAATATTTTATTTTATAAATCGTCGCCGTCTTCGCTATCGCTATCGCTGTCACTTTCTGTAACATGTATTATAAATGTGTCTGTGATATTGTCAATTAAAATATCTAGCCTACTCTGTTTTTCCTCTTCTTTGACAACATGGGATACGCATTTAGACCATTCGGTAGCCGTAATTTTTTGAATGCCTTCCTCAAATAAATTTCTCACGTCTGTCAATTTGAAGGTTTTATTATTTTGAGCTACATGCCCCTTTACCTGCGCCCATATCAATTCGATAGGGTTCAGCTCGCAAAGGTAAGGGGGCAGTCTTAAAACCGTGATCCCATGTTGTGCTGCCATTTCGTCTACAGCGTACTTAATCGTTAAAAGACTCGTTATGTGGAATCAGTTCTAAAAGCGTAGCTTTAACCATATCTGGTTCGTAATGAATATTTTTATTTAAAAGCCAGTCTTGAATGGCAGCTTTTTTCCAGCTCATTTTTGGTGCCGTTTCCAATTTTCGGGAGTGGGAAGGTGCATTATCCATCACCACAATTGAGTTTGGTCTTAATTTTGGTAAGACTCCAGCGAACCACTCCTCAAAACAAACTGCGTTCATCTCATCATGGTAATCTTCACAATTTTTCTTTGCTTCAAAAATCATGAACCCCTTTTCCAGGAAGCCTTCTTCACTACCTATATGGCTAATTACGAGACGTTTGCCTTTTCCAGATGGATTTTTTAATCCACTGGTCAGTCCCTCCAAAAACGCTTGCCGAGATGATGTGACTTTCTTGTCCACCCAAGTTTTTTTTACAGTATGACCTAAAAATAAATATAGTACATTAACATTCAATATTACTATTAAATTCAATGTAAAATGTATCAAAATTCAAAATTTTTCTGAGGGTGTCTTTGGAAACCTTGGGCATTTCTGGATCATCGTTCATCACTTGTAAAATCTAAAATAGTAAATTTTATAATAGTTTGGAATCATTAGGTACTTATATATATAAAAGATGTAGGTATAAAATAATACTGTCTGACTGATTGACTAACCTTTGCAATCGTTGGAGGTTCATTTCGGTAAAAGAACTGATGAACAAGTCTTCGTATTGCGGAGAATGTAAATTCATCAATTTTGTCTTTGAAACTTCGCTTTGGTCCAGTTTTTTTAGGAGGAGTTGGCGCCGCACCTTTATTTACTTCCTTCAAAACGTTACAAACAGAGTGTGAGGTTATTCCCAATATGTCAGCAACTTTGCTCATACATTCATTTTCTTCCACTACTTCAAAGGCCTCCAATTGCGCAGAAGTTTCATTTTTCACGTACTTGTAGTCATTGCGGATCATTACTTTTTCAGTAACAGTGAAAGCTTTTCGTGGACGTTTTTTTTCTTGGGGACAAGAAAACATCCACGTCTTTTTGTGATGTACTTGGCTGAGGATCCATTTTGATGGAAAACCAAAACAAATAGATTCACTCAAAGTTCACAAAAAAACTATAAAAGTAACAACAAACACAACGTAACAAAACTTTAACAAAAACCCAACAAAATAACAAAATATCGATTCGCAATGAAACAAGATATTCGTGCCGTCAGACTGGGAGAATGAAGCCGAACGACAAGATAAACAAAATGTAGTTGACCGAGCGAAGCGAGGTCTCTGAGTTTACTAGAGCGATTTGCACTTGTCCGTCCGTCCGTCCGTCCGTCCGTCCGTCTGTCAGAGCCTTATAACTTTTGAATTACTGAACGTAATTACTTCAAATTTAGATATAATATGTAAACCGATGGCCTCCAGCCGAAAATGGCTTAAAAAGTTATAAAAATCTTTATTTCAGGGGGGCTCTCATAGAAGCGAATGCGAAGAATTTTTTTTTTATTTGCGATTCATAGGTTTTCTGTGTATCATTTTAAAGGCAATTTGGAACAGAGTACAACCGTATTTTTTTTTTAATTTTTTTCCTAAAATTGACGAAATGGGGGGCTTCCAAAGTGGCGATTTAATACGCTCGCTTGAAGACGCTCTCTGGGAAAATTTTCTATATATTTTCAAGTTGTACTTATTTTCTTACTTCACTTGTATCCTGTACTTGAACAACAAATACTAAAATTATATGAATATTATAAAGAAACGAGATTATTTAATTTTTAATGAGCATCAGTAAATTTCACATAGCTTCACAATAATGCTAATAGATGGCGCAGTCATTAACTATTCCATTGAACTAGGAGTTACGACTACGATTTATCCCAAAAACAGTTTTGCGTCGACCATTATTATTTAGGTATACATAATATAATAACATATTATTCAATTAAAATTATTCTTTAGTTAAATATCATTTTGTATATTTTCTATTCGCGTCGATAGATGACGATTTGTACAGATGCCCCTAACCCGTTTTCACTCGTTAGTACCTACATAATAATTCAATGTTTTCACTGACGTTCCCTAACCTTTACGGGCTACCTATGATAAATTATGTGATGATTACTGTCAACTTCTTTATCACGATCCTGTACGGGACACCTAAAAGGACATTGGGACGGATGTTAGGACTTAGGATTGTGTTTTGGAGCTACCTACGTAAAGAGACTCCTACATAGGGGATGATTTAGGTATGTTTGGTGAAAACGGGCATAATAATAATAATGTCAGTTTTGGTCGTCATGTATCGATTGAATGAATAGAGGCGAGGTCTCAGTTCGGGGCGAACCACTATTATATATAAGTAAGTGATCGTATTTTATTAAACAGTATTAACTCAAACCTCGTCAAGTGTAGTCATTTCAAACATCCCTTAACTGATCGAACGCTACACACCACATGGCGACCCTGCAGAACGCTTAAAGCCGCGTAGCCGAGGTGTCCGGTTACCGAGTGCATATAAAAAACTATAATGCGTTTCTAATAAGAATCCCGACGGCTAAACAGTTATAAAATAATGTGATTAGAGAAAAAAAAAATGATAATGTGGCTAATATCTTACTATTGACTGATATTATAATGAAGTGACTAATTTAATAAAAATTTATTTAAGAAAATTAGTAGTCTACGTGAAAAATAAAATGTCAAAAGTGGACGATTACGAAAAATAAATTATTAAATAAGGACGAACTTAATAAAATATATTATGTGCGTGATTACTGATGAGCTACGTGAAGGTGCTCTACGAAGGATCCTGAGGCTGTCCAGTCATGGTACTAAGGGAAATCAAGAGGATCAATCCAGCGTCGCAGTAATTTAAAAAAAAAGTTTATAAGTGCAAAGTTTATTAGTGTCAAAGTTTAAAAAGCGGTTTTCAGACTTCGATATCATGACGTTATTATTTTATGAACTGCAAGATTTACCGTTTTATTTTAATAGAATAATAAGGTATGTAATGTAATTCTAACATAGAATAAGTAACATAAATAGAGTATTTAGTAGTGTAATTTTCAGAAAATTAAGGAATATTGTCAAGATAATTTTAACGTTCTTTTAAAAATGGAGACGTTTAATTTAAAAACGGCAGCAAGCTTGGTTCCAGTGATGGATGGAAAAGAGGAGACATTAGAAAAAATTATTGACAGTTTAGAACTTTATGAGAGTTGTTTAAGCGAACCAAAGTGTAGGAAACAATTAGCTACGTTTGCTTTAAAAACTAGATTAAGTAAATCAGCTAAACTTAGACTCAAACAAGAGTATGACTCGTGCGCTGATTTGGTGAAAGATATGAAATCGTTTTTACTAACAAAAAAGTCACCTAATTCGTTGTTAACACAACTTAACAATATGTCACAAAATGAAATGTCAATTTCTGAATATGCTTCACGTATTGAAGAACTATTTGTAGATTTAACTATTTCTCAGGCTGATTCTAATGAAAAGGCGTATGAAATTTTAAAACCCATAAACCAACAGATGGCAATTAAAAAATTTTCGGATGGGTTACGCAATAAGCGTTTAGGTACCATAATTTCAGCTAGAAACTATACGGAGCTGAAGGACGCAGTACGAGCTGCGCAGGATGAGGAGTTAGCATCGACCTCAATGAGCTCGACCTCAATAATGAATATGCGAGGCAATATTCAAGGTAAGTTTCGAGGATCTTATCAATCTTCGATTCGAGGACGTGTTCGTTATCCTCAGAGAGGTTTTCGTGGTTATTCGAACCAATATAGAGAAAATTCAAATAACTACAACAATTCACATAAATATCAGACTCATAACTATAATCGAGGAGGACGATATACGCAATCGAATCGACGTCGAATTTACCGTAATTTTAGCAATTGTGCTCTGCCTCGACATCATAAGCAAATTAATTATGGCGAATTTGAGTATAAAACTAGTAATGATAATAACATGTCTCAGTCTCAAGATGCAGTAGAAAGCAATCAAAGTAAAAAACAGTTTTTTCGTGCCTAAAGAACATAACATTTTGACATGTGACATAAGTAATGCAAATTACATCGCATTATATGTGAACAATACTAGGTGTTCTTGGCTACTTGACACTGGAGCATCGTTATCAGCTGTAAATGCTTGTATTTTACCAAAAAATGTACAAATTTATACAGACAATATTGTTATTAACGGTATTGGAGGAAAAAGTATTTCGAAGGGTTATGTTTATTTAACTGTAAAAACTCACGATAATTCGTATTTTAAACATAAATTTTATTTATTTGAAAAACTACCATGTCACTCAGATGGTATCATCGGCCAAGATTTTTTCGATAAATTCAATTCAGTGACGTTTGATTTAGAAAACTCTATTTTAACTTTAAAAAATCATGAAAAATGTCATAACTTAACGTTGTATAGGAGACCAGTAATTAGTAAGGAATTTTTAAATATTCCGCCCCGATGTGAATCTATACATTATATACAGTTAGATACAAATATAACTGAAGAATGTATTGTACTTCCGAAACAGATTCAGGAAAACATATTTTTGGCAAGTGTTATAGTAAAACCTGAAAACAATATTATTCCGATACGAATTCTCAATACAGGCGACAATAATATTTTATTACCTATTTTTAAACCCGATTTAGAACTGTTAAAAAATTACAATCTTTGTTCATTTAGTAAACTCGAGTCGAATTCCAAACGTTCAAGTATTTTGTTATCGTTGTTAAAGTTAGACCACTTGAGTTCTCACGAACGTCAAACAATTGAGTCCCTTTGCTCAAAATATGCTGACATATTTCAACTGCCAGGTGATAAACTTACAACAACTCAAGTTTATGAGCAGTCGATTGTTTTAAAACAAGACTCGAAACCCGTATATATCAAACCTTATCGCATTCCTAACAGTTTGAAACCCGAAGTTGAGAGGCAAATAAATAAATTGTTACAAGATGACATTATCGAAGAAACGTGCAGTGAGTGGTCCAGCCCTATTTTGTTAGTGCCAAAAAAGTCGGATACAGGTAAAAGTTGGAGGTTAGTGGTGGACTATCGAAAGCTAAATGAAAAAATACAAGACGATAAGTTCCCATTACCAAATATCACTGAAATTTTAGATTCATTGTCAGGAGCTGTTTATTTTTCTCATTTAGATCTAAGTCAATCCTATTATCAAGTTTCACTTTCTCCCGAAAGTCGTAATGCCACAGCATTTACAACGAATACAGGACAGTATCAAATGAAAAGATTACCGATGGGTTTAAAAATAAGTCCCAGTGCTTTTTCGCGCGTAATGACAGTAGCAATGTCAGGCCTTACTTATGAAAAATGTTTTATATACCTCGACGATCTTGTTATATTTGGTAGAAATTTAGAAACACATAATAAAAATCTTCTGGATGTTTTTCAAAGGTTGAGAAAAGTAAATTTAAAGCTAAATCCATGTAAATGTCAATTTTTAAAAACGGAAATAGTATACTTAGGACACAGTGTGACGAAGGATGGTATATTACCAGATCCAATAATTAAAAATTATCCTATACCGAAGAATTCAGATGATGTAAGGCGTTTTGTTGCTTTTAGTAATTATTATAGGAAATTTATAAAAAACTTTGCTGAAGTAACATTACCTTTAAATAGGTTATGCAGAAAAAATGTACCGTTTTTGTGGACAATGGAGTGTGAACAGTCATTCCAATCACTGAAAGAAGCTTTAATGTCCCCACCTATTCTACAATATCCCGATTTTTCAACAAATAGTGAGTTCATCCTACAAACCGATGCATCTGGTACAGCGATAGGAGCCGTACTTTGCAATAAAGATTTACGACCCGTAGCTTACGCTAGTCGGCCCTTGAATAAGGCAGAAAAAACTACCCAACTATTCAAAAGGAATTACTTGCTATTGTATGGGGTATTAAATATTTTCGTCCATATTTGTTTGGAAAAGCTTTTACTATTATGACTGACCACAAGCCATTGGTATATTTGTTTGGAATGAAAGATCCTAGTAGTAGATTATTAAAATTTCGCTTAACGTTAGAAGAGTATTACTATAAAATTGTGTATGTAAAAGGAAAAGATAATCCGGTCGCAGACGCGTTATCTAGAATAATAGTTACCTCAGACGAGTTAAAGGAGATGAGTAATAATATCATGGCTGTTATGACCAGAGCACAGAGGAGAAGAGAGGAAGAGGAACGTGAAAGGCATTTCGATAGGAGTGTAATCCCTAGTGTAGCCAATGACAAACGGCCTGATCAACCGCGAGTCGTGGAAATATTAAGGATTCCTAATAATTCTGTAGAAATGTTATTAATGGAAAGTAAAAAGCTGAGAGAATTAGAAAAAAATAAATTGATAAGCACGAAAAGTGAGTGTTTCATGTATAGTTCTTGCAAAAATATAATATACGTAAATCTTGATTATAGATTACAATTTACGCGAGCCGAATTTGTAATTAAATTGAGTGAATTTTGTAAGAATATAAACGTCGACGAAGTCTGTATTATAAAAAATAATGAAAATGAAATGTTTATTAAAAGTTTAATTAATGAAATAAAAAGTAATGGTTACTACCAAGGACCAAGAATTTGTATCTTGCGAGGCGTTAAAAGAATAATTGACGAAAATGATAAAAAGTTTATTATTAACGATTATCATTTGCTACCCACTAGCGGGCATGCAGGGGTACGTAGAATGCTAAATAATATAAAACGACAATTTTATTGGCCAAATATAGAAAAGGACGACCGTGAATTTATTCGTAAGTGCGTAAAATGTCAAAAGATGAAATATTCAAGGCATACCGTTGAGCCCATGGTTGTGACGCAACCGCCACGTGTGCGTTTGAAAAAATTTATTTGGATTTGATGGGTCCATTGGATAAGGACGTAGAGGGTAACGTTTATATACTTACCATACAGTGCGATTTAACTAAGTATGTAGAAGCATATCCATTAGCAAATAAGGAAACTGTAACTGTAGCTAGGTCTTTAGTTAATAATTTTATATTAAGATACGGTATTCCTAAGTTTATGGTAAATGACAGGGGGTCTGAATTCTTATCTTCTACTATGACAGAAGTGTGTAAATTGCTAGAAATAGAAAAACTCAATTCCACTGCATATCACCACGAAACAATAGGTTCACTTGAAAACACTCATAAACATCTAGCTTCATTTCTCCGTATTCAGTGCGATAAACACCCCGAGACTTGGAGCCATTGGCTTCCCTTTTGGTGTTTTTCATTCAATAATACTGTGCATACTTCAACCAATTATACACCTTACGAACTAGTGTTTGGTAAAACTTTTGAACTCCCCAGTAGAATAAGAAATAGTGTAGAACCATTATATAATATAGATAATTATAGTGAAGAATTAAGATATAGGCTACAATTAGCACAACAAGATGCTCGTCAAAATTTATTGAATGTAAAACAAAATAGAAAAAGTTCATATGACAAGAAAGTTAATACAATAAAATATAACAAAAATGATTTAATTTTAATAAAGAATGAAACAGGAAATAAGCTCAATAGTTTATATTTAGGACCATATAGAGTCATAGAAGACTTATCACCTAATGTGAAAGTCGATATAAATGGGAAAATTGATATTGTGCATAAAAATCGCACAAAATTATATAACAACTGAAACATACTGTATTCCTACCATATAATTATGTATTTACTATAGTTTAACACCAATGTATTTTTTTCTCTGTTATGATTATAAGTTTATAGTTGTAAGAAAATTTATTTTATAAAACAAATTATAACTGTCAATTCAAAAAAAAATGTAATTGTATTAAATTTTTTTTTATCACTCCGTGGGAGGTGTAGTATATATAAGTAAGTGATCGTATTTTATTAAACAGTATTAACTCAAACCTCGTCAAGTGTAGTCATTTCAAACATCCCTTAACTGATCGAACGCTACACACCACAAAAATGGCGATAGCTGCACGAGCGCGCACGGGTTGCCAATACAGAAAACTATCTAGGTTCTTTTATTATAAGTTTTGTTTTTAATATAAAAAACAAAAATATTAACTTTTTATAAAATAAAGCAGCGGTTACTAATTAATAAATAATTATTATGAGTAATTATGTATTTATTTAAATAAAAATCAATAATTTAGCCTTTAATTGGCACACCAATATTATGATTACATAAACATAAATCGCTATCATTATTTTACAAAATGACAGTAGCTAATGTCAAACGTGGAATCGAATTAAAATTCAGACTATAGTGACAAACTAAAAAGCTAATCCTACTTCCTCAGTCTTCCTAGTTCCTGAGGAACAAGACTAGACCTCAATGTGTAGACAGTACATCGTAGTCGTAATTCCTAGTTCCATGAGACATTATCAACCACAGAATCAGTATCAATAACTTGTCAGTGTAGTCATCTTATTTCTATTGGTCCACGATCAAACCTAGGCTCGATCCAAACATGATCCTTTGTATAGTGTCAAATAATGTCAGTGCTACCAACATAAAATGAGAATATTTTTACAATTTTTACGGCCAGCAGCGAGCCGAGCACATCACTAAGTGGGCGGATGTCCAAATCAAGCTGTCAAATTTGACTTTTGTAAATTGTCATTTCAGTCGGTGGGGTATACTTGTGTAAGACGAGTGTGTATTAAAATTAATTTATTTAAATTAAAAAGACTAATAACAAAGAACTGAAATAAACTGTGAACGTGCAAAATAACTCGTTAAACAATTATAACAGAAAAAAATATATATTGTAATACACAAATAGATATTTCCGGGCAATGCAGTCGCTGCTAACCAGGAGGTATTTTGATTCATAGTAAATTTGTGATTTTGAATCCTTCGAAATGGGGAAGTTGTTGAGTCTTTTGGCCAGAGACGATTCGAACTGTTGTTCGTCGCCTCGCTACGATATATTCTTGGATTTCGAGAACGCTGCGCCCACGGACACCGAGCGCGATGTTTACGAAGAAGTGCAAAGAGTTCTGTTGGAGTCCGACAAGATATTGGAGGAAATACAGTGCTATAAAGGGGCGGGGAAGGAGATAAGGGAAGCTATAGCGGACCCGTCGACGATAACGCAGGAGAGGGCCTGGCGTGCCGTGAAACCCCTCGTGGACAAGTTGCTTCGATTCTACAACCACTCCTTGGAACTGCAGCGGGTGAGTTCCAACATTATTATTATTATCTAACAAAGATGCACGGGTTAAATCAGCTTGGCATCCAGCTGCCCACAAGATAGTATAAAAACTTATTACAATGTAATAGCTACTTATTAATATTGTAAAATGATTATTTTGAAAAGAGCAACTGCTGAGTTTCTTGCCGGCTCTTCTCAGCAGAATCCGCTTTCCGAACCGGTGGTAGAATCTTGACGTGTCATAAGAGCCACAGGTTGGCCTACATGAAATAAATAATTTTGAATTTGAATTCGAATTATACCTGCAACTCGCAACTTCGTCCGCGTGGATTTAGTTTTAAAAATCCTGTTAGAACTCTTTGATTCCAGGATAAAATACCCATGCTCCATTGTCCATGGACAAATCGACAAACAAACAACCTTATATTATTAGTGAGGATTTTTTTTATTCGATGACAAGCTAGTCCTTGACTGCGATCTCACCTGATGGTTAGTGACGATGCAGTCTAAGATGGTAGCGGGCTAACTTGGAAGTGGTATGGCAGTGAACATTCAACCCATACCCCTAATTGGTTTCTACACACCATTGTGCCGGAACGCTAAATCGCTTGGCGGCACGCCTTTGACGGTAGGGTGGTAACTAGTCACAACCAAAGCCTCCCACAAGACCAGACGAGAGACAATTCAGAAATTATAAATTCCCAAATTGACCCTGCCCAGAAACCAACCCGGGACCTACCAGTTATAAGACAACAGCGCTCACCACTGAGCCAGGGAGGTCGTCAAAATTAAATAAAACCTTTTTTATTCCATGAACTTGGGAGGAATATGACATACCTAGTACCTAATAAAATTTTTTTGAATAACTACCTCCAAACTATATTTATTTTGTCAACATTTTATGTAGGTTGGTATTTAATCATAACTATTGTACATATATCAAGACAACAGAGGTTTAGCTAGAATGTGAAGTATGAAATATTTTTTATATTATTACTTACTATTATTGTGTATTTTACACTTTCACTGTAGGTAACTAATAAGAATTAATTTGCCATTGTTAAAATATTAAGCTGTACCTACTTGTGTAAAAAATATTTACAATACATTTTTTTGTTAAAAATTATATGACCTAAAAAATAAAAATTTTTACTTCTAAAATGAAAAACTTAATGAAGTCTAAAGCCTTAAATACCACTGCACTGCTGCATTGTCTCTTTGGATGACCAAACTAATACTTTAATTTATTCAATATAGATTGGTATTGTTCCTAGCATTCCATTTTTGAGTGTTATTGTTATCAAAAGGATGTTTATCCTTATCAGGGGTGATTAGTGAAGTCACAAGTGAAGATAACACTCTTCAGAGATAGCTGTTATCACATTAAAATGGTGCCAACTTCCTGTTGTATTGTTTGTTGTTGGAAAGATCAAAGGAACCAATTGGGATGTCGTCTTTGTTAAAACCAAATGGTTTCCTATTCTTCTTCTTCTTTTTCTTTATGAACTGAAAGATGTCCACTGCTGGATAAAAGTCTCTTGCATGGACTTCGACAGGCCTCAGTCTTGCATCGCCTGAATCCAGCTGCTTCCTGTGACTCGTTTGATGTCATTGGCCCAAAAGTACATCAAATGTATAAAAGATGTCAAACAATGCATACAACAGCAACCTATCTACTTGAGAAAAACTTAAAAGCATTTATGGCATTAGAACTTTTTAAAACCCTGCCCTGAAATGTGTTCCATACTTCTCCATACTTCCATAGATCTCAACCTTATCCTCAGACAATCTTTTATGCGCCGCGGAATACATCGCACAAAAATTCGGTTATCTGCGACAAATCTACGAATGAGACTTTCAGTAAGTATCGTAAAGGCGGTATTCCAGCAGAATCATTTGCAGCACATTTGTTGACAAACATTTTGCGACGAACTCCAACTGTGCGCGTACATTAGCTGCACATCAGAAGTCTGTTTCCACCGGCAAAGCTGTGCGCAACTTTTGTAAGCGCGCAGTGCAACACGTTTGTAAAGGAACATGTTCAGTGTTCACCTCGAGAGCACTCTGCGTTCAGTCATTAGCAGGACGGGCAAGAAAAGTAATGCTTTCAAACAAAAACATGAACCTTTTTGAGGGGAGGATTTTCAAAAACTGTGAAATATACTTTTGTTTTAATTGAAAGCCAAAATACAAAGTTTCATCCCTAGAATTAGGGTAGAGTTTCCATAACTATTAAAAACGTACTTGCGTGCGTGCACGTGCCTTTAAACGAAAGCCAAAATATCAAGTTTCATGGTTAGAACTTGAAAAATGACGGGACTTTCAAACGTATCAATTCTACAGTTTTAGCAATAGTCCAATCCATAATGAAATAAAGTTGGTGATTAAGTAAAATATTTTTTACTTAAGTAATTAAGTTTTAAAAAAATATGTTCACGAACAAACAAATGTTTTCGCTCCGGTGCGCGACGCGGCAGCGGCGGAAGCAAGATTGAGTGCGCGAACATCGTGTGCGTGTGCGCCGTTGCGAGTCCACCGCATAACGTGTATGTGCCGAATACTGGTGGAATCATCTAATTTTCTTGTACTGTTGCGAAAAGTGACTTGGCAAAAAAAAACCTTGAAAAGTAGCCTTGCAACCTACACCTTTTTATAGGGATATAACGCCGAAGTCCAGGTCCAACAGCTGTCGCAATACAGCTGTAACCTGCTGTGCGATTCTATAAAAATGATTGCTACCAATGCTACAGTGTGACAATAGGGTATTTGACTATAATAAAAATATCGTTTCAACTGGTGTCATCCTAAAAGATTATTATCTAAAAACATTATTCCATACGACAAAACTAAAAAATAAAGCTTTATTTAATTAGAAAACATTAAATAAAATTGCTATAATTCTGGCCATGGTCACGTGATCGAAAACGTTCCGTGATCTCGAATGACGTCACAGTCCACACCACCTATGGAATTCTCATTTTGTCAATACATTTCGACGTGTTTGTGCCGCGTAATAGGCTAATTTCGTCTGTTTTTCATCGTTACTATTTTATTAAATACCAAATAGTATGCGACACGCGGCCTAAACACATATTATAAAATTGTCATTGTTTGAAATGTGAACTGTTACGTCATGAGAGCAAATGGAACGTTTCGGCGGCAATTTATTTTTTTGAATTTATTTCTCGATTTTTATGAAAAATACTGAAAATTATGCCGAAATATATGTTTAGTTAGCTTCAGCATAGCATTATTAACAATTTAAGATGATTTTCTAAAAGTAGTCAAATAGCCTATTGCAATCACCTCTATTGAATCTCTTGCTAAAATGCATTGTTGCAGAAAGAACGCGATCAATTCAACCAATCGCCACAATTGAGACTAGCAATAATTTGATGCAGTTATTAGTTATTACATATCGACAAGCTGTAATGGTCATGATATTCTGATTTCTGAATAACTAATATCTACAATTAATTGCTGATACTTTTGTACTAAGTAATTGTAGGTACTAAGGCGCGTAGGTACCTATTGTTTACTTTCATGGCACTATCTTTAATCTTATCATAAAGTTACATTTATTCAAAGTACCCAACTCGATTCTTTTATTTTAATTGTTTTTACTTTTTATCATTATTTGCGAATTGCGCTTACACCGCGCAATGACAGTGCGGACACATTCATTGGTATTGGTTCATTTACTATTTTATTGAAAATTACGCGTGATATAAAAAAAATTTCGCGCGTCGCTTATCTGATGCGGCCACCCCCACTCCCAGTTGTATAAAAGAGTTTGCTTCAACGAAATCGCCGTCGTGTCGCAGTCGCCTTACCAGTGCGATCTATAATGTTATCTAGTAGCCTAGCCACCTACTGCTGCAAAACACAAATCTTAAAAAAATCTGCGCCTAATCAAATCACATGTTTATTGTCCGCCTTCCTGACACTTGTATGTATGGTTGTCATTATGAACCTTAGTGGTCAACATTTTTAGATCACGTCTGTATACTGCTACAGTAAGCGACCGCATTGCAGATACATTAGAAGTTGGAAGTGTTAACTAACATTTCTCCCTTCTCGTTTTAAAAATACAAAGGATTTCATTCCTAGTACATGATTGCTCTTTTGCATAAATACGAGTAGAGAGTAGGTACCTATTATGTTCACTGTCAGTTTTACACCCAACATAATGATGGGAATACATGAGTACTGGTTTTAAATTGATTTTGGAATGACAGTTAGGTCGAATTTACACAAGAAAAAAGTTTAAAAACTGTAACCCAACTAGGGAAAATATCTTCAACTAATGTCTAATGTCATTAATAACGCCACAGCATATTTTAGCGCGTTAAATGTTGGCCAAAACTGCGTTATGCTTTAATTATCGCGTTAATTGACGCGTTAGGGCGCAGGTGGAGCAGGAGCATAAAAAAATACAATACATTAAATAAATTAATATTTCTTGGTGAATGCCCGTAGTGCCACCGATTTGTCCTACAAAAGCGTGACATTTAACTTATTATAGTTAGTATTATGTACCTATATCGGAGTAATCACTCTTACATGTCCGGTGTGTTTGGAAACGCGACAATCATTCAATCAGGCACGTTAAACTGAACACACATAGAAGCCGCATGAGAATTTAAAATAACATCCCGACATTTCCTTTGGGAATATTAAAATTTATGGCGCTGACGTATTTTGCATTGGAAATTTTAAAAAGGAAGTGAGGTGACGATTTTGCTTCCTAAAAGACTTGATAGGAAGTTTTTTTATAGTGAATATTCGGGTTTTTGAATTCTAACGTCATTCATAAGAGCAGTGATAGCTAGGCTAGCTAGGTTAGGACTGCGGACTCCTATGCGGACTATTTTTAACCGACTTCCAAAAAGGAGGAGGTTCTCAATTCGGCCGGTAACCTTTTTTTTTTTCTATGTATGTCCACCGATTTCTCCGGGATTACTGGACCGATTCGCGTGTTTTTTTTTAATCGACAGAGGATGTTTGCGAAATGGTCCCATAAAAATGTTGACCTTCAACTCCTCAAGCCTGATGCTGCAGGGATATTACTCACCTAAAATAAAGAGGTTTAGGAAATATCGATTACGAATTATTATTGTAGGTAACAAGTATGGACTACATCATGGAGCTCCAGGTCCTAGCTCCTCAATCCTGATGCTGCAGGGTACTGCCTACCTAAAACTATGGGTATTTAGGAAATTTTGATTACGAATTGATATTGTAGGTAACGGGTATGTAATAAATTGGTACCCTTTATTAGGAGTACCAGATGAGGCGATGAGTTATTTATTTTATTGCAGAAGAAAACGCCATTTTATTAGCACACACTTTTATTCACTCGACAAGACAAAATTGGTTATCACACAGAGTACATAGAGTAATATAAAACCATAGACAATATAATGTACTCAGATTCAACAAAGTAGATTCTATATTTAACACCCCCTTTCAATGACCAATTTGATTCTCATTATTTGTAATTAAATTAGTCATTGCTAATACACATACATACACTACATGCATACATTACACATACATCTTACATGACATTTAAATTATTTGTAAAATAAGCATGTTTCAATTTACATAAAGGCTTTGTTAGCACATCAGATATATTTCTATCAGTTGGTACATAATTAATATCAATATTATAGTTTTTCACAGACTCTTTAATAAAATGAAATTTTATATCAATATGTTTAGTTCTTTTACTATTCTCATTACAATTTATCATCTTGATTGCACTCTGATTATCAATAAGCAAATTAGTTTTTATTTCCATAGGATAAAAATTAGTTAATATACCTTTTAAATATAGTAGTTCAGCTGTCGTCATGGATGCAGCAACATACTCAGCTTCAGCTGATGAGAGAGATACAGTAGGTTGTTTCTTTGAAAACCATGAGATTAAATTATTACAGTAAAATATAGCGCATCCACTTACACTTTTTCTATCTTCTTTGTTGCTTGCTCAATCCGCATCACAGTATGCTTTTAGTTCCTTAGTTTCATTAGACCTAGTATAAGTTAGAGATTTATGCATAATTTCTTTTAGATATCTAAGTATACGTTTACCAGCTTTCCAATGATGTATAGTTGGCTTATCCAAATACTTGCTCAAGTAAGAAGTTGCAAAAGTTATATCTGGTCTTGACACTGTTGATAAATATGTTAGACTGCCTATTAGCTCTCTATAGGGTACATTAGTAATTACATTGTCATTTTCAGTTGTAGATATCAAGTCTTTCTCCATTGGTGTAAGCGCTCCTTTACAATCTGTCATACCAAAGTTATTCAATATTTTCATTATTAATTTTTCCTGTTTAATTTTAAGTGTGTTTCCTTCTCTATGTATTTCCATTCCTAAATATTCTTTCACTTCTCCTAAATATTTTGTATTAAACTCCTTTTTCAATTTCTCTATTATATTTTCTCCAGAACCTAATATCAATATGTCATCTACAAAAATAAGTATCCAAGTGTTTTCATTATAGTACAGACAAAAATCATATTTAGATTGTTTGAAATCATTATTCAGGAAGAATTTATGTATCTTTTCATTCCAGCAACGTGGTGATTCTTTAAGACCATATAATGCTTTTCTCAATCTTAAAACTTTTCCTTTTTCAGCTTTAATTCCTTCAGGATATTTTATATATACTTCATTATCAAGTTCTCCATTTAAAAATGCTGTCGGGACATCCAACTGTTTTAATGGTTTATTTTCTTGCACTGATATACTCAATAGAAGCCTAACGGTTGCGAGTCTAGCAACTGGGGCATAAACATTATAAACATTTTCTTCTTGAAATCCTTTAGCTACTATCCTTGCTTTCTTTGTGCCATCTGTTTTACTTCTAAAAACCCATTTTGTGTCTATAGCCTTTTGGCCTTTTGGTAAATCAGCTGTTTCCCATGTATTTAGCTTTTCATGTGCCTTAATTTCTTTTTCTATTGCATCTTTCCATTCTTCATCTTGCACAGCGTCTTTGTAACTGACTGGATCTGTTCTGAGTATAGTATTTAAACAATATGCAATGTTACTTTCCATATTTTCCAAGTTTACTTCATAATCATTAAGATAAGCAGGTTTCTTTATATTCCTTTTTGGTCTTGTATTTGTATCATCTGTCACTGTATCATCAATTCCATCTGTATTTTCTTTCTCTTCTTCTTCTTTTTCTTTCTCCTCTTCTTCTTCTTGTCTATTACATTCTTTTATTCCATCCTCATTATGAAAGTACAAATATTTATTTTCCTCTGTTTCTTTTCGACTTGGTTTGTAGACTATATCCATTTCATTAAATTTAACATCACGTGATACTATGATCTCATTCGTTTTAGGATCCCACAAACGATATCCATTCTGAGCATATCCTACCATACGTGTCTCTCTAGACCTTTCATCAAATTTACCTCGTCTAGGAAGTATCACTGCCCAGCTTTTAGATCCAAAACATTTTAATTTACTTAAGTCGGTTTTACCTCTGAAGATTTACTCTGGTGTTTTAAAGTTTATACTTGAAGATGGGCATCTATTTAACTGATATGCTGAACACAAGATTGCTTCAGTCCACAAATGTCTAGATAACTGAGTTTCAATAAGTTGGGTACGAGCATTGTTATATAAAGTTCTGTTCATTCTTTCCGCCACTCCATTACTTTGAGGTGAATATGGTGTTGTATATTCTATTCGTATACCTTTGTTATTACAGAATGCTTCGAATTTCTTATTTTTTAGTTCACTTCCATTATCACATCTTATTCTTTTTACTTTAACTTCTTTTTCATTTTCCAATCTTTTTATATAATTAACTAACTTTTCAGTAGCTTCACTCTTGCATCTTAAAAGATTTACGACTAAAAAATGAGAAAAATCATCAATAATTACCTGATAATAGAGTTCACCATTTATTCCCTCTACTCTGGCTGGTCCTGAGATGTCTGTATGCAGCAGTTCACCTATGTAGTGTGACCTTGGATGCTGTACGGATTTAAATTGAAGTCTTGTAGCCTTACCTGACATACACGGCTCGCATACTTTTTTGCTCACTGGTAGTTTTAAAATGTTTAGGCTATGTCTATTTACATGGCCTAATCTCCTATGCCATAAATTTTCAGAGATGCCATCAGTGGTACATTGTAATGATTTATTTTTAAAATTTACATCCGTGTTTAAAATAAAAAGATTACCTTTCCGATATCCCATTACATAAGATTTTGAATTATTTTCACTTATTTTTACACTGTTGTTACAAAAGTTTACTGTATTATTTGTTAACATTTTTTGTACAGACAACAAATTGAATGCTAAATTTTTAACAATAAGTGCTTCTAACGTTATAGTACAACCATTACATAACAAATCAATAGAACCTTTTTTATTTGTAGTTACAAAGTCACCATTTGCCACAAAAATTTTAATTTCCTTGTCCAAAGTTACAATATTATTCATAGAATTACTAAATTTTTCTTGTATAAGATGCTCCGTGCATCCAGAATCAACTATCCACTCAATTTTACAACTGTTATTATTAGAAGTTTCACATACCATATTATAGTCCTTATTATCCACACCTGCATAAAACATATTATTATCATTTGATGAATTTGACATATTAGTACTCGCTCCTGAAAAATTTTGAGTTCCCCGTCCTCTTCTTAGGGGTCTCCTTGACATATAACCTCGTTGACCTCTGTTGGACCGTTGTGACCATCCCTGTCCACGTCCTTGACCATAATATTTGCAATTTATTGCTTTGTGACCTCTATTTTGGCATTTGAAGCAAACAATAAAGGCATTTTCATCATTATTTTCACTATTTTTAGAAGTCATTTTTAATTCCTCATCCAGAAGCCTCGCTGTCACATTTTCAAACTTTAAATCATCCTTGTTGAGTGTCTCTATCGCAGTAATTACCGTTTCATACTTTTGTGGTAACCCAATTAATAAGTAGCAAATTTTGTCCAATTCATGTATTTTTTCGTTGTTATTTTCCAAATCTTCTATAATACTGTTGAACTTTTGAAAGTATAGTTCCAATTTTTCGTTTTCGTTACTTTTTAAGCTTAAAAGTTTGCGTCTTAAATATAGTTTGGAGACCACTGACTTTCGTTGAAAGGTATTACTTAATTTTTCAATCATTAATTTGCTTGTTGTGCATTCTTTTATTAGTCCCAAATGGGTGTCGCTTAGACATGAGATGATAATATTCTTCGCTGTTGCGTCATCTTTTCTGAACTTCGAATCTTTTGTTTCCGAGTCTAAACTCTCGATGCAATACAGCACGCCTTTTTCTTCTAACACCGCTTTCAACCGAAATAACCAATTATTGAAGTTATCTGACTTCAAATTATTAATTACTATTGAATATGAACTGCACGACGCCATATTGCTGTGATATTGCTCAATATTACTTTTCACTTTTATTTCGCTTCTTCAAACTTTTTACAAAAATCTCTTTCCTCACCATCATCAGCCCATAACCTAATAAATTGGTACCCTTTATTAGGAGTACCAGGTGAGGCGATGAGTTATTTATTTTATTGCAGAAGAAAACGCCATTTTATTAGCACACACTTTTATTCACTCGACAAGACAAAATTGGTTATCACACAGAGTACATAGAGTAATATAAAACCATAGACAATATAATGTACTCAGATTCAACAAAGTAGATTCTATATTTAACAGTATGGACTACATCATGGAGCTCCAGGTCCTAGCTCCTCAATCATAGGATACTACACTTAAAAGCTTAAAATAAAAATTCTTTTCAAAAAACCGACTTCTAACGCCACTACAAAGTATAAAAATAATTTTAGTTTGTCCACGTTTGTTGAAGTCGGGCGGGCCTAAAATACAAACTATGAAACCGACTCGCGATGCTCGCTCAACTTCTACAAACGAGTCTCTCATATTGTGTAGCATCGCGCATCGGTTTCATAGTTTGAATTTAGGCCCGCCCGACTTCAACAAACGTGGACAAACTAAAATTATTTTTATACTTTGTAGTGGCGTTAGAAGTCGGTTTTTTGAAAAGAATTTTTTGTCCTATTCAGCTGGGTCGCAGGTTTCCTAATTCCTTTAAGTAAAATGATCTAACTTAAGGATTTAAGATAGGTAGTTCCCCTCCAGGGCCCATAATTTTTTTCCACCGTGTATATACCTATATAAATACATCAAATATGACTAATTATACTTATTAAGTTTTGTAGTAGAAAATTAAGTGTATGGAGTAGCAGTAGGTACGTGTGTCATACTAAAATAATGATCGTATACAGTTTACCAGATTCCCTTATCGCGAGATTGTATATTTTAAAGTGAATTTCCAAGATAAGCGTGTGGAACTGTGCAGGCGTTTGCTGGTAGTATATTATAATAAAACGACGCTATCTAACCTATTATAATTTAGAAGACTTCAAATAAAACAGTACTGTTATAGTTACACGGCAATAAAATTGAACCAACAAGCATATTTAACGAATAGCTGATGAAGGCGACTTCGTCCGCGTAGATTTAGTTTTTAAAGTCCCGCGGGAAATCTTTGATTTTCCGGGATAAAATGTAGCCTATGTCACTCTCCGAGTCTTCAACTACATACACATGCAAAATTACGTCGATCCGTAGCTCTTTTACGGCGTGATTGCTGGACAAACCGACAAAAACACACTTTCGTATTTATAATATTAGTATGATATATTATGTAGTAAGGATTGTTCAATTTTAGTTAATGCAATAATTCTCTTACCCTACCGCTACAGGAAATAAAAAAACAACATAATATTATTGCATTTTCCTTTTAAAGGTTAAATTAAATTATAAACGCGTTAATTATCATTTTCCATTATTAATCTCGTGACTAAGTCCTAGTGGTGGAATTCTTGCACTGCATGAATAAGATGATGTCTGTAAATAATAAACAGACATGACCGATCATTGTAGGTAAATAATAACACAATTTGATAGTGATGATATTATAGCTACGGGACCAGTGAAATGCGTCATTGAAATCTATCATCTGCGTGGTGTTCTCAAATTAACATATTTGGCTGAATTCACATTGAATAGAATAGAAATATTTTTAAGCTATTGCATAGCTTTTATCGCGGGCTTTGAACTAGGACAAACAGTTTGAGCGCGGCGAGCGAATCAAGAAATTCCGTAACGAAAATAAACCTAACACCGTCGTTCAGTAAGCGTTCAACATTTTAGAGGTTCACAAGTAGCTCTGTTCGGCGAAGTGGGCGAGCGGCCGCTTTCTTTGCCGTATGGTGTATGGAGTCGCAGGTTCGAATCTCGCGAAGTAGTGACAGTGCGCTTTTCTTGTATGTTTGTTTTTAATTATTTTTTTGCGTAATTTTTATTATGCAAAAAAAATATTGCATAAGTTGATAAAAAATGCTATGCAATAGCTTTACCGTGGCAGTCCCCGAGTGCCACTTGATTTTTTTTTTATTCAAATCAAATGATTTTGAATAGTCGATGAATCTACCACTGTTTCGGAATGCCGTTCCTGCCGAGAAGAACCAGGCACCAGCAAGAAACTCGGCGGTTGCTCTTTTCAAAATAGTTTACAATAGGTACTATGCTATGTATGCAGTGTTTCCACAGTGAGGGGAATTTCTAAAAATTCATACCTACTTACAATTCAATACATGTTAAGATGGGCAGACAGAAAGTAGCCCGCCGGTGGCACCCGTTAACGAGCATGACGCATGACCCTGCGCCAGCCGTTGCTTCGCTCAACCATAATATTATTTGAGGGAACGTAACATAGTATTTAATTCCACCAGGACAGGCGCATTCCGCATTTTAGGTAGGTATAAAACTAAAACGATAGATCTATATAGATAGTGCGGCGCAGGCGTCGTCGTCCCGGCCCGTCGCAACGGGCCAATTCAATGGGCTAACGTAGTCCGACATCCGAAGGGATAAGTTTTACGCGATAGAAAGAGAGGCAACTTCTAGGTGAATTTGACTGTAGATAGTTTGCGCTGTGCGACCTGAATTACACTTTATTGTGTGGTAGCGAGAGTCGCTATTTATTTAAAAGATTTTGCGGTGTGAATCTTCGTACCTGTACTATTATGTATTCTGTAATTCCACTTTATTGATGCATTGTTTTACTTGATCTATTCAAGTACTCCGCACACATCAGTCAACCAAAGCAGTGATTACTTAAGGAAGTATAGATTGACATACATTAGAAATTTAGAAGTAAGCTCGCGTAAATCTAGTTAATATACTTGTATTACTAGCTGATGTCCGCGACTTGGTTCGCGTGAATTTAGATTTTAAAAATCCCGCGGGAATTCTTTGATTTTCCGGGATAAGAAGCCTATATGTCACTCTCCCGGTCCTCAACTATACCCATACAAAAAATCAAGTCGATCCGTTGTTTTGTTGCGGCGTTATTAAAGGACAAACCAACAAACAATCACACTTTCGCATTTATAATACATATTACTTAAGATGTATTTTAGTTTCGCCGTTCGTTCGTTTCGTGTTTCAAAAACAAGCAACCCACACTAAAAAATGGTAGAAACAAAATTTACAAAATAAATACATTACAATGACAGGGCAGAACAATCTTTTTGCAAGCGAGAGCGCGGAACAAGCGATAGAGAGGCACGATCAGCCCAAGCGTTTATAGAGAGCGCCTGCCGCCGCCCGCCAGTTATCAATGTTTCTTTATGACGTTATCACGTAAAACTATCGTCCGTAAACCGACTTTTTATCTGTATTTTTTTTGGGGTTTTTTACCAGATGGTATATCAAGTATCAACCCC
The DNA here is from genome assembly GCA_029955525.1 of Oeneis ivallda. NCBI lineage: Eukaryota > Metazoa > Arthropoda > Insecta > Lepidoptera > Nymphalidae > Oeneis > Oeneis ivallda. Next base: position 8,111,707 of record JARPMR010000014.1, read on the forward strand.
ATCGATACATAGATTTTAGCAATAAAACTTATAGTCTGTTTTTTTAACAAACGAGTACCAAAAATTTTTACTGCGTTGCTATTGGTCCACGTAATCAACATAGAGTCCCAGGCCCCACCCCTAAAATAATAATAATACATAATAATCTTTATTTATAAAACTCAGTACCGTAAAGTACAGTAAAATGACCCATCTCACTCTGTCAATATCGGAAATGTGCGAGAGACATACTCAGTACCCCACCCCTAACAATGACCCACCTCACTCTGTCAATATCGGAAATGTGCGAAAGACATACTCAGTACTCGTTTGTTAAAAAATAGACTATAGTAAGTAATATATTTGATCGCGAATCCTGATTATCTGGATTGACTGTGTATGGGGAGCCTTATTTACTTAACTCTCAAGGTTCTGTTCTTCCTATAATAATGTTTCTAATTAACAGTTGCCATATTTAATTAATGTTTGATAAACTGAGATTATAATGGATGGGCTGGAAGTTGGAACACCTACGATCAGAAGTTCAGAATAATAATTATAAATTAAAGTTGGTCGGCCGTTAATTAAACTCTTCCAAAGTTGTCTATCTCTATTCAACACGTGTTACAAAAAGAGAGGTGAAGTTGCTTAGTCAGATACGCCATTTCCGAGTATATCGGTTAACAGTTAACAATGGTTTGCGTGTGCAGCCTTATTAAGGTTTGCGTGGATCGAGGCACGTGCAATTTCAAAAGTTTACACCTATTTTAGAGAGGAAAGATTTTTATGTTTGTTTGTTTGTACCGAATTGGCTCTGAAAATACTGGACCGATTCTAATCATTTTTTCACCAATAGAAAGCTTAATTATCAGAAAGTAACGTAGGCTATAATTTATTTTCAAAAGAACAAAAAGATACTTAAGAAAATTGTTACCCAAAGTAGCAAAATTTTGCCTATAAAATTCATTATTTGGCGTGTGCTGAAAAAATTATTGATGATATATAAAAATTATGTACTACATAATTAAAGAACTTATTATTTATTCTCTACAACAAAGTCCCCGAGGGAATATATCTAACTATCATAGTTAAATCACAACAGTAGCTTTTGTGTTCTAAAATTTAATTAGATCGTCGGTAGAAACAAAGGTTCGATACATCTATACTTATAAAAAGACTTGTCCTGACTGACTGACTGACTGACTGACTGATCTATCAACGCACAGCCTAAACCACTGAAGCTAGAAACGTGAAATTTTGACAGTAGGTTCCTTCTATGACGTAGGGGAGCACTAAGAAAGGATTTTTTGAAATTCCACCCTCAAGGGGGTTAAATGGGGGGTTAAAGTTTGTATGAAAGTCCGTCATTTTTAAAGTTATTCCCATGAAACTCGGTATTTGGGCTTTAAATTAAAAATAAAGAGTTACGTGTTTCACAGTTTTTGAAAATTCTACCCCTTTGGGGGTTAAATAGGGGTTGAATATTTGTATGATAGTCTTTCATTTTTCAAGTTATTTTTCAAGTTATGTTTATAAAACTTGGTATTTTGTTTCTTGATTAAAAATAAAGAAGTACGTATTTTACAGTTTTTGAAAATTCTACCCCCGAAGGGGTAAAATAGGGGTTGATAATTTGTATGAAAGTCCGCCATTTTTCAATTTATGTTTATGAAACTTGGTATTTTGGCTGATGATTAAAAATAAAGAAGTACGTATTTTACATTTTTTGACAATTCTACCCTTTAAGGGGTAAAATAGGGGTTGATAGTTTGTATGGAAGTTCGCCATTTTTCAAGTTATGTTTATGAAACTTGGAATTTGGGCTCTTGATGAAAAATAAAGAAGTACGTATTTTACATTTTTTGAAAATTCTACCCCCGAAGGGGTAAAATAGGGGTTGAATATTTGTAGGATAGTCCTTCATTTTCCAAGTTATTTATCAAGTAATGTTTATGAAACTTGGTATTATTGCTCTTGATTAAAAATAAAGAAGAACTTTTTTTACCTTTTTGATAATTCTACCCCCTAAGGGGTTAAATGGGGGGTTGAAGTTTGTATGAAAGTCCGTCATTTTTAAAGTTATTTCCATGAAACTCGGTATTTGGGCTTTAAATTAAAAATAAAGAGTTACGTGTTACACAGTTTTTGAAAATTCTACCCCTTTGGGGGTTAAATAGGGGTTGAATATTTGTATGATAGTCTTTCATTTTTCAAGTTATTTTTCAAGTTATGTTTATAAAACTTGGTATTTTGTTTCTTGATTAAAAATAAAGAAGTACGCATTTTACATTTTTTGACAATTCTACCCTTTAAGGGGTAAAATAGGGGTTGATAGTTTGTATGGAAGTTCGCCATTTTTCAAGTTATGTTTATGAAACTTGGAATTTGGGCCCTTGATGAAAAATAAAGAAGTACGTATTTTACATTTTTTGAAAATTCTACCCCCGAAGGGGTAAAATAGGGGTTGAATGTTTGTAGGATAGTCCTTCATTTTCCAAGTTATTTATCAAGTAATGTTTATGAAACTTGGTATTATTGCTCTTGATTAAAAATAAAGAAGAACTTTTTTTACCTTTTTGATAATTCTACCCCCTAAGGGGTAAAATAGGGGTTGATAGTTTGTATGAAAGTCCGTCATTTTTTAAAGTTTTATCTATGAAACTTTGTAATTAGGCTTTATATTAAAAACAAAGAAGTAGTCACAAGTCACAGTTTGTGGAAAATCTACCCCCAAAGGGGTTAAATAGTGGTGAATATTTGTATGATAGTCCTTCATATTTCAAGTTATTTTTCAAGTAATGTTTATGAAAGTTGGAATTTTTGATTAAATATAAAGAAGTACATATTTGATATTTTTTTTAAATTCTACCATCAAAGGGGTTAAATAGGGGATGGAAAGGATCCGTCTTTTTCAAGTTATATCCACGAAACTTGGTATTTTGGCTCTTGATTAAAAACAAAAAAGTACGCATTTCACAGTTTTTGAAAATTCTACCCCTAAAAGTTTTAAATACAGGTTGAATGTTTTTTTTATCCCGATAAAACCAGCCGTTCCCACGGGATTTTCAAAGAACCTAATTCCACGCGGACGAAGTCGCGAGGGCAACAGCTAGTTCGTATCATAGTTTCATAGTATTAATGCTTACTAATATTTTAAATGCGAAAGTGTGTTTGTTTGTTGGTTTGTCCTTCAATCACGCTGCAACAAAACTACGGATCTTTGTTGTTGAGAACCTGGAGGGTGACATAGGCTACATTTTATCTCGGAAAATTAGAGTTCCCGCGGGATTTTAAAAATTAAATCCACACGGACGAAGTCGCGGGCATCAGCTAGTGTTATATATATTTTTAAAGTATGACAGTTTCGGTTGCTACTCTTGTCTATGGCCGAGTAACATATTACATATGGAGCGTTTCATCCTTGTTTCATCACAGACTGGTATGATCTAAAATATGGCTGCATACTTCAAACCTTTATTACTTGTATTTACTTGTAATATTTTAGGTCTTATATATATTATTCATTAGCTTTTTCCCGCGACTTCATCCGTGTTAAAATTAGGGTTTTTAAAATCCCGCGGGGACCCCTTGTTTTTCCAAGATAAAAAGTATGGCACTCTGCCTGTCACTATTCAACTATCCATGTAAAAAATCACGTCGAACCGTTGCTCCGAGGACAAAGCAACAAACAAACAAGCTGTCGCATTTATAATATTAGCACATAATATATTAGTAAAGATTAGTAGGGAACTAGGTTTTATGTACTTTATGGTAAGTGGTGGTGGACAGGTGAGTCCAACTAGTTAATTGGTATGACAGCTGATCTCAGAGCATTCCTATGATATACATGACAGGAGCAAGCAGGTGTGTTCAAGAGATGCACCTTGCAACCTACATTGAACACCTTTAATCCCAGAGTTGAAAAACTTTAGATCGGGCTTTTTGTTCGACCGTCATTCACGCTCCGACCCAATGTTACAAGTCGGTTATTAAAATTAACTTTCGTAAATGAATTCAACGTAGTCTACGTTCTAAAAATAACACAATTTGTACTTTTATACCTAAAGGTTTACTAGTTCGGATATCCAAAGCGTAGGTACCTATAGTATGTGTAATTATTATTATTGACTAGCTGATGCCCGCGACTTCGTCCGCATGGATTTAGTTTTTTAAAATCCCGCGGGAACTCTTTCATTATCCGAGATAAAAAGTAGCTCTCCCGGTCTGAGGAACCACTACTACATCCATTACTATACCCATGCAAAAAATCGCATCAATCCGCTGTTCTGTTGCGACGTGATTGAAGGACAAACCAACAAACAAACACACTTTCGCATTTATAATATCAGTAATGCTTTATTATAACACTTTTTATAATTGTCAAATTTTTTACCATACTTAACCAAAGACAAAATTACGTTTAGCTGTCATTTACGTTTTGTTATTCCACTGTCATTTGCGTTTTGTTATTCCATGTCAGATGCGTTTTTGTTATAGCACGTTTTATAGTGACTTGACGGAAACGCGGTCGAACGGGATAAAAAGTATCCTATGTCCGTCTCCTGGTTCTAAGCTACCTCTCCACCAATTTTCAGCCAAATCGGTTCATCCGTTCTTGAGTTATAAATAGTGTAACTAACACCACTTTCTTTTATATATATAGATTATAGCATTAATAAACAACCATAAAACAGATAGTTTAGAACTTAGATTTAATGTGTCGTCCAGTAGGCACGATTAGGGCTTGCAAATATTCGAAGATTTTTGGTATTCGAATATTCGATTTTTTTTCGGGTATTATTCGAATAATTCGAATAATATTCGAATAATTAAAAAAAAACAAAAGATGTCATAATAATCATGTTTTTAACTGCCAATCTCTTACTTTGAGTCTAATATCTCTGAATCAAAACAAAATCTTACTTAAAAATTAAAGAACTGTTTGGAATTTGACTGTTATGGCACTAATTCAGTCCTCCAAAAAATATAAAAAGTTGGTGCTTAACAAGACAACCACAACATAACTCAGTCTTATAAGCCGAGATATGAGTGTGAGTATTGTAATAATATTTATCAATAAAATCAAATAATCAATTACAAAAACAACAACTTGCTTAAAATCTTTTATCATGTAACTAAAAATAAAGTACTAAATTCTAAACATTATTTTTGGTTCTTCGTACTACTTACTTCGTATTAAACTTACTTACAAATCTTAAAAGATTTAAAAGAAAGATTTTCAACGTTGATAGAATACAAATAGGTAATAATTCAGTATTAGAAATTATGAATTTGGACCTACCTAGCTGGACTGTGTGTCCCAGGTATATTATTTACTCGTGCACAATGCCAAATGCAATATTCTTAACGAGGGTGGAGTGGAGCATGAGCATATGAGCATTGGACATGATTTTCATCTTGCTCATGTTCATCTTCAGGCCCAACGCTGAGAAACCGTGCTGAGATCGTTGAGCACTGTATTGAGGTCGCTCAGAGTCTCTGCCATAACGACATGTCATTGGCAAATCGCAAGTGAGTGATGTACTCACCGTTTATGTTGATGCCAAGTCCGTTCCAATCCGGAAGCTTAAAGACGTCTTCCAATGCAGCGGTAAATAGCTTTGGGGAGATTGCGTCTCCCTGTCACACTCCACGCTGCAAGTGGATTGGCCTCGTAGTCTGGTCCTGTATACGTACTGACATAGTGGCGTTTTCATACAAGCACTTCAACGCTTGGATATACCGGTAGTTAATCCAGCATCTCTGCAGCGACCTCAATAAGGCCCAAGTTTCCATCAAATTCCAGGCTTTCTCATAGTCCTCAGACGCTAAGCAAAGTGGCCGTTAATGCTCTTCCATCTATCCAGAATGTGATCTATGGTGCCACAGCCTTTTCGGAATCCAGCTTATTCGGGAGGCTGGAAGTAGTCGAACCTACGAGCGAGACGATTCGTAATGACTCTCGAGAACAACTTATAAACATAACTCAGCAGCTAGATGGGTCTATAATAATTCTTCAACAAGGTATTATCACCCTTTTTGAAGAACAGAACCACCAAGCTCTTGTGCCATGCTTCCGGCGGATGCAGCGGCGTGATGACGGTATTGAACAATCGCTGAAAGATCTAAAGTACCGGTTTTCCACCCGCTTTCAGGAGTTCTGCAGTGACTCCATCATCACCAGGCGCCTTGTTGTTCTTGAGCTGCTTGAGCCATACTAATCTCGTATAGGCTGACGTCCGGGATATCTTAGGTATAGTGTCGGGTCAGTTTGGCTCTGGGATCAAATCCTCAACAGGTTTTTGAGAAAGAGTTCAACAGCCGAATCCAACTCAGCTGGGCAGCATTTGGGAATCTCCGAGATGTCTTCTCGTCCAAAATCCCTCAGCGCCTGAAGGCGAAAGTCTTCTAAGTCACTAAAAGACACGAGACGACAAGAAGTCACAGTGCGTGTTGCCAGTGTTGACTTACGGATCCGAGAATTGGTCGCTAGCTGTGGGCCTCATAAGAAGGCTCAGGGTGACTCAGTGGTCTATGGAGAGAGCTATGCTCGGAGTATCCCTGCGAGATCAAATCAGAAATGAGGAGATCCCAAGGTGCTGGAGTGGCGACTCCGCACCGGGAAGCTCAGTGTTGGCAGACCCCCCACCGGGTGGACTGACGACGTCAAACGAGATGCAGGGAGCCGCTGGATTCAGGCGGCGCAAGACCGAGGAGAAATCTCTGTGGAGGTGCATGCAAGAGACCTTTGCCCAGCAGTGGACGTCTATCGGTTGACAAAGAAGAAGAAATTATGAGATCAGAATCAGATCAATGTTACATTGCACAAAAATAAAATGCGTTTTAATCTTATCATCTAACTTTGGCTTATTCTTACACTTACACGTACAACTTAAGAACCTTCAAGGCAAGAGTGAATAGGTATCTTCTATGCAAGCGCATTCTAACCTAGACCTCATCACTGCTTTCTTCTAAGCATAATTATTGTCTTCTATTTCTAAGCATAATATTGCGCGCGGAGTTTAAAAGTAATATTTTGTGCATGTCGCAGGAATTTTGTGATTCCGCCGTTTACATACGGCGTCGTCAGTTTAGAAACGCTCGCTGTTATGCAATAAGCCGAAGGCAAAATGACAACTCGTTCAATTGTTTTAATTTCACTGTAGTTTTAGATGTAGTTATTGCGAATCTACGCAATTCCCAAGCACCAGGGCCACGAATCTGCCTCTAAAATTAGCTTAGGTTGGGGTTCGACATGAACAGTCAGGTGCCCGCTTAGGTTCCATTTGGCCAATATACCTTTTTTTTTACGTGGGGAAATCCGTAATGGATACCACCTCCCCCGGGGTTACGCGACAGTTATGTCGGACTCTAACCGACTAAAGCCCCACGGTGTTCCTTCTCATCGCCTAGTGACTGGGCAACGGGACAGTAATCACGTTCACGCAACCCAGCCAGCGGCGCCTGCCGAGACAGAACCTCCTCTCAAACACAGAGTTCTTCACTCATCACTCTATCTGAGGCACACAAGGAACAAAGTATGTCTCCCGGCCCGAGGACCTTACTCCCTCAGGCGACGGACTCCCCATATCCATCGCCTGGAGGCGATGAATTTCACTATAGTTTTCACCAGACTCTCCACACACACCTGACTGTTCACACTACCACCCGACTGTTCATGTATAACCCTAACCTAACTTTAGATTTTGGCGAACATAGTACTTGTTAGGCATAAGAAACAGAACTAAATACTTCAATTTGCCGCGGCATTACATAACAGCGAGCGTTTCTAAACTGACGACGCCGTATGTAAACGGCGGAATCACACAAAATGCCTGCGACATGCACATCAATATTCCGAGTTTGCCTTTCGGAAAATTGGTCGAATATTCGAATATAGCAGATTTAATATTCGAATATTCGGACAAGAAATATTATTCGAATAATTCGAATATTCGAATATTCGAATATTCGAATGCATGCCCTAGACACGATGCGCAGACCACTCGCGACCTAACCGCAATATAGGTACTCGTTTAACAATATAGGTACTTACTCGTTTAAAATCACAACCATGGCATATCAAATTCAAACCTGCCTCTATTCATATTATGAAATGCGATGCTTCGAGTTGCAATACAATTTACAAACTAAAAGATATTACGCGTTTTCTCAAAACTGAATTAAGGTCGCCGGTTTCGTATCTTTTTTATTATCTTTTGTTATTGCGTGAGGTGACACAAATATTTTTTTATTAATGAAAGATTTGCGTTTCACTATGATCGCAGCTTTTATTGTGACACAATCCACTCAATTCGTTAATTTCGAAAATGTTTCGAGACCATCTTGCTCTCGTTTTTTAGTTTGTTTCTGTTAGTTTGTGTAGTTATTTAGTTTTTGTTTCTATGCGACATCTGCGTTTAGCGTCCATTACATCATCATTGTCATCAGCGACCATGTTTCTCCATCTGTTCGGGATAATTTTCGGAACGGCTGAACTGATTTTTTTTCCACTATTCATATAATGGTAACGATGGATACGCAAACATTGATGTGGATGAATCAGAGTTGGTCATCACTCATCTCTCATCCACACTCATCCAGTTATTGAGCAAGTTCGTCCAGTTACAGAACAATGCCTGAATTGGGCGTGTTCGGCCATGCATACCTCGTAGAGCACGTTAAACATGGAACTTCCATGTTTTCCTTCTTTCTCTTTCTGACCTTCCATGATGGAAGGTCAGAAAGAGAAAGAAGGGAAGTATTAAAGTCCGGTCCAATGATAGTCGTTAGTACCCTCAGTATCATCATTCATAAATTTAAATGTTCTGGGATAGATAGACAAGTTCTTAAGTTAGAAAAGTCACAAGAAATCAATATTGATACTAACAAGAACATACCTCATCATTTATTCAATTTGTAATTACTTATACTTCCACATTTGATAAAAACCACGTAATAGCGAAAACTTAGTTCTTTGTGGCATGATCGCGATGTGGAACCAAATTAATGGTGCATGAGGAACGTTGCACTTGCAGAATGCTCCGAGTATTCTATCCAATACACGATTCTGCATTGTTAGAGAAGTAAATATTACAAAATCTTACTAACTCATTGCTATAATTTTATTGTTGCGGGGATTGAAAGAAAAATTCTCAGTTTCACGAAATGACCCATTCATCATTCATTGCGATTTTATAATATATGTATTGTGTAGGTACTGTACTAAAATTTGAAGGAATGATTAGAATAGAATAGAATAGAAACCACTACCACTGCACTGGTTCGGAATGCTCTTCCTGCCGAGAAGAAGAGCAAGAAACTCGGCGGTTGCTCTTTTTCAGTATCCTTACTAATTTGATAAATGCGAAAGTGTGTTTGTTTGTTGGTTTGTCCTTCAATCACGCCGCAACAGGGCTACGGATCGACGTGATTTTTTGCATGGGTATAGTTGAGGACCTGGAGAGTGACATAGGCTACTTTTTATCCCGGAAAATCAAAGAGTTCCCGAGGGATTTTAAAAACTAAATCCACGCAGACGAAGTCGCGGGCATCAGCTAGTAGTTCATAAAAGGTAAACGCAGTGTTTGTATGCAGTGTTTCCACAATGAGGGGTAGTTCCAAAAAATGCATAGTTGCAATTCATGTTATACGAGAATGTCAAATGTAAAAGTCTTCTTAATCACTGAGAGATGTTTATGTCTTGGGCCGTAGAGATTGTGTTGAACGAAATATCCAACTTTTGTGTTCCTAAACGACGTGTAGAGGTATTGGAATAAGAAAAGGAAGTTTCTAAGTGTGTATTGCCCTAACCTTCCCCCCTATGTTATAATATAATATGCGGTGCCGCGATTGACGGGGTCATAACTCATACGCAACCGATATCAGCGCAGAAAAATTATTATGAACCAAGCTTTAACTACTTTAATGTAAGCAGTGATAGCCTAGTGGTTAGGACTGTGGTCTCCTATTCGGGGGGTCGCAGGTTGGATCCCGCACCTCTGACTTTTCGGAGTCAAGTGCGTTTAAGCAATTAAACATCGTGAGGAAACCTGCACACCTGAGAGTTCTTGAAGGTGTGTGAAGTCCGCCCATTCGCATTGGGCCGGCGTGGTGGACTATGGCCTATAACCCTTCTCTGAGAGGAGACCTGCGCTCAGTAGTGAGACGTTGATGGGTTGCTAATGATGAAGCTTTAAGTAGTATCAAGCAACAAAGAATCTAAAGTCTAAACCCTCATTGATCATAATTATTTATCACTAGCTGATATCCGCGACTTCGCCCGCGTGGATTAATATTTTTTTTTATAGTTTTTTAGTTTAGTAAATTTTTTTTATAGTTTTTAAAAATCCCGTGGGAACTCTGACTTTCCGGGACAAAAAGTAGCCTATGTATGCAGGTCCTCAACTATACCCATGCAAAAAATCACGTCGACCCGTGGCTCGTACCGTCGTGATTGAAGGACAAACCAACAAACAAACTCACTCGCATTTATAATATTATTAATAGGTATGATGTCAACTCGGAGCTCGGTTCTCCTGTGAGTAAAAGAAGGGTAGTAATTCCATTTTCTTATACGTATGTACATTATGTATACAGTGAAACTGCCCAAATCTTACAACTGGATGACAACTGGTGTTAATTAAATTAACGATCGTTATGCAGATAGTTTGAGAGCCAGCCGTTCTAAAATCTATAATTATTACTTAATTTACAGACCTACTTTAAAGGCTACGAAATTTATTACAGCAGTGCATTAGACATAGAAGGCTTAACCTTCAGGATACGAAATATCAGACTTCATAAGTTACTCATTAATTAATCTAATCTCTGTATATTGAAATTAAAAATATAAAAGAATTTTCTCTTGTTTTTCGAGTAGATTCTTTAGAGAAAGAGATGAAAGTATTCTCATTTCTACTGGATAATTTCTCTGACGATTATACTGTGTAGGTTCTATCACGGATAAAATATGAAGATTGTATTGTCGAGTCCATGTTTTATTTACCAGTAGCTCTTAGTCTATGTAGTGTTATCAGCTCAATTATGAGTGCGAATCGTTATGCTTTTTATAGCTCAGTTAATTTATACTTTGGACGTGCTTATTTTACCGTAAGTCTGTTAAAGCCTACATAATTAGTAGCGTTCATTACACCTATTGAATGTTTGAATTGTACTTAATTTATCGCTATTTGCTTTGAACTACATAATCTTTATAAATATAAATTACGTGTCACGTTGTTTGTCCGCGATGGACTCCTAAACTACTTAACCGATTTTGATCAAACTTCGTAACTATCTGTAATTTGGTCCAACTTGAAAGATAGGATAGTTTTAGTAATTTGTTTTATTTATATAGATAAGTTGGCGGTACGAAGTTCGCCGAGTCAGCTAGTATTATATTATAAAGTAGATTAAAATACTATTAGAAATTATAAAACACACAAAAAATATCAATCCTGCAGAATGGTATATTTATTTGGAATCAATGTACACTTTAAATATTTCATATTTTTTAATACCGAATTCAAATAATTAAAACAGAATACTATCCTACTAATATACAAATGCCATAATATGTTACCTTATTGTTTTGCCGGTTTGTCCTTCAATCACGCAGCAGAGGAGCAACGAATCGACGTAATTTTTTGCATGGGTATAGTTGAGGACCTGGATACACGATAGTGAGAGAGGCTTTATTTTGACAGGCTGACTTTTTATCCCGGAAAAGAGTTCTCGCGAGATATTAAGAAAACATAACTTCACACGGACGAAGTCGCGGGCATAATCAAGTGTTAGTTTATCTCTGATATCACACTGATAATATTTAAAAGGCGAAAGTTTGTGTGTGTGCGTGTCAGGGTTCGAAAGGATAATTATCAATGATAATTATCACGATAATTATCATGATAATTATCGTGATAATTACAGATGGATAACATACACAACACTGCGTGTGTATGTTTGTTACCCTTGTTAAAAATCTTAATCCACACTGACGAACTGGCGGGTATCATCTAGTAAATATGTAATAATATTGAAAAACATATTATGTATTTCGTTTATATGTAAAAATATTAAAATACTATAGTAAAAACATTAAACTACTATATCATATTATATTATGTAGACTATATTATTTTATACTATAAATGATATTGGTTAGTATAGCCGTGATAGCTATAAATAATATTGACCTTAGGGATGGGCGTCTATACCTATAATACCTCGTTTAATATTAACCCCAGAGGGTCTGCGTAAAGGTTTAAATACCTTTAATGTCCAACAGATCAATAGTTCAAATAACCGTAAACAATGATAGAAATAATTTACTCTTAGTTGACCTTTATTCTTTGGTATTGACATTCAGAGCATTTTCCTCAGCTGGCCTGTCATATCTTTGATAATCTTGTGGGGACTCTTTCATTTGCAGCCTGTCTGTCTCCAGGATGCAAGCTATCTCTGTGGCAAAATTGGTCAAAATCGATTCAGCAGTTAGTCGACATTGGCCGGTGACGGTTTTGTTAAACCCTAAATATTTCAGAGCAAAAAAATACCAGCCAAATTGAGAACCTCCTTTTTGAAAATCGGTTAAAAATGTAGTCGTTCCTTTGTCGTTCCGAAGACGGATTCCAAATTATTTTTCACAAGTTTCTGATAGTGATAATTTAAGATTTTGAAGCGAAAACTTCTTTAGGCGCGTTGGGTCCTTTTTTGGGTTAGCAAAAAACATGGATTTCGCGTCATCGTCACCTGGAGATTTCAGTAAGCGTTCAACATTTTAGAAGTTCCAAGTATTCTTGTACAGCGCAGCGGGCAATCAGCCGCCTTCCTTACTGTTTAATGTATGATGTCGCAGGTTCGAATCTCACTCACGAAATCGTGACAGTGCGCTTTTCTTATTTGTTTTTAATTATAAGCAAATCTAGTTTTCACTTCTATCGGCAGTCCCCACGACTGCCTTTTTTTTTTGTGTTGGAGAATAGATCCCGCTCACTTTATTAATCATTTTTATTATGGGTTTCATAAAGGATACCTACTTACTTCGCAGGCTCGAAAACCCATGCCCGTTAAAAATCTTTAAATCTAGATATCAGCTAAGGACCTCTAAAATTCTATAAGGTGTACTAATATTATGTACAGTATAATATCACATGTGAGTTTGTGGTTAACGCAGAGGACCATGTAGGTCTTCCCTTAAAAATTCGGATCACGTCTCCGTATTTTTATGTGGGCACCTACTTATACAGATACTTATCGTTCTTATTATAGGAAATCAAACTCGTGACTGTAAAAATTGGAATATCTAAATAACATTTGGTTCAACGTAAAAAGATTGCGAACGATTCATGCGTGAATGATTTTCTGTCTTTTAAATTCACCTGTAACTAAGGGCCTCATAAGTAGGCTCAGGATCACTCAGCGGGCGATGGAGAGATGGAAAGAGATGCTCGGAGTATCCCTGCGAGATCAAATCTGAAATGAGGAGATTTGTAGGAGAACCAAAGTCACCGATCGAGCCGAGAAACTAAGTTGAAATGGACGGGACATAATATATATATATTCGAAGAACTGATGATTGTTGGGGTCCCAAGGGGCTGGAGTGGCGATTTCGCACCGGGAAACGCAGTTTAGGGAGACCCCCACTAGGTGGACCGACGACATCAAACGAGTCGCAGAGAGCCGCTGGATTAAGGCGGCGCGAGACCGATACATGTGGAAGTCCATGCAAAAGACCTATGTTCAGCAGTGAACAGCAGTGTATCGATTGACAAAGAAAAAGAAAGAAGAATTAAACTTGGGAGGGGCTTACCTATGAATAACATTACACTTCATTCATTTCAACCCATAATATCGTCGGCCCATTACTGGACAAAGGTCTCCTCTCGAATGACTTCTCATTTGGGCTTCTCATTTTCTCATTCTCATCCGAATTGCTTTAAGTGGCAGTCCACCACGCTGCGCTGGTCAAGTGCGTACCTATTGGGCAGGCTTCACACACCTTTGAGAATATTATGGAGAACTCGAGCATGCAGGTTTTCTTACGGTGTTTTCCTTCACCATTGTACAAGTGATATCTTATTGCTCATTAGAATTAAGTTAGTATATTCGACCGAGCGAAGCGAAGGTCTCTGAGTTTACTAGAGCGATTTGCACTTGTCCGTCCGTCCGTCTGTCACAGCCTTATAACTTCTGAATTACTGAACGTAATTACTTCAATTTTAGATATGATATGTAAACCGATGGCCTCCAGCCGAAAATGGCTTAAAAAGTTATAAAAATCTTTATTTCAGGGGGGCTCCCATACGAAATTTACGGGGGGCTTTCAAAGTGGAGATTGTATTCGAGGCTAGATTTCTAAAACCACTTTGTTTTAAAACTTGAAACTTACACATAATTTGAGTTATATTCTGTACTTGAACAACAAATACTAAGATTAGATAAATATTATAAAGAAACGAAATTATTTGAGTTTTAATGGGCATCAATGTTTTTAACAAAACTTCACTATACTGTTACTAGATGGCGCTGTCTTTAATATTGTAAATATGCATCCCATCCACGAAAGCAGATGACGATTGACGTCATCAGATTCGGCGCGTTTTAATTACAACTAGCTGATGCCCGCGACTTCGTCCGCATGGATTTAGTTTTTGAAAATCCCGCGGGAACTCTTTCATTATCCGAGATAAAAAGTAGCTCTCCCGGTCTGAGTAACCACTACTAAAATTACTAAACCCATGCAAAAAATCGCATCAATCCGCTGTTCTGTTGCGACGTGATTGACCAACCAACAAACAAACACACTTTCGCATTTATAATATCAGTAATGCTTTATTATAACACTTTTTATAATTATCAAATTTTTTACCATACTTAACCAAAGACAAAATTACGTTTAGCTGTCATTTACGTTTTGTTATTCCACTGTCATTTGCGTTTTGTTATTCCATGTCAGATGCGTTTTTCTTATACCACGTTTTATAGTGACATGACGGAAACGCGGTCGAACGGGATAAAAAGTATCCTATGTCCGTCTCCTGGTTCTAAGCTACCTCTCCACCAATTTTCAGCCAAATCGGTTCATCCGTTCTTGAGTTATAAATAGTGTAACTAACACCACTTTATTTTATATATATAGATATAATATAGTTAAAAGTTAAAACTACCTTATGGGAATTATGGGATACCGCGAGGTCTCAGTTCGGGGCGAACCACTAGTATATAATTATGTAAATGCTTCTTGCTATGACAGCTTATGCAATTAGGTCAGAAGGCAAGTGCCTCCAATTCTAAGCTCCAATTATAATGGCATGAGTAGGTATAATAAAGAACTAACTGACGTTATAAGTTATACAAATTACCTCGCCTCGCCTAGACAGATAAATTACTAATCTTACATTGTCTTGTTCCCGAAATAGACTTATGTCTATCAAATCATTCGATTTTGAACAGTCTTATATATAGTACTAGCTGATGCTAGTGGATTTAGTTCATAACATCCCGCGGGAAATCTTTGTCACCCTCCAGGTTCTTTTATCCAATAAATCACGTCAATCCGTAGCTTTGTATCAGGAAACATTTGATCGTCTTGCTCGCGGCATTGTTAATGATGATTCAAAGAGAAAACATATTACTGATGATATTATCAATTACGTTAAACTATAATTTTTATAATTGTTTTTACCATAATTTTTTACCATAATTAACCAAATACAAAATTACCTTTAGCTGTCATTTACGTTTTGTTCTTCCACTGTCATTTTCGTTTTTTTATTCCATGTCAGATGCATTTTTGTTATACCAGGTTTTATATTGACTTGACGGAAACGCGGTCGAACGGGGTAAAAAGTATCCTATGTCCGTCTCCTGGTTCTAAGCTACCTCTCCATCAATTTTGAGCCAAATCGGTTCATCCGTTCTTGAGTTATAAATAGTGTAACTAACACCACTTTCTTTTATATATATAGATTATTCAGTCGGCACGAGTTTGTTTGTGCCTAGTGCCTCGCATTGTCTCTTAAAATTAAAATAATCACCCGGCCACTACAAAGTATATAATTTAATGTTGATTTTTTTTAAAACCGCTCAATCGATTTCATGTAAAAATGTAGCCTATCTGTTAATCCTAGGTATGAGCTGCCTTCATTCCTTTCAGCCAAATTGGTTCACTCATTGTAGCGTGAAAGAGTAACAAACATCCATCCATCCATTTATCCTCACAAACAATTAGTATTATATTAGTAGGATCATCATCATCGTAATTTTAACCGCACTGATCATAAGGTCTTCTCTAGACTAAGAAGGTGTAGGATATAGTCTACAGTGCTAGTCAATTGCGGATTGGCAGACTTCACACACCTTTGAAAACATAATAGAGAACGCTCAGGCATTCAGGTTTCCTCGCAATGTTTTCTTTCGTCAGTGACGCGTGCTTGGAATCGCCTGGACCCTGGACCCCCAGAAAAGGAGGCCAAAGTCGTGACCACTACTAATCTACCTTCAATCTATCCTTCCTTTTCATAAAATCAATAATAAAAATAATCAAGTCAATTGTTGTACTATTGTTGTACTTTCTGTACTGAAACACACAATAATCGTTATCATAAATTGATTTAAATTTTTTTCTGTGATCGAAGATTTCAAGTCAAGATAAATCTACAATTTGCCCTCGGCCTGCCTACATAATATGTTAAACAACTCATCCCTGCTGTATTTCGAATAGACACGTGCACGAATCGCCTTGTACCATTTACGGAATATTACGTCATCTGCAACGATCCTGCTTTATCCTTTATACTCTTTAGGGCTATGAAACCAAAATAAACTATTTCTTTGTAATCACACCCAGTTGCTCGATCGTTTTGGAGACTTTACTGCTTTCAAATGTGGCATGTGTCGTAAAATCATGGGCATGGTTGTCGTTATTTTTATGCTTCAAAAATTGTAAAAAAGATTGCCCAGTTTTATCGTCATTATCAGACATCCCCCAAACATTGAATTATCCTACTAATATTATAAATGCGAAAGTTTAGTATAGTTGTTACTTTTTCATGTTACAACGAATGAAACGATTTGGCTGAAATTTGATTTGAAATATCTCCATTCCAAACAGCCAAATCGATTCATTGGTTATGGCGTTAACCTATAAACATCCAGCCATCCATCCTCACAAACTTTCACATTTATAATATTAGAAGAGAAGGATTCTTTATCTTTAATCGGTCCATTTTTGGTAGACGAAACAGGAGAATACGAGAGTGAATTTGTCATAAATTATACTATCTAGTAGTCCAAGCTGCAGTTATACCGAAACCTATTATTTGAATTTCTTGCTGCCCGCGTTTCGTTTTGATTGTGGATAAAAGCGACAAAAAATGCGTCACCTAATGTCGAAATACTACCATTTACCAATTCGCAAGCCCTGATGCCGTCGGGATGTTCGAAAACGACCGACCTCTGTGATTCACCTCTCCGTGTGATTCACCACATTTTATATTAAGCATACAATCGTCGGGACACAGAAATTATTGTATGCATAAATAATATCAGTAACTTCAGGTACAACTGTACACGAGACAGTGATCTCCCTTTTATTAAGTGGTAATTTTAAAAGCAGTAAGGTACTGCTTGTAATTTTACTTTTAGCGTTTTTTTAGTTTCATTGATAACAAGTTACGAAGTTTTAAAAAAAAGTCCGTAGAGAAAGTCAGTTGTTCTTCTATCGAAAATATTTAACACTATTGAGAACCGATTTCAACAAACTTTCTTATTCTGGAGAATAACTATACGAGGAATTGAATGCTCTCCATATTTACTTCTCCTCCTCAAATCATTTTAATCGCATATTAGGCTATGGTGCTACGTAAAATATAGTTTGTAGGAACATCTGGTAATTCATTCATTCCCACTAGTACAACCAATTAGTTCAACCGTTGATCTAATTGGTTTTCTAGTACCTAGTTCAACTGCATCTACCTAAATCCTTTTAAGAGTTAAACTACTTGGACTAAATAGTTGAACTCAGGCACGTGTAAGGTGGAGAAGTAAGAGAGAGTAAGAAGTCTTGTTTCATGTTAAATACCTAGTATTGGTTTTTGCATTTTCTTACACTGCCTTTAAAGTTGGTCTTCTTATATAAAAGTAAATGCTATTATATTATATAAGTAACCTCGAAGCCTATAAAAACTTTGATACAAACAACTGGCAAGGCCACAGTAGCAAAAACTCTGTAATCTATTTTTTCTTTACTGTCTGGTAAACAAGTGGTTTCTCGCAGAAAGGCGAAAGCACAGTGCATAGGACTTTCTTACCTTACCGCACTGACACTGAAAAAGACACCGTGAAACAAACTAAGTGAAAAACCAAAATTAATAACGTCCGGCTTAGTTCGCCGGTCACGGGTTTCTCCAAAAGCTTTTTTTGTGATTTTGAAGCAGTGATAGCATAGTTAGTGATTTTCGAGGGGTCGCAGGTTCGATCCCGGGTACGCACGCACGTACGATACCTCTCACTTTTCGAAGTTATGTGCGTTTAAGAAATTAAATATCACTTACTTTAACGGTGAAGGAAAACATCGTGAGGAAACCTGCACACCTGAGAGTTCTCCATAATGTTTTCGAAGGTGTGCGAAGTCCGCCAATTCGCATTGGGCCAGCGTGGTGGACCATAGTCCACCACGCTGGCTATAGGCCATATAGGCCATAGCTTGGCTATAAACCTTCTCTGAGAGGAGGAGACCTGCGCTCAGTAGTGAGCCGATGATAGGTTGATGATTATGATGAACGAAACGTAGATTATTTTAAACTTAATTTTAAAATCAATCATTGAAAGCACTGAAACTGAAAATGAAATCCACTAAAAACGAAATGATTTACTTACTTTCCCACACTAAAAAATCCGTTCAACCCAGCAAGCGCCAAGCGTTTAGTTGGAAGATTCCATTGTTTCTACCCGCTGCACTGCTGGTTTTATAATGAGCGCGTCGTCCGCAGGCGGCCGATAAAGCCTTTTTAATTAAGACCAAATCGTAATCCTAGTAATGGAGATGTACCCCTTAATAATAATATTATTTGTGAAATCTTGTGCTCCCAAATTTTTTAATTAAAAGTTGGTTGCAGTCCCTCGTTCATAGATTTAACTCAGCCGTGAACCACCAACATGAAACCATATTATTTTTGTTACTATTAACACCTTTAACCGGCTTTATTCTAGAAAGTCTTTATTATTGAGGAATGTTAAAAAATCGGCCTGGATTTAAGACTTATTTCGTGGTTTAATGGCATTACTAGAAGGGGATTGTTATTGGTGGAGCGAAGATTGAGTTGAACGTGTTCCGTTCAATTTGGTCACTACTAAATGAGATTGATAAAATTTTGCGCCCAGGGACTGGCTGGTCCTCTCGTTTAGAGAATATAATTTTGCTAACGCGATCTAGGATCGCCTGTTCTAGTGCGGTTATACTTTGGAAATAATTGTGAATCGTAAAGCGCCCTCTAGTTCCATTGTTGTGAGTTTTGCTTGCTTGAATGTGCAGTAGTCTACCACACGTTCAATCCAAGTTAGCGGCCAACTTTCGCGATGTTCGCTTGACTTCAACAAACGATTCATATTGTGTCATCACAAAGCGAGCGTCGCGCTACGGTTTCATCGTTTCTAGTTAGGCCCGCCCGACTTCAACGAACGTGTACAAATAAAAATTATTTTTATACTTTTATACTATTTTTTGTAACAGTCATCGACGGCCAACTTGAATCGAACGATTAGTATAATATACAAAAGGCGTGCAATGTACATATTACACTAAAAAGTTTTCGTTGTGAATATTTTTGCCAAAACCATTTCAAGCCAAAATGATTGTTTATTAGATGTTTAGAATTCTTGCCCAGAAGCTCTTGCATATATTTTATGTAGTACGTATGTATGTATAATGTATTGTAATCGCTCTATGAAGGATTCCTTTGAGTGAAGGATTCCTTGCAATACAATAAAAATGCATAATACATACCTAGATTAAACTCTACGTTGCATCAGCAATCTGTGTCAGGATACGGAAGGGGAATAATAGAAATAATTGCTTGTCCGTGCTCGGTGCAGTTGCAACGATTGCGAGCTTACAAACAACGTAAACGACTTAACAACCACCACTTCCTCTGCTAGAGTTGCAGTTGTGCGAATCGATTTTCTTTATTATTTCTTTTATTCAATGTTTTGGGGTTTTTACCACATGACATGACAAACCAATCGGTAGCATACATGAGTTCTACAACAGTTTCTTGCTGGTTCTTCTCGGCAGGAAGGGTTTTCCGAACCAGTGGTAGACTCATTGACGATTCAAAAGCACTTGTAAAAAAGTTTATTTGAATAAAAACATTTCTATTCTATTCTTATTAGTAACTTAACAATTAACACTCAAAATTTATTTATTTCATGTAGACCTAAGAGATTAACTTAACTACAAAGACATCCAGAAGTCACTGGTGGCAAGCAGTGACTACATAACACACTTTCTAATTTCGATGTAGTTTTTGTCAGGATGCTCTGACAAAGTCCATATCAAATCTGCCCCCCTAGCCATATTACATAATTTCTATTGTCGTATCTATTATCTTTCTATGATCGTTAAAGCTTTAGAGTAGGGGCTTCCAAAGTTTTTTAGCACGCCTCCCTTCTGAAAGGATAGGCGTGATAAAAAACTTTGGGGATCCCTACTTTGGAGGAAGCGATCTTAGAAACGATTACTTGGTAGCCAAGTCGACGCAACGTTCTCGATCGCTCCTACGCTCCACGGTAGGTATAGAATTCACGCTACACGCTTATAAATATAACATACAAGCACGCTTCCTCTAAAGCAGAAGTTTCCAAAGTTTTTTATCACACCTATCCTTTCAGAAGGGAGGCGTAATAAATAAACTTTGGGACCCCCTGCCCTAAAGCGTTAACGATCATAGAAAGAGAATAGATACAACGAAGTGTAATTTGGCTAGGGGGCTGTATTTACTAACCATTAGTGATCAGCAAATATAAATTGTATATTCCTTGTAAACAGGAACCAAGGAAAATAATAACTCAACGAAGAGGTCTTAACTCTGAACTCTGAAAGTCGTTATTCAAAATCATAAATCATCGTAATTATTATTAGCTCAGAAGTTGAAATAATATAATCAGCTAAATTAAACACCATCATTAATCCAATCGTCCACTGTTTCCACATCGTTTTTTTTAATTACAAAATTACTTTTTTTGTATCTTCAACTTTACTTTTAGATTTATTTAAAAACATGACCCAGTAAATGCATTCTGCTGACATGTTTTTGGCATTGGACCAAGGCAAATCTTTGAGTGCTCTAAGTTGTTTAAATCCACTTCAGTTCCGCAGTCGACATCCGGTACTAGTTCTAGTTTTTATACCTGCACTTTGATTTCAGGGATAAACCATTATTCGGTCTATAAAAAACTTCAAAAACGAAATAGCTGGCGTCAACAATCTTCGGCTGCGTTTGCAGTCATCAAAACAAAAAAAACATCAGTCTTTTCTCAATTTTCCCTTGACTGTTTTGATGATTTTATTAGAATTTTAAAGCCCGTGTCTCTTTCATATTTGTTCGTATTTCAAAATCAGTTTCATATAAGGCCGCTGACCGTAGGAAATTTTGAGGAGGTGGAAAGTAGAGTTAAGAGTTTGTATTAACTAGTTTCTCTATAAGTAAATCCTTCCCTGAGTATGGTCAAGTTTGCTAGAGCCGTTTGATAGAGTAGTAATGAACAAAAACTTGAGAGGTGTCAAGGGACACCCGGATGGAACGTACTTCCTTTCGATTACATTGTGTTCGGTATTTTCGCGATACAACACGGCGTCTCCGTAGCCTAGTGGCTCCGGCAGTCGCCTAATAGTTCACAGTCGATGGTTCGAATCCCAGCTCGACAGACCGAATTTTCCATTTTCAATTTTATTTTAAACAATTTCTACATGTGGAATTTATCCCTAATTTTTTATAACTTAAAAAATTAGCGATAAATTCCACATGTAGAAATAATTTAAAATAAAATTGAAAATAGAAAATTCAGTCTCGAGCTGGAATCGAATCATCGACTGTGATCTATAAGGCGACTGCCTTAGCCACTAGGCCACGAAGACGCCGTGTTGCATCGCGAAAATACCGAATACAATGAAAAATTCACATTCAACAAAAAAGTGTCGGTTTCAAAAATGTGTCGAGTGTCGGTTCCTTAATTTTTTCCGTCTAGCCCCCTTCCGTACCGCGCGATAAGGAACTACGTTCCAATAAATTATTTTTAAAGTACACATACATAATTTTATGGAGGAATGAGCACCTAGAAAGTCGGCAGTTACTTACATAAAATAAAAAATTGTTTGATTTTGAATAATATGCTCGTAGCTAGTAGATTAAAGCAAATATTGTAGTAGGGTAAAACCGGGATAGATGCCTCAGAGGGATAGATGCCTCATATTCTAAAAACCTAACTTCCCGAACTCGCGACTAAGAATTAATTGTGTAAGTAGGAGCTGCAGTCACCCCGCACCAAAATTACCCACGGACAATCGTGTGGTGAGGACGCGTTTCGCTCGTGCGTGTGATTATCTCCGCGGCAAAATTCAATAACACGTCAAAGTTTTAAAGGTTAGTATTTCATGTTGTATAACTTTATAATTAGTAATAAATTCCGATATATCTTTTATAACGTCAATATACTGGTTCATTGAGGCTGCATGTTGGTATAAATAAATGCTAATTTGTTTATATTTTAGTGAAAAAATACTTGGGCATCTATCCCTATCAAAAAGGATAGTTGCCCAGATTTTTCGAGGTATAGGTGCCCTTAGGGGCATCTATCCCTCTAAAACCATATAATATTATGAAGTAAGTGTATATTTTTAAAATACATATTTTAGTGTCTGTTATATTTTTAATGTATTTATGTATGTTTATATTTGGACTTCTTACTGATTTTAGCAGAACTATGCCA
Organism: Oeneis ivallda; assembly: GCA_029955525.1. Taxonomy (NCBI): domain Eukaryota; kingdom Metazoa; phylum Arthropoda; class Insecta; order Lepidoptera; family Nymphalidae; genus Oeneis; species Oeneis ivallda. The sequence continues at coordinate 8,134,675 of JARPMR010000014.1, forward strand.
CGAAAATATAAAAGAATGGAAGGAGCGAAGTATGTTCTTGGACTACAGAAAACCTACAGTCAGCTTTCGATGAAATGGACAAAAATACTTAAAAAAAACTCATATAAAACTTCAATTAAATTGGATAAAATAATGAAGATATCTTTATTGTGTTACTTTAACATAAAAAAGTGTGATTGTTGAAAGTGCATGTTGATACTTAATATGAATATTTTATAACAACAACTTAGAATTTATATTTTTGTTGAATAAATGCTTGTAAAATTGAATTTAACAAAAAAACATAATTATGCATGTAGAAACTTAAGAATTTAAATTTTAGTTAAACAAACACTTTAAAATTTAAGTATGGTCCTTTGTGTGATATTAGCTCCAAATGATAACAATTAAAAGATTTAAAAAACATAACATGTTTTTCATTATTATGGCCCATGTTTCTTGGAGACAATTGCTGTTTTGGAAACTACTTAACATTCGGTTTGAGTTTTTCGTTTATACGGTATAAAGGGCATCTATCCTATACTGCAGGCATCTATCCTTCTCAGTATTTTCATGGTGGGGCAACTATCCATATAGGTAGGCATCTATCCTCAAAAAAATTGCTCCACGAAAAGCTAATTTCTGCAAAATCTGTATTTGATAGGTTAAAAAATGATAATAATAATTCAACATAAAGGATTGAGCTAGCTACATTAATAGAAATCATTCGTATAAAATTAATTGTTCTTAAATTACATGGCTTTTTCAAAAAGTGGGGCATCTATCCCGGTTTTACCCTACGCAAATGTGTTTGTAACATTGTATGGTTCCGCAGTAAACATCCGGTAACTCTGTGTCGAGTCAACTGCTTGTTTACTTTGACAGTTCTAAAGTTACTATTTTCCTGCGTTTTGACTTCTATGCAAATTAAATTAAGAGTAGATTTGGTTAAAAGTTCTGGTGAATAATAATGTCGTTGTTATCATCACTAATCACTTACCTTACTTTCATTATGGTATACTAAATAATAACTTGGAAAATTGCTGACATTCAAATAGTGTAAGTAAAGTGTTGGTACACTTTAAGATCTTTTTGAAAATAAATTGTCTACTAACATCCTGCATAACATGGATTTTCAATTTTGTAAACAGTTTTTAAATAAGTACATGTACATCATAAACAGTATTCCTTTCTACGTAGGTATACATCATAAATATAGTATATAGTATACTGTACTACATATATTTCTAAATTCACCATTGGCATCCACGATTATTTATATAAATCCGATCTCAAGCAAAATATTCACGGAGTTTGCCTATTACAACTTTTTATGAACCTTGAGACTAGCTGAATGATTTATCTTCGACATAAAACAGACGTTGATTCGATGATATTACATATTATAATAAACTGGAGTGTTTAACCAGATAACGCTTTGAGGATCGTAAACGTCAGACATAAAAAAGAGTATTGATTAGTGGTACGTATACATACACTTACGGTAAGTATACCTTAAGTAGCTATACTTGTTTGCTAACGCATCTACGTTGCCAACTTATCATGGTTTACATTATGTATGAATCACGTCGTTTAGAAAATTGCTTTTTATTTGCTCTTGTCTTTCTGCTACTCTTTCATTTGCAGTTCTGTTCAAAGGTCTTGTTATTGTACCTTGCGCTTTATAAAAGCTTATAGTGAAACCGCTGGAGCTTTGGGTTATCCATTGTATGACAGAAGCGAAACTACCTGTTTTAACGCAGAGATATGACCGTGCACCTATCTCTTTTTCACGCTTTTCGGTGATACCCTTAGTAGTTCTAGTTCACCTTTACAACAAATACAGCGAAATCGAACGCGGAGATGTGACTAATGACGATGGACGATGTGAGTAACAATTTCCGTTGGGGTTTAGTTTGTAGCCAACGGTAGCCAACGGTTGGGAGATGGTTGTGGTGATGCCGTCTAAGTCCCTTCGTAACGCCAACCACATCCCGCTTTTCACATGTCATTTTGTCGGCCAACTAACCTAGGGACAAAGGCCCAACTAACAGCCAACGCAAATTGCTACTAGGGTGGTGTTTGATTACAGCAAAGTCAGACATTTCTGCAGTCACAGGCTCGGTCTCATCAGTTTCGCATTTCATTCATGCCGCAGGTTCACAGTTTCGCGTCTGAAAGGCGAATGTTCGTTTTCAAAAACCATCCCTAAATCATCTTAAAGTAGGTAACTCCAAACGTAACCTTACAGCCCAAACACTAATGTCATTTTATATTCAATCTATACGTATTTCCTAAAGGTTGGAGAAAACCTCTCTAGCTACTCTACCATAGTTTTCAATTTGTTTCTTCTAGTTATCTTTGATCTAACGCCAATATGAAACTTTATCCATCACAGACTAACCAGGTGTGAAGTTTCCGAACGTTCTAATGGCCTCATTATTTTCTCGTCCATAATCCGATAAAAAAGACAGATTGCTTTTGACACGGTTTACTTCAATATCATCTCAGTATTTTGTTCACAAGTTTATATCTACAACTTCCGCTCACGTTCATTCAACCGGCGCCAAATTACTGAACTGCACGTCATGTTACAGTCCACGTAGCTCGTTGCAACAGAGGTATGGACTATGGTCCAAGAGCTGGTGGGATTTTTTTTATTAAAAACGTCCTACGGAACCTGTGGTAGATTCACTTGACGATGCCTGAGTTTGATGGCGCGTCTATATCAAGAGTGGCACTGGCAGGCCCTCTAGCGGTGCGTCGCGTAGATATTATCGCGCGCAATTTTGTGTTCAAAGATGAATTCAGCTGCAAGTTTCTCATCATTCATTCTCGAAAATATCGAGTTGGACGTGAGTTACTCACAAATTAGTCGATATTCTGACTAATTTCTTAAACTGGACACTTTCAAGTAAAGATTTTTTATATAAACCTGTGAAGATGATACTGCCATTGTCACAATTAGAATGCCATAAGCCTACTTTGTCGTATTAGTTTATAAGTTGCGAAAAACCAAATTAAATTTGAATTTCGCGGGCAGACCCGTATAATCAATCTTAAACCTTTGGGCTATTGAGGCCTAACTAATTGTGAAGAGGTTTTAAGAGGGGTATGGCAGTGTAAATTACACTCATATCCTTAACCGGTTTCTACACGCCATCGTTCCGGAACGCTTAATCGCTTGGCGACACGTCTTTGACGGTCAGATTTTGATCAAAGCTGAAATTTGATGATAGAAACTAGGCTGTAATGGTAGAAACTAGGCCTGCCAACAGGTGGTTTCAACTTTCAATATTTTTGTAATGTAGGTGAAACTGCCAGAAATTTAACATTCGGATCTTATAACAATATTATTATTAGGTATATATTTTAAATAGGTATCACACGTACTAAATTGCGGTTTAGCTTAAAAGTCTATATTAACATTCACTGGGAATTTATAGAAAAACCCATAAGAAAAAATTTATGTCTTAACAGCTAGCTCCTCGAAAATTTCTACGTGCTCTTAAGCCAGCTACCTCAAGAACAATGTGCCATTTAGCGAACCCGTCTCAAATATGAATTTACTCCCACTGAAACAACGCAATGAAGTAGGTCGAGACTCGACGGGCCTAGAGAGTTAGAGAGTGCTAAGCACGGATTAAAATTGAGCCCGTATTACGATTATATACGCATCTGTGTAATCCAACGTTATAAAGATGAAATAAAAACCGGCCAAGTGCGTGTCGGGCCACGCGCAGTGTAGGGTTCCGTAGTTGAAAGTCTCAACATACATTTTGAGTTCCATGGTTTAAATACTATAATATACTACAAAATATGCAACTTACACTACGTGTAATATCTAACTTAGAAAAACCGATATAACTCTTTCACTAATGAACCCTACTTAGCCGTGATAGTTTTCCTTTAAAATTCATTATATACTACTGCTGTGAATTTTTTCTTGTATCCTATATACAACCATTTAGCTGGCAGAGGAGGGGGACACTTGACTCTAATAAAATTTAGCACTTTAAAATATCATATTTCACAAACGGATCCCTGAATTGAAAAATGGTGTTCCCACACCCACAACGTTTTTGAAAGACCTATTCAACGACACCCCACACTATGGGATAGACGAGAAAAAAAAATTCATTCCCACTTTACATGTAGGGGAGGTACCCTAAAAAAAAATATTTTTCACAATTTTATTTCACCACTTTGTCGGCGTGATTGATATTTATACCCTTGTCAAATAACAGATTTCTAGTACCAATAGTCTCTGAGCTAAACCGCGGACAGACAGACAGACAGACAGACGGACGGACATGGCGAAACTATAAGGGTTCCTTGTTTACTACGGAACCCTAAAAAAACAGATTACTTTGATAGGTTGAATTTGACATGCTTTTTAGAATATAAATATATAATAATGTAACTTTTTTTTATCAACCCGTAGACGTCCACTGCTGGGCAAAGATCTCTTGCAGACTTTTACATGCCTCAGTCTTGCGCCGCTTGTACCCAGCGACTTCTTGCGACTATGTACCCCGCCCGTTTTCACTTCAGCTTCGTGACTCGCAGCTCGCTGAGCTGTCGGTAACTTTGGTTCCGTTTCAGGAGTTCCGAAGGATTTCCTCAATTCTGATTTGATCCCACAAGGATACTCCGAACTAAGCCCTCTCCATCGCCCGCTGAGTAACCCTGAGCCTTCTAATGAGGCTCATAGTTAGCGAATAATTAAAATAAAATTAATAAGCCCAGACCTACCTTGGCCAGACCATACAATTGGGTAGAAACAATTTCGACGAAGAAGCCAACAGAAGGATGCGGCTGGGCTGGGCGGCATTTGGAAAATTAAGTCAGGTCTTCTCATCGTCAATACCTCAATGCCTGAAGACGAAAGTCTTCAATCAATGTGTCCTTCCCGTCCTCACTTATGGCGTTGAAACGTGGACACTAACAAAAGGCTTGATCCCTTATTTTTGATCGCAGGCTTGATCCACAAATTTAAAGTCACTCAGAGAGCTATGGAGAGGGCTATGTTAGGAGTTTCTCTTAAGGACAGGATTCGGAATGAAGAGATCCGTAAGAGAACCAAGGTCGCCGACATAGTTCAAACCATTAGCAAGCTGAAATGGCAGTGGGCAGGCCATGCTTGTCGCAGAAGCGATGGCCGTTGGGGCCGAAAAGTCCTAGAGTGGAGACCGCGAACAAGTAAGCGTAGTGTGGGGCGCCCTCCAGCACGTTGGACTGACGATATAAAGCGGGTGGCGGGAAGTGGCTGGATGAGGAAGGCTGAGGACCGGGTGTGGTGGCGTTCTCTGGGAAAGGCCTATGTTCAGCAGTGGACGTCCGCAGGCTGAGATGATGATGATGATAATAAGCCCATAGTTTTGTTTCGGAACCATAAGCCAACTATTTCTAACAAATGCTTTCTTTCATTTCAGGTAGTACCTCGTCTCTTAGGATCGCTTGTCGGAGGTTCGATGAGCCCCACGCAGCATCTAGAGCAGCAGCAGGCGCTGGTGAAGCAGTTCGCTGAAATATTGGAGTTCGTGCTAAAGTTCGACGAGCATAAAGTGAGTTTATTTTTTTATAATTTAATATAAGAAATTTTTTTTTAAAAAACCGACTTCAAACACCCGCGCCACTACAAAGTATACAATGTGTTGTTGATTTTTTAAAAACCGCTCAGCTGATTTCGATAAAATTTAAAGGGGACCACATGGGAAGTAACCCTTTCAAACAAAAAATAATTTTCCAAATCGGTTCAGGCGTCTTCGAGTAATGGGTGAACATACATAAAAAAAGATTCCGATGAATTGAGAACCTCCTCCTATTTTGAAGTCTGTTAAAAATAACCTTTAAGACTCCTGCCCGTTTTCACCAAACATACCCAAATCCCCCCAAATTAGGAGTTTGTACGTAGAAAGCCATTAATTCAATCCCTTAAGGTATTTAACTTTTCCACCTTAAGGTATTTCCTTAAGGTTCGTAAAAAAGAAATTGACAGTGAGGGTCACCTAGTCATCAGTAGATTGCGTTAGAAGTGGCCACGGCAATGGTGAAACGGGTTGAGTTTGACCTTTAGGATTTCAGTCACGCCCCTTGATTTAATTACTATCATAGTAACAGGACAAAACCTAGTTTAAATAATGTAAATAAAATCAAAATCACATTACTTTGATCAAATTAATATGTAACATGCATTTGAGAGTTCATTTAGCAAAGAAATGGTTGAACCTTTGAACAAATTTTAACTAGAAATAAAATTCTGTTTAACAGTTTCTTGGAAATCGTATTGTAAACGCAATAGGAACTGGAAATTGGAACTAAGCAGTTGACCTGAAATCTGAATTGTCTAGTTTTCAAGTAACAAGCTGAAGAGTCCCTCGACTCAAGAGTTTTCTAGAGATGAAAGCTCGATTAGGATGCTTATTATATTATTATGAATACTAAAGTTTTTTGTTTGTTGGTTTTTACTTCAACCACGCAGCAACGGATCAACGGGTTTTTTTTTTGACGTTTGATTCTTATTTTTAACCAACCTACGCCCTTTCAGATAAAAAAAAATATTGAAATCAGTTAAGATTTGATAGAGATATGGAGTAACATCGACAAAAAAATTTAAAAAAAAATACGCGTCGAATTGAGAACCTCCTTTTTTTGTATTTTTTGAAGTCGGTTAAAAAGCAAATACGCAGAAGAATAATATATAAACATTTGACAGCAAAAACATTGAAAAAATCGCGATTTTCGAGATAAAACAGTGTTGCAGCAAACGAGCAATATGAATGTTAATTTGTAGAGCTTATTTCATTGACTTAGATTTGTTTATATTTTGACAAATCACTTTGTTTGTATGGGGCTCCATACGGCTACGGGGGAACTTCTCTTAAGTTATTTAATTCTGTATTCCAATAAACAATAGCACATAAAATGCAATCTATCGCGGGGTTCAAATCTATCCTGACCTTAGCGGTGACCGCTCCCTGTCTATCCAATTTCCAAGTGGTTTATTGCAATGATAACGGCCGTGATATATGAGCTTCCACTCACGTAACTCAATTACTGATATCATACTAGCTGCCTCGGCCCGGCGTTAGGCGGATGGAACTAAATCTGGACTCTAGTGTCACAGGTAGGGCTTGCATTCGAATATTCGAATATTCGAATTATTCGAATAATATTTCTTGTCCGAATATTCGAATATTAAATCTGCTATATTCGAATATTCGACCAATTTTCCGAAAGCCAAACTCTGAATATTGATGTGCATGTCGCAGGCATCTTGTGTGATTCCGCCGTTTACATACGGCGTCGTCAGTTTAGAAACGCTCGCTGTTATGTAATGCCGCGGCAAATTGAAGTATTTAGTTCTGTTTCTTATGCCTAACAAGTACTATGTTTGCCAAAATCTAAAGTTAGGTTAGGGTTATACACGAACAGTCGGTTGGTAGTGAGAACAGTCAGGTGTGTGTGAAGAGTCTGGTGAACACTTAGGTATATTGGCCAAATGGAACCTAAGAGCACCTGACTGTTCATGTTGAACCCCAACCTAACTAACTTAAGAGGCAGATTCGTGGCCCTGGTGCTTGGGAATTGCGTAGATTCACAATAACTACATCTAAAACTACAGTGAAATTCATCGCCTCCAGGCGATGGATATGGGGAGTCCGTCGCCTGAGGGAGTAAGGTCTTCGGGCCGGGAGACACACTTTGTTCCTTGTGTGCCTCAGATAGAGTGATGAGTGAAGAACTCTGTGTTTGAGAGGAGGTTCTGTCTCTACAGGTGCCGCTGGCTGGGTTGCGTGAACGTGATTACGGTCCCGTTGCCCATTCACCAGGCGATCAGAAGGAACACCGTGGGGTTTTAGAGTAAGAGTTAGAGTCCGACATAACTGTCGCGTAACCCCGGGGGCGGTGGTAGCCATGATGGATTTCCCCACGTAAAAAAAAGATATATTGGCCAAATGGAACCTAAGCGGGCACCTGACTGTTCATGTCGAACCCCAACCTAAGCTAACTTTAGAGGCAGATTCGTGGCCCTGGTGCTTGGGAATTGCGTAGATTCGCAATAACTACATCTAAAACTACAGTGAAATTAAAACAATTGAACCAGTTGTCATTTTGCCTTCGGCATATTACATAACAGCGAGCGTTTCTAAACTGACGACGCCGTATGTAAACGGCGGAATCACACAAAATGCCTGCGACATGCACAAAATATTAATTTTAAACTCCGCGCGCAACATTATGCTTAGAAGTAGAAGACAATAATTATGCTTAGAAGAAAGCAGTGATGAGATCTTGGTTGGAACGCGCTTGCCTAGAAGATACCTATTCACTCTTGCCATGAAGGTTCTTAAGTTGTACGTGTAAGTGTAAGAATAAGCCAAAGTAATATGATAAGATTAAAACGCATTTTATTTTTGTGCAATGTAACATTGATCTGATTCTGATCTCATAATTTCTTCTTCTTTGTCAACCGATTGCTGGGCAAAGGTCTCTTGCATGGACCTCCACAGACCTCGGTATTGCCGCCTGAATCCTGCGGCTCCCTGCAACTCGTTTGATGTCGTCAGTCAACCCAGTCTGCCAACACTGCGCTTCCCGGTGCGGAGTCGCCACTCCAGCACCTTGGGACCCCAGCGACCATCAGCTCTTTGAACTATGTGCCGCGGCCATTTCCACTTCAGTTTCACGACTCGCTGAGCTATGTCGGTGAGTTTGGTTTTCCTACGGATCTCCTCATTTCTGATTTGATCTCGCAGGGATACTCCAAGCATAGCTCTCCTGAGTGACCCTGAGCCTTCTTATGAGGCCCACAGTTAGAGACCAATTCTTGAATCCGTAAGTCAACACTGGCAACACGCACTGTTCTTTTAGGGACTTAGAAGACTTTCGTCTTCAGGCGCTGAGGGATTTTGGACGAGAAGACATTTCGGAGATTCCCAAATGCTGCCCAGCTGAGTTGGATTCGGCTGTTGATCTCTTTCTCAAAATTCTCTTGAGGATTTGATCCCAGAGCCAAACTGACCCGACACTATACCGAAGATATCCCGGACGTCAGCCTAAACGAGATTAGTATGGCTCAAGCAGTTCAAGAACAAGAAGGCGCCTGGTGATGATGGAGTCACTGCAGAACTCCTGAAAGCGGGTGGAAAACCGGTACTTTAGATCTTTCAGCGATTTTTCAATTCCGTCATCACGCCGCTGCATCCGCCGGAAGCATGGCATAGGAGCGTGGTGGTTCTGTTCTTCAAAAAGGGTGATAATACCTTGTTGAAGAATTATTATAGACCCATCTAGCTGCTGAGTCATGTTTACAAGTTGTTCTCGAAAGTAATTACGAATCGTCTCGCTCGTAGGTTCGACTACTTCCAGCCTCCCGAACAAGCTGGATTCCGCTATGGCACCATAGATCACATTCATACGCTGCGGCAGGTTATACAGAAGATGGAAGATCATTAACGGCCACTTTGCTTAGCGTCTGGAGACTATGAGAAAGCCTGCGATGTGATGGAAACTTGAGCCTTACTGAGGTCGCTGCAGAGATGCCGGATTGACTACCGGTATATCCAAGTGTTGAAATGCTTGTATGAAAACGCCACTATGTCAGTACGTATACAGGACCAGACTACGAGGCCAATCCACTTGCAGCGTGGAGTGTGACAGGGAGACGCAATCTCCCCAAAGCTATTTACCGCTGCATTGGATGACGTATTTAAGCTTCTGGATTGGAACGGACTTGGCAACAACATAAACGGTGAGTACATCACTCACTTGCGATTTGCCGATGACATAGTCGTAATGGCAGACACTCTGAGCGACCTCAATACAGTGCTCAACAATCTCAGCACGGTTTCTCAGCGTTTGGCCTGAAGATGAAAATGAAAATGAAAATTGAAAGATGAACATGAGCAAGATGAAAATCATGTCCAATGCTCATGCTCCACTCCACCCTCGTTAAGAATATTGCACTTGACATTGTGCACGAGTAAATAATATACCTGGGACACACAGTCCAGCTAGGTAGGTCCAAATTCATAATTTCTAATACTGAATTATTACCTATTTGTATTCTATCAACGTTGAAAATCTTTCTTTTAAATCTTTTAAGATTTGTAAGTAAGTAATACGAAGTAAGTAGTACGAAGAACCAAAAATAATGTTTAGAATTTAGTACTTTATTTCTAGTTACATGATAAAAGATTTTAAGCAAGTTGTTGTTTTTTTAATTGATTATTTGATTTTATTGATTTATAAATATTATTACAATACTCACACTCATATTTCGGTTTATAAGACTGAGTTATATTGTGGTTGTCTTGTTAAGCACCAACTTTTTATATTTTTTGGGGGACTGAATTAGTGCCATAACAACAGTTCTTTAATTTTTAAGAAAGATTTTGTTTTGGTACAAAGATATTGGACTCAAAGTAAGAGATTGGCAGTTAAAAACATGATTATTATAACATCTTTTGTTTTTTTAATTATTCGAATATTATTCGAATAATTCGAATAATACCCGAAAAAAAGGCGAATATTCGAATACCAAAAATTTCGAATATTTGCAAGCCCTAGTCACAGGCTTATTTTTCTTGATCGAAGGTCGCAAGATTACGGTGAAATCAGATTTTTGATTGATCATCATCAACATTGGAAATTACATTAACACAACTCAAATCAAATCGGACGATGGTACTAATAAATAATAAATAAATAATCATTTTACAATATTATTATGTAGCTATTACATTGTAAATTGTAATACATAAGTTTTTTATACTATCTTGTGGGCAGCTGGATGCATGACGTCATCAAACCAGGTGCACAGATATTGTGACCGTGTTATAAAATTATGTACCTACTTAATGATATTGAGTCCATACTCGGTTTCATCATAATCTTAAAGATTTTTTTAGCAAAAACCAATTTTTGTTTTTTTTAAGCATTTTGACAAAAGAAACTGCATTAAGCATTTGGACAGTGATGAGGTCTGGTGATAGGTGATGAAAGTGACGAACTAAAAAAATAAAACAACAACAAAACTAATTCTCACTTTAAACGGCAGCAGTGAGAAAAAACAAGAAATACACCGCTTGACCGCATTGAAAGTGACGAACTAAAAAATACAACAACAACAAAACTAATTCTCACTTTAAACGGCAGCAGCAGAAAAAACAAGAAATGCACCGCTTGACCGCATTGAAAGTGACGAACTAAAAAATACAACAACAACAAAACTAATTCTCACTTTAAACGGCAGCAGTGAGAAAAAACAAGAAATGCACCGCTTGACCGCATTCAATAAAGCATCGTCAAATCAGACAGCTATTATGTAAACAAAGCTTCGACTATCAAGTCCCTTTGCTGGAATTGGATAAGTGCTCGTCATTTAAACCAGTGAGAGCCCTTTTGACCCCAACCTTGCAGTGCCGTTGTGCTACCAACTCATCTCATTGTGTTTATTTATTTTCTCACCTCCGGGCGGAAAGCGTCAATTTTCCTCCCGCTGCGCTAAACGAAAATGTCGCTTTCCGCCTCCGTCGAGGAGAAAAATTGTATACACACCACGGGCAGTAAATAAGAAAGCCTCAGATCACATGTTTATTGACCTCGGCTTCGCCTCGGACAACAATTACATGTGATCTGAGACATTTCTTATTTTACTGCCCTAGATGTGTAATGTACTATTAAAGGGCTACAATTGAACTATAACGCTAAGAAAGGAAGTTTCTAACAAAGTTACGCTCCAAACGTAGGTTCAAAACAAGCAATGAATGTGTGAGTGCCATGTAACTGTAACTGAAAAAAACTTTTTTGATGGTTATTGTGATGAACTACGACACTTTCGCAGCACAGTTCGTCATCTATCTATCTAAATATATAAAAAGAAAAGGTGACTGACTGACTGATCTATCAACGCACAGGTCATACCACTGGACGGATCGGACTGAAATTTGGCATACAGATAGCTATTATGATGTAGGCATCCGCTAAGAAAGGATTTTGGAAAACTCAATCCCTAAGGGGGTAAAATAGGGGTTTGCAAAATCGAACTTAACGTGAGCGAAGCTGCAGGCAAAAGCTAGTTTTTAATAATTTTCTGCGAGCTCGTCGTACTAACGCGACGATACTCCTTAGTCGGCCTGTAAAAGCTTACTAAAAATGGCTCATCACCGCGTCGACTATTGCGCTTCAAAGCATTAGAGTTCGATGGGATTTACTTATTTAGCGTGACGTTATTGTCCAAAACTTGGAAAATAAATGATTATTATTCATTGGTGTTCATTTTGCTGTGCAATCAACAAACTAAATTAAATTGACTACTCTAAATGTAATGCTACCCTTTTCTGCAATTAACATTGTGAAAATGAGAGCATTATTTTTAGATCTGTCAACTTAGTTTGGTTAGAAATTATGTGAGTACACAGAATTAGTACCATCGTCCCATCAAATTCTGAGCGCTGAGTGTAACTTTTCAAGTTAAGGTTTGTTAGTTGTTGTTTGTTTGTCAACTCTGTGTAATTCTGTAATGTAATTCCCAAAAGTTAAAAGTTTTACGAAAACGGTGTGATTAAAAACTTATAAACTCCGTAACATCTAAGTACCTAAATTTAAGTGTAATGTAAAAGTTACGCACAGTTAAGGTTAACTTGTAAAGTGACGCTAAAGCAGCTATATTCAACCTATGTTAGTTTCGTTAGACTGACAGCTTTACACATTAGTTTCGTTGGTTAAACCCTCCAAGCATTACATCGGTTAGGTTCTCCGTCAATCAATTTATTGCGTAGGCCTCTACAGTAATTAACCACAATCATTAGTCATCCGCAAGCCTGCTGAGGTAGCGAATTGTGTACAATTTGTACGATGTAGAAAACTATTCCCCGGCCTCGGCCTATACAGACGTGACTCCAAAGATTTAAATCGTTTAATAAACGATTTAAATCTTTGCGTGACTCATGTTACATACTGCTCAATTTGTTTATTTACATTGAATACGTGGGAAAGAACGGGATCGGCGTGATTTTTAACCCCTGACAAAAAGGAGGGGTGTTAAAAGTTTGACGTGTGTTAGTGTATCTATGTGTCTGTCTGTTCTTTCGTAGCTCCCCAACGAATGGACCGATTTTGATGCATTTTTTTTTTGTTTGAAAGCTGACGTGATTGAGATGGATCTTAGCTATAAAATTTATGTTATAAAGGATCGAGGACGAGGATCTAATGATGGAGCAGAAAATGTAACTAGGATGTTGGGTAATAGGAGGGGGGGTATTTTTAATTTATACTTTATTGCATGGGTACAGTTCAGGAATTGAATAGCTGAAAAAATGAAAGTCGTTAAAAACACTTTTCTTTGGATGCCTTGATACCAAGCTCGATTACTTTGTCTTATGTAATTTTATTTGTTTGTTCGAGATTTTGGGTCACATCCGCCATAATGAATTTGTCATATAAAGTCTTACATATTATTGTCGTCGACGTCTCTACCGATTGATGTTCTCTGCATGACAAAGACCTCACAAGGATCGCCAAAGAGCATGATCTTTTGCCACGTATGTCCCGTAAGAGCCAGTTATTCGCTTGAGATCATCCGTCCACCTAGTTGAGGGTCTGTCAACATTTCGGTTCCCGGTGCGAGGTCGCCATTCGAGCTTTTTGGGACCCCAATATCCATAAACGTTAAAATCATGTAACCCTCAAACCTGAGCTGAGGTGCTATTGTCAAAGTTATTCCATTGATCGTAATCGTATTCGATGACATTAGCGTCAAAGTAAAATAAACCATAAAGGCATTGAATTAGTTTAGGCAATTTCGTGTGTGTATTCTTATACGTTTAGGTATGTACGATTGTGACTTTAAATCAATAGAATCAAGGATTATTTTACTTTGACGCTATTATCATCGAATACGAATACGATCAACGGAATAACTTTTAGACAATTGGTACCCTGACCCTACTTAGTAGTCAGGACTCAGGAGTCACTAGTCAGGTCATAAAAATGTTTGAGACTTGAGCCTAATCTAATTTAGGCTAGCTAGTAATACTGTTTAATTTAAATGACGAAAGCCATGACACTACGTATTTTCAAGAATATGAATCATGAAAAAAATATTAGAACCATCGCCCTACATTCTAAGAAACATTGTCCTCTATGCAGCCGAAACAACAATAGTCTCGCATGAATAGCATTCAATACTAAAACGTCTTCGACAGAACATAGCTTCTCTATTTTTTAATTTAGTAAAAGGCACATACATTTTCAAACTTGGAAATCTCTACTTATAAATGCGAAAGTAAACAAATATTTTTCTGGGTATATGGGTACTGCCTACTGGAGAGTGACAGTAGGGTATATTTTATCCCGAAAAAACACAGAGGCCTTTGCCCAGCAGTGAGATAATTTTTTATAAAATATAAATTACATTTTACTTGGATTACATCAATTAAAGCAATAAAAAAGTACTGCAGATGGATTTAATAAATTTGTCAAAATCTTTAAATATTGCTTTGTGCAAAGCTTAGTAATCAAAAATTCTGTGCACGGTATTGTTGAGACATCTACTACATAATAAGAATAAACTCTATTTCAATTGAACTCTTTCGACCAGGATTTCGCAGGAAAATGTTTACTAGATGTAGACTTTTCATTCCAGATGAAAACGCCAGCAATCCAAAATGACTTCAGCTACTACAGAAGGATCGTGTCCCGCGGGGGTCTCATCAACGCAGAGCTGCCGCCCGGCGAAGAGCCCCACATAGGAGCGGAATACGCTAACAGAATGTCCCTTTTCTACGCTCAAGCCACGCCGATGCTCAAAGTACTGTCCGAGGCAACGAGCCAGTTTGTGAACGATAACCAGCAAGATTTGGAGAATACGACGGAAACGCTCAGTACGATGGCAAAAGTTTGTCTGAGGATGTTAGAAAATCCGTAAGTAGTTTATTTTCTTTTCTATCGCAAATGAAGGGTACAGGACAAGAAGGGGCTCATCGACATAAAATCAAACAAAGAATCACATTTGATTAACTTTTAACGAGCATTCCATACGACATAATTCAAATCAATCGCACCGGTGAAAATTTAGACCCTAATCAAGACCCTTAAGATAATCAAGTATAAGCAAATGAGCTGATGATCTTCAAACGCCTGAGTTAGTGAGCTACGACGGAGTAGACAGACACACAAATACACATACACACACAAAGGAGATTGGCGAATTCCAAGTTTCTAACCCAGACGAACTGAACCGCGGGCCTCAAGCCCACGTTCACGAATCAAACTTCTCATGCTTGTTCTAGTAAACCAGTCTAGTAACAAAAAAGTTCATCAAAGTCTATCAAATAAAGTTTCCAGAAAAAAGATATGCAGTTGTATTGCCATGTGTTATTTGTGAATGTGTACTTGTGAATAATTATATTTTTGATCAAAACTTCTAAAAATATCGGGTTTACACAGAAAAATACTCTGAAAAATATTAATTAAAATTAAATGATTTCTGAATCTGAACGGTTTTTAAAAATGCTGGGTCAAAATTCGCCAACCTCCTTTATAACACTCCTCTTTTTTGTCGGGGGTTAAAAAAAGTTTTGGTCTGCTGCTCCGTGGTCTCTCAATGCGCACTGCACAACCATCGATAATGCAGTAAAACAAGGGCGAATTTATTGTATTACTAGATATTACAGGGGTCGTGTGTCGACACATGAGTCATGACACTGATAGGTAGGTACGCCTCCAAACGAGCGCTGATGAAATAATGATAAATCAAATGTCACTCACATCGCACTGCGCATCTCCCCTTTCGATTTACGATTATTTATTTCCTTCCTTATTACCACACTATATTCTGTGATACTGTTGATATTTTAATGCTTCACAAGTTCTCCTTTTTAACCGACTACTGCGAGGCCAAAAGGAAGGAAGTCCGATTTTAACAATCTATAATTATTACGTACGTATCTAAGTACCTATTCTATTGACGTATGTTTCATCGCATCGAATAAACTAGATACTGAGCCAATTTTGAGGTGTCAATCGATTCGTTATTTTAGTCGTCACAGGCTACATTTTAATTGAGCCAATTTTGAGGTGTCAATCGATTCGTTATTTTAGTCGTCACAGGCTACATTTTAACTGAGCCAATTTGAGGTGTCTATCGATTCGCTATTTTAGTCGTCACAGGCTACATTTTAACTGAGTCAATTTGAGGTGTCTATCGATTCGTTATTTTAGTCGTCACAGGCTACATTTTAATTGAGCCAATTTTGAGGTGTCAATCGATTCGTTATTTTAGTCGTCACAGGCTACATTTTAACTGAGCCAATTTGAGGTGTCTATCGATTCGCTATTTTAGTCGTCACAGGCTACATTTTAACTGAGTCAATTTGAGGTGTCTATCGATTCGTTATTTTAGTCGTCACAGGCTACATTTTAACTGAGCCAATTTGAGGTGTCTATCGATTCGCTATTTTAGTCGTCACAGGCTACATTTTAACTGAGCCAATTTGAGGTGTCTATCGATTCGCTATTTTAGTCGTCACAGGCTACATTTTAACTGAGTCAATTTGAGGTGTCTATCGATTCGTTATTTTAGTCGTCACAGGCTACATTTCATACGAACAAAATCAATATGACGGGTGCTATATCCAATTTTCCGTAGTCGGATTACAGTTTTTCAACTTTTTTTGTTTATTTAGCCCTTGACTGCGATTTAATTTACAGTATGTGATGTCACGATGCAGTCTTAAGACGAAAGTGGTCTAACCTAGAAGGAGTATAGTAGTTTTTGTAAAAGCATACCCCTATGAAGATGGGCTTACCTGAAAGGAGGTTTTCTGCAACCATACCTACCTTGTTATCGGTTTCTAATTTCTGTCTTTCATATAAATATCGGTACAGTCTATGTACCTACCTACTTCAATCATCAATGTCGTATCAATTCATATCATATCAATAATTTTGACGTTATCATATTTACGTGAACACTTTTCTTGATAATCGCTAGTTATTTCGCTGCATTGGCTGCACTGTATATTATAGTTTGGCCGGAAATCCGCGAATTCGATATAATTCCGTTAAAAATTGAAGTAATCAAATTTCAGTCATATAATCATACTAATATAAATGCGAAAGTGTGTTTGTTGGTTTGTCCTTTAATCACGCCGCAACAGAACTACGGATTGACGTGATTTTTTACATGGGTATAGTTGAGGACCTGGAGAGTGACATAGTCTACTTTTTATCCCGGAAAATCAAAGAGTTCCCGAGGGATTTTAAAAACGCGGACGAAGTCGCGAGCATCAGCTAGTTTTGCAATAAGGTGGATTATTTATTACTTTCTGTTTATTATTATATATATGCTGTTAGCAGCGTTTATTAACCTTTTCCAGTCCACGGACCCCTAGAAAATCAAGCACAATTTCAAGGACCCCCTTGTTAAAAAAAACGCAGGAATATATTTAGGACAATTTATTTTAGTAATAAAAAAATCATGAAAATTAAAACGACTCGTACTGTATCAAAGTGAAGGTTGGTGCTGCTATTTTGCAACTAAATTAATAATATTTGGGTTGATTTTATCACTAAGTTGTAATCTCAAATCAGATTCCAATTGTAATCTGTTTCTGTATTTGTTTTTTATATATACAAGAGCAGAGAATGCCTTTGCACAGAGGTATGTTGACCAGAAAAGGAGTAAATGTTTCAGTACTTCTTCTGATATTTCTTTATAAACATTTTTAAATTCACCCAAAAACTTGATAAGGAAGATTCTTTGAAATTACGTTTTAAAGCTGAATCACATGATATTTCTATATAGATAAGACGGAGGACCCCCCAAAACATACTCACGGACCCCCAGGGGTCCGCGGACCACAGGTTAAGAAACACTGGTTTATAGTATGTCGATTAACCGAGCCGATGAAGCCGACGACGTATAATGAAGTAGGTAACTCACTGGTCATACACTGACGTAAAAGCTCTCTCCGTTTCCTTATCAAACCAATTCGGTTCACATTGTCTGCCACATGCGAAACTCATACTATAAACGCACATACTAATACAACTCTTAAAATTATTAGAATAAGAGATTATTGTCGCTTGCGCATGTTTGTATGTTATGTCTTTCCTTCAGTCACGATAGCCTAATATATCGACCGAGCCATTGAAAGTGACAATAGGACTCATGTGCCCAGAATGATAAAAACAATATATTGTCGGGATTGTAATAGTCAATTGATGACACACAGCTTGCATTCTAATATAGAATATCCTTTAATCAGCTATTAACAGAAGGGCTATATAAACATTAAGTATCTTCCCACTATAACATGTTTAAAAGGATTAAGCTAACCTGTAATACTTAGTAGGTACTTTGTGTTAATAATAATTTGGTGTTTAGTACCCACAGCAAAACAAACTGTCATTTGCACAATTAGAGCGCTATAAGCCTACTTTGTAGTATTATAATGACGTTAATCGTCATCTGCTTTCGTGGATGGGATGCATATTTACAATATTAAAGACAGCGCCATCTAGTAACAGTATAGTGAAGTTTTGTTAAAAACATTGATGCCCATTAAAACTCAAATAATTTCGTTTCTTTATAATATTTATCTAATCTTAGTATTTGTTGTTCAAGTACAGAATATAACTCAAATTATGTGTAAGTTTCAAGTTTTAAAACAAAGTGGTTTTAGAAATCTAGCCTCGAATACAATCTCCACTTTGAAAGCCCCCCATTTCGTATGGGAGCCCCCCTGAAATAAAGATTTTTATAACTTTTTAAGCCATTTTCGGCTGGAGGCCATCGGTTTACATATCATATCTAAAATTGAAGTAATTACGTTCAGTAATTCAGAAGTTATAAGGCTGTGACAGACGGACGGACGGACAAGTGCAAATCGCTCTAGTAAACTCAGAGACCTTCGCTTCGCTCGGTCGATTATTTATTAATTAGTAACCGCTGCTTTATTTTATACTAGTGGTTCGCCCCGAACTGAGACCTCGCGGTAACGGTATCCCATGATTATTCATTCAATCGATACATGATAACCAAAACTGACATTATTATTATGCCCGTTTTCACCAAACATACCTAAATCATCCCCTAAGTAGGAGTCTCTTAACGTAGGTAGCTCCTAAATACAATCCTAAGTCCTAACATCCGTCCCAATATCCTTTTAGGTGTCCCGTACAGGATCGTGATAAATAAGTTGACAGAAAACATCAATCACCTAACTTATAGGTAGCCCGTAAAGGTTAGGGAACGTTAGTGAAAACATTGAATTATTTATCAAACATTGAATTTAACTCGTAGTTCCATGGGAATAGTTACTGACTGCGCCATCTATTAGCATTATTGTGAAGCTATGTTGATGCTATATGAATTACTGACGCCCATTAAAAATTAAATAATCTCGTTTCTTTATAATATTCATATAATTTTAGTATTTGTTGTTCAAGTACAGGATATAAGTGACCTAAAAACATAAAATCAGTTTGAAAATCCATAGCGGATTTTTCTAGAGAGCGTCTTCAAGCGAGCGTATAAAATCGCCACTTTGAAAGCCCCCCATTTCGTCAATTTTAAGGGAAAAATTAAAAAAAAAATATTTTTGTACTCAGTTCAAAATTATCTTTAAAATGATACGTAACAATTTTATGTAACGCGATTTTTTTTTTTTTACTTCGCATTCGCTTCTATGAGAGCCCCCCTGAAATAAAGATTTTTATAACTTTTTAAGCCATTTTCGGCTGGAGGCCATCGGTTTACATATTATATCTAAATTTGAAGTAATTACGTTCAGTAATTCAAAAGTTATAAGGCTCTGACAGACGGACGGACGGACGGACAAGTGCAAATCGCCCTAGTTAACTCAAAGACCTTCGCTTCGCTCGGTCGAAAAAGTTAATATTTTTGTTTTTTATATTAAAAACAAAACTTATAATAAAAGAACCTAGATAGTTTTCTGTATTGGCAACCCGTGCGCGCTCGTGCAGCTATCGCCATTTTGTTTATCTTGTCATTCGGCTTCATTCTCCCAGTCTGACTGCACGAATATCTTGTTTCATTGCGAATCGATATTTTGTTATTTTGTTGGGTTTTTGTTAAAGTTTTGTTACGTTGTGTTTGTTGTTACGTTTATAGTTTTTTTGTGAACTTTGAGTGAATCTATTTGTTTTGGTTTTCCATCAAAATGGATCCTCAGCCAAGTACATCACAAAAAGACGTGGATGTTTTCTTGTCCCCAAGAAAAAAACGTCCACGAAAAGCTTTCACTGTTACTGAAAAAGTAATGATCCGCAATGCCTATCAACCTACCTTTCATCCTTTTTCAACAAATGTACAAACTTAAATGAATAACTTTGGTACCTACGCACCAAATTTAGCTCATTTCAGTAGTAAGTAGGTACATCAGTTAATAATACCCAGCGTCCTACAGAAACAGGAAAACTATAACCACAACAACAATCCACCAATAAGTTCACAACGAGTTTAAACTATAATAACAAATAAATTTATTCATCAAATGCATCTAATAATTGAATTTCTTTAACATTATCAGGGACCTTTTGAATACGTAACCTAAGGCGAACTAAACGGGTCTGCCCCCGAAATTCAAATGTAATTTGGTTTTTCGCAATTTGTAAAATATTTATTACCTACTAGCTGATGCCGGCGACTTCGTCCGCATGGATTTAGTTTTTAAAAATCCCGCAGGAACTCTTTATTATCCGAGATAAAAAGTAGCTCTCCCGGTCTGAGGAACCACTACTACACCCATTACTATACCCATGAAAAAAATCGCATCAATCCGCTGTTCCGTTGCGACGTGATTGAAGGACAAGCCAACAAACAAACACACTTTCGCATTTATAATATCAGTAACACTTTTTATAATTGTCAAATTTTTTAACCATACTTAACCAAAGACAAAATTACGTGTAGCTGTCTGTACGCTTCTGTACATTCGCTGTAGCTGGGTTGGTTGGGTAGCAAGGAAAACTCTCGAAGAACTTTTCTTCCTTTATTGGGTACCGCTACCGCTTGCCGGTGGGAACTGTGTCGGCTTACAATTCAGCCCGGTATTTATACAAATTTTGCCGAAAAATGTAGGCCCTCTCATTGGTGTAATTTTGCTATCGATCAGTGCACCAATCAGAGCGCATTATTTTAAACCAATCACAATTTAGTAATAATAATAGGTATTATTACATAATTAGGTATCTTTACTACTATGAGCTGTACCGTAGGGAAAGCCGCGGCATTTCTTGGAATTACAGAGGTGTCTTTACGGTTCCTAGCTGTACCGTTGGGAGAGCCGCGGTCTATTTCTAGGAATTAATAAGGTATCTTTTCGGCTCGTAGCTGTACCGTAAGGAGAGCCGCGGCCTATTTCCCTATGGGTTTTCTATTTTCATCTTTATTTATTATTTTTCCTATTCACTTATGAGATAATACATGAGACTTATGTACTTAAAACTATAAACAATTGCTAAACTATACATGACACATTAATTACTAACTAATTATGCTATTTAATCAGTCCACTATTATGCTGTCTCTTTATTACACAAACACTTGCACTATATCGTCCCGCACATCTCTCCCGCCGTGCGACTATGTCGCATCACTTGTCGGTGCGGGCGCGTCGTCTGTAGACAGGGGCAGGACCACCAGCTTCCTCACCGGCCGTCGCAGCACTCCTCCCTTGGTCTGGATGTCCACTGCTCGCACGACGTCGTCTGGTCCCGGGTACGTGGCGATGACTCTTCCTCGGATCCACACGTTGCGCGGTAGGTTGGCGTCGACAACTTGCACGAGGTCGCCGATCTGGATCGCTGGTCCTCGTTCGTGCGGCTCCCGCCGGTGCTGGAGCTCCGGTAGGTACTCCTTCACCCAGCGCGTCCAGAACACGTCAGCCAATCTCTGCGCGGCTCGCCACGTCGATCTGGAGGCAGCGTCCTGCTCGTCGAATGTACCTGGCAGCGGTACACGTCCCGGGCCACCCAACAGAAAGTGGTTGGGCGTCAGTGCTTCAGGATCCTCGGGGCTGACTGAGACGTGTGTCAGCGGCCTGCTGTTGACTGTATATTCCACCTCAGCCAGTAGGGTGGAGAGGACTTCTTCTGTAGGATACCGTTCATGTAGCGTAGCTGCGAGTGCTGTCTTCACGGAGCGTACCATTCGTTCCCAAGCTCCGCCCATGAATGGAGCTCCTGGTGGTATGTATCGCCAGGAGATCGTCTTCTTCGCTGCTTCTTCTGCCGTTGCGCTGTCTATCGCCTGTCGAAGTTCCTTGTCTGCAGCTCTCAGGTCGCTGCCGTTATCTGACCAAATTTCCGTCGGGAAACCCCGGCGAGCCATCATTCTCCTCAACGCCATCACTGCTGAATCAGCGCTGAGTGAGCCAGCTATCTCCAGGTGTATGGCTCTCATGGTGAGACAGGTGAAGATGGCCGCATATCTCTTCTGTCGCGTTCGGCCGACGGTCACTGAGAGAGGTCCAAAGTAGTCGATGCCAGTGAAGGTGAAGGGTCGCTTGTGATGAGCTAGGCGACACTCCGGCAGGTCCCCGGTTCTGGGGTATGGCGGCTTCTGTGTCTTCATTCTGCAGAACAGGCATATTCTTATGATCATTCTTGTGACTGGACGCACACGTAGCACCCAGTACTGTTGTCTGCACTCGTTGACTGTAGCTTCGACTCCGGCGTGATGCAGCTGACGATGTATAGCCTTCACCCAGAGCTGGACTGTTGGATGATCACCGTCGAGTACCATGGGGCTCTTGAAGTTTTCTGTTACGTCTTGTGTTGCTTGAATCCGGCTTCTTAGCCTGATTGCATCGTTGACGTATTCGACGCTCAGTTGGTATAGACGGCTCTCCTTGTTGAGTGTCTTGCTGTTTCTTAAGTCTTGTATTTCCTCTGTGAAGGAATCTTCTTGGGATGCACGCATCAGAAGCTCTTCCGCCCTTCTGAGCTGTTCGGCAGTGACTGGGAGAAACTTTCTATTAGGCGACGTTGTTTTCTTGACTGTTGGCTGTTGCTTCGTCGCAGGCTTGTTCGTTTTCTTCCAGCTTGGGTCCTTTTCTGTGTTCTTTCGCGTCCTTTTGTAATTGACGCTTTCTTTCTTGGCTCTACAGAGTTGGATGAACTGTAGAACCCGAGCTGTGGCGTATCGGAGCCTGTCCCAATTCGAGAAACGAGATGCTTCAGGTAGGGATTCTGCGAGTTTCTGTTTCCTGTCGTCGGCGATGTGATTCACTTTCTCTTCGCCCGAAGGTTCTTCTTTTTCTGTTGCAGTGACTTCGACGGGCCAATGCTCTTCTGTTTGGTAGAGGAAGTCTGGTCCCTTGTACCAGCGATGATCTTTATTGAAGGACGTTGGGACGTCTCGTGTGGCGTCGTCCGCTACGTTCAGCTTCGTCGGAACCCAACGCCACTCGGTGACTGTGGAGGCCTCTTCAATTGCAGCCAGGCGATGGGCTACGTATGGCTTGTATGAGCGTGATCCGGTTCTTATCCAGGTCAGCACGGTCTTGCTGTCTGTCCAGAACACTTTGCTGTCCGGTTTTCTTTCGTGCTCTTCTATAACTGTTTCGGCGAGCCTGGTTCCCATGACTGCCGCTTGTAGCTCCAACCTCGGGATGGATGTCAACTTCAACGGCGCAACCTTCGCTTTGGCCATGACGAGAGATAGGTTGACTTCACCATTTGGCGCCACTGTTCTCCAGAAGACAATTGCTGAGTAGGCTGCTTCGCTGGCGTCGGTGAACACGTGCAGCTGTATCGAAGTGGCGTCGCTGTATTGGAGATATCTTCTCGGGATCGTCACGTTGCTGAGATTCTTCAGGTGAGCTATCCAGTCTTGCCATTGTTCAGCCAGGTCTTCATCCAGCTCATCGTCCCATGATGTTCCTCTTCGCCATACTTCTTGCAGCAGCTGTTTCGCCCTTATGGTGACAGGCGATGCGAAACCGAGTGGGTCAAACAGTGACATGACCACTCTTAGCGCTCTCTTCGTAGGCGTCTTCCCATTGATGAGCGTTGGTGCGACGCGTGCCAGGTTGAGGTTGAAGGTGAGCTCGTCCGTGTTGAGTTTCCAGATAACGCCCAGTACACGTTCTGTCTTCTCTTCTGGCTTGTAGAGTTCCATATCTTCTGACTGTTGACTTTCACCCAATGCTTCTAATAAATGTGGTGAGTTCGACTTCCACTGTTTCAGTTCAAAGCTGGCCTTTGAGTGCACTTCACGCACTGACTTCGTGATGCGCACTGCGTCTTCGAGGCTTCTGAAGCTGTCCAAGTAGTCGTCAACGTAGTGCTTCTGTATGATGGCAGCTGCAGCCTCAGGGTGGGTGTCTTCATACTGTTTGGCGTTCAAGTTCTTGATGTAGATTGCTGTAGATGGAGAACTTGATGCACCGAAGATCAACGAAGTCATCCTATATTCTTCAGGTGGTTGGTCGTCTCGTCGCTCTCCGCGCCACAGGTAGTGGAGTGCATCTCTGTCTTCGGCTCGCAGCTTGACTTGCATGAACATCTCCTTGATGTCTGCTGTGACTGCTATCTCGTGTTGCCGGAACCGCATGACGACGCCAGGTAGTGACTGTAGAAGATCAGGTCCTTTGAGTAGCATATCGTTGAGAGCTACTCCTTTCGTCTTTGCTGCTGCATCATGTACCACTCGGAGCTTCTCAGGCTTCATTGGGTTAACCACCGCGAAGTGTGGCAAGTACCACGTCTTGCCGGTAGTCTTCTGTTTCGGAGCAAGTTCAGCGTATCCTTTCGATACGAGAGCTTCCATCTGTTCTGTATATTTCCGTTTTAGCTTGGGATCTCGATCGATCTTCTTCTCGATGTTGAAGAGTCGCTTCAGTGAGTTGTCGTAATTGTCAGGGAATGTGACATCTTCTTTGCGCCAGAGAAGTCCTGTTTCATATCTTCCTTCTTCTGTTCTTGTGGTGGTCTTCTCCAGGATGCGAAGTGCTCGTTCTTCTGGATCTGTCTTCGGTTTCTTAGGCTGTATGCAGAGCGCGTCCATCTCGAAATATTGCTTGACGAGGCTGTCCAAGTTATCTTCTGTTTCTTCTGTGACGTGTGATACGAAGTCGATGCTGCGTCCGATGGCACGAGTCTGGCTGCCATGTAGCACCCACCCCAGCGGTGTGAGAGAGGCCACTGGTTGGTTGTTGTCTCCTCTTCTCACTTCTGTTGTCAGCAGAAGATGCCAATTGTCTTGACCAATCAGCACTCGTGGCTTTACATCTGCATATACGAGGTAGTCGCGGATGTCTGCCAGGTGTTTGCAGCCATCTACCAACTCTCTTGAAACCCGCTGTGACGCCACTTGAAGGTTCTTCACTGTTCGTGCTTGTACACGCTCTTCATGATGAGACCTCTTAACTTGATGTTCACTCTTCTCGAAGCCGACTCCGATGTCTTCAAGTCGTTGATGGCTTCTATCTTCAAAGGATCGACGGGTCCTGTCGCTCCGATGCACTCGGCTACGCTGTTGTCGATCAATGTAACTGTTGACCCATCGTCCATCAAGGCGAAAGTGTTGAAAGTTCCCTTGGGCCCCTCAACTTGAACTGGAATAATCTTCAGATAGGATTGTTTCTTCTTAATAGTCCACGCGGAGTTGATTACTTCTGTAGCTTCCTTGTCTTCTTTCTTCTCCGGAGCCTTGGTGTAGTGCAGCATCTTGTGGTGGAAGTACTTGCAGCTGTTGACACCGCACGCCTTAGCCCGGCAGCTATGGGTTCTGTTTCTGTATCGAAGACATCGGAAGCATAGGCGCTTGGACTTGGCTATGTCCCATCTTCCATTCGCATCTGAGTTCTTGAATTGTTCACACTCCGTAGAAGTATGCTCTTCGTCGCATATGGGGCACTTGGGTGTGTACGTCTTCTCTGTAACGTTGTGTATCTTCTGTGGTCTCTTCTGTTGAGTGGCTGATGTAGGTGGCGCCACCTGTTCCGGCAGCGCGTATGGCCCGCATAGCTCCGCTTCTCTCTTGAGGAACTTCTCCATCTTCAGCAGGTCTGGATCCTCTTTCGGCTGTGCTGCGGCGAAGTCGTAGTACCTGTAGCGCAGCGTAGGTGTGAGCTTGTCCACCACCGTCTTCGAAACTTCCGGGTTGTACATGTAGTTGACGCAGCTCAGAGTCTTCAGTGTTGCCACCACGTTGGAGACCTTCGTCGAAAAAATGCAAATGTCGCGCGGTGACTCGGTGAGTCGTGGCAATCCGCGGAGCGTTTCCATTTCCATCATCGCTATTGACTCCGGTCTTCCAAATCTTGACTCCAGGGTTTTCATGACTTCTGTTGGGTGCGCGCTGGTGATGAGAAGCCCCTCCACAGCTTCTTTTGCTTTGCCCTTCAGGTTTCTTCGTAGACGGTTCGTATTCTCCACTGTGGTGAACATGCTTTCCGTTTCGTAGTATGCGGCGCGGAACGGTAGCCACTCTTGGTGTGACCCCCCAAACGTTGGCAGCTCTATGAACTTGGGGCGCTGTGCTGCTTTGACGGCGCGCGTAATTGCTTCGGCTAACTCCGTTAAGCCGGGCTGTACTCCCGCCGGTGACTGAAGTATTGCTTCCTGTTGCTTCTGTTGTCCCGCGTCGTTGACCACCGGCTCTTCTATTGGGTAGTGCGGTGCATCGGCGATCGCTAGCACGGGGCGTGGGTGTTGGCTCTCCAACCAGTTGTCCACTCGTTCAGTCACTTCGGCTTCGGGTTCGGCGTAGGCACCATCGTCTTCTAATTCATCTTCTGTATCGTCTGCTTCCAGGGCGGCGAGACGGGCAGCAGCTAATTCGATCTGCAGTCGTAGCATCTCTTCTTTGGCCTTAGCTATCTTGAGAGCCTTGGCCTTGCTGTGTGTCGATCCACCCCCCCTCTTGCTAGGGGGGCGGGGCACCTGTACTTGCTTCGACTCCTCTGTGTAGACTGTTTTCTTCCTCCTTACTGTAGACGTGTCTGCATCTCGTGTACGCCCCTGTACTGTAACGGGAACCTCCCTGGCGGCGGGGGGTTCCATCTGTGTCGCGGCGGCTGGCAGCGTCGGCGCGACGGCGGGCGTAGTTGAGCGTGCGACGGTGGCGGCGACGGAAGCGGCGGCGGTAGCGGCGCCGGCAGTGGCGGCCGCAGTCCTCTTCACTGTCGCGGAGGATGGCGCTGTAGAGCGCACCGACGTCGCGGAGGTACCCGTGGTCGTCGTGCGCTCCGTGGTGTCGGTGGTGACAGTCCCCGTGGCTGTCGACGCGGACGCGGTAGCGGTCTCCGCGCTGGTTTCGGTCGCAGAGGTGGTAGCGGTACCCTCTGACGTGGACGGAGTTTCTTCTGACGATGCCTTACGGCTCTTGAGTTCCTGCCGTGTCACTGGCATTCTTGCTGGCCCGACGAATTTTCTTCAGAATTTTCCCGATTTTCCAACGGATCCGGCTCGAAGGACCATTCAATGTACGCTTCTGTACATTCGCTGTAGCTGGGTTGGTTGGGTAGCAAGGAAAACTCTCGAAGAACTTTTCTTCCTTTATTGGGTACCGCTACCGCTTGCCGGTGGGAACTGTGTCGGCTTACAATTCAGCCCGGTATTTATACAAATTTTGCCGAAAAATGTAGGCCCTCTCATTGGTGTAATTTTGCTATCGATCAGTGCACCAATCAGAGCGCATTATTTTAAACCAATCACAATTTAGTAATAATAATAGGTATTATTACATAATTAGGTATCTTTACTACTATGAGCTGTACCGTAGGGAAAGCCGCGGCATTTCTTAGAATTACAGAGGTGTCTTTACGGTTCCTAGCTGTACCGTTGGGAGAGCCGCGGTCTATTTCTAGGAATTAATAAGGTATCTTTTCGGCTCGTAGCTGTACCGTAAGGAGAGCCGCGGCCTATTTCCCTATGGGTTTTCTATTTTCATCTTTATTTATTATTTTTCCTATTCACTTATGAGATAATACATGAGACTTATGTACTTAAAACTATAAACAATTGCTAAACTATACATGACACATTAATTACTAACTAATTATGCTATTTAATCAGTCCACTATTATGCTGTCTCTTTATTACACAAACACTTGCACTATATCGTCCCGCACACTGTCATTTGCGTTTGTTATTCCACTGTCATTTGCGTTTTGTTATTCCATGTCAGATGCGTTTTTGTTATACCACATTTTATAGTGACTTGACGGAAACGCGGTCAAACGGGATATAAAGTATCCTATGTCCGTCTCCTGGTTCTAAGCTACCTCTCCACCAATTTTCAGCCAAATCGGTTCATCTGTTCTTGAGTTATAAATAGTGTAACTAACACCACTTTCTTTTATATATATAGATATTACATCCACTCACTCGTATGAACGTAATAAAGGCACGGCCGACAGAAATCTCAGCAATAATAAGTAGGTAATAATAATATTATGTGTGTCTCTGATTTTAGACATCCTTACAACAAAATATGTCAATTATAATGACATTCTTAAGTTTGTTTAACTGCTGCACTCAGATATTCATTAAAAAAAAAACGTAAACTATCGTTAAATAGTGTAATGAGCTGTTTAGGTAAGTGTAGATAGTAAATACTATAATGAAGCGTTTAGATGACTCTGAGAAAGACCATTTTAAAATTAAATACTTAACTTTCGGTAGTAAATTAATACTATATTTATGGACGATTAAGTGTGAAAGGTGTCAATTGTATGGTCAACTAGGGAAAAACTGCATCTATGATTCTTGCTGCAATTGAAGCGAGAGAATGTCGGTCAATTTTATACAATCCCACGGCAGTATTCAGTTCTTTTAGGAGGAACTAACCCTAGTAAAGCGGGTTATAGTTTATATAAAGTTTTAAACAGATGTCACATTATTCAGACTCGTTTCCTACTTCCTCACCTGCGATAGTAGCGTAGGTTTATGAATTCATTCCATTATTGGTCCCCGCGGCCCACGTACCCTTGCATAGGTAGTTTTATTGTGCCATAAATCCGAACAGTTATTAAACATACATAGGTGCAATATGGGAATGAGCAACTGTAGGTACCTATACTGATTTACTTAGTTTTAGCTTTGTAGATCTCTGACATTGTGGCCCCTGCATACATTAGGTACATAGTTTTGTCATAAATCCTTACCAATATTATAAATATTCTTACCAATATTAAAAAACTAGATGGTGCCCGCGACATCGCCCGCGTGGATTAAGGTTTTTAATTCTAGCGGAAACTCTATAATTTTCCGGGATAAAAAGTAGCCTATGTGTTAATCCTGGGATATGAGCATCTTCATTACAAATTTCAGCCAAATCATTTGTGGCGTTATAGAGTAACAAACATCCATCCATTCATCCATACATCTTCACAAACTATCGCATTTATAATATTAGTAGGATAGGATATAATATTAGTAGGATATATGCGAAAAAGTGTTTTTTCCTTCAATAACGCAGCAACGTATCGACGTGATTTTTAGAAAACCTAACTTCACGCGGACGAAATGGCAGACAAAAGGCAGACTGGCTATTAGCAGCAGCGATCGCGCGTTTTTATGTCCTTTTGCGTGCATTGCGTTTCGCACGATTTCGCAGTTCTACGATCGAAAGCCAAAAAAAGCGAACCCGTTTGAGTCGCGATTTTCGCGAAAAGTAGACAGTGTGCCCTCCCAAATATTGGTGAAAAATGGAAATGTTAAAAGTACCTACCTATTATATTTACTTAGTTTTAGCGTTGTAGCTCACTTGACTGACTTGATTTAGGACAGGTTCATTTGAAAGAAAGAAAGAAAGAAAAAGCATTTATTTGGAACTCACACGTGACAAAGTTATAGTGATAGAAACGGATATAAAACAGAACAAAATAATTATGTGTGGTCCCAAAATGGCCTCCACTCAGCATAAAAACTATGCCTGTGGAGGAAGCACAGGCACAGCGCTGGTCTTCCGTGGATCCAAAAGTTCCGGACGACTAAACAAGATATTGTAATAAAATAGAAATAGAAGTAAGTATATAGAAAAATGTAAAGTAAAGTGAAGTGAAGTATAAAATAAAGTATAGTGAAATAAACAGATATAATATGTATAATATAAACATATAGCTATAATAATAATAATATTATGATATGGCAAATGAAAGTTCTAATATGAAAATAATATGAGCTCTAGAGCGCCTAACCAACCTCACCATTTTGCTGACACAACAATATCTTTCTTAGGTTGGGTTTAAACCAATTTTTTGACTTGCTTACATCGCGCACGGGAGGAGGCAAATCGTTCCAGCATTTCGTAGCAGCATATTTAAAGCTAACACGAAATGCTTTAGTTGCGTGGTGAGGTGTTCTCAAAGTCCAGACCCTATTTAATCGAGTATTAGTCTTTTTTGCCCATACAAGTTTATTGAAGAGATATTAGGGATTCATTTCTCACAGATACCTACCAAGTTTCATTATTAGCATTGGGATCTTGTGTTTATTTATTTAGGATAGTTGCGATAGAAGTAGGTCGGTTCGAACGATTATTAAGGTCAAAGGAAGCGTGGCTACCGTAACTGTAAACACGTGCCTAGCTTTCTAATCGTTTACCTTTTATATTTTGGCACAATTTAAAAGATAATTTAAATAAAGATAGTTACTTACACGCCAATACTAATAAGTAATAAACATACATTTTGTATAATACATAATCTATTTTGGTTAGTCGGTACGTAGTAGTAGTAGTAGTAGTAGTAATGACTACCTTTGCGATATTGACGTGATAACGTCTTATAAATCGATGAATACCGGCTGCACGCACGAAAAAGTGTCACGTTCCGCCTAGCCTGAGCGTGCAACCGAGAGCGCGGAACAAGCGATAGAGAGGCACGATCGGCCCAAGCGTTGGCTTAGAGTGCGCCCGCCGCCTGGCCCGCCAGTCATCGCGTGCGCGCTGTGGTTAGCGGTCATCAATGTTTCTTTATGACGTTATCACGTAAAACTATCGTCCGTAAACCGACTTTACAGGCAACCAATTTTTTTTGTAAGAGCCTCGGTTCCAACACCTAAGCCTATGTATGCTGTAGGATTCTATATTCAAGCAAGGGCCTTCTTTTTATAGGGAAACGGCTAGTCGTTGCGACCAAACTTTGTGATCTTTTCTATACTTAATCGTCTACTTGATCGTATCAGCTTTTGCAACCAATGTTGCGACCTCGACGACGACCAGCCTTAGTCGTGGCTTCTTATTGCGCAGGGTCCCTAAGTGCACTATTTCACTGGAACGCCAGTGGCAGCGCAACAAATCGCACTACCAACATTTATACGGCTCTACGGAGGGTACCTACCTCACCTTGTAGTTGCGCAACCAAGCGGACATCAGATGAGTAGAGCCGTATAGATCTGTTTCCTCGTAGCTCTCTAACGAATGCAGTATGGATCGATTTTGATTTTTCTGTTTGCAAGCTAACGTAATTGAGGTGGATCTATCTATAAGTAATTTGTGAAGATCTGCTCAGGCGTTTGAAGATCATCAGTTCATTTCCTTCTTTATTAAATGGTCTTACCAACTTCACTGGTGCGGTTGATTTGAAATTTGGTGAACTTGGGTAACAGGATGTCAGATATATCGCACATAATCCGACCATAGATACACATATCAGGGGTGTTTTAATTTACACTTGTTAACTAACGTTATCATTTTCTCCTTTCAGAAAACTGGTCGCCCAATTCAGCCGCGAGGAGACGTCCCTTTTGGTCCTCCGAGTCATGGTAGGTCTGATAATTCTGTACGACTGGGTGCACCCTTCTGGCGCCTTCTGCCGCTCCTCCTCCGTGGACGTCAAAGGCTGCGTGAAGTTCCTCCAACAACAGCCCCCCCCTAAAGCGGAGCCTTTGCTGAACGCCCTCAGGTACACGACAAAACATCTGAACAGTCAGTCCACGCCGAAGAACATACGGGCGTTGCTGGCCGCGTGAGGACACCACTCCAGCCTTGCATGTTGCTGTGGGGAATGATGTGACAATAAACTCGTGGGGATTTCTCGTTGGCATTTATTTTGCTCTTTTTAACGATGTGTCGGTTTTGTTGGAGCGTGATCTTCAAAAAAACTCTAAAAATCTTGTTTGAAAGAAAAGTATATTTATATAATAATTATGTACCTATTAGTGCCGATTTCATCAACGTCGAGTGACGTTTATCCGAGGAATAAATTGGACGTTCTGACAGTTTTTGTATTGAAACACTGTCAAAACATAAAATTTACGCTCGGATAAGACTTAATTTATGGTGGTGAAATCGGCCCTTAGTTTAGCCGAGGAATAAATTGGACGTTCTGACAATTTTTGTATTAAAAACACTGCCAAAACATAAAGTTTACGCTCGGATTAGACTTATTTTATGGTGGTGAAATCGGCCCTTAGAATGGTATGTGGATAAAGTTATGCCAGTTCATAAAGTCATATATAAACTCCCTTTTGGGCCCTGATTCTGTAACTCAGTTGCTATCAAAAAATGACAGCCACTGACATATATTTTTTATCCATTGAAGGTTTGCTATGAAAATAAAAGTATAATTTTCAAAGCAAACCTTCGAAGAATCAAGATACAAATAAAAAATGGTGGAATAATGAAGCTTAATTTTTTGTAAACAAAATATTTTTGCTATGGATTTTATACATGATTTCAATATGAATAATTTTAGAAGATTGACATAATAGATTTTTGTTTGGAACGGAGAAACTTATTTTGTAATGGTGGAATCGGGATTTGAAGAGACGGAATTTTGGAAAGGATCAGAAAAACTTGACTATGGCTCAAACGCTCGACGCTCGGTGCCACTAAACAAACGAAGAAGAAGCAAACCTTCAATGGATAAAAAATATATGTCAGTGGCTATCATTTTTTGATAGCAACTGAGTTACAGAATCAGGGCCCTGACCTCTATTTTTAGTAAACTGAACAGGCTGTCATACAAAATGTAAGTATGTATCTAAAATACCGAGAACTTAAATTGACGTTTCCCGATAAAATTTGTTCCATATTCATTCTTACTTCTAAAAAAACTTTACAATCAGTGCTAAAATGGTTTTTAACTTGCCTTGAAAAGGCAAAAGAATCGCTAGATAACGCACTGTCACAATAATTTTTTTGCTACCTATCTATTATTGAATAACGATGGAGTAACGAGTACTACAAGTTTTTTAGTTACTGAATAGACATTTTTTATTGGTATTGGAGATCAAGCTGCAACAAAAAGTTTAGTTGTAAACAGTAGGTAGTTCTTAAATGTTGTAGTTAATGTTATAATTTGGTTAATGTAACTCATTCAAGTTAACTAACTGTGTATACATTTTTATATTCTGTTAACTTAGAAAAAAAAATATTTCACTTTAAACTTGAAAACTCTGATAACTGCTGGGTTTTTTGTTATTGCAGTTAATTTGAATGAATGAATACAAACACATATTATTAAGAGATAACAAGTACTATAATTTTGTTATAAATTATTATAGAAAAAATAAGGCGCAAAATATATCAGTTATATGTATGATGTTATAAATTACCTCAAAATGATGTGTGCAAATGTTCAGTGTTTTTTCAAAATGTTTTCTAATAATAATTATTATGTATGTACATATAATATATAAATGTTTTTTGGCCTCTGTTATTGTGAAAAGCTTTTATTGGTATAAAATGCTATTACAATGCAACGATGACGATTTGTCCTTATATATTATCCTTATACCTATACCATCTACCAAAACATATTAAAAATAAATTCCGATTACAAATTATATTAATGAACCTACCTAAGTATAATGTCGGAAAAAAGCTACGAAATTAAATAAAACCAAAAAATATTAAAATATCAAATTTAAAAATCCAGATCGCTTGGTGTGAACTAATTAATAAATTAAATAATTTAATGAATAAATACTGCAACTACTTTTCTCAATAACAAAGGGTCAAAAGCATGGGACTAAAAAGTGATACAATAATATAACTCGATGAATGTTCGTGGTAAATGGAAGCACTATTAGATAAAAAAACTAACCTAGACGTATGCTTGAAAAGCTATATTCTGCATATAATTATTTTTGAGAAATCTTTCCCTTACCCCACACGTATGCAAGGTGTATGTAGATAGAAATAGATGTGTATGTAAGAGTATGTCGGTAACACTAACCTTGCGATAGTTCAACGCTTCTTAAAATATAAGTGCACCTTAAAATTTTATTGGCGTTTTAGACAAAAAGAAAACGTCTGAAAAATTTTCACATTATTTGAGTCGTACTTAAATTTTAAGAAGCGTTTTAAAATTCTTGGTATAATAAAACAGAATTTATTCAAAGTCACTTTGTAAGTTAAATATTAGTTTTTAAACATTTAAGTACTGAGAAGATAACATTATTATATTTATCGAATAAGAAAGTAAGTATTAACTAAAATAATGTTTTAAAAAAAACGAAACTGCCTTGAAATTTTAATAGTATCGGAAACGAATAATCGTGCAATGTAAATATATAAGTATTTGGTCATTTACATTTATTAAACATGTAATAATATTAGGTACTATAGTTCTTGCAATTCGCAAGCGCGCGTGATCTTTGCCTGTGGCACCCTGTGGTTACGTCGCGTGCATGCACAATGCGTAAGTGTGCGTGCCTGTCAGAGCCTAGGCTGCCTAGGTGGGAGCAGTCAGACACGAGCATTGCGATCGCTCACACGTATGCAAATACGACACACAACATCCATGAACCACGCCCGCTCGTGAATTGCAAGAACTAATATAATTTATAGACAGAGACTAGGTTCAGACGGCTAATAAATAACGCGTTATTTGTCTTCCCGCCAGTAATTTTGTTTATATAGTTACTTAATTCTAATTCTGCTGTACACGATATTCTTAAATAAAATAAATTGACAGCTTGCTGTGTGTGCTATCCTTTTCCGTGGGAAAAATTTAAAGCACATTCTATTAACATAATATACTTAAGAGATTGCGTACAATAGAATTATATTGTGCACTTATAATCCTTGTAACTACATCAATGTTAGTATAAAATATTCAAACTTGAATCACGATATTTATTGACTGACCATCTAACCCTTTTAGAAAACTATTCGATTACAGTTTTCAAAGAAATACGGTTAAAAATAAACAAATACGGTTTTCAAAGAAAGATGTTTTGCCCGCATCGAAGTATTTCCTATGTAGAAAAATTCAAACTTTTTTCGATTAAAAAAAAATAGTCGGTTGTCATAAGCCTAGTTCAAGTAACGTAAAATTAGAAGACCGGAAGACAATTCCATCCCTAAGAATTGGTAACCATTTTCATACACTTAGATAATATTATTATGTAATATAGATGTATTAGAGGCTAGCACAGATCAAAATTAACTACTTATGTTATGAGTTGACACACCATCCTGAAAAAAATACCTGTTCAATTTTTTAATTTTTTTTTTAATTTTAAGGTTAACATTGATATAGGTACAGCCTAACGAAAACTTTGTAAATAGGTTACACTTAATGCCTATAAGGAAATAACAAATGCCACTCAACTCGGAAAGTATGCGTTTTTATATTACCTATTTTTTAGAAATTACAGTACCTACATATTGTAATTTTTGAGCACGCAACGCAATGTATCGCGAACAACGAACACCTGTACTGAGGCTGAGTGCTTTGAAATTTTAAAAACGCTGATCGCACGCGTATTACATCGCTGTTTTGTGTTAAATATTATCATTTGTTTTTTTTCATTTAACATCAAAGAAAGATGAAAAAATATATATATTATATTTTTATAATCAAAATCGTGAAGACTGAAAAATTCCAACACTGTGACCTAGTCAGAATCATGTACTATTTAATCCGTGGTACTGTTTTGAGTTTTCTTTAGGCTGTCCCTTATGCCCTCATATACAAATATAGAGTTTTCTCAGGATTCGAGTTTAAATCTGATAATGCCTTTTTGAATGTAAATAAAATTATGCATGTACCACTGCCTTGAGGATATCTATCAAAGTTATTTTGAAAAAGAATTTTATACTTATGTATTTCGTTTTTGGCATAAGATTTAGTATTTAAGCATATACCATTTACATTTAAAAAATTGTTAACTAGGTACTTTAAATTATTAAACTAAAATATGTAGATAAATAATAATATTAAAACGGACGTCGTTGGAAAAAATTGTCAGCCGCTGTACGCGCTCAAAAATATTTCTAATTGGCTTTGAATTTTTTTTTTGTGTTAATAATAAGTACATAAATAAAGTCGATGTTTACTTAGCCTAAGTCTTCCACGCTAATGTGTGTATTGTATTGCACTTCACCTACGACAGTTAGTAAATATTGTCATGACGTAGATGCATTGGTATTGATTCGGTTGTACACAATCTCTAAACAGGTCTTAACATAAAGCTATCCTTTACAACAAAGCACTATTTTAAGACCTGTCATTTGGTTTAGTGTAGAGTTGTGTTAATCCGAATCAACACCATTCTTACTTATAACGAAAAGTGATAAAATATGCTAGTTAGAATGAAGCTGAATATAAGTAATGACTCTTTAGCTCCTACGAGTTCAAGACACGAAAATTATAGAAAAACCAAATGAAAGCGCTATGTTAGTTATGTAACACAAAATAAAAGGTATATAAAAAAATGCTTATCAATTTCTATAGGTACTTTATTTTATAAATTTCAAAATATTCAAATTTAATTAGGTAAATTCTTTAGGTATATTACTAGTAAAATATTATACTTATAATATTTTATTCAAATTCCCATATATTATTTATAGTTAAACACAGCTATTAAAATTCTATTGTAGTTGTCTCAAGTATATTGAATATAAATTCATAAAAATAAATGATTAGTTACCTACTTCTATTTCTTGCAGTTAGCACAAACTATTGTTGTTTATAAAAATTATGTAGTTAAGGTTAGTTACCGTCAACCACGGCATCTTTACCATAATTTTGAAGAAAAAACTTAATAAAACGAAAAAAAAATTATTTAGGATTAAGCTATGATTTTTAATCGATGACTCTAGTACTTCTCAGTTTCTTTATAAATTTCCCGCGACATATAACTGTAAAACCACTAAAGTAGCACCATAAGCATGCTACAGGTAAAGAAGCCACAAAATTGGCAACTTTACCTACACAGTATTTCTCCATAAAATGAAGCTTTTTTAACTGAAATTGGTAAAGATACCATTCCGCTTTACTTTCTCAGTTTATACGTATGGGTAGTTTAATTTAACAAGGTATATACTAGCAACACCGGCTGGTAGGTAAAGATGGCACAGATTCCATTGAAATTTTCATACTAATGTAATTTAATATCAGGGCTGCCACCAGTTTAATGTATTTAAAAAAATGTACCCTATAAAAACATTACAAAGTACAAACACAAGTCAGACTTGCACAAGGAGCTTTCTGAAAATGGCATGCGATAAATTTGTAAAAATTGCAAAGTATAATAAAGTATTTCATGTATTTCGATTGCGATTATAACTTGTAACTCAATTTTTTTACTATTCAACTACCACCTGTCGCATAGTTAAAATATCAGTTATGCTATCATAGTTTCAGTCTTAATGTTTTTCGAAAGCCCGCTTATCCCATCAATATCTTTGTTTGTATAAATATAATTTTTTAATAAATATAAAAAAAAACAAGTTTAAATGTTATTGGATATTTTATTTATGAACAAATAACTATTCCAGTTTGTATTTAAATTGGATGTCAAAATATGAAATTCCACGCCGGTTTTTGTAGGGATTGGGTAAAATTTGCACTATGTCATTTTCAAATACAATACTTGTATCGGGTACTGTGGGCCAGTAAAACCCGCCGTTTTTAAATCTCATAAACTTCGCAAAAATGCCTTCACGCTCGGTAATATTCGTAATTAGGCCGCAGTAATACTTTTTTGTATTTTTGGTGCTTTCAAACTTTACCAAGATGTATTGTCCAGTATATAAACTTTTGGCTTTATGTGTACTGTTTGGTTCATTTTTTGTCTCCTCCTCTAATAAAGTCTCAATCCTGTTAGTACTCCCTATTCTCAAGCTTTCTGTCTCATGTCCTTCTGTTTCCAAAGTATTTATTTCTTCTTCTAATTCCTGTTTTTCTCTTGCGTCTTGCTTAATTTCATATTCATTTACTATCTGTTGTTCTATTTCCTGCCCTCCCATTTCATCAATTTCTGTCTCAATGTCTGTCTCAGTTCCTTTTGTGTCCGATTCATTCATTAGTTCCTTTATCTTCTGTTTTTGCCATGTATCTTTCTCTATTTCATATTCATTTACCATCTGTTGCTCCATCTCCTTTCCTTTCCTTTCATCATTTTTTTTTCTCAATTTTTCTGTATCATGTAATTTTGTTTCGGTAATTTGTTCCTCTATTTCCTGTTCCTTCATTTTCTGATCCTCTATCAGTTGCTTTAATAAATAATCCTGCATGTCTTCATTCAAATCGTAATCCGAAGAATCTGCATACTGTATAGAGCATTCAGAATCTGAATCTGTAGAATCGTCGTCAAGTCTTTTGGTTCCGGTCTGGTTGGTGATACTCCTCTTTTTTACATCTTTAATTGAAATTTTGTTTGAAACAGATAGTCCAGCTTTTTGTTCTCTTTTTATGGTAAAACCGGATGGTCCAGCTTTTGGTTCTTCTCTTTTTGTCGTAAAACCAGATGATCCAGCTTTTCTTTCTTCTTTTTTTGTTGTTTGTGCTTTTTGATTCCCGTCTGTCTTGGGTGGTATTCTTATTTCTGAAAGAATAGTTATTTTAGGCCTCTTTTTTTCTGGTTCTTTGTTGGCCACTACTTCTTCAACATTGTTAGCAACAAAATTTGTTTCATTTGTCAACTCACCGGTGCTGTTCAGTGTGTATTTTTTGGTTACATCTTTATTTATATCCAAGCTAGTGACTGATTTTCCTGCTGCTACATTCATTTTTTTATTTACTTTTATTTTTTTTATTGGATTTGGATTCCGGTTCTCTTTTAGATAGTCAAGTAAGGATTTATCTATGTCATGGGTGATCTCTTCACAATATTCCGGAATTTTTGAGTATACTTTCTGTGGATTGTATGGGAATATGCCCGTTGCTCTAAATCCACTGATTAAGTTATCAGCCTTATTTAAGTTTACGTCTTCAATTAACTGCTTTAAAAGTAACGGGAAGTGCATTTTATTGAGCGAAGTCTGCTTTGGATTTTCAATTTTGTATTTCATAAGAATCGTTCTCCAAGTTCGTTTTAGTGGGGCAAAAAATGCGACGTCGAGGGGCTGCGTTATGTGCGTTGAATTGGGTGGTAGTAATACGAACCTAATATTGTGACGCTCGCAAAGTTCTATAACTTCTATGTTAATGTGGCTTAATAGGTTGTCACCTATAACAAGCTTTGGTCCTTCTAGACTCTCAACCCATGGTATTACTATGGTCGAAAACCAATCTATAAAGATGGCCGAGTCAAACCAGCCACTTTTAGTTCGGTTGTAACGTGCCCCTTCTGGACCTCCATCGCACCATTGCGTCCACATATTCTCAGATTTATAGACGATATACGGAGGTAAAAGATCACCACTGGCTGTTCCTGAGAACATTACAGAAATACTACCTTTTGAGTAGTTGACTGTTCTTTCCGGATATTTGATTCCCCGGCGAAAAATGCATTTGACTGCCCCTGGGTCATCACTGACATTAGTTTCGTCGTAATTTAGTATATGAGTTGCTGGCAAATCTTTAACACAGCTCTTCAAATTTTCAAAGTATATCTGAAAATCTCGAAGGGATTTTTCGGCTCTTGCTTTTTTTATGTTTTGTGTAGATCTCACAGTCAGCTTATCATGGTGTCTTATCAAAAAGTTCTTAACCCACCAGTCACCTGGAGGATTTTCATTGAAAATGTAGGCTTTATTGTTTTTTTTAAGGTAATCAAATACAATCATGCGGAAATCTAACTGTGTCAATGGACACCCAAATTCAGATGCAACAATAAGCACTTTTACAAATTTTAGCTCCTCTTCCTCGGTGAATCTATAACGCGGACCAGGTTTGCTACTGTGAAGGTTTTTTGCCCTCTTTTCTATTGTGCGGCGTGGTATGCCAAATTGCTTTTCTGCATCATAAGATGACACATTTTTGTTCCGAACCATTTCCACAGCTAATGTCATCATTTCTTCTGAATAGTTTTTATAGGCCCTTGCTCCTATTTTTCTTCTGTTCCGCTTTTTAGGTTTAGGGCGGGTCATATTTGAATTGATCTGAAATAAAGAAAATCAAGTAAGTACCAACACCAAAAGTATTGTTTTTTTACGCACCAAGGCAAGCAAGTTAATATTTTTAGGTAGTTAGGTTAATTGTTAGGTAAGTTGTAATTAGCCTGTAAGTCCTCCAAGTAAATAAATAAAACAATTCCCTCATTTATGTAGGTAACTTAAAGTGACAACCCTAGCCACAGGTAAAGACGCCACTATAAAAACTGTGGCAACTTTACCTAACCCCAACTATCATTACCTATACAAATTTCTCTTAAAATTGTTTAGAAACAATCATGATAACAGCACCCATGTCTTCGTAGGAAGGTTATATATAATATGTATCAATTCTACTTACCTCGACCAAGTTAATTCACAAGCACAATGAAAATTTCGACCAAAATCTGCTGTGACAAGTGTCCCGCGAAGATCGACAAACGTTATTAACTTGTCAATTGACAGTGTTGCCAGCGTAAAAGAAAAGATGTGTGACCAGTGACTCATAATAAATCTACCAGTGTATCTATGAAATATCTTCTACTTGTAGTTTTTGTTAAAAGTGATTTTTCTTATTACTAGTCAGTGGTAGGTAAAGATAACAAGGAAAGGTAAAGATGCCTTAGTTGACGGTACTGTTGATGTCTTTATTTGTTAAATAACAAGTTCTATAGCTATGTATTTATTATATTGTGCATTTTTGAGGAATTGAGAACCGTTCTTATAACAAGCACTGCCCAATTTACCTTCTAAAAATTTGTAATAATTTTTTTATATGGCAAACCCGAAAGAAACGGATTTCGAAATTATAATTAAATTAAGACATGTTAAAATGTAAATAGAAACTATGGTAAAACTTCAAGGTGGTATTTGTAATTTTTATTAATAAAAGGAGACAGACTTCCCTCTATATATACCTGCAAATTCCGCGTTTGTAAAAGATATAAACTCACCATGAGTCGAGATTGATTCAAAATTACAATTAGGTACAGAAAAATTATACCTATAAGAAGCAATTATATTTATGTACCTACACGTAAAATAAAAATACGGAACGTTACCTACCTTAAATGTTCGTACCTAAAAAAAATGTGTTTACCTTATGAATGTTTCGGGAATTTTGAAATTACTAAGATTTTTACGAAAAGGCTAGTTGTCTATTTGACAAAATTGCATTTGGCTCAAACTGTATTAATATGACCTGTATAAATAACAAAGGGATTGAGCTAATAACCATTTTATGATCAATTTTTACTAATAATTTGTCAAGTGGACCACTAGTGTTCTATTAAACAAACGACTTACTAAAGACGATACATCTGTTGGATATAATTATGCAAAATAATTCAATATA
Organism: Oeneis ivallda; assembly: GCA_029955525.1. NCBI lineage: Eukaryota > Metazoa > Arthropoda > Insecta > Lepidoptera > Nymphalidae > Oeneis > Oeneis ivallda. The sequence goes on from JARPMR010000014.1 coordinate 8,176,269, forward strand.
AATATACTTAGATCAATAGAAAATAAAACATTTAATATTGGGATTTATATAATTCCAATTAACTTTATTGGATTGATGAAGTTTAAGCAAACTAAAACTAAAAAAATCTCAGCCAATTTTTGAATTATTTTGCTATAATCCACTACTAAAAAAATTACTACTTATCTACTTATTGATATAATTTACACTACTACTACTTATTAGTATAATTGAATTACTTTTGAACTATTGTGATCTGTTAAAACTTAAATTCCTTTATTGAGAATAAATATCTACATAATATTATTATTACTTAGCAAAATATATTATTGTACTAGCAAATAGAAAAGTAACACATATTGTAGTCTGTTGTTCTTTATTTTGAAATGTAATTAAGTAAATATTGAGTTAACTAATACTTGTTTCAAAATGTTTAAATTAAGACGTATTTTCTTAGTTGGCATTTATTTATTATGTAATAAACACACCAAAGTTATAAATAATAAACAAATAGTCTCTCTATAATTCGTTTTATTTTTTACTAACTTAACAAAAATCGAAACAGTGTTTTACTTAAATAAATAATTAATAGGTAATTATGTACACAGGTCATAACAATCTTAAGTATTTGCCGGACGGGGCTTGAGAATAAGCTTCCCGGTTTCATCACAAGACATGTTGAAGTCATTAAGCACTGACCGAGTCCGTGCAGTAATTATACTTGGTGCTATCACTTTTCTATGTACTCCCATCATGAACAATATTACTGGAATAAAAAAAAAGTAATTATTTAAAATATTAAATGAAACATTAGCCTAGTTTTTAAAGACTGGCCTCAGTCAGAGTGACAGGCACGCGTCTGTGACTTAAGAGTTACATGGGAAAAGCAAGGCCTGAGAAAGGTTGGGCCATAAGTCACATTGCCAAGTGTGGATTAGCAGATTTCACACACATTTTATTTTTGTAAATCTCAATTTCTTCACTACTAAGGGAGAGGGCGGGCGATGGAGAGAGCTATGCTCGGAGTGTCCCTGCGGGATCGAATCAGAAGTGAGGAGATCTGTAGGAGAACCAAAGTCACCGACATAGCTCAGCGAGTCGCGAAAGTGAAGTGGAAATGGGCAGGGCACATAGTTCGAAGAGCTGATGGTCGTTGGGGTTCCAACGTGCTGGAGTGGCGGCCCCGCACCGGGAAGCGCAGTGTTGGCAGACCCCCCACCAGGTGGACCGACGACATCAAACGAGTCGCAGGGAGCCGCTGGATCCAGGCGGCGCAAGACCGAAGCCTGTGGAAGTCCATGCAAGAGACCTTTGTCCAGTAGTGGACGTCTATCGGTTGATAAAGAAGAAGGGAGAGGGCAGACTGGCTACTGATGTCTACTGGCTGATGATGATGGCTATGATGATGATGATGCCCTCTCCCTTAATTGCACCCCGAAAGGAGCCTAGATAATTCCGTTTATACTGAAAGATTATCAAACACCTCTGATTGGCTAAATTTATAGAGTTCTTGCAGCATTTAGCCAATCAGAGGTGATTGCGATCGTCACACTAGCAATCGTTTTTAGACATTCCCACAGCCGTATAAAAACACTAACAGTTTAAACAATACTTGTACAATAATGAGTGTAATCTATTTACCTAAAAACGTAGAAGTGAATGCAAAGAAGCAGTGATAGCCTAGTGGTCAGGACTGTGGTCTCCTATTCAGGGGGTCGCGGGTTCGATCCTGGGTACCTCTGACTTTTCGGAGTCAAGTGCATTTAAGCAATTAAATATCACTTGCTTCAACGGTGAAGGAAAACATCGTGAGGAAACCTGCACACCTGAGAGTTCTTCATAATGTTCTTGAAGGTGTGTGAAGTCCCGCCAATTCACATTGGGCCAGCGTGGTTGACTATGGCCAATAACCCTTCTCTGAGAGGAGACCTGCGCTCAGTAGTGAGTCATTGATGGGTTGCTAATGATGATGAACGCAAAGAAGGTAATCTATTTACTTAAAAAGGTAGAAGTGAACGCAAAGAAGGTAATCTATGTACTTAAAAAGGTAGAAGTGAAGGCATAAAAGGTAATCCATTTAATTAAAATGTAGAAGTGATTGCAAAAAAGGTAATCTATTTACTTAAAAAGGTAGAAGTGATCACAAAGAAGGTAATCTATTTACTTAAAAAGGTAGAAGTGATCACAAAGAAGGTAATCTATTTACCTAAAAATGTAGAAGTGAACGCAAAGAAGGGATGGTTCCACAGCGACTGTGTGAGAGACACCACGGGCGTGAGCGGGTCGGTCAGCCAGTGCCACGCTGCTATGGCTGTGCAGACCGACACCACGGCCAGGAGAACTGGAAAACATATAAAGGATAATGGGTAATTTTATGCGGGAAGAAGGATCAAGGAAGAAAATATTTTAATAATTATAGCAATCAATTCAAACAAGCACTCAAAAGGTCTCCAATCAAGTTGGAGGATCGCAGCACATAATAATTACAATAATTATTATATTATTAAAAAAAAACTAAACAGGGCTAAAACCTTCCACCAGACCAGCCCATTTCAGAAATTATCATTTCCTAAATTCCTGCTGGGGTCTGAAATAAAACCTCCCACCTTAACACCACAACATCAGGGAGGTTTTAGCTATATTTTATATTGCATTGATTTTCACCTTTCAATGAATTTTATTTACAGCTATCTCCGTTCCAAATTTCAGTCAAATAGCTTCATTTGTCGAGGTGTGAAGGAGGAACAAACATCCATCCATTCATCCACACAAACTTTCGCATTTATACAATAGAATAGAATAGAATAGAAATATTTTTTATTCAAATAAACTTTTTACAAGTGCTTTTGAATCGTCTGACTCTACCACTGGTAGTTTATATTATAATATTAGTAGTAGTAGTAGGATACGATAATATAGCTACTTACTTCTCCACCTCGTAGTAGCAGGCTGCAGACATGCTATAACTTCCGTCAGACGCCTCTCAAAAGCCTTTAAGTCTGTAAGAACAGCTTGCAACATTAGAAATTACAAAATTTTAGTACTTCCTATTTACAAAATGTAGTTAGGACTGTGATCTCCTATTTTGGGGGTCGCAGGTTCAATCCTGGGCACACACCTCTGACTTTTCAGTTATGTGCGTTTAAGCAAATAAATATATGCTATATATACTATATATGCTATATATGCTTTAATGGTGAAGGAAAACATCGCAAGGAAACCTGCACACCTGAGGGTTCTCTATGTTCTTTTAGGTGTGTGAAGCCTAACAATTCATATTAGGCCAGCACGGCGGACTATAAACCTTCTCTGAGAAGATACCTGCGCTCAGTAGTGAGCTGTTGATGATTTACAAAATAACACACTAAGACTTTTTTCTTGACAAAAAAACCCAATTTTTTTTCTCGACCCAGAACTGGGACCCGGGGCCTTATGTCCCTTCCCATGGGGATAAGGTACGATACTGCTCACATACTGCTAAAGGACAATGAATATTGCATACCTACAATATTAACAAAACCGCTTACCATCACAGGCCGTTTGTTCTAGAGACATTCTGTCTTTGTCTTTTACATATTTAAATAAAAGTAGCAAGTTTAACTTTCACTTTCTTACACGGTACCTGTCCACTTAATATAAAAAATTATCAATCTAATGATTCTCCAACTTTATTCGAAAACTCAAAAACTCAAGGCTTAAAACACAAACACCATGAAAACCACAGATCACGGAGAAAACTGGAGAAAACCATGAATGATGAAGGTAGCAACATGGTAGGTAGGAAATAGATGGAGATGAAGTATATAAAGTAACTACTAGTCAAGCCGGGTGCCATCCGCCATTTTATGAGCCTTATGTACAACACATTATGTATTCACTCTTATTGGTTGAACTTCAGCTGTCAGCCTGTCAAGTAGTTGCGTGTTATTGGATTTGTGTCAATGGAGTATCGACTTGTCGATATTATTATAGGTGACGTTATACGACTTGAATAAATTCTAATGCATTAGGTACTGCTCATCACCATATTATCAGATAATACAAGAAGTTTGGTTTTTATAGTGGAAATTTATATCATTTGTCCGGTTATTTTAATACTTCACATAAATAATAAATGCTAGAATCTAATACCTCTATATAATAGATGATAATGTCCGTGTTTTCTGCTGTCGTTTCCGGCTAGTGAAAACTTAAAGAAAAAAATGGATGGGTGCTATAGGCGTGGAAAATATAAATATAACACACATCCCTCTACATAAAATATGAAAAGATCGTGTGATACATTTCTTTTCTGCGGTAAGAGCAAGAGGTGGATTTAATAATAATCCCTGTGCAATTCAATTACCGATTTTAACCGATTTTTATAAAACTTCGTAACTATCTGTAATTTGGTCCAACTTAAAAGATAGGATAGTTTTTGAATTGGGATAGTTTATTTGTTTTATTTATATAGATAAGAAGCGGTACGAAGTTCGCTGGGTCAGCTAGTAATATATATAAATTACGTGTCACGTTATTTGTCCACGATGGACTCCTAAACTATTTAACTTGTGTGATAATAATATATTGTGTGATATAAAATTAAATTTAAATTAAAGTGATTTTGATCAAACTTCGTTACTATCTGTAATTTAGTCCAATTTGAAAGATAGGATAGTTTTTTTTGATTAGGATAGTTTATTTGTTTTATTTATATAAAATATAAGTTGGCGGTACGAAGTTCGCCGGGTCAACTAGTATTCTATATTTGTTTATTTATATGTAGGGCATGCAGATAGCTGTCTCATGCTAAGCACGTCATTTTTCGACTCTACCACCGCTTATAGAAAGAAATTCTACTACTATGAGCCAGCAAGTTGCTCTTTTAATGAAAAGAAATAGTGGTTTATAATTAACAAACGATTGATACATATTATAATTTATAAATGAGTACTTTTTTATATATGGTGATCTCTTTCAATTTCACAAAACGGCAGCGAAACTGTTTGGATATTCCAAGATCTTTAAAAACCTAAATCCACGCGAATAATATGTACCTGATAGAGTACATACGTACGTTACGTAATTATTATAACCTATAAATACTACGTATACATAAATGCTTGATTATCGCTTCACTCCTTATCGATGTCGATAGTTTCGAAGCCCACTCCCTAATGGGCGGCCATTTTATGAGTTTTTTTCTGTAGGTATGCACCCGATTTTTGTAGGTAAGGCACCTCCATGTATTTGCTACCTTCATGGGTAGCAAATATATGGAGGTGGAGCTAAGTACAAAATGGTACAAAAATCGGGTGCATACCTACCACAGATTAGGTACTAGTTACATACCTACAGAAAAAACCTCATAAAATGGCCGCCCATTAGGGAGTTGCTTCGAAACAATCGACATCGATAAGGAGTGAAGCGATAATCAAGCATTTATGTATACGTAGTATTTATAGGTAATAATAATTACGTAACGTACGTTTGTACTCTATCAGGTACATATTATTCGCGTGGATTTAGGTTTTTAAAGATCTTGGAATATCCAAACAGTTTCGCTGCCGTTTTGTGAAATTGAAAGAGATCACCATATATAAAAAATTAATTAATTAAGTTAAATAATTAATTAATTAAGTCATCCTAAGGGTGGTAGTCTACTAAAGTTTTAAAAGCGTTCACCGCTTTTAAAAAGCAAGAGCAACTAGCAAAATATGTTGTCAAATAATAAATGAAATAAAAGACAGTTAGTGTATGATTGATAGATTATGTATTTAATTGATGAAAATAGTGTAAGTACACATATTTTATTAATATTACGATTTTTTAACTATCGAAATGGGACACATTTTATGAAGCGAACCAAACCAATTTTCATTCGTTTCTGAATAAAATTAAGTTAGATAAAAAACTCCTTTGCAACACCATCGTTTATTTTAGTACCATGTTATTGTTAACGGAATCTTAGGTCTAAATATGTTTAAATTACACTTTTTATGGGCATCAATAAGTCATTAGTTTTGTGCTCAGGATCATTCCAAAAGTATTTTGTGTGTCGTTTCGTTTCACGTCAGGTTTCGTTTTACCATTTAAAATTGGTTTCATATAGTTTATGTACCTCTTATAAATATTGCTGCGGTCCTCTTCAATTCTGTACAAGGATTTTTTTTCTGTTAAATCATTGTTTGTATTAGCTGGGTTTTTCTTGAACAATTGAATATTTATTTGTTAAGAGGAACGCAATTCTCAATTCTGCCATATTTTCTATCAGCTTTTATTAATTAGTAATCTCTTCTAAGCCCTCTTGTTGTAATTGAATTGCACAGGGATTATTATTAAATCCACCTCTTGCTCTTACCGCAGAAAAGAAATGTATCACACGATCTTTTCATATTTTATGTAGAGGGATGTGTGTTATATTTATATTTTCCACGCCTATAGCACCCATCCATTTTTTTCTTTAAGTTTTCACTAGCCGGAAATCTGAAGATAAGAAGTATAATATTAGTAAAATCTATACTGATATTAAAATGCGAAATGTGTCTGTCTACCTGTCTGCTACGTTTAAACGGCCGATATTTTTAGTTGTTTTCGATGAAATTTTGTACCTACCTATAGAGATAGAATCCTGCAAAGTTGAGGAGTTTCCATGGAAAAAAATCTTAAGCGACAGCAGAAAACACGGACATTATCATCTATTATATAGAGGTATTAGATTCTAGCATTTATTATTTATGTGGTATTAAAATAACCGGACAAATGATATAAATTTCAACTATAAACACCAAACTTCTTGTATTATCTGATAATATGGTGATGAGCAGTAATGCATTAGAATTTATTCAAGTCGTTTAACGTCACCTATAATAATATCGACAAGTCGATACTCCCTTGACACAAATCCAATAACACGCAACTACTTGACAGGCTGACAGCTGAAGTTCAACCAATAAGAGTGAATACCTACACTAGCGGCACGCTATGATGGCCGGTTTGACGTTTGTCCGCTCATGAAGTTCCGTATTAATTGATAACGACTTTGAAGGAAATAATTGTATTACTTTATTGACGATAGTGATGTGCAGAGATTCATAAATTTTATCGAATGTAGTTTTAGGTTTAGGACTCAAAATGTATTTATTAAATTGATTTCTAAAATGTATACAAGTGTAGAAAAATCAGTTTGCACCATTTAAGGGGTGAATGTACTTGTGAATATGAACAATTTTCACTATGTGGACAAACCTCTGAAATCGCAAAAAAATATCAGCTGTTTCATACAAAAGGTAAAATTTTTATTTTTATATGATATATACCACAACTCGGCATTTGGTTTTCTAAATTGAAAATTTTTAAAAATGGAATCTAATACGATCGTCACATAGGATCGCTGGCTAGCACAACTACTACCTCCGGCAAACTCGCGTCAATGCTCAATGCAAAACAAAGCAGTTTCGAATTGACGTTGCTTCGAAAAGTATAAACTGTCAGTGCAATGCGATTGTGATATAGTTTTGACCTGGCTTTGGATTTCAAATATTGATACTGCATTACTGTTGACCCTTGCTCGTTAATTTGGACTCTGTTCAAGCCCTTTGTTGTGGATTTCGTCGATATGACCGAACGTACGCAGAGAACTGTTCTAAATAGTCAGACACGTGAGTTCGTAATACGCCTTCGTAACTATTTCGATCGTGAAGCTCAAAATGGAGGGCCAATTTTACCTATAACGTCAGTGGTTGAACGCGTAGCTGATGCGCTTAATATTGGACAACGAACTGTTAGACGGATAACTAAAAAAAAATATGGCGAGACTGGCACAGAAGAAAATAAACTTCACACACCAAAAAAGAGAAAACGAGCAAAACCAGTCGTAGGCATCGATAGCTTTGATGCCGATGCTATCCGAAGACATGTTTACGGCTACTATTTACAGAAGGAGTATCCAACAAGAAAAAAGTTGGTGCATTCACTGAAGGAAGCTGGATTATTCTTCGGTGGGGAAAGTTCTTTAACGAAGATTTTGAAGACCATTGGATTTCGATACAAAAAATGTAACAAACGCAAAATATTGATGGAAAGATTTGATATAGCGATGGCAAGGTATACTTTTTTACGGCAAGTGAAAGAAATCAAAAATTGGCAAAATGTTGTGTTCTTGGATGAAACATGGCTTAATGCTAACCATACTGTAGGCCGTTCTTGGAACGATGACACAGCAGCATCTACTTCCAAAGTTCCTGTAGGAAAAGGATCGCGACTTATAATTTGTCACGCCGGAACCATCAACGGGTTTGTCGAAGGTTCTCTCATGGCTTTTGCGTCAAAAACCACTGGAGACTATCATGAAGACATGAATGGAGAAAAGTTTACTGAATGGTTTACCTCAATGTTGTGTAGCCTCCCTGAACCATCTATTATAATTATGGACAACGCCCCATACCACTCGATGCAAATTGACAAGCCACCTGCCCAATCCCAAAAGAAAGCTGATATCGTCGCATGGCTTCGTAAAAATGGCGTAGATGCAAACATGAATATGTTAAAAGCGGAATTAGTACGTCTTTTAAAAGAAAACAAACCAACCAAGATCCGATACGTCATTGACGAAATAGCATTAGAACATGGGCACAGAGTTATACGGTTACCGCCTTACCATTGTGAGTATAATGCGATTGAGTTGGTGTGGGCTCAAATTAAGGGATATGCTGCAAGACACAATACAGAACCCCCATTTACCACAAAAAAAATGCTAAAATTATTAGAAGAAGCTTGTGAACATGTGACTAAAGGAGACTGGGAAAAGGTTGTGAATAGAACTGTTAAATTAATAAGGGAAGATTATGAAAGAGATGTGAAAATAGATAATATTATAGAAAACGAACATATAATTATTAATGTAGGTGATGATAGCAGTGACGACAGTGAAAATAGTAGTATGGACGAATCTGATTAATTATGGCCTTTTGTGGCACCTTTTTTGGTATCTTTTGTATTCATATGTTTCTTGTGTGCATATAAAGTATGTATATTCATTTTCATTCAAATATTCAGTTCGTTCAAATAAATTAAATAAACATATACATTTTTGTTTTATTAAACCTATTTAATCAGGTACAAAAACAAAACTTAATTGTTTTTTGTTCGAGAATAAATTGACATTCCACATCACTATTGTAATGTGTCAAACCGGCCATCATAGCGTGCCGCTAGTTTACATAATGTGTTGTACATAACGATCATAAAATGGCGGATGGCACCCGGCTTGACTAGTAGAAGCATGAAGGTAGCAAATACATGGAGGTGCCTTACCTACAAAAATCGGGTGCATACCTACGGGAAAAAACTCATAAAATGGCCGCCCATTAGGGAGTGTGCTTCGAAACTATCGACATCGATAAGGAGTGAAGCGATAATCAAGCATTTATGTATACGTAGTATTTATAGGTTATAATAATTACGTAACGTACGTTTGTACTCTATCAGGTACATATTATTCGCGTGGATTTAGGTTTTTAAAGATCTTGGAATATCCAAACAGTTTCGCTGCCGTTTTGTGAAATTGAAAGAGATCACCATATATAAAAAAGTACTCATTTATAAATTATAATATGTATCAATCGTTTGTTAATTATAAACCATTATTTCTTTTCATTAAAAGAGCAACTTGCTGGCTCATAGTAGTAGAATTTCTTTCTATAAGCGGTGGTAGAGTCGAAACATGACGTGCTTAGCATGAGACAGCTATCTGCATGCCCTACATATAAATAAACAAATATAGAATACTACACTAGCGGCACGCTATGATGGCCGGTTTGACGTTTGTCCGCTCATGAAGTTCCGTATTAATTGATAAGGACTTTGAAGGAAATAATTGTATTACTTTATTGACGATAGTGATGTGCAGAGATTCATAAATTTTATCGAATGTAGTTTTAGGTTTAGGACTCAAAATTTATTTATTAAATTGATTTCTAAAATGTATACAAGTGTAGAAAAATCAGTTTGCACCATTTAAGGGGTGAATGTACTTGTGAATATGAACAATTTTCACTATGTGGACAAACCTCTGAAATCGCAAAAAAATATCAGCTGTTTCATACAAAAGGTAAAATTTTTATTTTTATATGATATATACCACAACTCGGCATTTGGTTTTCTAAATTGAAAATTTTTAAAAATGGAATCTAATACGATCGTCACATAGGATCGCTGGCTAGCACAACTACTACCTCCGGCAAACTCGCGTCAATGCTCAATGCAAAACAAAGCAGTTTCGAATTGACGTTGCTTCGAAAAGTATAAACTGTCAGTGCAATGCGATTGTGATATAGTTTTGACCTGGCTTTGGATTTCAAATATTGATACTGCATTACTGTTGACCCTTGCTCGTTAATTTGGACTCTGTTCAAGCCCTTTGTTGTGGATTTCGTCGATATGACCGAACGTACGCAGAGAACTATTCTAAATAGTCAGACACGTGAGTTCGTAATACGCCTTCGTAACTATTTCGATCGTGAAGCTCAAAATGGAGGGCCAATTTTACCTATAACGTCAGTGGTTGAACGCGTAGCTGATGCGCTTAATATTGGACAACGAACTGTTAGACGGATAACTAAAAAAAAATATGGCGAGACTGGCACAGAAGAAAATAAACTTCACACACCAAAAAAGAGAAAACGAGCAAAACCAGTCGTAGGCATCGATAGCTTTGATGCCGATGCTATCCGAAGACATGTTTACGGCTACTATTTACAGAAGGAGTATCCAACAAGAAAAAAGTTGGTGCATTCACTGAAGGAAGCTGGATTATTCTTCGGTGGGGAAAGTTCTTTAACGAAGATTTTGAAGACCATTGGATTTCGATACAAAAAATGTAACAAACGCAAAATATTGATGGAAAGATTTGATATAGCGATGGCAAGGTATACTTTTTTACGGCAAGTGAAAGAAATCAAAAATTGGCAAAATGTTGTGTTCTTGGATGAAACATGGCTTAATGCTAACCATACTGTAGGCCGTTCTTGGAACGATGACACAGCAGCATCTACTTCCAAAGTTCCTGTAGGAAAAGGATCGCGACTTATAATTTGTCACGCCGGAACCATCAACGGGTTTGTCGAAGGTTCTCTCATGGCTTTTGCGTCAAAAACCACTGGAGACTATCATGAAGACATGAATGGAGAAAAAGTTTACTGAATGGTTTACCTCAATGTTGTGTAGCCTCCCTGAACCATCTATTATAATTATGGACAACGCCCCATACCACTCGATGCAAATTGACAAGCCACCTGCCCAATCCCAAAAGAAAGCTGATATCGTCGCATGGCTTCGTAAAAATGGCGTAGATGCAAACATGAATATGTTAAAAGCGGAATTAGTACGTCTTTTAAAAGAAAACAAACCAACCAAGATCCGATACGTCATTGACGAAATAGCATTAGAACATGGGCACAGAGTTATACGGTTACCGCCTTACCATTGTGAGTATAATGCGATTGAGTTGGTGTGGGCTCAAATTAAGGGATATGCTGCAAGACACAATACAGAACCCCCATTTACCACAAAAAAAATGCTAAAATTATTAGAAGAAGCTTGTGAACATGTGACTAAAGGAGACTGGGAAAAGGTTGTGAATAGAACTGTTAAATTAATAAGGGAAGATTATGAAAGAGATGTGAAAATAGATAATATTATAGAAAACGAACATATAATTATTAATGTAGGTGATGATAGCAGTGACGACAGTGAAAATAGTAGTATGGACGAATCTGATTAATTATGGCCTTTTGTGGCACCTTTTTTGGTATCTTTTGTATTCATATGTTTCTTGTGTGCATATAAAGTATGTATATTCATTTTCATTCAAATATTCAGTTCGTTCAAATAAATTAAATAAACATATACATTTTTGTTTACATACCTATTTAATCAGGTACAAAAACAAAACTTAATTGTTTTTTGTTCGAGAATAAATTGACATTCCACATCACTATTGTAATGTGTCAAACCGGCCATCATAGCGTGCCGCTAGTGTAGTTGACCCGGCGAACTTCGTACCGCCAACTTATATTTTATATAAATAAAACAAATAAACTATCCTAATCAAAAAAAACTATCCTATCTTTCAAATTGGACTAAATTACAGATAGTAACGAAGTTTGATCAAAATCACTTTAATTTAAATTTAATTTTATATCACACAATATATTATTATCACACAAGTTAAATAGTTTAGGAGTCCATCGTGGACAAATAACGTGACACGTAATTTATATATATTACTAGCTGACCCAGCGAACTTCGTACCGCTTCTTATCTATATAAATAAAACAAATAAACTATCCCAATTCAAAAACTATCCTATCTTTTAAGTTGGACCAAATTACAGATAGTTACGAAGTTTTATAAAAATTGGTTAAAATCGGTAATTGAATTGCACAGGGATTATTATTAAATCCACCTCTTGCTCTTACCGCAGAAAAGAAATGTATCATATGGCACGTACGGGACGTGACCATACGTACCTCATAGCATATTTAATTCCGCAATAATAAACCTTGTAATTTATTTCAACAAACTTATAATAATATTAATCAGCAACTTTTGCACGTACATAAGATCCAAGCACAAACTTCTCCCACCTTTTATTCATAATTTTATTAGTATAGAAGACCATTGTAAATACGTTAATATATGCCACTACCATTAGACACTGCAGTCTGTGTTTCTCTATTTCCTTCACCCGACGTCTCTCTACAAAGAACACGCTGTTACACTGCAGCCGTGGTGTAACGCAACATATCACACGATCTTTTCATATTTTATGTAGAGGGATGTGTGTTATATTTATATTTTCCACGCCTATAGCACCCATCCATTTTTTCTTTAAGTTTTCACTAGCCGGAAACGACAGCAGAAAACACGGACTTAGATTCTAGCATTTATTATTTATGTGAAGTATTAAAATAACCGGACAAATGATATAAATTTCAACTATAAACACCAAACTTCTTGTATTATCTGATAATATGGTGATGAGCAGTACCTAATGCATTAGAATTTATTCAAGTCGTTTAACGTCACCTATAATAATATCGACAAGTCGATACTCCATTGACACAAATCCAATAACACGCAACTACTTGACAGGCTGACAGCTGAAGTTCAACCAATAAGAGTGAATACATAATGTGTTGTACATAAGGCTCATAAAATGGCGGATGGCACCCGGCTTGACTAGTAGTTACTTTATATACTTCATCTCCATCTATTTCCTACCTACCATGAGTAGAAGTTACTTTATATACTTCATCTCCATCTATTTCCTACCTACCATGGAGAAAACCTTAGACAGACAAATGGCCGCCGCCAGACTTTTGGTTTACAATGTTTTGTTAGAAATAATTATTTATTGAAATATTCTTTTTAATTGAAATTTTAAAAAACTTGACTATGGCTCAAACGCTACATAATTTTGTTTGGAAAAACAGTGAAGAGGATCATTTTGTGAAAAACAATACAATGCACTAATTATAATTGTAAAATTAATAAACACTTTGGACTATGGCTCAGACGCTCGACGCGCGGAGCCACTGAACGGAAGAAGAAGAAGAGAAGAACCTTAGACAACCTTAGACCACGAACACAGACACTATGAACATCGTAGGCAGAGATGATGAACATGAACACTCTTGTTGTTCCTGAGCCCTGATTCTGTAACTCAGTGGCTATCAAAAAAATGATAGCCACCGACATATATTTTTTATACATTGAAGGTTTGCTGTGAAAATAAAAGTATCATTTTCGTAGCAAACCGTCAATGGATAAACAAAAAGTGTGTGTCAGCTCCGACGCACGACTGGAGTTCACGCGCGACGCTATATATCCTTCTCTATGCGCGCGACTCGGGTCCGAGCGCGCCCCGACCGACTTTCGCTTCGGGGACCCGATCGCTACGCGTTCAGCTACCCGAACCCGGCAGTGAGGCAGTGAGAGCAGTGCTTACAGTGTATATCGGAACACACCCTATGTCATCTCTATGTATGGGATAACTTGATAAAATTATATTTTTCTCTTTTTAACAACAGGTGACTAGCCCTATGAGCGGGCAGTATTACTACTGGAACTGTTCTGGCTTCATAAAGTGAATTTTATTTGTGGATTCTTATCAGCCAATCCTATTCTATATTTTTTTATTTTGGTCTTTGGTCAAAGTCCAAGTTCAGAGTATTATAAAGTTTTTTATTAGGTACTTTTAAATTTTGCGATAGACTGAATGCATTTGTGTTTACTATTTTGAATTTGAATATTTTATTCGAAGGTGAGTTCAACTAATATTTAGCTATTGAATGATTAATTAAATATCAAGTAAATAATATGCATAGACGAATTATACATAGGGATAATATGTAAATATTCTCATAATAAAGGTACCCTACCTATTACCTACTTTAAGTTGTTATTTAAATTCTGTGTAATTACTATTACTAGCCTTCTAGGCTGATATTAATATTAATAAGGTAAATTAATAATCATGAAAATAATTATTTATTTAAAAATAGAATATTTTATATTAGGTATAGAATATTTTTATAGTAGAATATAAAATAGCAAAAATTGAGTAATACACTATAGTTTTATAAAATAAAATAAGTAATATTATTATTTTTGTACTTACTTATTTTTTGATTTTTAAATTAATTATTCCAATTAATTTTTAAATTAAAATAAAATAAATACAAGTAAATAAACTCAAGTATAAGTAGGTATCTATATATTTGCACCCTTTATATTTCTTCAATAGAAAATTAGGTACCTATATTATATGTATAGTAAACAAACCTGAAATACTGGACGATACGGTATAAAATATAATAATATATTATACCTATTAAGTGCTAGTCAGAAGCAGTGATAGCCTAGTGGTAAGGACTGTGGTCTCCTATTCGGGGGGCCGCAGGTTCGATCCCGGGTACCTCCACTGACTTTTCGGAGTCAAGTGTGTTTAAGCAATTAAATATCACTTGCTTCAACGGTGAAGGAAAACACAGTGAGGAAACCTGCACATCTGAGAGTTCTTCATAATGTTCTCGAAGATGTGTGAAGTCCGCCAATTCACATTGGGCCAGCGTGGTGGACTATGGCCCATAACCCTTCAGAGAACTGAAAGGAGACCTGGCTCAGTAGTGAGCCGTTGATGGGTTGTTAATGATGATTAAGGGCTTGCGGGTAGGCAAGTACTCTTTAGATGTCTGGTAGTTATTAAGGGTGGTCAATGACCCTTTCAATATAAATCTTTAAGGCTGAATCACATCAACATTAAACATCTTATCAACAAAATATTGTAATTTGAATATTTTTTAATAAGAACAATCGCCGAGTTTTAGCTGTTTTTTTTTGGTTGGATAAAAATTTCATAATGTTAATCTTCCATGGCCTTATTATGGGATAATTATTATTCTTAATAGGTATGTTTTACTTTTGGCTACCTGCACACAGTCAATATTATTGTCAATAAAAATATTGATAGTATTTTGATTTGTATACAAAAATATTGATCAATCCTTCAATACCCCCACACACACACAATATTATTGACAATATTCGTCATTATTGACAATAATATTGACTGTGTGCGGGCAGCCTATTTGAAAATATATTTAAATTAATATAAATAGATCATTGTATTTTTATTAGTTTTATTTTTCAAGCATAATATTATATTTTATTTATAACAAGCTTTTGCCAGCGACTTTGGGTTTTAATAATCTAACCAAAAGTTTCCATTTTGATTCAGTAAATATTGTTTTTATCATAGATAAGCTATGCACAGCGACTGCCAATCCCAAATCAATGGGTTTTATGTTATGTGTTACACATAATATTATGTTTAAGTGCCGATTTCACCCAGGAATAAACTGGGTGTTCTGACAGTTTTTGTATTGAAAATGCTGTCAAAATATCAAATTTAGGCTCTGATAAGACTTATTTTACATTGGTGAAATCAGCCCTTAGTGTGACATTTAAATATTCAATTTATTATTATCTTCCTGTTTAAGGTATGGACATTTTAAACACTAAAACCTTATAAGAGTGTATTTGAATGTATTTGAATAATTTCTCAATATACTTAGTGGGATTAACTCAAACTTGAATCACTTGCTGTGTCATAGTGCATGCTTACTTCTCTTTACTCTAAATTGCTATGACATAATATATTAAGATATGATAGTACCATATCATCATCATTGTCATCATCAGCAACCCATCAACGGCTCAATACTGAAGGTCTCCTTACAGAGAAGGGTTATAGGCCATAGGCCACCATGCTGGTCCAATGCAAATTAGCAGACTTCACACACCTTTGAGAACATTATGAAGTACTCTTAGGTGTGCAGGTTTACCCATGATGGTTTCCTTCACTGATGAAGCTTGTGATCTTTATTTGCTTAAACGCACTTAACTTAGACAAGCCAGACGTGCGTGGCCGGGATCAAACCTGCGACCTCCCGAATAGGACCGCAGTACTAACCACTAGCCGTCATTGCTTCTGGTACCATATAGGATAATATATGATATCCTATTCTTTACCAACCTATAGACATCCACAGCTGGAGAAAGGTCTCTTACGTGGACATCCACACATCTCGGTCTTAGGCTACTTTTATGCAGCGGTTCCCTGCGACTCGTTTGATGTCGTCGGTCCACCTAGTGGGGGGTCTGCCAACACTTCGCCTTCCAGTACGAGGTCGCCCCTCCAGCACCTTAGTATCCTAATGACCATCAGCTTGTCCATTTCTAATTTTCCCATTTCCACAGCACCATTCGCGACTCGCTGAGCTATGTCGGTAATTTTTAGAGTCCGACCGAAACTCGATTTCCGGCCGAAGCCAAAGCCGCAAAACTACCCCCTGGTCCCTGACCTCTCACAATCGTAACGGTCCATTCAATTTCGGTGCATGCTAAAAACTTGGGCTTCGGCCAAACATTTTGGCCAATTTGGCCGAAGTCGAAGGTTTGGCCAAAGGCGGATGAAGCTGTAACCGAAGCCGAAGGTTCGGTCGGACACTAGTAATTTTGATAACTTTCTTTTTTCTTATACACGTATGGTACATACATAAATTATTCTATAATAATAGCCATAATATTTGCGCTTTATTCATTTTAGATAAAATGTTTCTCTTACGGCGTACAGTCGGCAATGTGAGGCAGTTGGCTCCAAGCGTAAGAGCCCTGTCAAGTAAAGGCCCCTTAGTGGACTTGACAGTGGACAATGACGGGGTGGCGATCATGACGCTGCAGAGACCCCCAGTGAACGGCCTCAACCTGGACCTGTTGACAGAGATCAGCAAATCCCTTGACGAAGTAGCCAAGAATAAGAGTAAAGGGATGATATTGACTTCGGTAAGTGGAAATTAAGAAATAAGACTCATTTATTCAGTAACAATAACGAGCCATTACCGCCGACTTATCTTAAGCGACACTTTTACCTAAATTACGTTTTTTATTTCAAACGATATTTTAAACTTTATAGGACAGGCATGTCGACATTTCCCGGGAATATAACTTACAAGCTGATGCCCGCGACTTCGTCCGCGTGGATTTAGTTTTTAAAATCCAGCGGGAACTCTTTGATTTTCACGTCAATCCGTAGCTTTGTTGCAGCGTGATTGACGGACAAATCTTTAATAATAATAATATTATAAATGCGAATGTGTTTGTTTGTTGGTTTGTCCATCAATTAGATCGCCAGTAATACATAACTAATACATAATATGTATTAGTAAGGAAGAATTGATACTAAGTACGGTACGAATGTAACCAAACTTTTTTTACCGGCGATCTAATTAAATTTTAGAACACAAAAGCTACTATTGTGACTTAAATATGATACTCGTAGTTAGATATAATATTCCCTCGGGGACTTTTTTTTAGAAAATAGTGAGTAGGTACTTTAATCATGTAGTACATAATTTTTATTTATCATCAATAGTTTTCTCAGCACACGCCAAATAATGCATTTTACATATAGACAAAATTTTGCTAATTTGGGTTACATTATTGCAATTTTCTTAAGGATCTCGAATTTTTTGAAATACATTATAGCCTAATGTTACTTCCTAATAACTTAGCTTTCTATTGGTGAAAAAATGGCTATAATAATCGGTCCAGTAGTTTCAGAGCCTATTCGATACAAACAAACAAACAAAAAAATATTTCCTCTTTATAATATTAGTATAAAAATAATAAAAGTATAAATTAACTTCAAATATATGCTATTTCTATAAGAAATTTCGACATACGTTATTCCTTTAAAGTTTAAAATATAGTTTGCAATAAAAACTCAAGTTAAAATAAAAATGTCGCTTACGATAAGTCGGCGTCCAAAGCTCCATGTAAACTAACGTAACTTTATTAACTTGTCCTTGGCACCACTCAGAAAGGGTGTACAGCTCAGCGTAATACGCATCTTCTTAATCTTCTCTCTTGACCTTACTTCGACCACGGTGGCTGATCTGATATTAGCCTACAACGCAGGAGTTATTACAGTGCAAGTTGTCACATTGTAGCAATCGCAATTGTATCTTATAAGTCGTTCGGTATCGGCTAAACTGCATTGTTAAAGCAAGAATAATTCACCCAATCGCCATAGTTGAGATTGTAAACAATGATTGTTTACAGAATACTCATAGATTTTCAGCAATAGACCGGCTGGTTAAACCGAGGATCTTGAGTATCTGCATTGTGTATTTAACTTTCCAGTAAAATTGAGTGCCACAATGAGTCTTTTATTTCAGTCCTCACCAACAGTATTTTCAGCTGGATTAGATATAATGGAAATGTACAAGCCTGATATGAAAAGGGCCGAAGAATTCTGGACTACACTACAGGATGTATGGTTCAAGTTGTTCGGTTCAAACTTCCCTACTGCTGCCGCTATAAACGTGAGCACCTATCAAATAATAATCACTAATAGCGATTCGTGCGTGCTGCTACTCCTGCGTGTTGCCAGTGATGACTTCGTTAACTATGGGCCTCCTAAGAAGGCTCAGGGTCACTCAGCGAGTAATTGAGAGAGCTATGCTCGGAGTATCCCTACGAGATCAAATCAGAAATGAGGAGATCCGTAGGAGAATCAAAGTCACCGACATAGCTCAGCGAGTCGCGAAACTGAAGTGGAAATCGGCGGGGCACATAGTTTCTAAGAGCTGATGGTCGTTGGGGTCCCAAGGTGCTGGAGTGGCGACCCCGCACCGGGAAGCGCAGTGTTGGCAGACCGCCCACTAGGTGGACCGACAACATCAAACGAGTCGCAGGGAGCCGCTGGGTTCAGGCGGCGCAAGACCGAGGCCTGTAGAAGTCCATGCAGGAGACCTTTGTCCAGCTGTGGACGTCTATAGGTTAATAAGAAAGAAGAATAGCGATTCATCATCATCAGCAACCCATAAACGACTCACTACTGAGCGCAGTAGGTACTCTCAGATGAATTGACATAGGTTAAATTTTATATGAACAAAACTAATATGTACAAAATCACTGAATCAATGTTTTACTTATTATAAGTAACACATTGATGCAAGTTGCAGTTAGTTGCAATCAGACTAAGAAAAATTGGATATAAGTAACTTAATATATCCAATTTTTCTTAGTCTGGTTGCAACTCTTAATCTCTTTAATGGAACAAAGTTCCTTTTCGGATGGTTTGGCTGATGGAGGGTAGGCGAAAAAGTTTAAGAATTTTCCGTCACGACACTTGTTGCCTTCGTTTATTACACAGGTTCCATCAAAGCTTTGGTGGCGTAGCGGCTAAACGAAGGAGTGAAACTATCGGTTCGGGGGTTCGAATGCTGACATCAGATTATTATTATTTTAAATTATTTGTATTATTAAAAGGAACTTCATTCCGACCGAGTGCTCCACGACACACGCATTTTTTTTTGTTTAATTTAGTTAAGTAATCTAAACAATGACATGCTAGGGTCATGCACCCGCTGGCGGCTGTCTCCTATCAATGTCGTGCGAGTACCGCGCTATGGTGGGGGGAAAGTTCACCATCGGTCTCAACGAGACAGCCCTGGGTATAGTCGCGCCCAAGTGGTTCATGGACACTATGTGCCAAACCATCCCCATTCGGGAGGCCGAGTATGCGCTGACTACGGCACGAATGTTTACAGTGGACGAGGCGTTAAAGGTTTGTTTCTTTTACATCTTTTTTAATGCAGATCTAAAAAATCTAGCTAGGATAGCCAGTTCTTGATCTTGGCTATGGTGGGGGGAAAGTTCACCATCGGTCTCAACGAGACAGCCCTGGGTATAGTCGCGCCCAAGTGGTTCATGGACACTATGTGCCAAACCATCCCCATTCGGGAGGCCGAGTATGCGCTGACTACGGCACGAATGTTTACAGTGGACGAGGCGTTAAAGGTTTGTTTCTTTTACATCTTTTTTAATGCAGATCTAAAAAATCTAGCTAGGATAGCCAGTTCTTGATCTTGGCTATGGTGGGGGGAAAGTTCACCATCGGTCTCAACGAGACAGCCCTGGGTATAGTCGCGCCCAAGTGGTTCATGGACACTATGTGCCAAACCATCCCCATTCGGGAGGCCGAGTATGCGCTGACTACGGCACGAATGTTTACAGTGGACGAGGCGTTAAAGGTTTGTTTCTTTTACATCTTTTTTAATGCAGATCTAAAAAATCTAGCTAGGATAGCCAGTTCTTGATCTTGGCTATGGTGGGGGGAAAGTTCACCATCGGTCTCAACGAGACAGCCCTGGGTATAGTCGCGCCCAAGTGGTTCATGGACACTATGTGCCAAACCATCCCCATTCGGGAGGCCGAGTATGCGCTGACTACGGCACGAATGTTTACAGTGGACGAGGCGTTAAAGGTTAGTTTCTTTTACATCTTTTGATGTGAAACATCTATAGCCGCACGTAAAACAGATTTCGTGCGTGGCGACGCATGCCGTGGCGACGCGTCGCCTCGACATGCGATGTTATATGTATACTTAGTGACATATTTAGTTCCTATCACAATCTGTTCTTTTCTGCATATTACTTTTACAAAATAATGTCGATGTTTCACATCTGCCAGGCGTCCCACGACGGCTCACAATTTTTTTCAATGCAGATCTAAAAAATCTAGCGAGGATAGCCAGTTCTTGATCTTGTACTTTTTGGTAAATTTTTTAAATAGCACAAATTTTTTTTTAAGCACAAATATTGTTCAAATCGTTCAAGATCAAATTGATGTTTTATTTATAACTAGCTGATGCCCGCGGCTTCGTCCGCGTGGATTTAGTTTTTAAAATCTTAACTCTTTGATTTTCTGGGATAAAAAGTACCCTATGTCACTCTCCAGGTCCTCAACTATACCCATGCAAAAAATTACGTCGATCCGTGGCGTGATTGAAGGGCAAACCAACAAACAAACACACTCGCATTTATATCTAATATTAGTAAGGATTATTATTATTATCTTGGCAAAAAAGTCTAGCAATTGTTTTTACCCCACTAGGGCAAAGACAAGGAAGAAGGGAAAGAAGGTTATGCTTATGATTTAAGCAGTCTATGTATGTATGAATGTGACTATTTACGAATGTTCCATCGTAGCTACTAAACTACTGAGCCGATTTTAATGTATGAGGTGTGAATCGATTCGTGATGATGTTCCGGATGACATAGGCTACATTTACGAACAAAACCAATAATTACGAATGTTATATAGCCAATTTTCGGTAGTCGGGTTTCATAATATTGCACGTTGAGCGCGGCTTACTAGAGCGTCGTCTCGGTCACTCATATATGTGACTTTTAATCGCTTCGTGCATCAACGTGCTTGTCTTGAGAGCTATGTGGATAAAAACAGAATCATTTAGGTTTCGGTGCTAGTCGATCTAAATGTTACAAGATATAGGTTTTTTGATACCTTTGGTACAGCCATTTCGTGGAACGTCCAATCCCCGAATGTCCAATTCCCGGAAGGTCCAATAGTCATCATTAAACTAAAAATCATCTCACAGGTGGGACTAATCGACGAAATCGCCACAGATAAATCTGATGCAATCAACAAATGCAAAGGATTCTTAAAGAAATTCGATAGAATCCCGCCATTAGCACGTTCTATCACCAAGCAGAAGATACGGGAAGCGCCTATCAAAAACTTACAAACCAATAGACAAGCTGACGTACAAGAGTTCCTGGGTTTCCTCAAAAGCCCTAAAGTGCAGCAAAGTCTAGAAATGTACTTACAAGCTCTGAAACAGAAAGCAGCCAAATGAGTCAAATAAACAGACTGACAATTTAATTGGTTATGTCTAGGTTAGACTGACTACAAGAAAAAATTTAAAGTCTCACACAGTGATATAATAATATTACGGATGGCCTTGTATGATAATTAAAAATTAAGTGTATGTAAAAAATAAAATAATTTTCTGCGCTATGTATGTAAAATCAAATTTTATTACATAAAGCATAAGTGTTAATACTTACAAAAAATTGTAAATACAAAAAATGGTAAGTAGGTACTTAGGTATAAATGATGATCAGGCAATATCGTTATCCAAATGACTAACAGTAAAAAAAGATCTCAAATAACTGAATTGAAACCGTTATTATTTATAGCAATAAATAATAACGGTTTTAATTCAGTTATTGTAATTTAGAATCAATTTGAATAACATTTTTATATAATATATGTAGGTATTAAAAATAACAATTATTTTTAGAATATTTTAGGGAAACCAACTAAAACAATAAGTATAATATAATAATTATTGTTTCGTTAAACATTTTTTAAATATTATTGTTTGTCTATAAGTACCTACATCTATTGTCATAAAGGGAAATCAGGACAATTTTTAAAATGGGAAATGTTACCTACGTTTACAAAATATGACGATGAAATGTATATGTGGTGCTTTGCAAGCATAAAAGAAGTATAATGACGTCTTAAAGTAGGCAGAAAACGCAGATAGCTATTTTCTTTTATATCCACTATGTATGTATATGCAGTTATGAAAAATGTTCTGACATTATTTTTGTATTGTCTAATATACTTATCGACTATATAGATATAAATATATTGTATATTTGAAAGAAAAGTTTGTTTTATTCGTTAAGTACTCTTTATTTCTTTAATATAAAACAAAAGTTTTTACAAGAATAAAATTGGCTTGAATAAAATTGACAAATTATAATGAATTGATAAAATTTGTGTTGATACATAATATTTGTTTCTTTGAACAGTAGGTGTCGGCATTCGATTATCATAGAGCGTTCTGAGGTGCGATTGTCTAGTTATTCAATTGATCGTAATCGTATTCGATGACATTAGCGTCAAATTAAAATAAACCATAACAGCATTGAATTAGAGCTCAATTTCGTGTATGCATTCTTATACGTTTAGGTATGTACGCTACGCTCGATGTTAACATCGGTTGTGCTGAATTTGTGACTTTAAATTAATACCATCAAGGATTATTTTACTTTGGTACAATTGGTACCCAGATCGCATTTTTCACGATACACTGCGCGCTCAAATATTTAAAAGTATCTGTAACCAATCACCTTCAAGTTAAGTGGTATTTCTAATATCGTTATAGGCATACCTTGCCTTTACAACCTGTATATAAACAGTAGGTAATGAAGTTAAATTATATAAAATACGTAGGTATTTTAGAAGTCGTCGCCCAATAATGCTGCAGTTTCTGGGTCCACGGTCTCTGTCATACTCATCTGCATATCGCCCCACTCCTCTCTCTGGTTGTCTATGAAATAGTAAATCTCCAGGATCCGGTCCCGGTTGCGTTTAATTTCGTTGCTGGAAAAGTAAAAAAACTCAAAATAATTTATTTCATTTCATGTAGGCCAACTTGTGGCTCTTATGACAAGTCAACAATCTACCACCGGTCCCGAAAGCTGATTCTGCTGAGAAGAGCAACGATTGATGCCAGATTGAACCAGAAAGATTTTCAAACGAAAAATGCAAACTACCTTCAGCAAAGCCAAAAGGAAAGGTTATACATAATTTTAGCAGTCTATGTATATTATGTGGTATTTACCACGTATGTTCCACCACCTTAACTACCTACTGAGCCGATTTGATGAGTGAGGTATCAACCAGAACAGAATTATTATAACTGATGTTAAGTATATCCAATATTCTATAAGTATAGTAAAAATATTGGTTGTCTGTAAAGTCGGTTTACCGACGATAGTTTTACGTGATAACGTCATAAAGAAACATTGACGATGACTGGCGGGCGGCAGCGGGCGCTCTCAGCCAACGCTTGGGCTGATCGTGCCTCTATCGCTTGTTCCGCGCTCTCGCTTGCACGCGCAGGCTCAGGCGGAACGTGAAACTTTTTCGTGCGTGCAGCCGGTGTTCATCGATTTATAAGACGTTATCACGTCAAAAATTAAGGTGTTAATAAATAATTGTGTGTGGTGGGTAATAAACTTACTCATTAGCGCCCTGAACAAGTTCGTCGCGCCAGTTGTTGGCGCGCGTCATGAGCAGATCTTCACGAGCGTCGATGAACCTCATGTGGTTGTCTGATGATTGAGCCACTAGATTCATCATCAGATCTCTGTCCATCATCACCTTGGAAATAAATACGTACATTTTCCTACATTTTTGAATATTTTATGGATAAGAACAAAAAATACCAGACACAGACATAGACTTATTATATAACACAGAGCTATAATTATTGTCGAACACCGAAACTGTTGGGTTAAAATACCATTAATTTTAAGTACTATAATTAAACCCGTCTGACTTTATAGGTACAAAAAATGTGCACTTAGGTAGGTAGGTAGCTGTACCTACCTACTGAGTTTTATACGTTTCATTCGACCTTTAAATTGTATAAGCCGGTTTTCTTTTAACTTATAAAGAAGTCGAAAATTCCACGCATGAAGTTGCCTCTAGTAAGGGGCTTTAGAAAGTTTAAAATCTGATTTTTGCTTTGCTTTAATGCCAATTGCCAAATTGAATAACATTTAACCAAGTAGGTAGGTATTACCTACTACTCTACTAGCTCCACAGAGTAAGAATTCTCCTTATAGGTACTGTAGGTACTACTACCTAGTAAATTCTGACCGTTTGTGTATATATATTCTTCTATCTTAGATATCTATACTTATAATAAAACTGTAACTGGACGATTTCTGTAAGTACATTTAATCTATTTTGAAAATTTTAACCGGGGGATGCTTTATTATCAATACTGATCCCAAAACAGATTTTTATTTAATTTTTGTCTGTCCGTCCGTCTGTCTGTCTGTCTGTCTGTCTGTCCGAGCATCACGCAAAAACTGCTGAACGGAATTGTATGAAATTTGGTATAGTAGTAGGTGATACTCCGGGTCAACATATAGAATAGTTTTTATCCTGATAAACAATAAGGTTCCTCCAGGATAGGGGATGAAAGTTTTTATCGGTTTACTTCATAATTCCGTCAAATTTGAACCGATTTAATTATTCTTTTTTTATTTAAAAGTGTATATTAATATCAGGCATAGTTTGTCTAATTTTGATGAAGATCTGATAAATATTATAGGAGATAGAGGACATAATGCCTCACGGGTAGCAGCAAAAGTCACACACATAAAGGACAACGATCGAATATATGCATTGCATATTCATATGAGGGTTTTAGCCATAGACATAGACTTTATCATTAACCTCCAGGCCCTAGATGATAAAATTCTCCTGTCACAGTGTTTATAACCAAACTCCTCCGAAACGGCTTGACCGATTTGAAAAAAAAATTGTGTAATAATAACGATAAGGGTGGGGCCCCCCACCCCAATATTTTTTTCTTTTTTGGACAAAATTTTTTATTAGTTGTAGTAGTAGAAGATGTAGTAGTAGGTATGTTTTATTTATATAGATAAGTTGGCGGTACGAAGTTCGCCGGGTCAGCAAGTAGATATAGAAATATGTGTTAAAACGTCCTTATTCTTCGGTTTGAGGCTACACAGCGCTGGTGAAGATGGCACTTAAAGCACTCTGTATGCAAAAATTTGAATATGTAGATAATGTAAGTACCTCAAATAGATCCGGCGGTGCATCTCCCAGCATAACCTTATTACCGAGTAATTTAGACAGCGCCTCAAACTGTCGCATGGACCACATTCCTTCGTGTTCACGCCATGCTCCAAACGCGTTGCGAGAAACCTCCAACAGCTTCGTTATCATCTCAGTCATATTGACTGCGAATTGGACTCGAGATTCCTTTAAAAGAATAGACTCTTCTTCTTCTTCTTCTTTATCAACCGATAGACGTCCACTGCTGGACAAAGGTCTCTTGCATGGACTTCCACAGGCCTCGGTCTTGCGCCGCCTGGATCCAGCGGCTCCCTGCGACTCGCTTGATGTCGTCGTTCCACCTGGTGGGGGGTCTGCCAACACTGCGCTTCCCGGTGCGGGGTCGCCACTCCAGCACCTTGGGACCCCAACGACCATCAGCTCTTCGAACTATGTGCCCGCCCATTTCCACTTCAGTATCGCGACTCGCTGAGCTATGTCGGTGACTCTGGTTCTCCTACGGATCTCCTCATTTCTGATTCGATCCCGCAGGGACACTCCGAGCATAGCTCTCTCCATCGCCCGCTAAGCGATCCTGAGCCTACTTATGAGGCCCTTAGAATAGACTCATTTAGTATTAAATACTAATCTCTAGTGATCAAAACCAAGAACGAGCAGTGATAGCTTAGTGGCACAGTATAACTAGGTAGTGGTGAGGTGAGTGGTCTGCTATTCGGGGGGTCGCAGCTTCGATCCCGGGATCTCTGACTTTTCAGAGTTATGTGCATTTAAGCATTTCAATATCACATGCTTCAATGGTGACGGAAAACTTCTTTTCTCTAAAAGGGAATTAATTCTCCACTATTGAGAGTTTTCCATACTGTTCACAAGGATGTGTGAAGTCTGCGCTTGGTAGTGACTATACTAGCGGCACGCTATGAAGGCCGGTTTGACGTTTGTCCGCTCATGAAGTTCCGTATTAATTGATAACGACTTTGAAGGAAATAATTGTATTACTTTATTGACGATAGTGATGTGCAGAGATTCATAAATTTTATCGAATGTAGTTTTAGGTTTAGGACTCAAAATTTATTTATTAAATTGATTTCTAAAATGTATACAAGTGTAGAAAAATCAGTTTGCACCATTTAAGGGGTGAATGTACTTGTGAATATGAACAATTTTCACTATGTGGACAAACCTCTGAAATCGCAAAAAAATATCAGCTGTTTCATACAAAAGGTAAAATTTTTATTTTTATATGATATATACCACAACTCGGCATTTGGTTTTCTAAATTGAAAATTTTTAAAAATGGAATCTAATACGATCGTCACATAGGATCGCTGGCTAGCACAACTACTACCTCCGGCAAACTCGCGTCAATGCTCAATGCAAAACAAAGCAGTTTCGAATTGACGTTGCTTCGAAAAGTATAAACTGTCAGTGCAATGCGATTGTGATATAGTTTTGACCTGGCTTTGGATTTCAAATATTGATACTGCATTACTGTTGACCCTTGCTCGTTAATTTGGACTCTGTTCAAGCCCTTTGTTGTGGATTTCGTCGATATGACCGAACGTACGCAGAGAACTGTTCTAAATAGTCAGACACGTGAGTTCGTAATACGCCTTCGTAACTATTTCGATCGTGAAGCTCAAAATGGAGGGCCATTTTTACCTATAACGTCAGTGGTTGAACGCGTAGCTGATGCGCTTAATATTGGACAACGAACTGTTAGACGGATAACTAAAAAAAAATATGGCGAGACTGGCACAGAAGAAAATAAACTTCACACACCAAAAAAGAGAAAACGAGCAAAACCAGTCGTAGGCATCGATAGCTTTGATGCCGATGCTATCCGAAGACATGTTTACGGCTACTATTTACAGAAGGAGTATCCAACAAGAAAAAAGTTGGTGCATTCACTGAAGGAAGCTGGATTATTCTTCGGTGGGGAAAGTTCTTTAACGAAGATTTTGAAGACCATTGGATTTCGATACAAAAAATGTAACAAACGCAAAATATTGATGGAAAGATTTGATATAGCGATGGCAAGGTATACTTTTTTACGGCAAGTGAAAGAAATCAAAAATTGGCAAAATGTTGTGTTCTTGGTTGAAACATGGCTTAATGCTAACCATACTGTAGGCCGTTCTTGGAACGATGACACAGCAGCATCTACTTCCAAAGTTCCTGTACGAAAAGGATCGCGACTTATAATTTGTCACGCCGGAACCATCAACGGGTTTGTCGAAGGTTCTCTCATGGCTTTTGCGTCAAAAACCACTGGAGACTATCATGAAGACATGAATGGAGAAAAGTTTACTGAATGGTTTACCTAAATGTTGTGTAGCCTCCCTGAACCATCTATTATAATTATGGACAACGCCCCATACCACTCGATGCAAATTGACAAGCCACCTGCCCAATCCCAAAAGAAAGCTGATATCGTCGCATGGCTTCGTAAAAATGGCGTAGATGCAAACATGAATATGTTAAAAGCGGAATTAGTACGTCTTTTAAAAGAAAACAAACCAACCAAGATCCGATACGTCATTGACGAAATAGCATTAGAACATGGGCACAGAGTTATACGGTTACCGCCTTACCATTGTGAGTATAATGCGATTGAGTTGGTGTGGGCTCAAATTAAGGGATATGCTGCAAGACACAATACAGAACCCCCATTTACCACAAAAAAAATGCTAAAATTATTAGAAGAAGCTTGTGAACATGTGACTAAAGGAGACTGGGAAAAGGTTGTGAATAGAACTGTTAAATTAATAAGGGAAGATTATGAAAGAGATGTGAAAATAGATAATATTATAGAAAACGAACATATAATTATTAATGTAGGTGATGATAGCAGTGACGACAGTGAAAATAGTAGTATGGACGAATCTGATTAATTATGGCCTTTTGTGGCACCTTTTTTGGTATCTTTTGTATTCATATGTTTCTTGTGTGCATATAAAGTATGTATATTCATTTTCATTCAAATATTCAGTTCGTTCAAATAAATTAAATAAACATATACATTTTTGTTTTATTAAACCTATTTAATCAGGTACAAAAACAAAACTTAATTGTTTTTTGTTCGAGAATAAATTGACATTCCACATCACTATTGTAATGTGTCAAACCGGCCATCATAACGTGCCGCTAGTTTAGTGAGCCATTGATAGGTTGCTGAAGATGAATAGTTTAAATATTTAAAAAAAAAACGAGCGTACTTTAGACCACACGACTGAAGTAAAACTTACGAAACGCAACTGGCTATGAGAGAAAGAGAAAAAGAAAATGTGTGCTCGCACCTCTCTCTCTTGCCCCTACAGTAATATACGAAACGTAACTCTCTCTCTCTTTCTATCTTCACTAACTTATATCTCCCTCTCAACTTCCGTTCGCCTCGCCCGATGACACTTTTCGTAACGAATTCACCAGCTTACTCCCCAAGTCAAGCGTGCGTAAAGATGTTTTACTTCGAAAACAAAATTCTTTATGCGATTGATCGGAATTAAAAAAAACAACTTAACCTCGCATTGTTCAAACAAGGTCATCTCAATACTCATGAGCCTCTTCCACAAATCGTAAATCACGTCGTTGAACGATTCACCCGCGTCTATTATATTGGGTTCGAGCTGCTCCATCGTTGCTTGTTTCGTAGTGAACTTCGATATTATTTCGTTCATTTGGCTCACCAATGGTTTCTTCTTCTCCTCAAATTCTTGCACAACTCTGTAAAAATTAATTTAATTTTAGCAGAAAGTAAATGTTTACCCTTCTCAATTCTCATATTATTTAAGTAGGTAGTAGCTGATGCTCGCGACTTCGTCCGCTTGGATTTAGTTTTTAAAATCCCTTGAGAACTCTTTGATTTCCGGGATAAAATGTAGTCTGTCACTCTCCAGGTCCTCAACTATACTTATACCCTTGAAAAAAAAAACACGTCGATCCGTAGCTCTATTACGGCGTGATTGAAGGACAACAAACCAATAAACAAACACACTTTCGCATTTATAATATTAGGATGATAAATGCGAAAGTAAGTAATTATGTTTGTTGGTTGATTTTATGGTTTGTTCTTAAATCAGGTCGCTATAACAGAGCTAAGGATAGACGGATTTATTGCATGGGTTTATTTGAGAACCCGGAGCTGCTATAGGCTTAGTGAACAAATCTGTCCTTACAATAATCGTTAAGGAAGCTAAGCCTTCCTTAACGATTATTGTGAGGAACGATTGAACGATTGAACGAACGTGTTCGCGCCATAATTCCTTGTTCCATGGTCGTGACGCTAGCAATCTCTCTTTGGCTCGCAATGAAGGTTGACAGATGACGTTTTTAACTTGCCGCCATTTTGAGGTGTGATTTTTGCAAGCTTTCCTTTTGACAGCTAACTACGTTTTCACGAAAAGAATTCCCGTCGTCCCCTCGCGCCCGTTTGCTGTTTTGGGTGTCTAGATTTAATTTATTTTACGTTTTTGTTGCGCCGTTAACCGGTCTGTGTGTCGACCTAACTATTTGTAACAACAGAACCTTTAGAACCCGCCGGTTTTGCTCGCTCACGCGGTCGGCGGAAGTGTGTGTGGAAAAGTGACTTTAGACCAGCTCTCGTTGGTCTTATTAGTGACAAGGGTACAGCGCTACGCCTGCCCAGCGTCTACAGCCTGCAGGCCATAATTGGCTGCCTGCCTGCCGCTGCCAACGGACTGAGAAGTTCACCTTCCACACTAACCCACATTACACTCAACTTCACAATATACTCACTCACCATACTACAACACACTCTATCATACTATCTCAGCCCCTATACAAGGATTGACTGCTGCGAAGAAGGTAAGTGTAACCCTACCATTAAGTTACGTTGAGTACAGATCTGACCGCGGAGAAAGGCCCTTAGGGCAGCGACCCTGGACTCAGGTTTAGCTGATGGGCCCCTGAATCTAGTAGTCCAGGTCTTGTTTCGTTGGCCAAGCCGTTGGCCTCAACATTTGGTAGTCAGAGCGCGGTTAAATTGATTCCGCGGACAGATTTGGCATTACTGTGACTTAACTTGGCCGTTCTAGGGTAACTCATTTATTGTAAATTAATGGACCTTATAACTTATTAATACACAGGCTTATTGAGTTACTAGTACATAGCCTACCTTGTCACATGTAGGCCTGTATAATGATTACAATTATTGAGATTTTGTTTTGTTAATTTTTGTTGATTAATAATTAATAGTATCTAATTGTTGTTTGCGGCCCGTAACTGGCCAATAGTTAGATGTAGATTGGATGTAATAAATAAACTTAATATTAATATAATTTGATAATTGTAGGTTGTTACCAAGCCAATTTGTAATTGGCAGTGCCTAGTATGAGTCTAGTGGCTTAGTACGGGTAATTAAAAACTTAATTTTTCTTTTATCTTAATTTATGTTATTGATTGACTTAACATAAATTATTGATAGCTTAATTTGTATCTTTTGGAACCTTTAACCAACAAATACTTTGTTTGTTTACTAGAACTCCTCGTGGTTAGGTAACAGAGTAGTTTGTTTGATGTATTTAAAATAAATAATTCTTGTTTTAAAGTAAATAATTCTAATTAATAAATAGTATTTAAGTAGTAATTTGTTTGTGTTTAAAGTGGGTAATTCTTGTTTGATTATTAATTTGTTTGGTTGAAGTTGAAACATAACTTGTAACAAATAACTTTGTTTTGATTTTGTTATCTATTTGTTGTAACTACCTTTACTTAAGTTGTTTTGTACCTACCTAAGATGGCAGCCCACAAAAAATTGAGTGTGCAAATTCAATCAGAGCTGCGCTGGGCTGCTAC
Source organism: Oeneis ivallda (assembly GCA_029955525.1). Lineage (NCBI taxonomy): Eukaryota > Metazoa > Arthropoda > Insecta > Lepidoptera > Nymphalidae > Oeneis > Oeneis ivallda. The sequence continues at coordinate 8,208,102 of JARPMR010000014.1, forward strand.
AGCCAACGCCTTGGTAGGCCGGGAGGACCGGGCATCCGCACTGCTCCAGCGGTGCGAGCAGGTGCGGACCAGGCAGGCGGTCGTCGAAGAGGCCTTCCGAGACCTCATGGCATTGGAGCTACCTCCGGAATCGCTGAAGTCCTCAGTGCGGGACTACGAACAGTTTTTTGAGCTGACAGACGGTCTGGTGGAGGAGGCCGCGAGGCTCAAGAAGGAGGCGAGAATGAGCTCTATTCTTGAGTCTCCCACCAGACCCACCACGCAGCCTGCGTTACAGGGCAAGTTGCCAACAATAAACTTGCCCCACTTTTCTGGCAACTTGAGCGAGTGGCTAGGCTTTCTCAGCCTCTTTGATAGCCTGGTGGACGCGAGAAGGGACCTGTCTCCCTGCCAGAAACTGGCCTATCTACTCTCTTCCCTGCAGGGAGAGGCTCTGGGTTTAGTTAGCCACCTAGACCTCTCCGAGGAGAGTTATACCACCGCGCGGGAACTACTGACTCGGCGGTATGCCAACGTGCGCCGGTTAGCAGACACACACGTGGCGCAAATTCTAGCGCTGCCACGTGTCTATGGGGTGTCCCATTTAAGAGAATCCCTCTTAAATCCACTGATTATAGCCTGCAACGCTCTTAAGCGTTTAGAGCTTCCCGTGGACCAGTGGTCCTTCCTTTTATTACACATTGTGTTGTCCCGCCTACCTCCCGAGTTGAAACTGCGTTTTGAGCAAAGGTATGGTGGGGACGGGGCCAGCTACCTGCCGCCCTTTTCGGACCTTTTAAAGTTCCTTGAGGAAGAGTGCCGGCAGGCTGACAACTCTGGTATTGCTGGTCCTTCAAGGACCCCAGAGCGGCCTGCCCAGCTGAGGAAGGAAAAGGGTCACACTGGCGTCCCTGGTAAAAGGGCCTCCGACCGGAGACCAATGCCCGTTTACACTGGACTTGCTGCCACTGAACCCGCCCCCTGTAACTATTGCAGGCGTCCAGGCCACCGGGTGCTTTCTTGCCCCCAGTTTCTCTCTAAGCGGATCAAGGATCGGAGGGGCATTGCAAGAGACCACCACTGGTGCTATAGCTGTCTGGGAGCTCACATGCAACGGGACTGCCAACAGCAACGACCATGCCCAATTTGTAGGGGTAACCACCTGGAGATTTTGTGCGCCAACAAGAATGGTGTTGGCCGCCAGGTGGAGAGTGAGGGCGCGCCCCGCACGGGCGGGGGCGCTCTTACCAATCGCTCCCCGGATTATTTGCGTCGGTCCCCTGATCAGGGCCATGAATCCCGACGCTTCCGGATTTCGACCCCGCCTATGGGGGCTTCACCCCCTCGTGAGGGGGGCGCCAACCCCCCTCGACGTTCTGATGGGAGATTTGTGGCGGCCCCGTCTACGGTTCGACCTACCCGCTATTCACCTCCGCTTCATGAGTGGCCACGCCTCGAACGCCGCCCACCTCGAGCGGGTCGACAGCAGTACTACGAACTACCGACCTCAGCCCGTATGACTAGGCCCGTGCTGCCGCCACGAGATGACGCATGGGTTTACCCAAATGGAGGTCCGTCCCACTCACCTTTGGAGGTTCCCCCTGAGTCTCAATATGAGATTCCCCGGTTAGAGGACGGGTTTGATGAGGACGACCACCAATAGGTAGTTGCCGCCCTAGCCCCCACCACAGCAACTTCTCCTGAGACCTTGAATCTCCGGCAGTCCGTCTGTCAGACCATTCTTTTGCCGACTGTCTCAGTGAAGGTATTCAACCCGAAGGGTGAATTTTTAATCGTTCGCGCCCTTTTGGATTCGGGTTCACAGCGCTGTATTGCTTCTTCTCGTTTGGTGGGTGAGCTAGGGCTCCCTTGGAGTCCTCGAACAGGACGGGTGATAGGTATCGGGGGTATAGAGCCCTCGACTCCTAACGGGGAAGCGGAATTAATGTTTGGCCCCGTTACGGGCAATCTTAGGGTCTTGGTCAAGGTGTCAGTCCTTGACAATATCTTAGGTCCCCTACCGCAGGTCCGAATAACTGACGCTGCGGTGTCCTGTGCATCAGGCCTAAACCCAGCTGACCCCCACTGGACTGAACCCGGTCCTACGGACCTTTTGTTGGGTTCCGACGTGTTGGGCCTGGTCTTGTCAGGGGAAATTAGGGTTTTGCAGAAGGACGGCCTATGTACCATGTCCACTATATTCGGTTCTAGTTTTTTTGGACCCGTGCTATGGTCTTCGGACCTACCGGTGCTGGACCAATTGCAAGCAGCCGGCTTGACGCTGTCGGACGTGGTCCAGCGCTTTTGGGAAGTTGAGGAGCCGCCGCATGCCGCACGAGTTGACCCTCTTGACCTTGAATGTGAGTTGTTTTATCAAAACAACACAGGCCGCCGTGTTGATGGGCGATTTGTAACTCGCTTGCCCTTTCTCGCTTCTCGCCCCCCGCTTGGTCAATCGCGGGCCTTGGCGGAAAAGAGGCTCTTGTCTATGGAACGGCGCATGCGGCGCGACTCCACCTTCCGCTCCAAGTACGTTGAATTTATGCGCGAGTACGAGGACCTGGGGCATATGTCACCATCCAATTTTGATTGGCGCGCACACGAGCACTACTTCTTACCCCACCATGCCGTCTTGAAGACCCCTGGGGGGAAGATTCTAGTGGTTTTTGACGGCTCCGCGGCCACATCCAACGGGGTGACCTTGAACCAATGCTTGCACTCCGGTCCTAAGCTGATCAAGGATATCTCCGATATCCTCACGCATTTCCGCCGGCATCAAATTGTTTTCGTAGCTGACATCAAGATGATGTTTAGACAGTCGATGGTACATCGCGATGATCGGAGATACCAAATGATTCTGTGGCGCGAAAATCCTAATGAGCCAATGCGTGTCTTTGAATTGAACACCACGACCTATGGACTCAAGTCAAGCCCCTATATTGCTATCAGGACCTTGTTAGAACTAGCTAACCGGGAGCGACTGAATTACCCTCGCGCATCAGCCATCTTGGAATCGTCAGTCTATATGGACGATATTTGCACGGGAGCCTCTAGCGTTGAGGAAGCTCTGACTCTTCGCGATGAATTGATTGCAATACTGAAGTCCGGAGGTTATGAGTTGGGCAAGTGGTTGTCCAACTCCCCTCACGTCTTGAAGGATCTTCCGGGAAAGGATCAGCAGGATCCTCATATTTTTGAAAATCCCGAAAATCCCAATTTGCTGACGGTCCTTGGAATCCAGTACCAGCCCGTCCAAGACGTTTTCACCTACCGGGTCAAATTAGACCCACCTCCTAAGGTCTGGACTAAGCGTTCCGTCTTGTCTACGGTTGCTCGAACCTTCGATCCCAATGGATGGATCACTCCCGTAATATTTTTGGCTAAATGTTTCCTCCAGAAGCTTTGGATTGCTGAACTCGGTTGGGACGAACCACTCCCTGGGAAGTTATTGAAGGAGTGGAACTCCCTTGTGTCTTCACTTCCTGAAGTTAACCGCATTTCCATGCCTCGACGCTTCCTACCAACAGGAAGGTGTCATGCCAGTCTCCACGGGTTTTGCGACGCCTCCGAACGAGGATACGCCGCCGTGGTATATTTGAGGACTGTCGATGTCGCCGGTGAGGTCGCGACGCATCTCGTCTTGGCAAAAAGCAAGGTGGCCCCTATTCGGTCACGGTTAACTATCCCGAAATTAGAATTGTCTGGCGCCGCCCTTCTGGTACGCCTCTTGAACCACGTCCGCTCCTCTTTGGCATCTGCGGTCGATCTGACCGACGTTTATGCTTGGACGGACAGTGAGATTGTCCTTTGCTGGCTACGAGCCGCGCCTCACAACTTAGAGGTCTTTGTTGCGAATCGGGTCTCCCAAATTCAGAGCTCTGCAGTACCGGTGATTTGGAGACACGTACCCGGAGAACTGAACCCGGCCGATTGCGCCTCCCGCGGCTGTGAGGCCTCTTCACTGGTCCACCATCACCTTTGGTGGGATCCAAGTTGGCTATCCCAATCCGAGACGACTTGGCCTCAAAATAGGTTTTCCGCTCCCGAAGTATTGCCGGGCTTAAGAGTCGGAGTGGTTGAGGATAAACAGATCCCCGACTTGAACTTTCTTTTGAACCGTTACAGTTCCCTTGATAAACTAATTGGTGTTACCGGTTGGATTCGACGTTTTATCCATAATGGGCGGAATTCAGAAAATAAAAATTTGAGTCCTGTGCTTTCCCCTCTTGAACGCCAAGACGCCCGGAACTATTGGGTGCGTGTGGTTCAGGTGGAGCATTTTTCATCCGTGATTGACACCCTAAAGAGAGGTTTAGTTTTGAAGGGCCCCCTTGCTCGCCTAAGCCCTTTTTTGGACAATAACGGAATGCTACGCGTTGGAGGACGCCTCAAGAATTCCAATCTGCCCTATGGTGCTCGTCACCCCCTTTTGCTACCTCGGCACCTTTGTCAAATTGCTGGTGACACACTACCATCTTAAAAATGCCCACGCTGGTTGTAATGCACTCTCGGCTATTCTACAGCGCGAGTTTTGGATTCTGGCAGGGAGACGCACCATCCGGAACGTCATTTTCAAATGTATTCCGTGTTACCGCTTGAAGGCTAATACTTCACAGCCGATGATGGGTGATCTGCCCTCCGACCGCGTTCTAGCCACTCGACCCTTTGCTGGGGTTGGCACTGATTTTGCTGGCCCGTTTGCCATCAAGAGCTCTAACCTCCGCAACGCCAGATCGCTCAAGGCCTACCTCTGCGTTTTTGTATGTCTCGCTACCAAGGCGGTACATTTAGAACTTGTGAGTGCCTTAAGCACTGAAGCTTTTGTAGCCACGCTAGGTAGATTTGTCTCTCGTCGAGGATTGCCTGACCTGATTCGCACTGATTGCGGCACCAATTATAAGGGCACCGATAGATATTTAAAAGAGATTGTCGAATTCCTGTCTAGCAATAAGATTAGATTAAGTACAGCATTGTCCAAGATGGGGGTAACCTGGAAGTTTGACCCCCCAGCTTGCCCTCATTGGGGTGGAATATTCGAAGCCGTTGTTAAGGTGGCCAAGACTCATCTCCGGCGCGTTATAGGCGAAACTGTTTTAACCTTTGAAGAACTCGCCACCGTGTTTTGCAAAATTGAGGCTGTACTCAATTCTCGGCCACTCTGTCCCCTCTCATCTGACCCAAATGACCTGGAGGTCTTAACTCCCGGTCATTTTCTGATTGGTCAGCCCCTTAACGCTCTACCCGAATACCCCTTCAGGGACGTGAAGGTCTCACGTTTGTCCCGGTTTGAGCTGCTGCAACAGATGACTCAGAGTTTTTGGCACCGTTGGTCACTAGAGTATTTGCATCTTTTGCAGCAGCGGGTTAAGTGGGCTGACAAATCTGATCCACCCAAAGTTGGTGACCTAGTGCTGATTAAGGAACCTAATTTGTTGCCTTTATACTGGCGCCGTGGGCGCATTCTTAAGCTGATCTACGGGTCTGATGGGGTTCCCAGGGTTGCCGAGGTAATGGTCGGAGACTCTGTCTTGCAGCGAGCCGTTTGCTCCTTATCACGTTTACCTATTTACTAGTAAGTGGACGTAAATCCTTACGCCCACGGGCGGGGGGATTGTTCGCGCCATAATTCCTTGTTCCATGGTCGTGACGCTAGCAATCTCTCTTTGGCTCGCAATGAAGGTTGACAGATGACGTTTTTAACTTGCCGCCATTTTGAGTTGTGATTTTTGCAAGCTTTCCTTTTGACAGCTAACTACGTATTCACAAAAATTCCGGTCGTCTCGCGCACGTTTTTGCTGTTTTGGGTGTCTAGATTTAATTTATTTTACGTTTTTGTTGCGCCGTTAATCGGTCTGTGTGTCGACCTAACTATTTGTAACAACAGAACCTTTAGAACCCGCCGGTTTTGCTCGCTCACGCGGTCGGCGGAAGTGTGTGTGGAAAAGTGACTTTAGACCAGCTCTCGTTGGTCTTATTAGTGACAAGGGTACAGCGCTACGCCTGCCCAGCGTCTACAGCCTGCAGGCCATAATTGGCTGCCTGCCTGCCGCTGCCAACGGACTGAGAAGTTCACCTTCCACACTAACCCACATTACACTCAACTTCACAATATACTCACTCACCATACTACAACACACTCTATCATACTATCTCAGCCCCTATACAAGGATTGACTGCTGCGAAGAAGGTAAGTGTAACCCTACCATTAAGTTACGTTGAGTACAGATCTGACCGCGGAGAAAGGCCCTTAGGGCAGCGACCCTGGACTCAGGTTTAGCTGATGGGCCCCTGAATCTAGTAGTCCAGGTCTTGTTTCGTTGGCCAAGCCGTTGGCCTCAACAGAACGATTATTGTTGTGTGTCAATTTATCTTGGTTTTTTGTTTTTTCAGTGAAAATTCTTCACCCTTTATCAATTATTTGGAGCAAATTATTAAATTGAATAGGTGAAAAATAAAGCCTTTACAACGTACGCTTTGCTTTTCGCCACACTCTCGTCCAAAGCATTGTCAACAAGATCCTTGAACAGTCTTATTTCGTTTTGCCTCACGTTATAAGCATCTTGAGCAAACTCTACTAATCCAGCCATCGTTTCAACGTACTGTTCCTTGTATCTGGAATCATAGTTTGAAGTTGATTTAGGTAGGATGTATTCATTTAGGACTTAGATTGAGGTAACAATTTTTTTAATAAGTTTTTTTTAAGGATTAAGATAATTTAGGGCCGATTTCACCAACGTAAAATAAGTCTTAGGTATCCGAGCGTAAATTTGATATTTTGACAGTTCTATTTTCAATAAAAAAACTGTCAGAACGCCCAATTTATTCCTCAGATAAACTTCATTCGACGTTGGTGAAATCGGCACTTAGCAAATTAAGAAAAGTCTGTCAAAACTTCTGTCAAGTAGGTAGGCTAACTTACGCTACTAATAAGCGAGCTTAAACCAGCAAACACATTTATGTTCGTTTGGGATTTTAAATCTGCCTTAATTTTAGTTGCACGTTTCACATCTATCGGTGCACTGACAAAGACTGAATATTTGCAAAGATAACTTACACAATATAATATATTAATTATTGATACATTTGGATTTACAACGATATTTTTCAAGGCCTGCCCTTATCCTTAATTATACTACGGCCGTTCAGAGAATACGTTCCTGACACGTCGCGATTGAACTGACGACGTAACTTTGTAATGGCGTTGCAGTTACGATAAAAATATTATTGCTAGTTGTTTACCGTTTTAACAATTGATGAGCATTAAAACAACATTATTATATCAATAATCAATTAATGTTATAATTTTGTGCCAAACTGAGTGTCAAATAACTTGGTAAACAATATTTTTCTAATTCTAACTGATATAGGTGTCAGGAACGCATTCTCTGAACGGCCGAACTTTAATAAATAATTTAAGTACTGTTCGTAAAATCCAATCAGCTCGCCGCCGACTTTAAGCAGCAGTGACCCATCTGGATCTTTCTCGAACATGGATTCCAGCAACTCGGGTCCACTCAAATATTCGACGAAAGAAAGAGCATAGAACTCAACTCTGGCCTCATATTCTTCTCTGGCCACTCTTTCCTTTTCGGATTTCTCGTCTGCCTCATCCAATTTCCGGAGTAAACCTCTAGACATAGAAAGTCATGTTCACTTAGCTATCCATTACAGTTTAAGTTTTTTTTTTCAAATTAATTGTGGAGCAAAGGCTGTAACAGAAAATATCTACCTACTTGTATATTAAATATTGTACAATTAAATATTGTACAATATTGTTTGTAAAAGTAGGTTGAAGTGAAAGTTTATGCAATTCCTGTCTGTCGTGGTCGTCAACAGATATAGGTAATAGGTACCTAGATATTTCTGGATGTGGTTCTTTTGTAGAAACTTCCACATTTCTCGGTCTTATGAACAGCAGCTTGGTGCGACTCATCTGTGATCTAAGATCAACTTAGTACATAAATAAGTCTGTATGAACCACATTTTTACCCGACTTCAAAAAAGGATGAATCAATTCGTCGGAATCTTTTTTTTTCTTGTATATCCACCGATTATTCGAAGACGCCTGAACCGATTTGGAAAATTCTTTTTTGTTTGAAAGGGTATACTCCCCAGGTGGTCCCATATAAATTTTATCGATCTCGGTCGAGCGGTTTTTAAAATATCAACAATAAATTAAATACTTTGTACAGTGTGTGTGTAATGTAGAGTCGGTTGTTTAAAGAGAATTTTTATATTAAACTATAAAAGCTCATTTTCATCTTTCATAACTTCTGTAATATTATGAATAACTGCTCGATGTAGGATAGACTTCTGTAGCGTCCAAAAAGCTTTAATCATTATACATGTATCTAGATACTGAATATATACGCCTGCTGTCGGCAGGCAGCTGGCAGCCGGTTCCTATGTCACACATACGGTGTTTGGACATAGGTTACTGATGTCCATGTATTGAATATAGGTGCTTACTTACCTAAAAACTGCCCTGCCATTCTCTCTTTCATCTTCTGTAACCAGTTTATAGTCCAAATAGGTGACTCTGGTGAGTGCAGACTTCAAAAACTGATAAGTCATGGGATCGTCGCAACATGGATTCCCTTTAAAACTGACTGAGCGTAGTTTACGGAATCGCCTCATGTATGACATCTTGAACGTAAGAAAATTATTAAGTACCTATGCTTTAATATATAATTACATTTCGGATTGATATGAGAATTCAGAATGAATTGAGGGTAAGATCGCACTCTCACTGAGCTCAGACTCAAGACTGAGTTAAAACGAGACAGATTTATGTGAAACATAATTATTTGTGCCTCATTTTAATTGAGTCTTGAGCAGAGCCAGAGTACGATCTATAGATCTCAGCCTTAGACTTGAGACGTATCGAGCTGTGCCCACCAACGGACCTACTGTTGAAAAACTACGTTCGTATCTTACTAAACTCGAGTTCATATAATAGAACCTCTTAAGATAGGTACTTAAGTCTACCTGTTATATTATTAGAGGACTTTACGATAAAAAACGTTACTTTTATCTAAGTATGTAGGTACCTACTTAAGCTTTTAATTTTTTAATTCATAGAACTTCCTCTTTAACAGCAATAAGATGTGTAAGTAATGTGTGCTATCAAATTAATTTAGTACCTCCTTAAAATCTTCAATCAAATTATCCCCAATACTGAAAACCAAAAGGTTTTCAAGAGTGTCCATATTCTCAAGTTTTCGTATCTTGTTATGGAAAAGCGTCAGAACTTCTAAATTGACAAGTTCATCTAAATTTTCAATTTTTTCGATTTTATTAAACGATAAGTCTAATTCGTTTAGACCAGTTAGCAAATCCAAATTTTCTATTCTCTCTATCAAATTATGTGCTAAAGTTAATTTTCTTAAGGATTTCAGCATCCAGAGGTGATCGATACGCAATATGTTTTGAAATTCCAAACGCACTATCGGAGCTTCATCTAAATGAACGCCTTCTTCTGCGAAAAGTCTCCCTGCCTCTTCCGTTGGTCCTGAAAGATTATTTCCAAATAGTGCGTAGGATCGTTCCAATTAATGCTGACAAAAGGATTCGGCGTTGGACAACCTATGTTCGTTTTTCTTCTTTATCAACCGATAGACGTCCACTGCTGAAAAAAGGTCTCTTGCTTGGACTTCCACAGGCCCCGGTCTTGCGCTGCCTGCATCCAGATATTCCCTGCGTCTCGTTTGATGTCGTCGGTCCACCTAGTGGGGGGTCTGCCAACACTCGCTTCCCGGTACAGGTCGTCACTCCAGCACCTTGGGACCCCTACGACCATCAGTTCTTCTACTATTATGTGTGCCCCGCCCATTTCCACTTGAGTTTCGCGACTCACTGCGTTATGTCGGTGACTTTGGTCTCCTAAGAATCTACCTATGATCGTTGTCATTAAGTACGAAAAATCTTTTTAGTTAATAAATATTGTATGTAACAATAGGTACATAATTATTTTCCAGGTATATCTAAATGTGACAGTGTGATTACCTAGTTTGTTGGTTTGTCCTTCAATCATCGACCTACTCAGTAACGGAGCAATGGAACGACGACAGCGGACAAAAGCTTTAAAAGCTATGTAGGTAGTCGGATAAAAGATTCCAAATCAAGTAGGTAGGGAACATCCTCCGTTAGCGCTCTATGAATCAACATTACCATTCCCATATGTACCTTAGTACATACTTAAACAACGCTTGTATACAATGTATACGAAAAACTCAAATGTATTGGGGTTTTCTGCCAAAGAAATTCTCAGTACCTACTAGCCCGGAGTTAGGAAGTTGGTGGTTATAGCCACCCCCGTGCCTCGGAGAGCACGTAAAGCCGTCGGTCCTGCGCCTGATCTCTCTCCGGTCGTGTCGGATTTCCGTCCCATCGGACTATGAGAGTGAGGGAATAGAGAGTGCACCTGTGTTTGCGCACACACTTGTGCACTATAATATCTCCCGCGCAGATGGCTGATCTCTAAGGAGGTTGGCCGCCGTGATCGGATTCGGTCGGGAGGACATTATTTTATTTATTTATGCGAAAAACTCATTAATTTATCATCTCAACGATGTATGAACATAGGTCTCTTTAAATAATCGCCACAGATTACTATCCTGTGCCGCCTGCGCACAGAACACTATTATCTACTCCTACCCACAGCTCCTGCTTCCAGCGCATAGATAATACACATAAACCAGAGATTCCAGCGGCCGCAGCTGCCAGGAAAACGGAAATCTAAAGATAAGTATAGTTATTAAATGTTTACCATATTCCAATATGCATCGTGTTAGCATTTCATTGTCTATAACGCCTGGTTCGATATCCGGATGGATAATAAGGCTATTTAATGATTTCTTTTCTGTCGTGGTCATTTTGTTATTTTTATTAAAATAATTCACAGTTTATTTAGATACCTACACTGAATGACTTTACAATTATTAGCATAAGACACTGGCAGAGGCTTATCCAATCAAGGCAGTTGCCATAGGAGACAGCAGCCATCGTTGTAATCAAGCAATAAAATTAGGTGTGGACTTAGACGTAGTCGCAAATCCTAGTTCCATGGTGTGCATCTTCTATGGTGTGTAACTTAAATATCTCATCTCAAAAGTCGGCCGGAGTCGGGATCCTTTAATATCCCATAAGATTTCTAGACCACATATTATTATCCCTACTACACTAGCGGCACGCTATGATGGCCGGTTTGACACATTACAATAGTGATGTGGAATGTCAATTTATTCTCGAACAAAAAACAATTAAGTTTTGTTTTTGTACCTGATTAAATAGGTTTCATAAAACAAAAATGTATATGTTTATTTAATTTATTTGAACGAACTGAATATTTGAATGAAAATGAATATACATACTTTATATGCACACAAGAAACATATGAATACAAAAGATACCAAAAAAGGTGCCACAAAAGGCCATAATTAATCAGATTCGTCCATACTACTATTTTCACTGTCGTCACTGCTATCATCACCTACATTAATAATTATATGTTCGTTTTCTATAATATTATCTATTTTCACATCTCTTTCATAATCTTCCCTTATTAATTTAACAGTTCTATTCACAACCTTTTCCCAGTCTCCTTTAGTCACATGTTCACAAGCTTCTTCTAATAATTTTAGCATTTTTTTGTGGTAAATGGGGGTTCTGTATTTTGTCTTGCAGCATATCCCTTAATTTGAGCCCACACCAACTCAATCGCATTATACTCACAATGGTAAGGCGGTAACCGTATAACTCTGTGCCCATGTTCTAATGCTATTTCGTCAATGACGTATCGGATCTTGGTTGGTTTGTTTTCTTTTAAAAGACGTACTAATTCCGCTTTTAACATATTCATGTTTGCATCTACGCCATTTTTACGAAGCCATGCGACGATATCAGCTTTCTTTTGGGATTGGGCAGGTGGCTTGTCAATTTGCATCGAGTGGTATGGGGCGTTGTCCATAATTATAATAGATGGTTCAGGGAGGCTACACAACATTGAGGTAAACCATTCAGTAAACTTTTCTCCATTCATGTCTTCATGATAGTCTCCAGTGGTTTTTGACGCAAAAGCCATGAGAGAACCTTCGACAAACCCGTTGATGGTTCCGGCGTGACAAATTATAAGTCGCGATCCTTTTCCTACAGGAACTTTGGAAGTAGATGCTGCTGTGTCATCGTTCCAAGAACGGCCTACAGTATGGTTAGCATTAAGCCATGTTTCATCCAAGAACACAACATTTTGCCAATTTTTGATTTCTTTCACTTGCCGTAAAAAAGTATACCTTGCCATCGCTATATCAAATCTTTCCATCAATATTTTGCGTTTGTTACATTTTTTGTATCGAAATCCAATGGTCTTCAAAATCTTCGTTAAAGAACTTTCCCCACCGAAGAATAATCCAGCTTCCTTCAGTGAATGCACCAACTTTTTTCTTGTTGGATACTCCTTCTGTAAATAGTAGCCGTAAACATGTCTTCGGATAGCATCGGCATCAAAGCTATCGATGCCTACGACTGGTTTTGCTCGTTTTCTCTTTTTTGGTGTGTGAAGTTTATTTTCTTCTGTGCCAGTCTCGCCATATTTTTTTTTAGTTATCCGTCTAACAGTTCGTTGTCCAATATTAAGCGCATCAGCTACACGTTCAACCACTGACGTTATAGGTAAAATTGGCCCTCCATTTTGAGCTTCACGATCGAAATAGTTACGAAGGCGTATTACGAACTCACGTGTCTGACTATTTAGAACAGTTCTCTGTGTACGTTCGGTCATATCGACGAAATCCACAACAAAGGGCTTGAACAGAGTCCAAATTAACGAGCAAGGGTCAACAGTAATGCAGTATCAATATTTGAAATCCAAAGCCAGGTCAAAACTATATCACAATCGCATTGCACTGACAGTTTATACTTTTCGAAGCAACGTCAATTCGAAACTGCTTTGTTTTGCATTGAGCATTGACGCGAGTTTGCCGGAGGTAGTAGTTGTGCTAGCCAGCGATCCTATGTGACGATCGTATTAGATTCCATTTTTAAAAATTTTCAATTTAGAAAACCAAATGCCGAGTTGTGGTATATATCATATAAAAATAAAAATTTTACCTTTTGTATGAAACAGCTGATATTTTTTTGCGATTTCAGAGGTTTGTCCACATAGTGAAAATTGTTCATATTCACAAGTACATTCACCCCTTAAATGGTGCAAACTGATTTTTCTACACTTGTATACATTTTAGAAATCAATTTAATAAATAAATTTTGAGTCCTAAACCTAAAACTACATTCGATAAAATTTATGAATCTCTGCACATCACTATCTATACTTATAATAAAACTGTAACTGGAAGATTTCTGTACATTTAATATATTTTGAAAATTTTAACTGGGGGATGCTTTATTATCGATACTGAACCCAAAACAGATTTTTATTTAATTTTTGTCTGTCTGTCTGTCTGTCTGTCTGTCTGTCTGTCTGTCTGTTCGCGCATCACGCAAAATCTACTGAACGGATTTAAATGAAATTTGGTATAGCTTTAGCTGATACTTCGGGTCAACATATAGGATAGTTTTTATCCCGATAAAACATAAGGTTACTCCAGGATAGGGGATGAAATTTATTGTTGATTTTACTCCATAACTCAGTCAAATATGAACTGATTTTAATAATTCTTTCTTTATTTAAAAGTGTATAATACCAGGCATAGTTTGTCTAATTTTGATGAAGATCTGATAAATATTATAGGAGATAGAGGACATAATGCTTCACGGGTAGCAGCAAAAGTCACTCACGTAAAGGACAACGATCGAATACAGGCATTCCATATTTATATGAGGGTTTTAGCCATAGACATAGACTTTATCATTAACCTCCAGGCCCTAGATGATTATACCATTGTGTTTGTTTTGTAGCCTACCCGTGCGAAGCCGGGGCGGGTCCACTAGTCGTCAATAAAGTAATACAATTATTTCCTTCAAAGTCGTTATCAATTAATACGGAACTTCATGAGCGGACAAACGTCAAACCGGCCATCATAGCGTGCCGCTAGTGTAATTTTATAGGTTTTTTTTTTTTTTTTTATTCGATGACAAGCTAGTCCTTGACTGCGATCTCACCTGATGGTAAGTGACGATGCAGTCTAAGATGGTAGCGGGCTAACTTGGAAGGGGTATAGCAGTGAACATTCAACCCATACCCCTAATTGGTTTCTACACGCCATCGTGCCGGAACGCTAAATCGCTTGGCGGCACGTCTTTGACGGTAGGGTGGTAACTAGCCACGGGCAAAGCCCACCAGACAAAACATAGGTAACAGACATAGGTAAACATAATGCAAGTGTTTGTTCGTTTATTGGTTCTTCCTTTAAACACGCAGCAACGGAACAATGAAGCAATGAATACGGTAGCCTAATAAATATAATTCGTATACGCAATGAATACGGTAGTGAATATCATTCGTCTATACTCTATGCAATGAATTGATGTACTACGCGCATTAAGTACTAGCTGACCTGTCTAAACTATGAATATTGAATTCGAATTGGTATAAATAATAAAAAAATATTTAAAAAAAAGTGTTTATTATTCTAATGCTTTACGATATAAAACATTCTTAGTTTTTTTTAACAAACCTACCAAAACTCCTAATATCCAAAGTTCAATTTAATAAATTGAACTTTTAATACGTAAACTTAGAATAAGAATTATTATTAAATATTATTTTTGCATGCCTATCCGGTAGATTGTAAGGACTTTCATTATAATGTAACACCATTGTACTACCCAATCTGTGCAAATAAATAATTTGAATTTGAATTTGAAATTTATTTTTAATAAGCGGTGCTTCGCGAGCGGTTTACTAAGTGGGTCAGACTTGAGGTGCGGTGCGGGGCAGCGCGAGACAGCTAGGGGAAATTTGTAACGCGTAGTACCATTAGAATCTAGATCAAAGGTGTCAAACTACTGCATATCCTATACTGTGTCCGTACTGTCGACATGGAACTAGGAATTACGACTACGTCGATTACTTTTCTCTATGGTGCAGGGCTCAACTTGAAACGAACGCGTAGTAGATTTTTGCATGAGTTGGAGCGTAGCGAAAAAAAGTCTATGGTTGAGGAGTTGGGAGACTGGAGACAGAAAACTAGGTACCTACAATGTAGTTTAAATTTTAACCCGTTGATTCCCGCAGATGAAGTTGCGTTCAGAATAAAGTAAAGTAAAGTTTTGCGTAAAGTTTGTTTAGAATAATATTAATTAAGAAACCTACATTTTTTATCCACCGAATCAAAGTCCATGAAGAGTCTACGGAGTCAAACTGCGTGAAATGAAACTTCTTTGACACTTTTGACAGTAGTTTGAACAGCTTGATACTGACAGCTAGTTGACATTTGACAGATTAAAATTTTACCTCGGGTGACAAAGTGAAATCGTCGGTGAAATTATTTATTTTTAAGATTACTTTACAAAAATGTCGTTTTTCGGAGTAGGGAATCCTTTTGCTACACCGGTTGGTCAGAAAATAGGTAATCACGATCAAATAAATCATTACAACGTAATACAGTACAGGAATTACTCAATCCCATGACCCGAAGTAGCCTTTCGTTTTGTTGCGCACTAAGAAGTAACAATTTCTCTTTGTCTTCAAGAAACAGTTCGTTTGTTATTCCATAACTTCTTATTAAATTTATCACAAAATAGTTTTTAATCGAGTGTGACAAAGTTTAATTGGTGTTAATGAGGATGACCCTTGGTATGTACAGTGTGCATAAAAATCGTAAAATTTTCCAGAACAAGCCACAGATGGATCGCTCCCGTCGGAAAATTGGGCCCTTAACATGGAAATATGTGATATTATTAATAGCAGCACCGACGGGCCGAAGGACGCCGTGAAGGCTATCAGGAAAAGGTTGACCCAAAGTGCAGGCAAAAATTACACTGTCGTGATGTATACGCTGACTGTACTCGAAACTTGCGTCAAGAACTGCGGAAAGAGCTTTCATGTACTGGTCTGCAGCAAGGAGTTCATCTCTGAATTGGTGAGTCACATTTGTAAAGCTGATAATACAGTTATGAGTACCTACATTTCTTCTAAATCTAAGATTTGTGTCCACAAGTAGATGTCTGCCAATATTGTGTGAGTCCACTGGTACAGCTCCCTGCCAGGTCACTCCAGCCAGCAGAGCTTACTCTGCGTAGACTTCAGGGATTCTTTCTGGAGAGTCACCTAGTAATTTTAAATTAAATATTTTAGCAGAATGTCTTCTAGTGTCACTCAAAAATACTGTTGCAAAAGTGATGTATGAATGAGTAATCTTCTTTATTAAATTTTAATTAAAAATAGCCTTGAATATATTTTAATAGGCAATACATATGCAGTTTGTTTTTTTATAGATAATTTTCGATAAAAAATACTCTTCATGTGTGAAACAGATGGGATCTTGCCCTACCTTATTCAGTTGAAAAAAAAATGGCACCATGTTTAAAAATAAAGCATGTGTGGCCTTTCTTTATGTGATCACTTAAAATAATGAGTTAAAAGAAATTAAAATGTAGATAAAAATATTGAATTATGTATTCTTATCTGCCTATGTCCACTTTCAAATTAAACAATAAATATATGTGCTAAAGTTGTGTAGCCAAATATTATTTCCTAGATAATATAAATGGATAGTTAAACGCAGTATACAATCCCTACTAATATTATAAATGCCTTACCTTGATCTTAGTCATTAATTAAATATCTTACTTATATTATAAATAAAAGTGTGTTTGATTGTTGGTTTATCCTTCAATCACACTGCAACAATAGACCTACAAATTGATGTGATTTTTTGCATAGATTTAGTTGAGGATTAGGAGAGTGACATAGGCTACTTTTAATCCCAGAAAATCAAAGAATTCCTACAGGATTTTAAAAACAAAATTTTCATATATGAAGTCGCAGGCATCAGCTAGTTTTTGAAATCATCTTTGCGAACCATTCAAAAGTAAACCGTTGAAATCTTTCAAAAGTAGCAATAATAGTGAATATAGTAGGATGATATAATATACATAATTGTAAATGTATTATCAGCTAAGTGGAAGTGATAAAAGAATGCTTGACCCATTAATTATTTACTTTTTTATCTTTAAATTGATTCACTTCAGTGGCTTTATTACCTTGATTGATTGTCAAGACTTGTAGGTGCCACTACAATGAAAATGTAAGGCTTGATACATAACCTTGGATTGACTATTAAGTAAGAGATTTAGGTTAACTGAGGGATAAGACTATCTAGGTTAGCAAAGCTACTTTTACTACTAAGTGCCGATTTCACCAACATCATGTGATGTTTTACCGAGGAATAAATTGGGTGTTCTGACAGTTTTTGTATTTAAAATACTGTCAAAATTTCAAATTTACGCTTGAATAAGACTTCTTTTGCATTGGTGAAATCAGCCCTAAATATATTTTTTCTAAATACTTTTGCAGTTATAATATAATAATATTTAAAATAGTAGGGATAAGGTATGTTGTGTCTAATTTCATAAATATTATAGAGAGTGGGGAAATTTAAAGTACACCTCCTTTTGCAGACATGCTTGTGTACTATAATATCTACTGCTTAGTTGGCTAATATCAGTTAAGATAAGCCAATAAGGCCAAAATTTAGGAAAACATTATTGTACTAACCTGCTAGCTGGATGTTTAGTATTTCAGATCACTATTTAGCTCTTGCACAGAGTTGCACAAGATTTGGTGTATATTACAATATGTTTAATTTAGCTCTTGCACAGAATTGCACAAGATTAGGTGTATATTACAATATGTTTAAAATCTAATAAACTATAATTTCCCACAATAATGTCACCTTGTAAATAATTATTTATTCTACAGAACAAGTTTGTATAGTTTATAGATATATGTTTATGGACATATTAGCATATAACCATGATATAAACAACAGTTTTATTCTTTACAATTTACATAAGTAGGTACCTAAATACAATAATATATACCTACATAAAGTTCTAAATATAAATAATTGATTCTCAATCCTACTATAATATTATAAATGCGAAAGTTGTTGTTGTTGTGTGAGGATGTATGGATAGATGGATGTTTCGATTGATGTTTGTTACTCTTTAATGCCACAACTAATGAACTGATTTGGAATGGAGATAGCTCATACCCAGGATTGACACATAGGCTACTTTTTATCCCAGAAAATTACAGAGTTCCCGCAGGAATTAAAAACCTTAATCTATGTAGATAAGATAAGTTGTGGGCATCATCTAGTTTTTTAATAATTTCCTGTCAATTGAATAACCAACATAGTTATAGTTTCATTCAACATAGTTATAGGTTCACTCAAACTGCCTATTCAGTTTTATTTATGGATATTAGCTATATTTTATGTCACACATATTTTGCTTTCAGGTAAAACTTATTGGCCCAAAGAATGACCCACCAACAGTTGTACAAGAGAAGGTTCTTAGTCTTATTCAATGCTGGGCTGATGCATTCCAAAACCAACCAGAATTGCAGGTAGGCAAGCTTTTAAAGGCTTTGGCTGTGGCTATATACCCTAACGTCAATGACGTGCTGCCAAGCGATTAATCGCTCCTCCACGATGGCATTTAAAAAAAGTATGGTTGAATTGAGAACCTCCGTTTTTTTCATTGGTTGAAAATCAATTAAGGACGGTTTAAATTAAAACTGCCATCCCAAGTTAGCCCGCTGCTATCTTTACCATTTTACACTACATCATCACTCACCACCAGGTGGAATCGCAGTCAAGGGCCATCTTATCTTACTAATATTATAAATGCAAAAGTGTGTTTGTTTATTGGTTTGTCCTTCAATTATGCAGCAACAAAGTAACGGATTGACTTGACTTTCTACATGTGTATACCTACTTGAGGACCTGGAGAGTAACAACTAGCCTATAGTTTGCAGGATTTAAAAAAAAACCACCCGGACATAGTCGCAGGCATCAGCTAGTGAAAAAAGTTTATTAAAATACATTAGACCAATAAGGCAAGTTTTAGAAAATGTTTATGTATTATTATCTTATAGAAATGCATTATGTGAAACTGAAAACACCTTCAGAAACAAATAAATACATTTTATCTCTTTACAATACAATCTTATGAAATGTTATAGGCTATAAAATAATGGACGCTTTTGTAATCTCCTATTGTTCTATGCTTCGGTTCTATGTAACACTCCACAACACAATCTTTATGCTTTAAAATACAATGAAAATGTATTGCACGAACTGAAATGAATGATAGGCATGAATTCATTCACTATGGGTAAACGAAAATGTAAAGTTATTTATTGATTTAAAAATATAATGTTCTTCTTTTAAATTTTGAAAACTGGATTTCATAACTCATTGTAGACTATCTGACCCTCCCAAACTCAGATAGAATTTCTGAGAATCTTAAATTTTTATTCATAGGGTATTAACCATTAGGGCTAACATGCGATTTTGCATAACCATGAGATTTGTCTACCCCTTTTCTCGTGATATCCCTTAGGCGACGTTTTCGCATAGGCGTGGCGTTGCGCGGCGCGTGCGGCGTCGAGTCGCGTGAGCGGTCGCGCGATATGGCCAAGGTATGAGGGCGAGCGAGAGCGAGCGAGCGACGCGCCGCGCGACGCGCAACGCCACGCCTATGCGAAAACGTCGCCTTAGAGATTCACGACTAAAGGTATAGACAAAATTTTCTCGTAGCTAACAAAATTTTAGCCCTGTTGATTTCTAATGCTAATTGCTTTGTCACAAGTTTCTATATCAAGCTGTTAAAAAAAATACTTTGTACTAATTACCAATTTATTTACCTTTATTATAGCTACATGTATAAATATATACACAAAGGACAACCTCATGAGGAAATTCGAACTGAATCAATATCTAGTATTTTAGTAGAACTATTTTCTTTATTTAAACAAGATGATTACAGAGTTAAAAGTTAAAAAGTATCAATCAAACTTTAATGCTTCAGCCGTAATAAATTTTTTTTAACCAATTGGTTTCCTAGAGTATGGTATGGCACATGAGTATGTTATGGTCAGGTGTAAAATAACACGTTAGTTCATTGAAATGGAGTGGTTATATTCTCTTGATGTTGCTATGGAAGCTATATTGACATTTACTAGAAGAATATTTTACTATGGTTTTTGTTTTTATAAAAAGATTAGCATTTGTCTTTACGCTTGAAATTAAGCAGAAACCTTGTATTTCAAGGGTGGAGTTTGTATAATATTTGCGTGGATTGTTCACAGGGTGTCGGTCAAGTATACACAGAGCTGCGGACCAAAGGTGTCGAGTTTCCGATGACAGATCTCGATGCTATGGCGCCTATTTTTACACCGCAACGAGTAAGATCATTTTCGTAGTCATAATATGAATGTAATAAAATTATTATTTCACTAAATATTATAAAACAAAGTCCCCGGCCGCGTTCGTCTGCCTGTCTGTTCGCGATAAACTCAATAACTACTGAACGGATTTTTATGCGGTTTTCACAAATAGACTGTGATTCATGAGGAAGGTTTTAGTGTATATGTTTGCCCATCTTAAGATAGAAGTTAGTCGGTATGCATTTTTGGAACTTCCCTCATTGTGGGACACTGCATATATAGCATAGTATTTATTGTATTGTAAATTTGTTTTGAAAAGAGCAACCGCCGAGTTTCTTGCTGGTTCTTTTCGGCAGGAAGGGCATTCCGAACCAGTGGTAGATTCATCGACTATTCAAAAGCACTTGTAAAAGTTTATTTGAATAAAAATATTTCTATTCTATTCTATAATTTGTTAAGGTTTTGTGTAAATTGGTTGAAATATGACGATACTTGTTGAAAATGTCAGAAGTCATGCTGCCTGGGAGCTTTCATTGAAAACGCTGCCTATATGTCCTTTGAGATATAACAAAACAATGCATGGTGGTGGTATGGTAGGATAGGTCTATACATAAATCTATCTTTTCAGGATAGTTTACTATGTACCAATTTTAACTCTTAAAAAAATGTTCATGAACAAGGCGGTAATTGGAAATCTATTTAGACAGATACAACATATTAATCCTAATCAACTTCAACATGTTACTTAAATACTCACCATAAGCATTTCATGCACATTATGATAATCCTTTACACCATATAATTTAAATGAATATGGTAGGACTTATCGCAAAATAAAAATGAATGTGCGCGAAAATAAATCCATATTAAAACATATTCGACGTAACAAGCTAATGCGACCCTACGACAGAAAAAACAATATTATGTAGGCATAATATTAAACTCTATTACCCGTGCGAAGAGGCGGGTCGTTACTAATAAGGAGTTTAAGGCCTGTATTACCGTAAATTTTGTCACTTTCTTACTTTATGTCAAGTGATAAAGACAAAATATGCGAATAAGCTATCCGACACTCATCAGAAGGTGGTGAAAATGGCCCTTAACATTGCAAATAAGTTTTTGAAATAAATAAATTCAAATAAAAATATTAGTCCACTGGGGGACATCCTTTTGCTAATAATAAAGAAGAAGAATAATCTAAAGCTTCCAAAGAATATTTTGGTGTTGTCGGTCTACCTAGTGGGGAGTTTGTCAACACCAAATCCCAATGTTTTTGTTTCATTCACAGAGCGTTCCCGATGGGGGCGATGCAATAGTGGGTTCCCCACAACGCGCCGCCGTTCCTCAGACTTCGCCGAGCCGCCCCTCGCAGGAGCAAATTACTGGAGCGGTAAGTGGTACGAGTACTGGAGTGGTGCCTTAACCCCTTGGTCTGTTGATTTATTACGAAGACTATGGGGGGGGGGGGGGGGGGTTTAACTCAGTTAAGGTAAGTTATGGTAATCTATGGTAAGTCCTTACCATAGACTTATAATTATACTTATATTTACTACCGTAAGTAGACCCCCTGACGCCGCTAATTTGACGCTGTCATTGAATATGAATACAATCAATGGAATAACTTTTAGACAATCGGGGGGCTGGTCATAGCTATATCAGATTCACTTTGCAATCTATCTAATCACTCCTTTGTATGTCTTCTTACGGTAGTAAATAAATTAAGTCTATGGTCCTTACTAATACTATAGTAATAATGGTTAAAACTTAAAACCATAACTTCAGCACCCGCTATCCCATTTCTTAAAGTTAGCTCGTTATCAACTACAACTAAGACTGTATCGTCACTAACTATGTGTAGCGACAGTCATAGTGACAATCTCAATTATTGTGGTGATTGACTGAATTTATCTCGTTCTTTCTGCAAAATCCAAATGAAATCAAATCCAAAAAAAATTAAAAATCAAAACCAATTGTTTAATATTGTTCTTTATATTTCTTGTACTCAGAAGATTCTTGAGTATCTTACATGGATTAACTGCGAGTGTGAGTTTCACGCAAGTATTTTTTTATTCATACATTTGAGAGGAGGGGATCAAAATTATTTAAATATTCTGTTACGTTCTAAAATAAATTTTCCTTAAAGGTGTGTGAAGTGTGCCAATTCGCATTGGGCCAGCGTGGGCTATTATAGCCTACAACCCATCTCTCAGCAGAGACCTTTGCTCAGTAGTGAGCCATTGACGATTATGATAATTCTGTTACGTAATAAGTGAACAAGCAAACCTATGGTTGACAAACAAAAATCGGCCAAGTGCGAGTCGTGCCTCGCTCTTTTAGGGTTCCGTACATATGACCAAATAATTTTTTTAAAACTAGTAAGATACTAGTAGTAAGTATAAATACACTATAATAGTACATAATATACCAAAATTTCAAATTCCTAACTAGTTTAGTTTTTGAGATAGACACCCTAACAAAATTGGTCTAAAACCGACAACTTTGACGGCCCCACATTTCTTCATTTTTGTAGCTAAAAAATTAAAAAATATATATTTGAACTCCACTTAATGAGCGCTAGACAATGACACCCCACATGCCAGGGTAAAAAAATAAAGTTTTATTTCGACTCCTTTTCCATGTATTTATTTTTTAATTTTTTCCTCCTTTATTTTTTAATTTATTTTTATTGTTATTATTTGTTGTTATAGCGGCAATAGAAATACACAAAATGTGAAAATTTCAACGGTCTATCAGCTATCTATTACGGTTTACGAGATACAGCCCGCTGACAGACGGATGGACGGACGGACGGACAGCGGAGGCTTAGTAATAGGGTCCCGTTGGCACCCTTTGGGTACGGAGCCCTAAAAATTGACCGTTTAAAATCTGCCTTCGACACAGGTAACCCTGTCTGAGAGCCAGACAAGCAAGCTCCGCGCCGATCTGGCAGTGGTGGAAGGGAACATGACCGTGATGAATGACATGCTGAACGAGCTGACGGCCCAACCCTACACACAGCATCACGACACCGATATTGAACTGCTTAACGTGAGTATAATGTCTACTAATATCATAATATTAATACGTGAAGCAAAAACTTTGTACCCCTTTTTACGAAAATTGCGCGGACGGAGGAGTATGAAATTTCCCACACTTATAGTTTATATAGAGAAGGAGTGCAGAATGCTAATATTTTTTTAAAATTATGCATAAGAAATACGTTAAATAAATAAAAAAAACATTGTGCACACTACCATGTATTTAACACACACTTAAATAGAGTATAGATTAAAGTCTTACTGAATGTCAAACTTATCCATAATGAGGTTTTTTTTGTACTTTTATTATGCCTCGACATAGAATATTAACGGGTCGATGGGTGACCTCTAGTTATTGTAAATGCGTTTATAGGTTTGTCCTTTAAACACGTATCAATGGATGGTTTGACGTAATTTTTTGCATGGGAATAGTTGAGGACCTGGAGAGTGAAATACTACTATTGACATTTTTTTTTCAAGAAAAAAAAAATAAAAAAAAACTTAAATAATAAATATTTTATTTTATTCATTTGAGGCATATACCAGATAGGTAAATGTCAATTTTAGTAACAGAAATAATTAAATCATGAACAATCTAACTAAACTTGTGAAAATATGATATTGCGATTTTATGTCAATTTAGTTTAGATTCAGAGGTTTTATTTTTATTTGAACGTAACTATAAGTAGTAGTCTAAATAACATGTAAGTCACTTGTACGTGTTATATTTCGACGACAGGAACTAGCAGACACCCTGAAAGCCATGCAGAGCCGCGTGGCGGAGCTGGTGGCACGGCTGGCGGGGGAGTCCCCCCTCACAGCCGACCTGCTGCTCATCAACGACCGCCTGCACAACCTGCTGCTGCGTCACTCGCGCTTCCTGAACAACCGGTGAGCATACTGACAGACTCTATTCCCTCACTCTCGTCCGATGGGATGGAATTCCGATATGACCAGAGAGAGATCAGGCGCAGGACCGACGGCTTTACATGCTCTCCGAGTCTCTTACATTTCCTAATTTCGGGCAAGTACTGCGAATTTCTTGACAGAAAAACCAAAGAAGAAAATTGGCAGTCATAGGGACTGCCAATACAAGTAAAAACTAGATTTGCTAATAATTAAAAACAAAAATAAAAAAAAATTAAAATAAAATAAATATAAAAATAATTAAAAAAAAAGCGCACTGTCACGTTTCGTGAGTGAGATTCGAACCTGCGACATCATACATTGAACGGTAAGGAAGGCGGCTGCTTGCCGACTGCGTTGTACAAGGTTGCTTGAGAACCTTTAAAATGTTGAACGCTTACTGAAATCTCCGGGTGACGGTGACGATGGTGACGGTGACGATTTCGCGAAATCCATGTTTTTTGCTCACCCAAAAAAGTGCTCAACGTGCCTAAAGAAGTTTTCACTTCAAAAAGCATTTTGAGGCCCAACCCGGGAATCGAACCCAGCACTTTGTCATCTGCAGTCGAACATGCTTATCACTAGACCAACGAAGCAGTTGATGAACACTTGCACTTGACTTCGTTTTTTGGTTTTACAATACTCTATAATACTTATTTTTCTCCAGAATCGCCGCAACCGGCGGAGCAACCCCATCCGCCATCTTGGGCGCCGCCATGGGTGTTCCCGGAACTACTTCACGTGAGTTTTCAAGGAAACTGATTTTCCTATTCGGGGTCGCAGGTTCGATCCCGGATTTCGATTCGACGCACCTCTGAATAAATTTATAAACACATATCAAAAATTCCGAGGCCAGCGGGATTCGAACCCACATCTCTTGGGAATCGCGCCTGTGTGTTAGCCTTTTACACTATAGCCACGGTCGAACTACACGTCAGCATCGAAATTAGTGATATATATCTACTTTTTCAGTTTAAGCAACTGTTAATTCGCACCTCTGACTTTTCAGAGTTATGTGCGTTTAAGCAACTATATATCACACGCTTCAACGGCGAAGAAAAACTTCGTGAGGAAATCTGCACGCCTGAGAGTTCTCCATAACTAGTCTCGGAAATAATATAGAGCTTTAAAGTTTCCTGTTAGACAAAGAGAGTGCAACTGAACTGTTATGTCACAAAACAGTAGCTCCATACGCTCTCCATACAAAATTTCGTTTTTGAATTATATAGAGATGAAGTCGCAGTAAAACAGCTTGTAACTTATTTGTTTTTTGAACGATTTATTTTCTATTTTTACGAATGTTATTCGTACAGTCCGTTCACATTTATTTTACCTCTAGGTTTAAGGTTGGCTAACCTGTATTCTGTGCTGTCACATGAAGTCATTCTGCAGCTCAATTTTGTATTATTTTATTCTATTCTTTATTAGTGACTAATTAAAAAAGTAACATTTTTATAGCTTTTATTTATTTTAAATACGGGTGATACATGCGGATAGAGCTGATGTCGTTTAGTTACTATTCAAAGTATTCAAGCGCTTCTTGGCAGGAAGTAATGCCAGCGTAGTGGAAAATACAATGGCAGATGTCAGAGGTAAAATAACTGTGAACATACTGTACATGTTACATTTTCGATTTTAATTAATGGATGTCAAAATTTTGACAACAGTCAAATACCCAATTCTCATTGGACCAGCATGGTGGACTATGGTCTATGTCTATGGTCCCTTCACTGAGTGGAGACCTGCTTCACTATAATTGTATTCAATTGTAGTCATTGATGGGTTGATGTTGCTGATGATGATGATTGAAACCAAAACGAAAACTCTTGATATTTTTATGTGTTTCTTTTTTTATTTTAGCAAAGAAGACCGACGATGACGCTCTCATTGATCTGAGTGATGACGTACCTGACGTTGCTAAGCTGTGTAAGTGATATCTTAAACTTCAAACTTAAACTGTCCACCCAAAAGCATTGAATGATATTAAGGTGACACAAGCTGGTACCTTCTTCATACAAACGTAGAAGAGTGATTACTACATTATTTGATATTGTACGCTCAAAACTAAGTATTATGTCGATTTGTCTCGTCATTATCTAGGTTTATTGATATATATAATATTGAAAAAAAAAACGATTTTAAAGTTACGAGCCTCGAAAGATTCCTATTTTCACACTAAATTTATGACAACTTTGGGCGCAAATAAATAAGATTAGGAGTATGAATATTCTAAAACAATTTATCATTAGACATAGTTGATTTATTCATGAGTTGAAATAACTCTACTTTGCAAACATACATTTAGTAGTTTTTTCTCAAAAACACTTTGCCCAAACGACTGTTCAACCCTTTTCGCGCGCTTGATTTCGGTGAAAATCATCGTGCCTCTCACCCAAAACATTCGACTGCGCGCGGGTGGCGGAGGGAAGGGCCAGCCGGCCGACGGTATCGGTAGTGTGCGCGCATGCAAGGCGCATACATTCGCTACACTGCTCCTCACTGAACCTATCTCTTTCTCACACAATGTTAGGTGAAATAGCAAACAGGTTACCCACGTACACCGGCAACTTCGGTCGAGCGTACTGAGACCTCTTATGGAAAATTCTTCTTTATCAATCGATAGACTTCCATTGCTGACCATTGTATTGAGTCTCTCAGAGTATCTGCCATAACTACTATGTCATCGGAAAATCGCAGGTGAGTGATATACTCACCGGTTTGGAAGATTCCATCATGCAAATTTTCGTTCATAAAAAGACTTAGGGTCACTCAACGGGCGATGGAGCAATGCTCGGAGTATGCCTGCGAGATCATATCAGAAATGAGGAGATCCGTAGGAGAACCAAAGTCACCGACATAACTCAGCGAGTTGCGAAACTGAAGTGGAAATGGGCGGGGCACATACTTCGAAGAGCTGATGGTCGCTAGGATCCCAAGGTGCTGGAGTGGCGACCCCGCACCGGGAAGCACAGTGTTGGCAGTCCCACTAGGTGGATCGACGACATCAAACAAGTCGCAGGGAGCCGCTTTATTCAGGCGGTGCAAAACTGAGGCCTGTGGAAGTCCATGTAAGAGATCTTTGTCCAGCTGTGGACGTCCATCGGTTTTTGCATTGCTTGACCTAATTAAATGCGATTTGTTCAATTTCAGCCGTGAAAGACGAACACGCGGACAAATCCCCGAGCAGTGCAAAGGACGAGTTCGACATGTTCGCGCAGTCGCGCAACGTCACCTACGAGACTTCCAAAACTGGGTAGGGCTTTCATGGAGCCCCAATAGGCATGATGACCGATTTTGAAAAACGTTGGATGAAGTTCGGAAGTATCTGCTATTTCGAAAAATATATGTCAGCAAAAAAAGGTTTGGTAGATAAAATCGCCATTTCAATTCTAAGTTTTAAAATTCACGCAAAAATGCTCGATGATGTCGTAGCGTCCTTCGAGACGTTCCCTCTATGTTTTCTCATAGTAGTTTGTCAAAAGTTTGAAGATAGAATAGATGCGACGTATCACTCTGATTGGTGTTCAATCCAATATGGCGGATTGCTGTATTTTATAGTTTTATTTTATTATAATAAATAACAATCTCGCACAAAATAGAAAAATAAACACGTTTTTTTATAATCCATGAATCCTATTTCATTAGTTAAATTCATAATTTCATTGATTCTAGGTTACGGTCATCATGCCTTTTGTTTACTATTTTATTATTTATTTATGTATTTATGTACTGGATCTACTACTACTATTTATTGTGGTATGACAGAGGCAGCAGCTATGCCGACAACACGGAGGAGCAGCCCCTCTCCGGACTGGCGACCGCGGCGAGCATGCGCGCCACGCAAGCCACGCCCCTCGTGAGTATCACATAGAGGCATCTCTTTCTGCTCCTCCTTGCTGAAGGTCTAAAGAGCGAGATACAGAGCGTTCACTAAAACTTGTCCCTTGCCGCGTCATGTTGGCACCATTGCTCATCATGTAGGGTTTTCATTGTGTGAAGTAGTGGTGCCAACATGACGGTAAGGGACAAGTTATAGTGAACGGTCTGTATGCGATGTATTAAAGTGGATTATACGGGTCTGACCGCGAAATTCAAATTTAATTTGGTTTTTCGCAATTTGTAAACTAATGCGACAAAGTAGGCTTATGGCATTCTAATTGCGACGACAATGGCAGTATCATCTTCACAGGTTTATTTATAAATCTCTACTTGATAGTGTCCAGTTTAAGAAATTAGTCCGAGTATCGAGTTTCACGTGAGTTACTCACAAATTAGTCTATATTCTGACTAATTTATTAAACTGAACACTTTCAAGTAAAGATTTATAAATAAACCTGTGAAGATGATACTGCCGTTGGCGCAGTTAGAATGCCATAAGCCTACTTTGTCGTATTAGTTTACAAAACTTATCAATAGTTTAAAAAATAGGTCTCTTCAAAAAGGGCGACATAATAAAATATTTTGATGAATATAAATTAAAGTATAGCATAAATAATAATATTTGCGCGCCGGAATGGCAGAATATTTTGGAACTGATATCATACAAATACGTTTAAGCAATTAAATATCACTTGGTTCAACGGTGAAGGAAAACATCGTGAGGAAACCTGCACATCTGAGAGTTCTTCATAATGTTCTCGAAGGTGTGTGAAGTCTGCCAATTCGCATTGGGCCAGCGTGGTGCACTATGGCCTATAACCCTTCTTTGAGAGAAGACCTGCGCTCAGTTGTGAGCCGTTGATGGGTTGCTGACTTGCTGATATGATGATGGTGATGATATCATACAATGTCTATTTTTTAACCATGTTCGAGCAAGTAAAACTGTCTTCATCTTATCTTTATCTTTAAAAAGCGTAAAGATATTTGAAATAACTTTTAAGTAAGGTGTAGTTTGCGCACTAAGTTTCCTTAGCGCTAATATAGAAGATATTTTTGAGGATGTCATAATAATATGGAATACATTATTATAAAACATATACATTATACAATTTTACTATTTTGTTTGCGGTATAGGAAGCAAAAGGATATCCTTTAGGGTAACCTTTAAAAAAAGAGAAAAAAAACTTATCGTTTCTCCTTTAAAATTCTTTTGTTTGTTATTATGTTTTCTTCTGTTTCCGTTTTGTCTGTTTGGTTGAAAAATTTTTTATATACGTATTTTTATTTATTTATTTTTCGACAGCCAACAGGCATGGATCAGAGAGAGTTCGATGAGATATCGGCTTGGTTAGAGCAAGAAAAGGTGATCATTATTATTATTATTTATTTTATTTTATTTACTATTATAATATACATACTTTCATTTCATTGGGTTTAATTTATTGGCACTTAGCACTTTTTGTTTTCAGTTTAATAAATAATTTCATAAAAACTCAAGTTATTTATTAATCACCTCGACTCAACTGTATTATAGTATTCTATGTACTTACATTTTTTTTATTAAAAATTCCTCGCGCTTCATTCTTACAAAAAATGCTCACAACACAAAATATTCTAATCGCACTTTCAATAAAATAATTTCATACCGTCTTTTTCTTTCCACGCCTATATGAAAATAGTTTTTTATTATCAAATGAATCATTTAATAGAAAAGCTTTTATTCAAATATGCTTTTAAATATGTTTTTTTTTTAAATTATGCTTTTGAATCGTCGAGTGAATCTACCAAATGAAATTGATATAATTATCATATGTAAATCCCACTGAAGCGAACGAAAAGAGACGCACTGAATGTAATTTTGTTTTAATTCTTCCATAATATGTCATATCCAATCTACTGATGGCTTACATTTGACACACAAAAAAACTTAAATTGGCACGTAAGATAGTGCCATCCTTTTCACAGCTTAGCTTACAGACAAGGACAGCATGATTTCGAGTCCAGTCAAAATAGGTTCGATTATTCAATCTATCTGTAAAATCTGTCGATAAGTTACCTAGCAACGTTGTTAGTTCTCAAAAGCTTTACTATTTTGACAGATGTCATGGTTGCCAGGTAACATAATATCGAAAGATTACAGATAGATTGGAATATACGAATCGGGTGTTAGTTTTGTATACATCAACTAACTTGGTTTTCTTTGTAGCAAGCTGCGTCAGAAGCAAATGGCGCCCAAGAAAGTGTGACAAGCAGTGACTTTGACAAGTTCTTAGCGGAACGCGCCGCTGCAGCCGATAACCTACCCAACGCGAATGAGAATAGAGCTCAAAACAGCTCGACACCGCGACATCGACAGATCAAGAAGGACGAAGACTCTATGTTCGCGCTCTGATGTGCTTCGCTTAGGGCCGGTGTGTATGTAAGCGTTTGATGATTTCATTGCTATGCGAAAGTTAAAAAAAGCAGTGGATATGTATAACCGATAACGTTGCTTGTAATGCGTATATTGTTTACTACACTATTCTGTACCTTTATAACACTACCTTGACCCTCTGGTCAATCTATTGGTAAGAGGAAATTGATTGCTAAATGCTAACTCTTTCTATGAATCAAATTACGCTAAAAATAATCCTAGATGGCGGTACTAGGATTGCTATGGTTATATTGTTTTGTTGTTACGCAATAATAAGGCCCGCTTGCAGAGACGCCGAGTTAGTTAACCCAGGAATAAATTTGTAATTTTGACAGAAGCTTTATACGAAATCTGTCCTTTTAACCCAGAGTTAGCTGCTAACTCGGGGTTAAAAGGATAACTCGATGTTTCTGCAAGCGCGTCTAACTGTATTGCATCAAAGCAAAGTTTTATAAACATTAAAAGATAAATAAGATACAGAACAAAAACCCACGTGTTGTGTTCTGTAATTTCCAAAAAAAAATCTGCAAGGCACCTTACATAGGTTCCTACCCTAAGTCTGAATAGTGCTAGCGTTTGAGCAAGCACAACCTTTCGCGGCGGGTACCAAAAAGCCAATAATTGAAATGGCGAGAGAGCGCAGCTGCTCTGCTCGCTCGCCCCACTATCCGGTGGTGGGGTTAGAGAGGGACGGCAATATGATAGAGAGACAGATTTTTAAAGGCGGGAAACGTAATGCCTATCTCAATTATTTAAGCTTCGAATAACGGTACAGTAAATTAATATGGTATTTTATTGGTCTGGTATGTCATATTTATTTATTATTTATTCCTATGATCAAAATACATATTTTCATAAATTCTTTTGGAAAAACAAATTTTTAGATTTTTTTAAGTGTTCTTTACTTAGTAGTACTACCGATAGGTGGCGGAACATCTAAAAGACATACGATTACTATATTGACCCTAACTTTGCTCTAAAGTATGGCGTTAGCAATTTATAATTCTTTAACTAATCTCTGACATGACTGACTGAAAAACAGACTACTACTACCCTACTAAACCGTTGGGCGCGGCGTAGAGATTTGGAGGGAACTTTTCTTTTACCCTAGAGGTGCCTAAGGGAGGCTTTTAAATAACTCCATTCCTAAAGGAGTGGAAAGTATGTGTAAAGAAAAAAATTTTTTTTTTCAAAACCTAATTCCACACGTTCGACTACGTGGGTATAAGCTAGTGAGCTAAACTTAGTAAGGAATTTAAATTGTGTTATATGATATACGAATTGCTTATTTCAATTTGTATTCAATACTTAAAGAAAAAGTATAGAATTTATAAAAAGTAAATGTATTGCTTGAAATATAATATTTATGAGCAGTCAATTTATTTGATAAGATATTCAAAAACACCCCAAACTTTTTTTTCAATTTGGAAATGAAAACCTCTTTAAATAAATGTAATTTGAATATTTAAGAATCAGGAAGTTTTATTTTAATTAAGTCAACATGTTTAAGTAATTCGATAGACTTGAAATCGTCAAACGGCGTTAACTTATATTAAACTAAATACGTATTTCATAGTTATTAATGTTGTTTTTCGAATCGAATTAAGTATTTATATTGGAATATCCAGGATTGAGATTATGGTATCAATTACGTTGCAAGCAAGATGCAAGGTTCAACTAAACTGTTTTTTCCGGAATATTAGCCAAATCGTACAGCGCCCCCAGTGGCCATATGGGGAAATTTAAAATTTAAATGGCTATCTCCCTCGCACACCTTCCAAATGTTCACGACGTCCGTGTTATGTTCGTGCATCCCTTTCTATCTTTTGACAAGTACCTACCTTGCTGCCAGATTTAAATTATTATTTGTTTCAAGTTTCTTATAATAGTTAAACAACAAGTAAATTAAATCTGGCAATAAATAATAATATAAAAAATAGGGAAGTATAGTTTGAACCTAACAACTTGTGACCAAAGTAATTGTTATCATTTTGGTTCTATACCACGTCTTATGCCGAGCGATGCCTGACTTTCACATTTTAATTAAGCTATAAAAACCCTAATGAATTAGGTATTAAGTATAAAAAAATATTATCTTTTATTTAAAAATAGAAATTGTTTTGAGAAACGTCACGCATGCAACAATGTTAATGATATAAACAGAATCGGCTTAAAATATTTCCAATTTCAGTGCATTTTGATAATCCCAACCAATCGCGATCAGTGCTAGGTATTTATGTAAACGCATTGGCATTAAGTTACTTTCAATACAAGTTCATTATAAGTGAAAACCATCGAACCATAACGCTTAGAACGGAAGTTTTTAACAAAGTTCTGCTCCAAACATAGGCACAAAACAATCAGTGAACGTGTGTGCCACGTAATCATTTTCTTTTACTAGTACTGATTAAGATGAATTATGACCACCCTTTCACAGCACAGTAGGTACGTCATTTTTTAATAAAAAATTCTGCGAGCTTGTACTAATGCGATGATACTGCGTAGTCAGCTTTTATAAGCTTACTAAAAATGGCTTATCACCTATTTTGCGCTTCTAAGCTTTATAGTTCGATGGTAAGAACGGATTAAAAATCCCTTTTGCATTGACTTATAGTTGGTAGGTATAAGATGGAAGATAGGTACATACCACTGTAGGGTTAGTACAAGATTGGATAGTTAACTATGAATAGTAACTATGACATTGCCATCAAAGTAAAATAAACCATCACAGTATTGAGTCAGAGCTCTATTTCGTGTATGTATTCTTATAAGTTTACGTAACGAAAACGCTCCAAATTAAAATCGTCTGTATTGAATTTGTTACTTTAAGTTTAAATCGATACTGTTATGATTAATTTTACTTTGATGCTAATGTCATAGTTAACTATTACGATCAAACTAATTAAAACTCGGACTAACCACACTGATCTCGATTTATTATTTCACTGCATTTCAGCGCTTAGCATAACTATAAGCTAGTACATATTATTATATTATCGTAAGGAATATTTTAATATTTATCCACTGAAAAGTTACGCGTAGGTGAAAATGGGAGCATTTAAGAAAAAGGTTTTTTAACAAAGGAGTATTTGGTTAGATACCTCTTTAAATTATGCATAGGTATAGGCGTAATATAATTGCTAAAGTGTGATGATCACAATTGGCTTTACTTTTTCTGACTGGCATCAGAATTTATAGTATGTTCTGCTTCTGGGCATACTAGCCAATCATGCGATGTAACTACTAAGTTGTGTCGAACCGTTTCAGCGTCTTTTTTGATGACAATTTAAACTCAGCTTTATCTTTTCGGCACTAGCTTTGCCCGCGACTTCGTCTGCGTGGAGGTAGGTTTTAAAAAAATCACAGGACGGGAACCGTCTGTTTTCCCGAGATAAAAAGTCTAGATCTTCAACTATAATCATGATAGTGATGATGATGATGCCAAACATTAGGGCCGGTTGAATCAAACCATTGGTTATCGTAACTTACGTTCGTTAAAATTTAACAGACGTACGGACTTTAACGTTTGTTACCTAATATTACTGCGGTATAAGCGCTAACAGATCAGAGAGAATCAACGCTTTCTTTGACTAACGTTCGTTAGCGCCATATTTAAAGGTTACGTGTTCGTCATTAATTGCTGAAGCAACCCAACCTTAGTCGATGCTTTGCCTTTTGCTGAGTGATTGAAAGACTAACCAACAAAGATACGTTCATATTTTATAAGATATATTCAAATATAATCTAAGTATAACGGCGTCAATGACCCAAAGCAAAGCGCCAGAGTTTTGTGGTTAATAATTAAAGTTGTTAATTAAAGACGCTACGCCTGTCCTCCGCTCGTATGTTTGGCTTAACACTCACTAACAAATCTAATCAAGACAAAAATCTATCAATCTAATGTATCTAATCCACAGAAATGTCAAATACTCCATTGTAATTAAGAATTGCATTGATATAGAGGTATTCTGTAAGAAATGGCTTAGATATTATGTGATAAATATAATTATTGTATTATTATTATTATAGTTTTTGGATGCCTAAAATAATATGGTATGTTTCGTTTATTTATGCTCAAAAAAGAATTGTGCAATGATTTTATACATTTACACAAAACCTCCAAATCATGGAATATTCAAATCATGTTTCGATGTCGTACTGTGTAATTTTGTTTGTTAATTATTAATTATGGTTAGTTTTAATGACACTAAAATAGACTAAAACTCGATCGTTTTGGTTCTAAGATTAAAAAATTACCGGTTCAAATTTTTCATAAAATATATTTTCACGTTAAAATAAAATATCGTAATGTGTGTATCGTAAACCCTTTATATGCCATAAAACACCATTAGGTATTAGTAGTTACAGACATGATAGTATTATTTCCTTTTTTGAATTGGACTTATCCTAGATAGTCGATATCTGATATTTACAAACCTTGCAGTGTTGTGTGTCAAATTTGAATCAGTATAATTATAGTTATTTAACTTATACTTACACAGCTTTTAAACTAATTATGTCTCGACATAAATTAATCATGCCACACACTGAAGTTACTTGTCCCAAATTCTAAACATTCTTCTCGCTATCACAGACAAAAGGAAAAGGTATTCGAAGTCCTCGCGAAGGAACACTGAAAAAGGACAGTCTAACAAGTAAGAATGTCACTTGTTGAAGTATTTTATGTTTATTTCCAAAAAGAAAATTATAGTATCTACCGATTAACCATACATATTACTGGCAATAAAGTCAAAATAATTGAATGGGCTTGAATAATTGATATAATAATTCCACCACAATACTTGTCGCCATCATCAAAAACCATGTTTAGAAGTATCAAATAACTACCACTTAACAATTCAACTAATAACTTATTTAATTTTATTATGTTACATAGTGAAATCAGAAATAAAGTTAGCTTTATGTACCCCTATACTAGACCCCTATACATTTTACTTGGCAACGACTAACAAAATTTTGCGATCAATTCAATTTTTTTTAATGAACGTATTCATAAAGTGAAGTGTTTATAATATATCCTTTATGTTTTAGATAGCCCACATGTCCATGTTACCATTATAACTTATGGCAGGTTTTTACTGATCCAGTAACGGTTGCCAGTCAGTGCCCAGCGAACGCTATCATTGGATCGTGTTCTTATGTGGCGGGAGAAAGTCGTTAGCTTTAGTCATTGCATCAATAAAAACCTGCTGTCATTTGTACCAAAGTATCTATGACAAACTTCGCGTACCACTTTTCATCAACAATGTGGCTAATTCTGCTCTGTACAATCTCTTAAACTAAATTGACAGGTCTGTCAATCTCGTGCCATCCCTTTCATAATGTTCCCTTGCGGAAAAGGAAAGCACTAGATTTAGACCTGTCAAGTGTCAATTTAGTTTATCGTGTACAACAGCCACATTTTGTATTTTGTATTTTTAAGTAAGGACATCCGCGTATAATGTTATCGGATCTGATTATTACAATATATTGATGATTTAGGGCCATTTTCACCAGCTTCTGATAAGTGTCGGATAGCTTAATCGCATATTTTGTCTTTGTCACTTGACATAAAGTAAGAAAGTGGCAAAATTTATGGTTAGGCTATCCGACACTTATCAGAAGGTCCTTACCTAAGTAAACACAGAATCCTTAGATTTGACCAAAAAACCTTCAATAAAGAAGACTTGGACCAGAACTTAAGTGATTATGATAATATACTCTTTGGGAACCTCTGTACCTACCAGTGGCCGTGATGCCCTTTCAAGAAATATTCAAAAAGAACTCGTGCGTTCTTATCGTTACCTAAATGCTTAAAATAACTTGAATATTGTGGAATATTACAATTTCTTTATAGATCTCATGATTTGTGGATTTCGTGAGCACTAAATGGGTGAATGTTTTCTATAATAAATAATTAGATCCGATAAAATATGCACCTAATATTAGAGATTGAAATTATTTAAGTATCTATGTTTATCGTTTTTAAGTTTTATTTTCTTCGTTAGATGACAAAATTCCAAAATTTTGTAAAGATTGGCAGGAATTTTGATGTGACGGCCAAGGTACGCCCCGCGACAATCTTTTAAAATGCAATTAACGTCGTGAATTCCACCAATCAATAGACAAGCACCACTTGCGCATTGTTTGCTTTTCATAAATCGAAACGCGGCTATGTTCAGAGCAATCGAAAAGATTGGCGAAGGACTATTGGAGGTGAGCCAATTGTAGACATGGTAATTTAAATTCAGACAATCACATGGTTGATGTCTCGATATTTTGACTGTAAATAAGTTATCAGAGCTAAAACCGATTTAATTATGTCATCAGCGAATGCACTGAGTAGGTACCTATAATCACTCCGTGGTTCATGAAATTCAGTCAAGTAGTTATAAGAAAAATCCTGAACTAACTTATCGAAGCTCATTTTTTTTAATGTCGGTTAAATCTCATGTAATAAATATTTTCTTGAGGTTTAACTCTGTGCTTACTTCATGTATATTTGTTATTCTTTGATAGAGTTAAATGAAACCATTCCACTTGTCTCATGTATTTCGGTGTTTAATGTGATAATTTTAAATGGAACAAGCTTAATGTTGTTAATTTAAAAGAGTTATTTTATGTTTTAATCGTTGTATTTTTAAGATAATAAATTAAATATCTTGGAAACGGTTTTTTTTCTGACTACCTATCATTGTAGAAATATAATTGACTAGCTGATGTCCGCGACCAATACCTACTCTCTCGCTAACGGCCAAAATACTGTAGAACAATCAATTGAGACTGTAGAATTTGTTGTTGCAACTCTGTTAATTAGCTTAAAAATTACTTGAGTAGGAATCGTTCCTTATACTGTAAAGATAAAATAATAATAAAGATGGTTTTAGGTCAGAGGTGGAAATAAGGAATAAAATGTACTTAATGAAAACATTTTTATTTAAGTATATATATTTATTAATTATTTATCAATTTCTGTATCCACAACAGATACATAAGTGTGGATTGGGCAAAATTATATTCATAAGAATATTTACAAGTGTTTTGGAGTAGAAAATTACAGAGATGTATCTAATAGTTTTAGGCGTTTAAGAAAATAAAGATTCCAATTTGATTGATAAAGCACCTTTCACACTTAATTTATATTTAACAAAAAAAGTAAATCTTAGAAAAATATACAATAACAAAACTGGTTTAATATGATTTCGTCTTAAAAATATTCGCTTGTGATGAAAAAAAAATGACATTCATGATATTTTAAATATTATTTTTATTTTTTATATCAAATGATATTTTACAAAACATAAAAAATATATTTTGACTCATTCTTTCGCACTAGCGTAGACTAAACTTGTTCGATTTTAACTCAAAATTCATAAATCATAAGGAATGTAATTAAAAAATAGCTATTATGGTACAGAAATCATAAATACACTTAATCATTGTACATAAGCTACCTACTTATGCTGCTGTTATTTTATTAAGTAAGTAACAGAAAATAAATTATGCTTTCTTAATAATAAATTAAGGATCTGAATTAATTTTAATGCGGAATTAGAAAAGGGACAATACAAAATGACAAATAGAGTATTCCAGTAAAAATAATTATCATATTGATTAATAAGACCATTTTGACGATAGTGGGCTACTTTTTCAAAACTCAAACAAAAAATTCCTCATGTATTATTATTTTATAGGGGATAATTCAAAAGGATAGATTTTACTTTGTTTGAAAGGCGTTTATATAATATATGGCAGTTGTAAATTTTCGTAGCCAACTAACGCCAAATTTCTCAAATTCAATATTATTTTTTGTAGAAAACAGTTAAAACTCCTATGTCCTACACGTTTTTTTATTTCATTAAGTTAATGTTTTTACATCATAACGAAGGATACAAAATCCGAATACAACCTCAACACAGTCAAGTATAAAAAAATATTATATTAACAGTCGAGCAAACAAAATGCACTGGATTACATTATATTATGGGCTACCACGCACCGAGATGTATAAAAAAATATTTAAAAAATTTACTATAAGATTATTCCCCTCACCGTCTATTTGGGAGGTGTAACATAATTTTAGTGTGTACTATGAAACGTTGTCAGCGACGCGAGTGGTGGCACACTTAACAGTAATTAATTCTACGTAGACTATGCTATGGAAGTGTGTACGGGCGCTTATAATTCGTCCCTCGGCGCCGCTTCGTCGTCCTCTTCGTCTTCGCTCTGTGAAAGAAAAATTTTATTTTTAAATATTTTATATCGTTCAAAGTTTCAGAAAGTTACTGCTAAGAAAGCTAATCTGCGGAACTCCCTTCTAGCCTCCGTGTTTCCTGCCACGTATAACTTGAGAACCTGTTCAAGACAAGAATGAAGAGGCATTTTCTAGGCAAGCGCGTGTAACTTAGACCTCATTCATTGCTTTCTATCAGGCACGGTTGTCAAGTGCACGACTACGGAAAATGGGGTATAGCATCCATCATATAGATTTTACTTGCATAAAATGTAAACTATGACACCTGAACCACAATAAAGAGTCGATTGACAACTCATTCTTCAAAATCGGCAAAATAATTTAGGCGCTACGCTTGAACGGACGTAAATACACATACATATACTGCTAAAAGCATAAACTTTTTGGCCGTAGTCGGGTAAGGAGTTGTATAATGTATACTCACCACAGTAGGTACCGGCTCAGCGCCTTCTCCATCGCTTTCCACAAACTTGGTGAGCGCGGCCAGCGTCCGCTCTCCGTTGTACTCGCGGACCTGGATACAAATAATAGTAAACGTAGTACATAACTATGTAACTAATATAGTATGATGTTATGAATGACAACATGAATTGAATTGTAGCACTTTTCTTTTTTTTTTTTTTTTGGAACTTCCCCTCATTGTGGAAATATTATAAGTTATTTTAACAAAGTTGCATAGGTTAAATCACCTTGGCATCCAGCTGCCCACAAGATAGTATAAAAAACTTAGTTAGCTACATAATAATATTGTAAAATGATTATTTTGAAAAGAGCAACTGCTGAGTTTCTTGCCCGCTCTTCTCAGCAGAATCCTCTATCCGAACCGGTGGTAGAGTCATGACTTGTCATAAGAGCCACAGGTTAGCCTACGTGAAATAAATAATTTTGAATTTAATCGAATTGAATATGTAATAGTATTATGGGCCAATCAACTTTTTTTTGTTCAAACCCAGTCTCAAACATTTAAAAACAACATTAAAAAGTAAGCTTGCTTTTGCGAAAAAATAATATTCTGCCCTCATAATTGAAAACACAGTAACTTCAGTTATTGTGTAACGGAAGTTACTGAGTTTTTCATTTAGGAGGGCAGCCTTTTATTAAAAAAACACCCAATTTTACTATAATTTTGTTGGTCCTCTCATGAACAAAATTATCCCTTCATATATTCTTACAAGAGTCTATAACACAGATGGCATAATAAGTCTCATAGTCTGTATTCAGGAGAGAGGGAAAAATTTAGTCTACTTCAGCATGGCTAATATTATTTTAATAATAAATTCAAATTCAAAATTATTTATTTCACGTAGGCCAACCTGTGGGTCTTATGACACGTCATGAATCTAACAAAAATAATATGTGCAAGTGTGAAGGTTTATCCTTCAATCACACAGCGTCGGAGCAACCGATTAATTTGATATTTTGCATGCATATTGTAAGACCCAGAAATACCATAGGACATACAGAGAAACAAATTTTAAATGAGGTAAAGGAGAAAAATAGGTTATTTTCTCTTTTTTTGCCTTGCATTGTATAGGTTGTTTGAAAATTCCCATCCCAAAGAGTTCATCCGGGAATTAATTCACTGGCAATCAGCTAGTAATAAAATAATAATCAAGAGACATTATTGTATAAAGTTTAATTTTAAGCTAAATGCCTAAAGAATTTATCACCGTTAAACGTATCAACTGCCGATCTAAATCGAAGCCTATCAATAACTTGTTAACGTTATCGACGCGTATCAAATTAATTAACTCTGTGAAGATAAGGCGTAATACTATTGAGAATTTACTGTTAAAATAAGCCACATAAGTACTATTTAATGGCTTTCTTATAATTGAAAATTAAAGAGAAAATTACAATCGCATATGTATATTATTTACAAACATGACAAACCCAATTTAATGATAATTATAAACCATTTTAATGAACCCAATTAGAAATATTGCACAAGTTTTATGAATAAATTTTCAGACAATTAAGAAAAAATTATACTAATATTAGAAATGCGAAAGTGTGTTTGTTTGTTGGTTTGTCCTTCGATCACGCCGAGACAGAGCTACGGATCGACGTAATTTTTTGCATGGGTATAGTTGAGGACCTGGAGAGTGACATAGGCTACTTTTTATCCCGGAAAATCATGGGTTCCCGCGGGATTTTAAAAACTAAATCCACGCGGACGAAGTCGCGGGCATCAGCTAGTAGATTATACAGAATCTTTGTGTCTTTGGATTATACACCACGCGTACGACTGTTGTAAATATAAAAAAACCGGTCAAGTGTGATTCGGACCCGCACGCGAAGGGTCCATTGTATAAGATTTAACACCAGCAGATCAAGCAGAAACAAAAGCTTATTGTATGAAGATCATCTTTAATTTTTAACCTTATTTTTTTATTACTTGTTAAAGCGGCAATAGAAATCAACATTCTGTGAAAAATTCAAGTATCTACTACCTGTTGCAGTTACACTATATTTTGTGAAACCCTTTTTTTTAAAATATTTTTTTTTTCAGTACATAAGCATATTTGGCACTCGAGAGTCTAAATATCTCTTTTAAATAATATAAAACCTAAAGGTTTTTGCAATAAAAAGCACGTGTTCGGACATGTGCTTTTTAAATGGTATTCACAGAATATAGTGGCGTTGTACTGATTAACGATTCATAACGAAAAAATACCGGTATTTTTATCAAGCTCTGCCCCACTCGCTATTTTGGGTTCTTACCCAAAGGGAGCCAACAGGACCCTACTACTAATCCGGCTGTCTGTTAGGGGGCTGTATCTCATGGACTGCAATAGGATAATAACGTCATCAAGAATAGAATAGAAATATTTTTTATTCAAATAAACTTTTTACTAGTGCCTTTGAATTGTCTGACAACGCCCTTCCTGCCGAGAAGAAACAGCAAGAAACTTGGCGGTCGCTCTTTTCAAAAGAAGTTTACAAATTACAATAAATACTATGCTATGTATGCAGTGTTTCCACAATGAGGAAGTTCCAAAAATGCATACCTAACAAGTACTAACAATGCAATATATCTTAAGATGGGCAGACATAAAGTAGCCCCATTCCCGCCGGTGGAACCCGTTCACGAGCATGACGCATGACCCAGCCGTTGCCTCGCTCAACCATATTTGAGGGAACGTAACAACCCGCTTCACACGACACCACCACAGAAATGTTTAAAGAGTGTGTGACATACAGCTTAAGCTCTGGAGTGGGGCACCTACCTGGTTGTCCTTAGTGTAGAGCTTGATGGTGGGGAAGGAGGTGACCTTGGTGTGCTCCAGCTCGTTGGCGGTGGCGTCGATCTTGGCGATCACCACATCCTCGTCCTTCTCGAAGTGCTCTCCCAGCTTGTCGTAGATTGGCACCAGCTGCTTGCAGTGACCGCACCTGTAAAAGGGCACCCATTACCATCATGCGTCTGCAAACCATCTGCAACTCACTACTGAGCGCAGGTCTCAGAGATGGGTTATAGGCCATAATTCACCATGCTGGCCCAATGCGAATTGGCAGACTTCACACACCTTTGAGAATATTATGGAAAACTCAGGTGTGCAGGTTTCCTCATGATGTTGCCTCCTTCGCCGTTGAAGCATATGATATTTAATTGCTTAGGCCCGCTTGCAGAAACGCCGGGTTATCCTTTTAACCCAGAGTTAGCTGCTGCTTTGACAGATTTCGTATAAAGGTTCTGTCAAAATTGCAAATTTATTCCTGGGTTAAACCTAACCCGGCGTCTCTGCAAGCGGGCCTTAATCGTACATAACTCTGAAAAGTCAAGAGGTGCGTGTCCTGGATCGAACCTGCGACACCCCGAATAGGAGACCACAGTCCCAACCACTTGGCTATCACTGCTGCCATTACCATCGCTGTACCATTTATAAAAAAATCTCTTAAGCGGGGCTTTAGTAAGAATATTCGCAACATCACTAGTTCAAAGTAAATTCTAGTTTCCATACTCGCTCGATATTCTAAAATATTTATAGAAATGAAGTTACGTACTACCATTTATATCCAGAATCTTTCAGAGCCCTATGTTTAAGTTTTTAAGGTTAAGAAAAATT
Organism: Oeneis ivallda; assembly: GCA_029955525.1. NCBI lineage: Eukaryota > Metazoa > Arthropoda > Insecta > Lepidoptera > Nymphalidae > Oeneis > Oeneis ivallda. Next base: position 8,250,997 of record JARPMR010000014.1, read on the forward strand.
AACTTTTAAGATAGGCTACCATCTCTGGTATCTTAGCATGCTATTTACAATCCATATTACTGAAATAAAATAAACTAAGCTATAAAGAGCAATTATTGTAGTGTATTAATGAAAAAAAATCTGACTAATTTTATGTAATGAATTGTTTCGAAAATAAAGACTATTTTTATTTTATTTATAAAGAGCAAGATGCAACACATACAAAATCGATTGCAACAGATGTGCATTCATTAATAGAGGGCCACGTCATAAGTTAAATAAAATAGGACGCAGTATTTACTCAAGTGCGCCTTAAAATAAACTCATTAGGACGTATTCAATGACCTGTGATTAAGTGACATTGCCTGATGGCTTGGAAACTCAATTTATGTTAATGCAAAATCTCATTATACATATTGTCTCAATAAACTTTCTCGTTGCTGCTTGGCCTGACGTAATGTTATGCCATAGCTATTCCTTAGCAGGAAGAAATAGACTGCTGACTCTTTATAAATCATATTACACAAAAAAAAACCTATATGACGTTACTAGAATTTATAGTTAGATATATTTTGTTGTTGAAATCAACAAAATATCCTTAATGCGAAGTAACGTCGTTTGTCTGTTACATTTTCATGCATAAACTGCGTAACCAATTTCTACAATATTTGGAAATATAATTACAAGGAAATCGATTTGGTGTAGATTTTCAGACACGGTATTCATTGGTGTTAGGTGTTATGAAAGTTTATTGAAAATACTGTCAAATTATCAAATTTACGCTCGGAAAAGACTTATTTTACGTTGTTGAAATCGGCCCTTAATGATATTTAATTCCCTGGATAAAAAGTATCCGCAGGATGCAAACCTGACGATACTTTTCATCCCGGGATTTAAAATCAAACTACACAATCAAGATGCGGGCATGAATATAGGCCCTTAATGATATTTGATTCCCTGGATAAAAAGTATCCGCAAGATACAAACCTGACGATCAATTAAATTAAAATCAATTTTTTTTATTCGATGACTAGCTAGTCCTTGACTGGCGATCTCACCTGATGGTAAGTGACGATGCAGACTAAGATGGTAGCGGGCTAACTTACAAGGGGTATGGCAGTGAACATTCAACCCATACCCCTAATCGGTTTCTACACGCCATTATGCCGGAACGCTAAATCGCTTGGCGGCACGTCTTTGACGGTAGGGTGGTAACTAGCCACGGCCAAAGCCTCCCACCAGACCAGAGACAATTCAGAAATTATAAATTCCCAAAATTATCCCCGCCGGGAATCGAACCCGAGACGTCCCAGTTATAAAACACCAGCGCTCACCACTGAGTCAGAGACGAGGATTCCACACAATCAAGATGCGGGCATGAGCTATAGTGATATAAATTAATAATTATTTATCTATGGAGTATAGTATACACACTCACCATGGAGCGTAGAACTCAACGAGGACCTTCTTGCTACTGTCAAACACCACGTCGTCGAAGTTGGACGCCACGAGCACCTTTACGGGCTTCGCCGCCCAGTCCTCCGGCAGCTCTTCGCTGAGCAGGTGCTGTTTCAGCGTTCCCGCGAAGAATGATTGAATGAATTCCTGAAAAAATAATACTATTGAAGTTTCCATTTTTTTTATTACGAGATAGGCTTGCACTTGACGATAATCACTGATGGAATGCACTGATAAGGTCTTGGTTGGAGCACGCTTGCCTAAAAAATGCCTATTCACTCTTGTCTTAAAGGTACTTAAATTCGCGGCTGGAAACACAGACGCCGGAAGTGCGTTCCAAGCCTTAGCGGTTCGATCTTTTACCCTTATCGAGTTGCAAAGTTGAAGTGGTAATAGGCGTTGCATATGGTTCGAAGAACTGATGGGTGTAGGGGTCCTAAGGTGCTGGGCTGGCGATCCCACATTAAGATGCGCATTCTTGGTAGACCCCCTACTAGACTACGGACGACATGAGACAAGTCGAGCTGGATAAAGGCGGCGCAAATACAGAGTTCTGTGGAAGTCCATGCAAGGAACTTTTATTCGGCAGTTGACGAATATCGGTTGATAAAGAAGTGATAACCTAGTGGTTAGGACTGCAGACTGACAGGAGGTCGCAGATTCGATCTCGGGGACCTCTGACTTCAGAGTTATGTGCCATTAAAATATATCACATGCTTTAACTGCGAAGGAAAACATCGTGAGGAAACCTGCACGCCTAAGAGTTCTCCATAATGCTCTCAAAGTTGTGTAAAGCCTGCCAAGTGAAGTCGTCTAAATGAAGTCAGTAATCCTTCTCATTCGAGAGGAGATCTGTACCCAGTAGTAGCCGCGGACGGTTTGAGATGAATAGATGAATATTTAATTAGACTTTGTTGTTACACTAGTCCATTCATCTATAAACGTATAATTTTTATAAAATTGGCAATTTAGCCTAACACCCACAATACTATCGAAGTACACGCACGATTATGCTCGCTAATTTCCGCGAAGGTAAACGTCCAATTACCGCCCGTGCTAATGCGTGTATAAAATCCGTGCTAATGTGATAAATCATACGTTACTGCAACTTTTATGCGCTTGGCCGCATTTGTTTAGAAAATATAGAATTAAGACCTTTTAAAAAAATCGGCCAAGTGCGAGTCGGGCCTCGCTCTTTTAGGGTTCCGTTAAAAAAATTAAATTAAAATATTTTCATGTACCCATGGAAATATTTTAATTTAATTTTTTTAATTTAATTTAATTTTTATTATTTGTTGTTATAGCGGCAATAGAAATACATAATATGTGAAAATTTCATCTGTTTATCTATTACGGTTTACGAGATACAACCCGCTGACAGACGGACGGACGGACAGCGTAGGCTTAGTAATAGGGTCCCGTTGGTACCCTTTGGGTACGGAACCCTAAAAATGACATAGCTTGATATTTTGATAACAATACAAAATTATACTTATATTAATGAAAACTTGAAAGTTCGACTTCAGAATACGTGGAGTCGGGGTGTTTGGATTTTATTTATTAACTATTTTCACTAACTTACTCACGTTTTAACTGGTATAGCTGGTAATAATTTTGAACGAAATTTTAGTCAAAACTGCTTGTGAGCGAAACCTGCAGTTCTGACCGTGTCAAATACCTATATCTTAATATATATAAATTACGTGTCACGTTGTTTGTCCGCGATGGACTCCTAAACTACTGAACCGATTTTTATCAAACTTCGTAACTATCTGTAATTTGGTCCAACTTAAAAGATAGGATAGTTTTTTTGGATTGGGATAGTTTATTTGTTTTATTTATATAGATAAGTTGGCGGTACGAAGTTCGCTGGGTCAGCTAGTTAAATCACTGATTTGAATAATACTAATGGATTGGCCCTAGTACCTATTTTGTATCAGAACCGGTGTCGCCGCTGGACTCCCACCATTTAATTCGCAAAACCTATCTCTACAACTATTTCGCACACAAACAAACCGCACACCCATTCGTCTCAGGGCTGCTATTAGTTCTGCAGTTAATTCTGCGCAGCTTATAATTCAAGTTAGTAATTTAACATTAAACGTTCGAAAGTGACACTTTCTACGATTCTTTTTGGCCAAATGATTTCTCAACAATCAATGTTGGTAGGTTTCAAAAGTCTTGGACTTGAATTTAAAATTCATCATAGGGTAAGTTCATTATGTATGAGGAAAATGGTAAAAGGAATAAAAATTAAGGTAAGCAAGTAATCTTAAGAATTTTCATTTTTATTTATTACACAAATTAATTAATAAAGCAATAATTAACAATTTGAAGTCGGTCACTGCGGGCAACTAAAAATCATTTCAAACAATGTAAACAAGGACAAAATAATTGTTAAGTGTAGACCAATAACAGAAAATAAATAGGCGCGGTTTAAATGTCACATTTCTGACAAACTTCCAACTCTTAGATATGTAAATGGTAACCCAGACAAACTTTTTCTGATCTCATCAAGACAATAGACACTGAATTTATTAAAATATGTAATTTTAAATAAATAAATATAAATGGTAAATTAAAATTCAATGAGTGGGCTACTGTAGATATTTACAAAAGTATGAGTTAAATAAACAAAAACAATTTAATTGGTCTACAAGTTTCTTGAAAGCGTGAATACATACTAAGATATTTAAAAAGGTATGCATTCACGCAAAAAGCCGCGGGATTCCCTTCGAGAAAAATTTAAAGAAATAGGCATTCTTACAGTAGCTTCACAATATATTTATAACAATATAATATTTGTCAGACAAAACATTGTGAATTACAAAAAAAAGGGTGAATTACACGATAGGCAGTTTAGAGATCCAAATAGGCTCGTGATTCCTCGACTGCGCCTCAAGAGGGTCCGAAAGACATTTGTGGGAATGGGCGTGACGTTCTATAATAAATTTCCACAGTCGATCTTAGACTTGCCTTTACACAAGTTTAAGAAATCGATTAAAACTACGCTCATGAAAAAAGCATATTATACTATTGAAGAATATATAAATGACAAAAAAGCGTGGATATAATTCGTTCGGGCGATTCATGAGACAGTAGGTACTGATTAACCTGTATATCAAAATAATTCTGTTATCAAAACTGTATGTAATAAGTCTGTATATCAAAACCAGTTCTGTCTACCCGTCACGTCAATCCATTGTCGCCTGACGTTAGGTTCTTTAGGAAACCTAAAATAAAAAATTGTTACGTACCTAAGTGAATCAATTAATAAAAATAACTAACTCATACTTATGTTTTTAAGAATAAAGACTATAATAATATAGAAAACATTATCCATAAGTAGCGCTAAATATATATTATAATCTAAATTTTATACAAGTGTTTTATCGATAATTTTGTCTGACCACAATATGGGCACAACGCTATCGATACGCTATGAAACGGGATCACGGCAAGCAAACTGTACGTCAATGAACACGATACATTGCTAGCTAACACGGTCGTTGCGTCGATAATGCGCGAGTATAGCGAGCAATGTATATTTTTTTTTTAACGTGTTGCAATAATATCGTTATGGCAAAGATTTAATAAAAATTTCATTTTTTTACAAAGATTAAAGTAATTTAATATTATTTTTGACTTACCGGTGAAAGGATATGCCTCCTCGATTAATACTAGAGGTCTGGCTTTTCCTCTTACAAGTAACAATGGCACAATACGGCATTTTACGGAGCTCCGATCTCGGCGCGATCTAAACACGACTACAAGCGGTGAATGACTGAATCGGTCGAGTTTGGATATCCATATCATAACTGTGGCACGCTTTACACGCCCACTTCACCATTCCAATAGGTATTTATTTTTTCCGTGAGTTAAATATATATATGTTACGCTCAAAGATCGAAAACGCTCATTGAGCGGAAAAATAGCTCACAACGCGATGTGGTCACAGTAAAACATCCACATAGCGAAATTCGTATTATGGCTCTAATGAAAACGCGCACGACGCGTTGTGGCAATCAAAGAAATACCAAATAGCGAAATTCGAGTTGTGGCTTACATGCTATTCGATCTCAACGCGTTGTGGCAATAAAGAAAAGCCATGATGCGTATGGAATACTATTTGATTACAACGCACACTACTTTCCGATATAGATCCTACTAGGCCTAGGCTGGAAACGTTTTGGTAGATGTCCTTAAGAAATATTTTTCATTTTATAGAAAGTGTGGCAGGGAGGGCAATAGGAGTAGAGGAAGCATAGAAGCCCCTCCAATTTGATTCTTCATTTCAAACCAATAGAACTCAATGCTCAAGTTTTTCTAGGCGGTAGAAAATAATAAACACGAAGGCTGTGGCGTGAGTTGCGTTTTGTTCAAGCTACAAATCAAATGGGCTACGCCAGAAGACTCGCTCTGTCGCCCCTTCATTCAGCTTCGCCTACTCGACCTTCGTTTCGCTACGGAGGTCGCCGGCTCGCTTCGCTCGCCACCTCCCCCCTTCGCTCCACTCGGCCTCGTAGGCTCGCTTCATTCAGGACCTCCTTCGCGAGCTTCTGGCTTCGCGCTTCATAAAAACACTCTAGGGGTAGGACAGACAAGACTACGTGGAGTCGGGGTTGGCCAATTCGGTTCTGTCACACTGTTCGACCTATATCAGTCCATGTCTGTCATTCTTTATATTTTGCAAACACGAAGGCTGTGGCGTGATTTGCGTTTTGTTCAAGCTACAAATCAAATGGGCTACGCCAGAAGACTCTTCTGTAGTCATAATAAAACTGCGATCAGTGCTTGTTTCCACAAACTCACGTAATTTATCGTAAAACAATTCTTTTTTATTCGTCATAATTAGCGCTGACATTAAAATTTGCTCTCATAAACAGAAAAGAAATTAATAAAACTGATGTTTCAATGCGTCTTTGCACCCGAGCCGACACCGACAAGTTACAACCTGTCCGTCGTGATAAATGGTTAACACAATGAATGCTCAGAACGCGTCATGGCTTTTCTTCATTGCCACAACGCGTTGAGATCGAATAGCATGTAAGCCACGACACGAATTTCGCTATTTGGTCTTTCTTTGATTGCCACAACGCGTCGTGCGCGTTTGCATTAGAGCCATAACACGAATTTCGCTATGTGGATGTTTTACTGTGACCACATCGCGTTGTGAGCTATTTTTCCGCTCAATGAGCGTTTTTGATCTTTGAGCGTAACATATATATCTCATCAAAAAATAAAAACCTTATATTAGCAGTAGGCATTATCGATAAGATATGGAGGGACCTACCTCAACGACGTTGGCGCTGAGCTCGTTGGTGGCGGGCTTGTACTTGGCCATGTCTTGTTCCAACGCGATGAGGCGAGCGGACGGCACTTCGTCTTTCTTCATGCCGAAGAACTCCAGGATTCTGTTGAAGAAAAAGCTTACTATAACGGCTTGAACAAGTACTAACGCATGTGCCAACGAATTTCCAATGAAGTTGCTCAATAAAGTCAAACCTTCTTCCACTTTGGCCAAAATCAAGAGAAGAGCAATAAATAAGATAAGAGGATCAGATGGAAAGGGAAGGAATATTTATCGAGTTTATTATGTAGCCGATAGTAGAGATGAAACGGATAGTGGTTTAGCCGGATACCGGATAACGGATATTCGGCAAGCTACGAGGCCGGAGCGCCGGATATCCGGCTGCCGAATATTCGGCTCTTTACATATCGCGATCAGTTGATTTGAATACAGGCGTCTAATCTTTCAGCACCTGGCAGTAGCGTTTATAGCGAAAGGTTATTTTCGGAAGCTGGTCTGGTATACGAAGCTAAGCGGAGTCGACTCTTACCAACAAATGCGGAAAATTTGGTATTCATTCACGACAATTTGCCACTTGTTAATTTTGAGTACTAAATTTTTACAACACAATATGTTTTTATGTGCGATTATAAAAATAAACAGTGTCAATAACTTATTATTTTGTATAATTTACCCAAAGTATAGTAATAATATTTTTAAATTTTACTATCCGGTATCCAGCAGGATGGTAAATCATACTATCCGGTATCCGGCCGAATAGTGAAAACAAGGCCGGATAGGCCAGATACCGGATAGTTAACAGATATCCGTTTCATCTCTAGCGGATAGCCTAGTTGTTAAGACTTTGGCCTACCTTTCGGGGTAACTGGTAAGCTCTGTTTTTCTCCGACACCCATCTCTGACTTTTCGGAGCTATGTGAGTTTTAAGTAATTAAATATCACTTGCTTTAACAGTGAAGGACAACATAATGTTCTCACAGGTGTGTGAAGTCTACTAATCCTTGTGGTGAAGTCAGCTATGTCCTGAGTCTTGCATACCTGAGTTTTCTTCAAAATTACGAGTCAATGACTAGTAAAATCCTTTGCAATAATATTTTGATTTTGCCGAAGTCGGGTAAAAAATTAGCGTTCTTTTTGTAAGCTAAAACTTAGAAACTTTTTCTGAACTAATGTTCTTCCTAATCCTAACTAGTAACCAAAAAGTTAGTTGCAAGTTCTTTAATGCGACAGTAACTTCTGGCGCATTAAATTATAATAAATAGAGAGTCACCGGCTTAGCTCAGCAAGTCGCGAAACTGAAGTGGAAATGGGCGGAACACATAGTTCGAAGAGCTGATGGTCGTTGGGGTCCCAAGGTGCTGGAGTGGCGACCCCACACCTGGAAGTGCAGTGTTGGCAGAGCCCCAATAGGGTGGACCGACAACATCAAACGAGTCACAGGGAGCCGTTGGTTTCAGGCGGCACAAGACCGAGGCCTGTGGATTTCCATGCAAGAGACCTTTGTCCAGCAGTGGACGTCTATCGGTTGATAAAGAAGAAGAGAGAAAAAAAAGAAGATAGTTGAGCAAAATAGTGGAGAAATATAATACCTCTGGTGGTCATCTTCGTCGGTGTCAATGGCAACGGACATGATCTTGTCACGGTAGTTCTTGGCTACGGGCTTCAGTTCGTCGAGGTACTTCTCAAAGTCGCCATTTTTCTAACAGAGACAAAAAACAAATGATTAGCTGATATAGAATAGAACAGAAATATTTTTTATTCAAATAAACTTGTCGATGAGTCTACCACTGGTTCGGAATTCCCTTCCTGCCGACAAGAACCAGCAAGAACTCTTTTCAAAACAAGTTTACAATACAATAGATACTATGCTATGTATGCAGTGTTTCCACAATGAGGGGAAGCTCCACAAAAGCATACCTAATTATAATTCAACACATATTAAGACGGGCAGACTGAAAGTAGCCGCAGGTGGAACCCATTCACGAGCATGACGCATGACCCCAGCCATTGCTTCGCTCAACCATATTTGAGGGAACGTGTCAATGCCAATGTTGAAAATGTCTGCATGAGATGTCGAAATAACTGCTTCTTGCTGAACTCGAAAGAATCTTTGACTATTTTAAAATTAATAAAATCAAAATTCAAAAGTTTAATGTAAGCCAACCTGGCTTTTATGAAAAGACTCAAGACTCTACCACCGTTTCAGAAAGCAGCCTTGAAAATCTTGTCTAAAACGCATAAAGTACGGTCTACTCAGTAGGAACTGCGGCACTCAAAACTGTACCTGAGTATACACTTGGGACACGGTCCATGGAGGTTAACGGCCGATTCCTTGTTGTAAAAAACCTCAAAACCACGGGGACGAAGTCGCGTGCAAAAGCTACTATATTTGATATGAAAAGCTTCTCCTACTTTGTGTGTTTCAGGCTTAAATAGCTTTAGATTTAATGAGGTTTTGTACATTGACTTTATTTGTATGGAGCGTTCACTAAAACGAGCAGCGTAGGTCAATGTACTTTGAACGGTTGATTACCCTTTATCTTTGTGGAAGCGACATATTGTTCGCGATATGAGTAAAATTGACTGCTGTTTTTAGTAGATTACGAGTTACGACTAAGTTAAGGTACTATTACTTATTTGCTAAATACAAAGACTTTTTTTTGCTGTTTTACAGTACTACAAACGACAAACCTAATTTTTATAGTGCCCTAATATTTATTCATAATTTCGGCATAACAGCTCGGTCGTAACAAACGTCGAAATATAATATTATGTATCTTTCTTCTTCTTTGTCAACGGATAGACGTCCACTGCTGGACAAAGGTATCTTGCATGGACTTCCACAAGGCTCGGTCTTGCGCCGCCTGAATCCAGAGGCTCTCTGCAACTCGCTTGATACATTTCCAACGCGGTTTTTAAAAATCTTAATACACGCGAAAATAGTTGCGGGCGTCAGCTAATATAATAATAAAATCTAAGGTAGGTAATCCTTAACGTAGTCTTATAAGTTAATTATCTAATACCGGCATGCAGTGAAACGCCCTAACTATAATATTAATTTAATTTAGAAAAAAAAAGTTAGGTATTAAAAGTCAAATATTGAAAATGCAATAAATATGCATTCATAAAGAATGTTAATCCATCCAATCAGCAATCGTTGTCAAAGAAGTAGAAGTACTCGTATATATAATGTAACTGTAAATGTACGACCTAGAATCGAAAGCTCGCATAACTGTGCCGACGTTTTTGTATGGATAGATCCGAGATCAAACACTCGATATCGAAAAGTAAAAGCGCTTTCACATGTCAGTATTGTGGGATATGTAAAATGAACGTCGGCGAAAGTCTAGTACTATAGTTCTCACCAATCTTTTTGAATGCTCTGAATATAACCGCGTTTCGCACAACGCAGATTTCCGATATCAACAGAGGCCTATTACATTTCGTATCCCTCTCTCTGGCACATTCTAATATTTTCAATGATTGTAAAAATCTCAGATACTTTTGATAAAATGTAGTCAATTATTTATTTAGTTTTATTATGATATACCTACCTAGATTTTGATAGAGAAAAAGGGCGAAACTTTATTAACTTTTATCGCTCTTATTCTCTAAAAACTAGGTATAATATGATAAGCGAGGTATAACCTAATCAGATAAGTTAGGAGACAAAATTCCATGCAATGTCGCGGAGAAGCCCCAATATCCCAATAGTTAAAAGTGCGGACTGAAAACTTCTGGAATGTCGGGGGTTCGATTCCCACCCGTTGCAATATTCCATCTATATCCATTTCTAACACAAGCTTAAGTTTATTTGGAAAGGAAAGGATTAGTCAAGTTCAGCTTGGCAATTTTTTTTTTTTTGGGACCGCGTTCCACACTTTAATTAGAACATTTGCATCATGTGAAGACTTTAATTACGCTGAAATGCTTCGACCTGACATCAAGGTTATTGCTGATGATGAAGAGTTAACTGATAATGTGTATAATGTACCGTTATGCAAATTCATTCGTTGTCGCGTACTTCGATTTCTCACAGAACTAAACTCGCCGGCATATTTAGCGGAACATAAAAAAAAGGTCCATAATTAAAAAAATATGGTTTTATTTTAAAATCTACTTACTACACTTCTTTTGTTATTTAAAGTTTCATTTGTTTTACTTAAAATGAGATCACATTAAGAACAGATTTTGCGAGTAAAGGCTATTTGTGAAAAATTGTACATTTTTGAACTTTTCATGTAACCGGGAAATGTGAAATTTAATATTAAAATAACAATTAATTAAATTAGAAAAATGGTGATTAATATCGCGTATTTCCTCCACATGCTCTTATTAAAGTTTCTACCCGTCTAGGCATACTGAGAATGATGTTATCGATGGTCTCCTGGGATAGTCTCCGCCATTCCTCAACTACGGCGATTCGCAGTTCTCCCACGTTGGCAGGAGCTGGAATTCTGGACTTCACTTTTCTTTTCAGCAAGTCCTAAACGTGCTCTATTGGGTTCATATCCGGTGATCTCGCCGGCCACTCCATAACAGTGATATTCATATCATTAAGATAAGCTTGAGTTACCCGAGCGGTATGCGGCCGAGCATTATCCTGCATAAAAACAAAATCGTCACCGATATATGGGGCAAACGGTACGACATTTTCTTCTAAAACTTCTCTGATATAGCGGTCTGCAGTCATACTCCCTCTGTCAATCACTACCAAGTCTGTGCGAGCTCCCAAACAAATGCCCGCCCAAACCATTATTGATCCACTACCGTATGCAACTGTAGTTTCAAAATTTGTCTAAATGTATCGTTCTCCTTTGCGTCTGTATATTCTTTGCCTGCCGTCAATTTGATTTAAGAGAATTCTGCACTCATCACTAAACAATACCTTACTCCATTGGTCCGCGTTCCAAAGTCGATGTTCCTGAGCAAAAGTTAACCTGTTTCTACGATGATTTACCTCGAGCCTTGGAGCCTTGGCGGGCACAAATGAACCCAAACCAGCTTCTTCGAGCCTTCTTCGTACCGTACGCTCACTTACGGTTACACCCCGCACTGCTTCTAACTCATGTCGGGCTTGGACGGCCGTCAAACGGGGGTTCCTACGTACACGAAGCCGAATGAAACGATCATCCCTACTCGAAGTGCGTCTTTTTCTGCCTTGTCCTGCTCTTCTCACATAAGTACCGGTCTCCCTGAACCGTTGGATACTGCGATGGATCGTTGAAACTGGTCGACGAAGATCTCTGGATATCACTCTGTAGGTTTGACCATTTCTTCGCATTTCGAGTGCCCTGGCAATCTCCGTTGTGGCTAAGTCAGGCATAATTCAGTCATCAACTCCAGAAAGATACGCGATTAAAAAAAACTAACAAAAAACAGTATTTCAATGAAATTTTAAATCAAACTCAGAAGGAAGAAATACTCGAAGTTCGCTCCAGATAAGGTGTATTTGAATAAAATTAAAACAATTGCATAAAATGTGATGTTCAGTTGTTTTCTTAGTTTGAAAATATTTCTTTTTAAATTAAATGACGTATAAACCAGCCAGCAACCTTATATGATATTGATATCAAACCTTTTTTTTATGTTCCGCTAAATATGCCGGCGAGTTTAGTTACTATAAGCCATATGCATCAATAGTTAGGTAGGTATATCTATAATAGCGTACATAATTTTATGTTCATAATTACGGATAACTGACTAGTGCGGTCCTTTTCCGTAGGTAGCATTACAACAGGGTAAGCACGACATTTAGACCAAACAATTTAGTTTAGCTCGATTGTGTACATAATCATATATTACCAAGGAAAAGGTGACTGACTGAGACTAATGTTCTATCAACGCAGAGCCCAAATCTACTGGACGGATCGGGTTGAAAGAATGGTATTTTACAGCTTTCATGACGCAGGCATCCACTAAGGATTTTTGAAAATTCAACCCCTAAGGGGATAAAATATGGGTTTGAAAAATCGAACTTAACGTGAACGAAACCGCGGGCTAAAGCTAGTTATTGATATAGCTACCTACTAAATGATGTGGTGGCGTTATTCTGTTATTTTGTATCTTTCTTACCTTATCAACTTTCTAATGCATTTTCAAATTAGTTAAATTGGCAAGTCTTAATTGTTGAAAGCATTTTTAAAGTAAAAATGTTGATAGGTACCGAACATTAATAAATAATTAGTGTAATAAAATCAATTTGTGGTAACATTATGGTCAAACTTAACTTATAACAAATTGCTAAAAATTATGAAAACACATTACTTAAAAGAATATTATTTGATATGATTATAATGATAATAATTATGACTGCTTATATATCAGGTATGTTGACAATTAGCCTCAGTCTTGTAGACAGACTCGTTCAACAGACTTTGTAGATGGACCCATGAGGTGCGTTTGGTCTCGTACCTCTGACTTTTTAAGAGTTATGTCCGTTTATGTAATTAGATAACTTTGAAGGAAAACATCTTTCTACATCGCTTGTCGGCACAGATTTGCTAATTAATAATAAAAATAAATAAAATATAAAGTAATAATCTGAAGTCAGGATTTGAACCCCCGAACCGATAGTTTCATTCCTTCGTTTAGCCGCTACGCCACAAAAGCTATGACGGAACGTTTGAATAAACGAAGGCAACACACAAGGGTTGTGATGGAAAAAATCCACTTTTTCCACTTAATCCTAGCCCCCATCCGCCAAGTCTTTACCGTTCGATAAGGAACTTCGTTCCAAAAACAAGTTATTCTAAGCTCACCTTAGACAGGAACAACAGCAGGTGGTATTTGATCTGCCCTCCGAAGATCTTCGAGGCTGTCTCGTGGGAGAACTCCACGATTGTGGGCATGCTTTGTACAAACACCCAAGTCTTCAGGAGCTCCTCAGTGAATTTCTCGCCTTCGTACTTGACGCGCGGGTCTTCGAACTGTGTACCAGATATTATGAATCAATACAAAATAGATTTTCTACAGCTTATAATTTAAAAAAACGCCTACACTTGGCGCCGAGATGCAGCATATTTTTTTGGTTACAACTTGAAACACATTTATAATTACTTTAAAATATTTTTTTTCGTTCAAATTCAATTTTGAACCATCAAGTGAATCTACTCTGAATCGAAATGCTGTTTCAACCAAGAACCAGCAAGAAACTCAAGGTTGCTATTTATAAAGAAAAGAAAACAATATTATCTTGTGTACAGAAACTGTATTAGGTGGTAAGCTTTTGTCATTAAAGGTCTGTTGTGTCTCTGCACCACTTCACTAAGTTGGTAGGCGTTGCGACGTAAGAAAACAAATAAATATAGCAAAGGATTTTGAAGTTGTTTTTACTTAAGATATTTGTATTTTTAAATAAAAATGATTTTTCTCATGACTATGTACTTTCTTTTTGTTATCCTCATATAATTTCGAAAATATTAATATCGTGTTTTATACTAAATATTTGCACAATGCCTAAACATATGGTATGCGTTAGTTTATACAAATAACAGTCACAAACTGTAAATATTTAGTAACATAAAGTACTGACATTTTATTATTTATAGAAAAAATATGTTGCAATTAACTAAAAGTTTAGTAATATATAATATATTTTGATTATTTATTTGGAAACCAAAATGTGTATAATTACTTATTTCTTGAAATAATTATGGGTACCCAATTTTTGAGTTATCCCAGACAAAAGCTTATTTTTCAAAGATAATAAAAAAGAATCTTTTCTTTTACAAAATTATAGTTTCTAAATATCAACCAAGTTAAAAATTGATTTTGAATTTAGTAAGACTTATTTACGGTATGTAAATATCGAAATATTTGTACCACAAATGCTGAAAACTATACAGAAATATTCATGTTACATTTTTAGCGATGATATGAAGACAGGTAATAAAAATAGATTTATTTATTTCAAATAGGCAATAAGTGTAGAAAACGTGTACATATTTAAAAAAACATAATAGTAACATATAAAGAAAAATCATTATGTGTCATAGGTGACCTTCTGATAAGAAACACATTACTGTCTAATAATTTGAACAAATGAAATTATGTATTATGCACTTATTTATAGGTACATGCTAAATAAAAGCATTTATTGAATGAATTAAACTCATGGGTTTATAGTTTTATTTTACATTTGTTTTTAACACAACACCTTTTTTCAAAGGCTAGTAATTTACAGTACACAAGATCTTCACAATGATCATCACACTGTCATGTAAAGAACAAAATGCTCCTGAAATCAAACTTGATATATCTTATAATATTATAAGAAATGTCAAGTTTGACTTAAAAATACACATACATATGTGTCTCTTCCATTCCACAAGACATTGGCGGAGTAAATTGTGCCCATTTGGTGCTACTGCACACCATGAACGAAAATTGAATTGAGAACCTCTCCCTTTTTTGGAAGTTGTTAAAATGTGTTCAATTTGGAAACCACAATTAATGTGGTTCCAGTGTTTTAATAGGTGGCAGTAGACTTTGAATTTTGATTATCACACTGATTATTATGTTAAAATTATTAATATTACCTCATTAAATATTATATTTTATTAAGTACTTAAAAATAAAACAATAGCAACAAAAAATTTACCTAATTGTGATTATTGTGTTATCACAATAATTAGAATTTAATGACCTTACACTATATTGTGAGGATAACCGGATTATATAATTTAAAATTAATATGTTCAACAATTAAATGATGTTCCTAATTAACATATAAATATGTACCCGGCTTCAACAAACAAGTTTAATAAAATAATATAACTTTCTGAATAAATTTTTATCTAATTCCTGAGAATGTTTTGATTAGGGATCCATTGATACACACTTCAGCCGATACAATATGATACAAGATATTTATTTATAAAAAAGTATTGTCAATACAGATACTGATACCATTATAGAGAGATAAGATTCAAAGAAAGCTATAAAAACCTGTGGGTACTCCTAATATTTATTTAGAAATGGTAATTGATAACAGATTAGAAGACAAAACTCAATAAAATTCACAGTTATGAGATTTATATTCAGGTAACACAAAATTCACATGGGTTGTCTATAGACAATGAATAGGAGTTTTATGTTTCCTGAATAGGCTATAGCCTGAAATTAAAAAGAATCGGTGTATTGGTGTATCAGAAAATTTAATATCGCCGATTCCGATTCTGATATATCGGAAACTCACAATATCACCAATATATTGGTATCGGATGCATCCCTAGTAATAATAAAAATTACTAAGATAATCCCACCCTGGTTGGTAGTAATTGTTACTTACATTCTTGAAAAGCACAACATCATCTGGTTGAGCCTCCAACTCTTCAATGACTTTCTCATCAGTGACGATGGCAAAAACTTGGTCGTCAACCAGGCTGGCAGTGCTCAGGAATGCCAGGGCCTTCTCAGAGCCTTGGTCAGTGAAGAAACCAAACACAATGACAGGGTTGGCTGCGATCAGTTCCTTGGCCTGCTCAGCTGAAGCAACTTCAAGAGCTGGTGGGCCAGTCTTTTTCTTGAGCCAGGCAACAATATCATCGGCTTGGCGGCCACCTGTTTAAGGAAATATACTTTAACTAGATGATGCCCGCAACTTTGTCCATGTGGATTAAGGTTTTTTAATTACCATGGAAACTTTAATTTTCCGGGATAAAATGTAGCCTATGTTTCACAAGCCTTTCTCGAATGTGAGTGGCAAGGAATAGTTTGCGATTATCCTATGGGATAACTTTCCATACAATTATCACCTGTGATTATACATTACATTACACTCCATTATTATACAGTATGACAAAAACTTGTATCAGTTAAGCGATGATCAAATACTAGTGTCAAAAATATTGCTCACATTTGAAACTGTTATTGTGTATAGAGTATACTATAGAGGCTTAAGAATAAGGTTCAGCTCAACATGCAATCTGAAAGATTTTTCCAAAACCTAACAAAAATATTTGACAGGCATGTGGCAGAGTTGTGCAAATTATGCTGGCTAAGCAATGCAATGGGTAATGGGACAGGTAACCAACTTTTTAGGTTAGAATTCCTGTTAACATCTTAGGATAATTGTTAGAATCTAAGGGTCAAAATACGATACTCTTAGGCTGAGGGATCTGGGATTCAACATATTATTAACCCTACCTACCTAACCTACCTATATGAGTAATTTAAAGTGGTCACAACCCTCAGCAATGAATAAGAGAGAGAATATTGCCACAACTACTCTTGACATAAGCTTGTTTAAAGAGTTCCAACAGAGTAGAATTTAAAGCGGAAAACACAAAATCAAGCACATTAATATAATTATTGTTTGTTTAAAAATCATAATTCAATATTGTTCATGCTAACTTTCAGGCTAATTATAACTAAAAAGCAGTAAAATGGCTGAGCACATGTTTATAAACATACATTTTGTAGGAAAATGTAATTGAAAATAAGTATGACTGATTATTAGATAAGTGATTTCATTATCACTTAAACTTCACCTACATTTACAAAATTATATAAAATTTTCTCCTTTGTATTTTTACTCACAAGTAAGTATATTAAAGTCTTTAACTTCTAAAGCCTATGTATATTTTTAAGTTAACATTTTCCTGAAAACCTGGTCTGATTTTGTGGCAGTTTTTAGCATTATATGGGTATCATCTCCGAACATGTGATAAGTGTGTTAACACTTAATGTAGTTCCAATAGGACATAGATTTGGAAAATAGTAATTAAAAAAAAATTGAAAAATGTAACTCACCAGAATAGTCGACAGTGGTTCCTTTCTTGAAGAAAATGAGTGTGGGGTAACCCTTCACTTTGTAGTACTCAGCAAGATCCTGCTCCTGAGTGGCGTCAACTTTGGCCAGCTTTATGGGAGATTCTTCCGCCAACAGCTTTGTAGCAGCTTTGGCATACTCCGGCGCGAGGGATTTGCAGTGGCCACACCATGGTGCATCTGTGACGTAGGCATATTTACAATATTAAAATTATTGCAATGCCGCCCGGCAATCGACAAATCATATTGATGAAAAAATCCAATTATTATACTTCTATATAAATATAATTGATAAATCTTCGTTTAATATTATACTAATGGGTTAGATACTCACAAAATTCAACTAAAACGTAGTCGTTTGAAGAAATAACATCGTCGAAAATGGGTTTGCTAAGCACCAACACATTGTCTTCGGTGGGAATTTCGTCTCCGAGCGCAGCACCCAGCAGGGCTATCGCTACAGTTAACAACAGAGCACGCATCTTCAATTTCCGATGGTCCTATTACAACTAATAAATCTTTACGGAAGACTAATTTCTTCAAAATGCCGAAACTGCCACTTCATTCACACTTGCAAAGGTCTCACTTGACGTGGCAGCGTCGATCGTGTGTTTGGCCGTGATTGGTCAGTTTTTTTTTAATTACTGTGACATACAGGGAAGTAGGATAGTTGTGATTCCTAGTTCCATGGTGACATGCTTTATCAAATTATCTGCAAATTATCAAGCGTAAAATAGGTTTTTTTATTTTAATAGAATCTGTAGGTAAGTGTCTAACTAACTACATATGTATATACTACTAACTACTATGAAAGACTAGAGATAAATCCATTTATTATAGTTATCGCCGTGTTACATCAGTCGTAGCAATTATTAATGTGCTCAATTATTATCTTCAACAATTAAATTACGGATATTTTAGATATAATAATTATGTAGTTTTGTATTGTGGTTTGATTAGGATTTACCTAGATTTTGATAGAGAATAAGAGCGATAAAAGTTTGGTACTTTTTCTCTATCAAAATCTAGGTAAATCCTAATCAAACTTTATAGTAGTACCTAACTAAATCTAGTATGGTGCGTGGGTGAGCGGCCCGCTAAGCGGACCATGGTTTTTCAGCTCATTAATTAGACTTTCAGGTCCTGATCATTTTCTATCACAAAACCACTACCTATTCCATCTTTTACATTATCTGAGATAGACACCTTTGAAGTGTTTATTTAATTTTTTTTAGGTCACTGCCAAAGCCAATTGGATGAGGTTTCGAGTGACTTTTGTTCGAGCACCTCCCACCTATCTTCAATGCCCTGACTAATGGGACCACCTGGGAAGTATACCATTTCAAACAAAAAAGAGTTTTACAAATCGGTTCAGGCGTCTTTGAGAGGCGTGATAACATCATAAAGATGAACAGCGAACTGCTAGAACTAGCCGGGTGGCGGCGGTCACAAGCCAACGCTTGAGCCGATCGTGCCTCTCTATCGCTTGTTCCGCGCTCTCGCACGCTCGGGCTTAGGCGGAACGTGACACTTTTTCGTGCGTGCAGCCGGTGTTCATCGATTTATAAGACGTTATCACGTCAAAAAGATTCCGACGAATTGAGAACCTCCTCCTTTTTTCACGTCCGGCTTAATCCGCCTTCTATCGTATGCAATACGGTATTTGACTATATTAAAAATATCGTTTCATTTGGTGTCATCCTAAAAGATTATTATCTAAAAACATTATTCCATACGACAAAACTAAAAAATAAAGTTTTATTTAATTAGAAAACATTAAATAAAATTGCTATAATTCCGGCCATGGTCACGTGATCGAAAACGTTCCGTGATCTCGAATGACGTAACAGTCCTCGCCACATATGGGATGTGGAATTGTCATTGTTTGAAATGTGAACTGTTACGTCATGAGAGCAAATGGAACGTTTCGGCGGCAATTTATTTTTTTGAATTTATTTCTCGATTTTTATGAAAAATACTGAAAATTATGCCGAAATATACGTTTTGTTAGCTTCAGCATAGCATTATTAACAATTTAAGATGATTTTCTAAAAGTAGTCAAATACCCTATTATGAATGTTGTAGATACTTACACTAGCGGCACGCTATGATGGCCGGTTTGACGTTTGTCCGCTCATGAAGTTCCGTATTAATTGATAACGACTTTGAAGGAAATAATTGTATTACTTTATTGACGATAGTGATGTGCAGAGATTCATAAATTTTATCGAATGTAGTTTTAGGTTTAGGACTCAAAATTTATTTATTAAATTGATTTCTAAAATGTATACAAGTGTAGAAAAATCAGTTTGCACCATTTAAGGGGTGAATGTACTTGTGAATATGAACAATTTTCACTATGTGGACAAACCTCTGAAATCGCAAAAAAATATCAGCTGTTTCATACAAAAGGTAAAATTTTTATTTTTATATGATATATACCACAACTCGGCATTTGGTTTTCTAAATTGAAAATTTTTAAAAATGGAATCTAATACGATCGTCACATAGGATCGCTGGCTAGCACAACTACTACCTCCGGCAAACTCGCGTCAATGCTCAATGCAAAACAAAGCAGTTTCGAATTGACGTTGCTTCGAAAAGTATAAACTGTCAGTGCAATGCGATTGTGATATAGTTTTGACCTGGCTTTGGATTTCAAATATTGATACTGCATTACTGTTGACCCTTGCTCGTTAATTTGGACTCTGTTCAAGCCCTTTGTTGTGGATTTCGTCGATATGACCGAACGTACGCAGAGAACTGTTCTAAATAGTCAGACACGTGAGTTCGTAATACGCCTTCGTAACTATTTCGATCGTGAAGCTCAAACTGGAGGGCCAATTTTACCTATAACGTCAGTGGTTGAACGCGTAGCTGATGCGCTTAATATTGGACAACGAACTGTTAGACGGATAACTAAAAAAAAATATGGCGAGACTGGCACAGAAGAAAATAAACTTCACACACCAAAAAAGAGAAAACGAGCAAAACCAGTCGTAGGCATCGATAGCTTTGATGCCGATGCTATCCGAAGACATGTTTACGGCTACTATTTACAGAAGGAGTATCCAACAAGAAAAAAAGTTGGTGCATTCACTGAAGGAAGCTGGATTATTCTTCGGTGGGGAAAGTTCTTTAACGAAGATTTTGAAGACCATTGGATTTCGATACAAAAAATGTAACAAACGCAAAATATTGATGGAAAGATTTGATATAGCGATGGCAAGGTATACTTTTTTACGGCAAGTGAAAGAAATCAAAAATTGGCAAAATGTTGTGTTCTTGGATGAAACATGGCTTAATGCTAACCATACTGTAGGCCGTTCTTGGAACGATGACACAGCAGCATCTACTTCCAAAGTTCCTGTAGGAAAAGGATCGCGACTTATAATTTGTCACGCCGGAACCATCAACGGGTTTGTCGAAGGTTCTCTCATGGCTTTTGCGTCAAAAACCACTGGAGACTATCATGAAGACATGAATGGAGAAAAGTTTACTGAATGGTTTACCTCAATGTTGTGTAGCCTCCCTGAACCATCTATTATAATTATGGACAACGCCCCATACCACTCGATGCAAATTGACAAGCCACCTGCCCAATCCCAAAAGAAAGCTGATATCGTCGCATGGCTTCGTAAAAATGGCGTAGATGCAAACATGAATATGTTAAAAGCGGAATTAGTACGTCTTTTAAAAGAAAACAAACCAACCAAGATCCGATACGTCATTGACGAAATAGCATTAGAACATGGGCACAGAGTTATACGGTTACCGCCTTACCATTGTGAGTATAATGCGATTGAGTTGGTGTGGGCTCAAATTAAGGGATATGCTGCAAGACACAATACAGAACCCCCATTTACCACAAAAAAAATGCTAAAATTATTAGAAGAAGCTTGTGAACATGTGACTAAAGGAGACTGGGAAAAGGTTGTGAATAGAACTGTTAAATTAATAAGGGAAGATTATGAAAGAGATGTGAAAATAGATAATATTATAGAAAACGAACATATAATTATTAATGTAGGTGATGATAGCAGTGACGACAGTGAAAATAGTAGTATGGACGAATCTGATTAATTATGGCCTTTTGTGGCACCTTTTTTGGTATCTTTTGTATTCATATGTTTCTTGTGTGCATATAAAGTATGTATATTCATTTTCATTCAAATATTCAGTTCGTTCAAATAAATTAAATAAACATATACATTTTTGTTTTATTAAACCTATTTAATCAGGTACAAAAACAAAACTTAATTGTTTTTTGTTCGAGAATAAATTGACATTCCACATCACTATTGTAATGTGTCAAACCGGCCATCATAGCGTGCCGCTAGTGTAAGCTTCTTGGTATGATTGTTATTAATAATTTCATAATAGTAATGAAGAAGCATGGAAGTAATGAAGAAGCCTCTTTTTTTATATCTACAGAAAATATTATTGCCTCGCTCTCGGAGGACCGCTGCGCTGCCGCTGTACCCTGTGCCAGATGTAGTCCTACTTCCTAGTTCCATGTGGCCACTGTGCAATCATTGACTTGGAGGTGTGCAATCATGTTCCGTACATAGGTGTTCCATGTGTGCAATACAGCCACAGATTAATCAATGATTATAATATGTCTATGTTATGTGTAGAACAGGCAACTCAAGGTGTAATCACTAGTCCCGAATAAAAAAAATCAATGTCAAAATTGACAAATATAAATAATGTCAATGTCAAAACCAAATCCTTGATTTGTTTGTTTTGAGTTTTTGACTGGTTTTGAACATTAATTTTGAATTTGAAAAAATAAAGATTAGGCCAAAGAGAATGGATTAGGCTTCCCAATATACCTAAATAAAGTTCATGATTTTTATAAAAATATGCACGTTGAGGTACCTTATCGCTGTCAGTCATGAAATTCATAGAAAATGAATCTTACAATAAATGATTAAATGGATAGCTCTAAGCAGGTAAATAGTATGTACATATTTCCTATTTCACCTATGTTTATATTAAAACTTACTGTATTTCCTAAGATTTCGTGTTAGAAAAGCCTTAAAACAAAAGAAGCATTTATGCAAAGTACCTGACAAAAATAGTTACCTACACAAGACAAAAAATGTTCTAATTTTCTAGTCTAGAGTCTCGGTGACTGACCTTCACACTCTTATATCAAAGAATTTATTTTAGAATTTTAAAACTTGGATGCCATCCAATTTTAACATTAACACTTTCCAAGTTCAGTTCTGTTCTATTCTTCATACATAAAACTACAAAATTGTAATATTCTTATATTTTGAGGTTCAATTATGGATATTATCTATATGAAATATTTATTTTATTCTAAGTTACTGTGTAAGAATAAAGTATGTTGTTATTCTTCAGATGCCTGAATATACTGTCACATCAGAAATATATGGAGAATATGATTATAGTACTGGCAAAAAGGCCAGTAAGGAAGGAAGTAAGTACTAAAATTCTTCTATGCTTCTTGATTTTTAGTACATGTCCTTATTACTTAGAGGTTGACTACCAAATCTATGCCAATGCCTGCCAATAGGCTTGAATAGGCAATATGAAGCTCTAAAATATCTTTTCACCCAAAATGACTCAGTGCATGAAAACCTTTTCTTCTATGTGATCAAATTAGACTGTAGAAGAATCTCAATCAATCAGAATCTATGAAAACCCAGGGTAACAAAATTAGCATAAAAAGTTGCTAAACCGAAATGATAATGGGCAGGGCACATAGTTTGAAGAATCAAAAGAAGCATTGTATGTACCTAATATTTTTCATAATAAAAAGATTAATATGACTATGTACCTTAAATATATTATATTCAATTCAAAATATTCAATTTCAGATGTGATATCAGAGTTTCCATTTCTACTACCAAGGGGTAGAAATAAGGCTCAATTTGATGAAGACAATGATTTAGATATAGAGAGGCCTCAGAAAGAATCTATAAAAATTGGTCAGCATTAGAAAAAGTATTTTAAAAATGATGTGGAATAGCTGCCTTATTTGGCAGATTCACTTCTAGTTTTCTCATGTCATACAATGGAAAAGTCATTCCTGAGCTTCAGTGGTTTCACTGGTACAATTTGATGACAGCAGAGATGTGCCTCTTTTTTATCTACCAATAGACGTCCACTGCTTCGACGTTCTCTTGCATGGACTTCCAAAGGCCTTGGTCTTGTGCCGCCAGCAACAGTATCCAGCAATTCCTTGTGACGTGCAAATGATGTTAATTAATTAATAAAAGTTTATGCTCTGCTTTGTTTAGAACCCTTAATGCCTGTATTAGATTCATATTACATTTAATTTATGGTATAATTTCCAGCTATGCTCGGAGTATCCGTGCGAGATCAAATCAGAAATGAGGAGATCTGTAGGAGATTCAAAGTCACCAACATAGCTCAGCGAGTCACGAAACTGAAGTGGAATTAGGTGGGCACATAGTTTGAAGAGCGTGGTGATGGAAATTGGGGTCCCAAGGTGCTGGAGTGGTGACCCCGCACCAGGAAGTGCAGTGTTTGCAGACCTCCACTAGACGGACCGACGACATCAAACGAGTCGCGCGGAGCTGCTGGATTCAGCTGACGCAAGACCGAAGCCTGTGGAAGTCCGTGCAAAAGACCTTTGTCCAACAGTGGACATCCATTGGTTGATAAAGAAGATAATTTTTCAGAACACAGCTCCAAAACCAACATATCATTAGTGGGCTTGCAAGTGTGGAGAGGAGCTTTCCTACTAGGGGATCTGTTGATACACCTGGGACACGCGGGTGCTTTGAGCGGGAAGACTGTACTGGAACTAGGCGCTGGCACTGGCTTGACTAGTTTTGTAGCCGCTATTTACGCTAAGAAAGTTGTTTGTACAGGTAAATTCAAAATAATTTATTTCATACTAGCTGCCCGCCCGGTGGGACGACGACATTAGACAAGTCGCGGGAACAACATGGGGTAGAGTGGCCATAGAAAGGCCAGAATGGAGAAGATTGGAGGAGGCTTTTGCCACCTGGCAAACGGACACGCAAAAGTGGAAAAAAAGATAATCTACGAAAAATAAAGAAAATACTGGCATGTCCGAAAAGAGGCTATAAATAAATAAATAAATAAGCTGCCCGGACGGACTTCGTTCTGTCCAAAGTTAAAAGTAAAAATTAATTTTTTTTGTTTGTTTTTTTTATTATTAAAACCTTCCGTGGACCTTAAGGAACATACAAAAAATAAATTAACCGAATTGGTCCATCCATTCTTGAGTTATGCGCTTACCAACATTCATTTTTATTTATATAGATGACACAAATACAAAATTGCCCCTACCAGTAGCGCCATCTGTAATGGACTTTTGGTACTAACCGAAAAATATGGATTTGGAAATTGCATGCCCTGACTGTATGATCCTTACTTTAATGGAATTTCATTTTTTATGTTTACAATAATGCAACATTATGTTTACTGTTTGATCTATGTAATAAATACTGATAAATTAATAATTTTATAAATAGGTACGTAATATAGGTAATTTAAATTAGGTATTTAAATTAGTAATTAATATTTTTTTAATATAAATATCTTAAACAATATTTTTTACAGATATAGATTTAGGTGGTATCTTAGAACTAATAAAATTAAATGTGAAATATAACTCAAGATTGATAAAGTCACAATTTAAAGTTATGCCACTTGACTTCACTATCACAGAATGGAATCCATCTTTGTTGAATGAAATCAAACGTTCTGATATTATTATAGCAGCAGATGGTAAGATCCACAAAAGTTTTCTCAATAGGCATGATGACGGACTTTGAAATTCTGTTGGATGAAGTTCGGAAGTATCTACTATTTCGAAAAAATATCTTACTTCAGCAAAAAAAAAAGTTTGGTAGATAAAATTGTCATTTCAATTTTTAACCAACTTCAAAAAGGTGGAGGTTCCCAATTCGTCGGTATCTTTTTTTAGGGTTCCGTACCAAAATGGTAAAAATGGAACCCTTATGGTGAGACTTTCTCCGTCCGTCTGTCCGTCCGTCTGTCACAGTCGATTATTTCAGTAACTATTAAAGCTATCGACATGGCTGTGTATAATGGTGTTATATCTTATCTCCGAAGTTTACCAATCGAAAAATCTGAAATAATTATGGTCAATAGAGGTTTATGTATATTTTACAGGAAAAATAAAATCAACTATCATATGAAAAGTCTTTACTTGTGCATTCTAAAACAGTTTTTTATCTATTTCTATATATAATAGTTTTTGAGTAATCGGCCAAAATGTCGAAAAAATACCGTCCCCTCCCCCCCCCCCCTCCCCCCTTATCTCCGAAGTTTACCAATAGAAAAATCTGAAATAATTATGGTCAATAGAGGTTTATGTATATTTTACAGGAAAAATAAAATCAACGCGAAAATTATTTTAGTTTAATTAAAAAAGGGGGAAAATCAGGGGTTTGAAATTTCAAAGTAAGATAATTATACCGAGTGAGTGGGTTATCATATGAAAGGGGTTTACCTGTGCATTCTAAAACAGTTTTTTATTTATTTCTATGTATAATAGTTTTTGAGTAATCGGCCAAAATGTCGAAAAAATACCGTTCCCCCCCCCCCCCCTCCCCCCTTATCTCCGAAGTTTACCAATCGAAAAATCTGAAATAATTATGGTCAATAGAGGTTTATGTATATTTTACAGGAAAAATAAAATCAACGCGAAAATTATTTTAGTTTAGTTAAAAAAGGGGGAAAATCAGGGGTTTGAAATTTCAAAGTAAGATAACTATACTGAGTGGGGTATCATATGAAAAGTCTTTACTTGTGCATTCTAAAACAGTTTTTTATCTATTTCTATATATAATAGTTTTTGAGTAATCGGCCAAAATGTCGAAAAAATACCGTTCCCCCCCCCCCCCCCTCCCCCCTTATCTCCGAAGTTTACCAATAGAAAAATCTGAAATAATTATGGTCAATAGAGGTTTATGTATATTTTACAGGAAAAATAAAATCAACGCGAAAATTATTTTAGTTTAATTAAAAAAGGGGGAAAATCAGGGGTTTGAAATTTCAAAGTAAGATAATTATACCGAGTGAGTGGGGTATCATATGAAAGGTCTTTACTTGTGCATTCTAAAACAGTTTTTTATTTATTTCTATATATAAGTTTTTGAGTAATCGGCCAAAATGTCGAAAAAAATACCGTCCCCCCCCCCCCCTTATCTCCGAAGTTTACCAATCGAAAAATCTAGCATAGTTTTTTTTATATTAACAATAAACCTCTACAAACAAAGTTAACGATAAATACGCAAATTAATATAATATTATCGTTTTACTTTTACTTTTGGAGTACGGAACCCTCGGTGCGCGAGTCCGACTCGCACTTGGCCGGTTTTTTATGTTCACTGATTACTCGAAGACGTGTGGACCAATTTGAATTTTTTTTTGTTTTAAAGGACATACTTCCCAGGTTTTCTCATATAAATTTTATCGAAATCGGTCGAGCGGTTTTTATACTTCGTATAGTGTGTAGTGTATGTAATGTAGTAAAGCAGGAGTTTGAAGTCGGTTGTTTATAAAGAATTTTTTATAAGTTTTAAAATTCACGCAAAAACGCTCACCGGTGTCACGGTGTCGTTCATGACGTCACCTCTGTTTGTCATAATACATAATAATATAGTACACTAGCGGCACGCTATGATGGCCGGTTTGACGTTTGTCCGCTCATGAAGTTCCGTATTAATTGATAACGACTTTGAAGGAAATAATTGTATTACATTATTGACGATAGTGATGTGCAGAGATTCATAAATTTTATCGAATGTAGTTTTAGGTTTAGGACTCAAAATTTATTTATTAAATTGATTTCTAAAATGTATACAAGTGTAGAAAAATCAGTTTGCACCATTTAAGGGGTGAATGTACTTGTGAATATGAACAATTTTCACTATGTGGACAAACCTCTGAAATCGCAAAAAAATATCAGCTGTTTCATACAAAAGGTAAAATTTTTATTTTTATATGATATATACCACAACTCGGCATTTGGTTTTCTAAATTGAAAATTTTTAAAAATGGAATCTAATACGATCGTCACATAGGATCGCTGGCTAGCACAACTACTACCTCCGGCAAACTCGCGTCAATGCTCAATGCAAAACAAAGCAGTTTCGAATTGACGTTGCTTCGAAAAGTATAAACTGTCAGTGCAATGCGATTGTGATATAGTTTTGACCTGGCTTTGGATTTCAAATATTGATACTGCATTACTGTTGACCCTTGCTCGTTAATTTGGACTCTGTTCAAGCCCTTTGTTGTGGATTTCGTCGATATGACCGAACGTACGCAGAGAACTGTTCTAAATAGTCAGACACGTGAGTTCGTAATACGCCTTCGTAACTATTTCGATCGTGAAGCTCAAAATGGAGGGCCAATTTTACCTATAACGTCAGTGGTTGAACGCGTAGCTGATGCGCTTAATATTGGACAACGAACTGTTAGACGGATAACTAAAAAAAAATATGGCGAGACTGGCACAGAAGAAAATAAACTTCACACACCAAAAAAGAGAAAACGAGCAAAACCAGTCGTAGGCATCGATAGCTTTGATGCCGATGCTATCCGAAGACATGTTTACGGCTACTATTTACAGAAGGAGTATCCAACAAGAAAAAAGTTGGTGCATTCACTGAAGGAAGCTGGATTATTCTTCGGTGGGGAAAGTTCTTTAACGAAGATTTTGAAGACCATTGGATTTCGATACAAAAAATGTAACAAACGCAAAATATTGATGGAAAGATTTGATATAGCGATGGCAAGGTATACTTTTTTTACGGCAAGTGAAAGAAATCAAAAATTGGCAAAATGTTGTGTTCTTGGATGAAACATGGCTTAATGCTAACCATACTGTAGGCCGTTCTTGGAACGATGACACAGCAGCATCTACTTCCAAAGTTCCTGTAGGAAAAGGATCGCGACTTATAATTTGTCACGCCGGAACCATCAACGGGTTTGTCGAAGGTTCTCTCATGGCTTTTGCGTCAAAAACCACTGGAGACTATCATGAAGACATGAATGGAGAAAAGTTTACTGAATGGTTTACCTCAATGTTGTGTAGCCTCCCTGAACCATCTATTATAATTATGGACAACGCCCCATACCACTCGATGCAAATTGACAAGCCACCTGCCCAATCCCAAAAGAAAGCTGATATCGTCGCATGGCTTCGTAAAAATGGCGTAGATGCAAACATGAATATGTTAAAAGCGGAATTAGTACGTCTTTTAAAAGAAAACAAACCAACCAAGATCCGATACGTCATTGACGAAATAGCATTAGAACATGGGCACAGAGTTATACGGTTACCGCCTTACCATTGTGAGTATAATGCGATTGAGTTGGTGTGGGCTCAAATTAAGGGATATGCTGCAAGACACAATACAGAACCCCCATTTACCACAAAAAAATGCTAAAATTATTAGAAGAAGCTTGTGAACATGTGACTAAAGGAGACTGGGAAAAGGTTGTGAATAGAACTGTTAAATTAATAAGGGAAGATTATGAAAGAGATGTGAAAATAGATAATATTATAGAAAACGAACATATAATTATTAATGTAGGTGATGATAGCAGTGACGACAGTGAAAATAGTAGTCAAACCGGCCATCATAGCGTGCCGTTTAAACTAGCGGCACGCTATGATGGCCGGTTTGACACATTACAATAGTGATGTGGAATGTCAATTTATTCTCGAACAAAAAACAATTAAGTTTTGTTTTTGTACCTGATTAAATAGGTTTAATAAAACAAAAATGTATATGTTTATTTAATTTATTTGAACGAACTGAATATTTGAATGAAAATGAATATACATACTTTATATGCACACAAGAAACATATGAATACAAAAGATACCAAAAAAGGTGCCACAAAAGGCCATAATTAATCAGATTCGTCCATACTACTATTTTCACTGTCGTCACTGCTATCATCACCTACATTACACTAGCGGCACGCTATGATGGCCGGTTTGACACATTACAATAGTGATGTGGAATGTCAATTTATTCTCGAACAAAAAACAATTAAGTTTTGTTTTTGTACCTGATTAAATAGGTTTAATAAAACAAAAATGTATATGTTTATTTAATTTATTTGAACGAACTGAATATTTGAATGAAAATGAATATACATACTTTATATGCACACAAGAAACATATGAATACAAAAGATACCAAAAAAGGTGCCACAAAAGGCCATAATTAATCAGATTCGTCCATACTACTATTTTCACTGTCGTCACTGCTATCATCACCTACATTAATAATTATATGTTCGTTTTCTATAATATTATCTATTTTCACATCTCTTTCATAATCTTCCCTTATTAATTTAACAGTTCTATTCACAACCTTTTCCCAGTCTCCTTTAGTCACATGTTCACAAGCTTCTTCTAA
Organism: Oeneis ivallda; assembly: GCA_029955525.1. NCBI lineage: Eukaryota > Metazoa > Arthropoda > Insecta > Lepidoptera > Nymphalidae > Oeneis > Oeneis ivallda. Next base: position 8,280,952 of record JARPMR010000014.1, read on the forward strand.
TAATTTTAGCATTTTTTTTGTGGTAAATGGGGGTTCTGTATTGTGTCTTGCAGCATATCCCTTAATTTGAGCCCACACCAACTCAATCGCATTATACTCACAATGGTAAGGCGGTAACCGTATAACTCTGTGCCCATGTTCTAATGCTATTTCGTCAATGACGTATCGGATCTTGGTTGGTTTGTTTTCTTTTAAAAGACGTACTAATTCCGCTTTTAACATATTCATGTTTGCATCTACGCCATTTTTAACGTATTTCACGCCATAACCAAATGCCGAGTTGTGGTATATATCATATAAAAATAAAAATTTTACCTTTTGTATGAAACAGCTGATATTTTTTTGCGATTTCAGAGGTTTGTCCACATAGTGAAAATTGTTCATATTCACAAGTACATTCACCCCTTAAATGGTGCAAACTGATTTTTCTACACTTGTATACATTTTAGAAATCAATTTAATAAATAAATTTTGAGTCCTAAACCTAAAACTACATTCGATAAAATTTATGAATCTCTGCACATCACTATCGTCAATAAAGTAATACAATTATTTCCTTCAAAGTCGTTATCAATTAATACGGAACTTCATGAGCGGACAAACGTCAAACCGGCCTTCATAGCGTGCCGCTAGTTTAATAATTATATGTTCGTTTTCTATAATATTATCTATTTTCACATCTCTTTCATAATCTTCCCTTATTAATTTAACAGTTCTATTCACAACCTTTTCCCAGTCTCCTTTAGTCAATTGTATACATTTTAGAAATCAATTTAATAAATAAATTTTGAGTCCTAAACCTAAAACTACATTCGATAAAATTTATGAATCTCTGCACATCACTATCGTCAATAAAGTAATACAATTATTTCCTTCAAAGTCGTTATCAATTAATACGGAACTTCATGAGCGGACAAACGTCAAACCGGCCATCATAGCGTGCCGCTAGTGTAGTTAGTTTGTCAAAGTTTGAAGATAGATGTGGAGTATCGCTCTGATTGGTGTTCAATCCAATATGGCGGATTGCCGTATTTTCTAGTTTAAACTTTTATTTTATTAAAATAAATATCAATGTCGCTCAAATACAAAAATAAATACGTTTTTTATAACCCATGAATCCTATTTCATTAGATAAATTCAAAATATTGTTGATTGGATATTGAAATATTGTTGAATGGTTACTGTCATCATGCCTATTGGAAAAGTTTAAATGTAACGGTTTTAATTGTATTTTGTAATACTCTCTGTGATAGACTGTAGATTGGACGTCGGTTCTGAAAACGGCTGAAACTTCGTCGAGGACCGAAGTCATTGGACATTGGATTCACAGATATTGTAAGACAGATATCATGTGGTCGGTTATTGATTTGGTTTCAAATGCTTGCTTTAGGGTGCCTGTCCATTGAAGCGGAGAGGATTGGAGACGCGCTCCGCAGACCAATCAGGTTATTGATAGATGACGCGATAATTTTATCACGTCATCTATGAATAATAATATTATTGATGATCTACCTAACACATCTCCGCTCCGCTTCAATGGCTAGGTGCCTATACACACTTAACACACTACCCGGGAGTGAAAAGGTTGAGGCTCCACAAAGAAACAAATATAGTCTGGTGGCTTTGGTCGTGGTTAGTTACTACCCTACCGGCAAAAGTGCCGCCAAGCGGTTTACCGTTTCGACACGATGCAATGGCGTGTGTATGCCGCAGTAAGATAGTTGAAGCCGTGATAAAGCTATAACCCTAGGAATATAGCTATATATATACCGGAATATAGTTATGAGGAAGCGGTTCATAGCTACCTTAAAAGGAATACCTATAGCTATATAATACGAGCACGATCTAGTAATATGTATAACTATCTGACTAATCTAGTGAAATGATTCGCACAAGTAAAATAGCTATGAACCGCTTTTTTTTTTTTTTTTTTTTATCAATTAGTGACCATTGTAATAATATTGTATTTTTGTTTTCATTTCAAATGTTTGTAAAGGCGAATTGTTTAGCCTGATTAACATTATAGCCCTATTCTTGTGTTTTCTTAGTTTATAAGAATGCCCATAATTGTAACATGCTGTAAAATAAAAAAATAAATAAAAATAAATATTAAAAAAAAAAAAAACTGAACCGCTGAACTATATTCCGGTATTTACTATAAACCTAGCTTTATAGCTACTGCGGTCTGCGTCATTTAAACCGATTAGAAGCGTCGTCATTGTCACTCATGTAATGTTTTGTCGATTCATGCGCCAGAGACGGTGCTCTGTGAAGCCGAAAATTTAAAATTAACTGCCGGGTACTGTGATGACTCAAGAAAAATGTTAACGTATAAACTTTAATATTTTGCCGCAATATTGATTGAATTAACTTACTAATAAACTACACTAAAAGTATAAATGAACTGAGCTCAACATCATAAATTACTGAAAGCTAAAACATGGGAACACCTTTCTGTCATGAACTGCTCAGTATGCTTTTTATTACCAAAAAAATGTTTTTAGGGTTCCATACCAAAATGGTAAAAATGGAACCCTTATGGTGAGACTTTCTCCGTCCGTCTGTCACAGTCGATTATTTCAGTAACTATTAAAGCTATCGACATGAAATTTGGCATAGTTGTGTATAATAGTGGCCCAAAATCATTGGAATAAAGAAAAATCGAAAATTATTTTTAGTTTTAATAAAAAAAGGGGGAAAATCGGGGGGTTGAAATTTCAAAGTAAAATGACTATATCGAGTGGGGTATCATATGAAAGGCCTTTACTTGTGCATTCTAAAACAGTTTTTTATTTATTTCTATACTAGCTGATGCCCGCGACTTCGTCCGCGTGGATTTAGTTTTTAAAATCCCTCGTGAACACTTTGATTTTCCGGGATAAAAAGTAGCCTATGTCCTCAACTATAGTACCCATGCAAAAGATCACGTCGATCCGTGGCTCTGTTGTGGCGTGATTGAAGGACAAACCAACAAACAAACTCACTTTCGCATTTATAATATTAGTATGATTAGAATATTAAATTGCATAGGAAAACACTGTAGCATTAAGTCCATACGATGTATTACATCCATACCTACTATGTAGTATGTAGGTATAATGATCGTTTGGCAAAATCTGACGCCTTTGGAGTAGTTTGACTTTGACAAAATAGGGCTATCCACGATGGCTATATACGATAAAGTACGCTTGCCAGCTTAAGATGAGCCGTTCATTCAAAGTATCTTGTAGATTCCGGGGTTCAAGTTATTTGGACCTTATACTGAAGATCGTGATGTCTATAATTTCTGAACTACGAAATTGATGACCTTGAAATAATTACAGGACAATCTCTAAAGAACCTGCTTTCTAACAAAAAAAGAATGGATTAAATCGGAATACGCCTTAATGAATTACAGCGAAATACACATTTTGACTTTCATCCCCTCTCCCAAGGGAACCGTGCTGAATTTCGGGATAAAAAGTATCCTATATTATACCTCGTAGTATTAACTTAAATCGTGCCAAGTTTCATTTAAATCCGTCCAGTAGTTTCGGCGTGATGCGCGGCCAAGATACAGACAGACAGACAGACAGACAGACAAAAAATTAAAAAAAAATTGTTTTGGCTTCAGTATCGATTATAGAGTGCCCTCAAACAAAAATTTTCAAAATATCTTCAATGTACAGAATTGGACCTGTTACAGTTTTATTATATTATAGATATAATAGAATTTGATTAATCGGCCAAAATGTCGAAAAAAATACCGTTCCCCCCCCCCCCTTATCTCCGAAGTTTACCAATCGAAAAATCTGAAATAATTATGGTCAATAGAGGTTTATGTATATTTTAAAAAATTATTTTAGTTTAATTAAAAAAGGGGGAAAATTAGGGGTTTGAAATTTCAAAGTAAGATAATTATGGTCCAAGATCCCAGTGCCGCCAGACCTAAGTTATTTTCTCAGCAATTATTTGTGTACGATAGAGTACTGTTCGAATGTCCTTTCAGTATATGCGTATAGCTTAGGATCTAGAGAGAGAGAACTATTGCAATATCTTCTGCAAGCTATACCCAGGCAAAAAATCACGTCGATCCGTAGCTCTGTTGCAGAGTGATTGAAGGACAAACCAACAAACACACTTTCGCATTTATAATACTAGTGGTTCGCCCCGAACTGAGACCTCGCGGTAACGGTATCCCATGATTATTCATTCAATCGATACATGATAACCAAAACTGACATTATTATTATGCCCGTTTTCACCAAACATACCTAAATCATCCCCTAAGTAGGAGTCTCTTAACGTAGGTAGCTCCTAAATACAATCCTAAGTCCTAACATCCGTCCCAATATCCTTTTAGGTGTCCCGTACAGGATCGTGATAAATAAGTTGACAGAAAACATCAATCACCTAACTTATAGGTAGCCCGTAAAGGTTAGGGCACGTTAGTGAAAACATTGAATTATTATGTAGGTACTAACGAGTGAATCCGGGTTACGGGCATCTGTACAAATCGTCATCTATCGACGCGAATAGAAAATATACAATATTTAACTAAATTTAACTAAAAAATAATTTTAATTGAATAATATGGTACAAAAAAAATTACAATACAATTATTGTATTATAATAAGTAACTAAATAATAATGGTCGACGCAAAACTGTTTTTGGGATAGGTCGTTAGTCGTAACTCGTAGTTCCATGGGAATAGTTACTGACTGCGCCATCTATTAGCATTATTGTGAAGCTATGTTGATGCTATATGAATTACTGATGTACATTAAAAATTAAATAATCTCGTTTCTTTATAATATTCATATAATTTTAGTATTTGTTGTTCAAGTACAGGATATAAGTGACCTAAAAACATAAAATCAGTTTGAAAATCCATAGCGGATTTTCCTAGAGAGCGTCTTCAAGCGAGCGTATAAAATCGCCACTTTGAAAGCCCCCCATTTCGTCAATTTTAAGGGAAAAATTAAAAAAAAAATATTTTTGTACTCAGTTCAAAATTATCTTTAAAATGATACGTAACAATTTTATGTAACGCGATATTTTTTTTTTACTTCGCATTCGCTTCTATGAGAGCCCCCCTGAAATAAAGATTTTTATAACTTTTTAAGCCATTTTCGGCTGGAGGCCATCGGTTTACATATTATATCTAAATTTGAAGTAATTACGTTCAGTAATTCAAAAATTATAAGGCTCTGACAGACGGACGGACGGACGGACGGACAAGTGCAAATCGCTCTAGTTAACTCAGAGACCTCGCTTCGCTCGGTCAATTATAGTATGATGATATTATCTCTCACACACTTAAACAAGTGAATCATGTTCTAGCGTTCATACATATGGGGACGCATAATGTGTGTCTGGGGGGATGTTTGACCCTTCCAATAGGTCTGGCAGCTTACAGATAATATCGCAAAAGTTCCCTGAGTATCATGTATAAAAATCAGAACTGAGAATATAAGTTAACTTAAATTATATATTTTTTTGGGAGCTTCAAAGCGTCTGGCTAAAGTAACCGCCGGCGGTAAGCGTCTGGCAGTATTAATTTATTAATTTTTACAATATTCTTTAAAACATAATATGTTTTCACACATTATATGAAAATCAGCCCTGAGAATTTAAGATAAGTTATTCTAGTTTTTACCTACCTTTAGCACCTGGTATCTGGAAATTGGCCATCGGCACAATCTAGCTGGTACGCATATACTGAAAGGACATTCGAACAGTACTCTATCGTACACAAATAATTGCTGAGAAAATAACTTAGGTCTGGCGGCACTGGGATCTTGCTCTATTATACCGAGTGTGGTATCATATGAAAGGCCTTTACTTGTGCATTCTAAAACAGTTTTTTATTTATTTCTAGATATACTTAATAGTTTCTGATTAATCGGCCAAAATGTCGAAAAAAATACCGTCCCCCCCCCCCCCCCCCCCCTTATCTCCGAAGTTTACCAATCGAAAAATCTGAAATAATTATGGTCAATAGAGGTTTATGTATATTTTACAGGAAAAATAAAACCAATGCTCTAACTAGCATAGTTTTTTTTATATTAACAGTAAACCTCTACAAACAAAGTTAACGATAAATAAGCAAATTAATATAATATTATCGTTTTACTTTTGGAGTATGGAACCCTCGGTGCGTGAGTCGCACTTGGCCGGCTTTTTAGTTTTTCCAGCCTAAAATTATAGGTATGTCATTGAAGCATGAGATACTTAATTGTACATACCTCCGAAAAGTCAGTGGTGCTTGTCCGATATTGAAACCGCGATCCCCTGAATAGGGGGCCGCGATCCTAACCACTTCACTGGCTCTCACATATACCTACATAGGTATAGATTTTCATCGTCGTGTCATTCATTAGAAAGTAATAGAATAATAGAATAGAAATGTTTTTATTCAAATAACTTTTTACAAGTGCTTTTTAATCGTCGATGAGTCTACCACTGGTTCGGAATGCCCTTCCTGCCGAGAAGAACCAGCAAAAAGCTCGGCGGTTGCTCTTTTCAAAACAAGTATACAATACAATAGATACTATGCTATGGCAGTGTTTCCACAATGAGTGGAAGTTCCACAAAATCATACCTAATTATAATTCAACACATGTTAAGACGGGCAGACAGAAAGTAGCCCCATTCTCGCCGGTGGCACCCGGCGTTGTACCCGGTACATTGAATACATAATAATTATTACGGTGTCATTTATAATGTAAGTATAAGAATTTACTTGCACGAAGCTATTGCCTAATCTCAACTTGTATTTTAGTTATTTACGATGACGACGTAACCGCAGCGTTCATATCAACTATACAGAAGATCCTCAACACTGACTCACCGAAAACTATTTACATAGTCTTGGAAAAACGCTACGTATTCACGATAGAGCACATGGACTCAGTGGCACCTTGTTATGAAACATTCCTTAGTTTGTTGGACAAAGTCAAGTCCCATTCCAATTGGATCGTGGAACAACTGCCCACGGACTTTCCCAAATACTTTACTTACGATCGAGTCAAAGATTTAGTTTTGTGGAAAATATCCTCGAAGAAAAGTTGATAGAGGATACTTAAATAAATAATTATTGCTGTAAAGTTTAAAATTTTAAAATATATTTAAATGTTTTTAATAAAATATTGCAGTTTCATTTTATTTATGTTCCATTGCCAGAAAGTATATTAATGTTAAAAATAAAACAAAAAATTTAAGTCGGATACTATATTTATTTCCGGAGTATTTTAGTAGATTAGGATATTGTCTGATCCTGTTTTATCGCAGTAAATACTAGCAAACAAACAAAACGACGCAACCTTTATAAAATTTTAACGTACAAAAAAATCATAATAAATACCTATAAATTAAGTGACAAAATTTTCCAATAACTTAGCAATAAATCGGATTCGAAATCAGGGCCCTGATATTAACTTTTCAAGTTAACACCAATTACCGCTTCAATGGAAAGGCACCCTTAAAAGCCAGCGCATACGAGTGGCGCTGAAGCGCAGTGTTTTAAATTGATAAAAACTTAAACAGCTTTAATACATTTGAATACGGTTGAAATTGCTATGATAAAAAATGAAACAACCCCCTTAGCGGTTGTTGTTTTATTTTGAACCATATGTTTAAGTAGATAAAGCTGAGTTTAAGTCGTTGTCCATAAAAGATTGCGCCTCAACGCCATTCCAATATAGATATGGTATGGGAGAGTATTATGGCATGGAATTAGCAAACACTAGGCTTAAAATTACTTTTCGGTAGGCCACAGTTCATTGTATTTGGTTAGAAAAGTTTTCCTTAGCTCCGAATTCCTCGCTTGTTGGTCCTTTTCCTTGCTGAGTGTTTCGATGCTTTGTCCCACGCAAAGGTCGCCGGTGAAGTGGATGATCAGAACTTGTGTGTTGAATGAAACGTTTTTGTCCGGGCTCTGTTTTGCGTAATTTGTAGGTCCGAATTCCGTTGCGTAGGGCGGTAGAGACGTTAAGTCCTCTGGTAGAAGAAAAGTTACAGGTTTAAAACATTGTTTGCACTTAAAATCGTATAAAACTAGCTTATTTCGTCGGTCTATTTAGTGTGGGGTTTTCAAAACTATAGGTCTAGACTAGAGATGACAAGACTTCCGGATTCCTTAGGTCCTACTTTAGGACTCGCAAGTTTAGTTATAGGTTCTTTGAGTTAAGTATATGCTCCGACCACTGCCATTTCAGATTCGGACCCTGTTGACCATTACACACACGGCTACACTCAAGGCACACAGTAGATATATACCTACCTACGGCTCTGGGATATGGTCAGTAACAATGGATCTCTTACGAAAGCATGGACTTACTGAGCGGGCAATACAGATAGCTATGCTCAGAGATTCTCCACAGTGATCAAAATTCAATTAGGTAAGAAGTGAATCCGTAGAAGATAAATGATTTACATGAAGGAATCTAAAAATCTTTTGTATTATCCGCATAAAGTAAAACAAAGTACACGCCATAAAATATACCTAATTCTTTCTAACCTGTATAAAATTCCTCAGTGTCATGGGCGGATGAATCTCCCGTGCATTCGGGCCCGCAGCGGCCATCTTTTAGAATACCCCGCATCGTCGTCAGTTTGCTGATTGCTTTCTCGCTGCTTTTACTCTGATCGTTCTTGTGCTTATCTATGTTGCGGAGGAATTTCTTCATCTGAAAATTGTTTAAGTTTACAATTATTATCATATAATTTTTGGAGTAAAATAATTTAACTAAGTTGTTTTATCTTCCTCTGCCCCGTAAGCTCAAAAAAAGAGGAAAGTAGCGCTTCTTCCAACCGGAACAAACTTTGATAAAAACTCCTCAAAAGCCGGCTGTGCATTGGCGTACCTCTCCGACTCAGTTACACCTGTCTAAAAAAATTATGGAGAAATTATCTACCTATTTAAATCTCAAGCAAGCAATAGTAATACCTAATAATAAATTATTTAATTGCAGAAAGCATTGTACAAAAGATGGGCATCATTTTATAATATCAGATAGGCAGATAAATCAGCCTTAATCGCCCTTTAAAGTCCACAATAACAATAGGTAATAATATAGTAGTGATATTTATAAAACCTACCGTTTTCGTCATTTTCTTTGGCGGATCTTGGTAAGACATCTTCGGTTCCCCCGGATTACTGCCTATTACGCACATCGTACTTTTTGGTATGTCGAAATCCGAATGTATGGGCGCTTGAATTTCCATGTTGTCCTTATGCCGTCCCGGGGTGGTAGAAGACTTGCTGTTTGTTGGCACATAAACAGCCTTAGCGTTTTCCGGTTGTGGTTTTTGACCTTTTTTAGAATGCCTCTTCCTTCGCGCAGGAGATTCATCGTCATTGGAAAGACTTTCCTCCGATGTTGAGGGAAATACCTCGTTGAGGCTTAGGACTTCTACGTTGCATTCCTCAAGGTTTGCAGGGATTCCTGTGTCTGTCACTTGGCAGAGGTGGTCCGTTGAGTGTATGCTGATAAATGATTTCTGGCCCGTGCAGAGGTTTGATGCTTCTTCGCCTGATCCGGAAGATTTCTTTGACACTGTAACTGAAAATAAAATTATACCTACCTATAAAATCCGGCAAATAAATATTTTTAGCCACAAATACTATTATATACCTACTTATTAGTAAATGTAGGTATATCTAACATGTACTTATAGGTAATATCTCACATCTGTTCACTCAAGGGTGTGGATTTTTAACTAGAAAAGTGTTAACTATGAAGATTCCCAAATCAGAATTACTATCAGGATTTAAACAAAATTAAAGGTACCTAGGTATGTAATGGGAAAATATTTTTTCCTTCCTTTAGAGCACGAATCATACACGTCATACGTATAGGTATAAATTTCAGTTGTATTAGGCCTAGCGCAAACATACAACTTTTAGTTGAACAACTATTTAGTTGTGTTTCATAAGTTTAAAATAATATGAATGTACTGCGATCATAGAATGTACGCAAACTATCAACACGATAGTTGCTCGACAAAAAAATCAAAAAGCCATACGATTTGCTTTTGATTGTATGGAATTCACGAAAAGTACACAACTCGACTAAACAGTTTAGTCGATCTAAAAGTTGTATGTATGCGCCGTACCTTATGTGACAGACAGGAACTTGGCACGGGGCATTACCTATGCTAAAGATAAAGGTAGATTTATTTGAATCATTTACCAGCATAAGTGCAGCTCTCGGTCCGGTTACAATTTAACGCTCCTATAAAAGAAAACATCTTTAATGCGTTTTCAGCCGGTCCTTAGACGCCATCTCCACAAGCGAGAGTATCGCGGCGATAGTCTTGCCGTGCCGCCAAATTCGATACAAACTATCGGCCTATCTCCACAGGGCAATACGACTGGTACTATCCGACGATCGTAGGACGGACTCGTCGCGATTCCCTCGCCCGTGGAGATGGCGCTTAGTAGAGTCCTGATTTCCGAACCGGTGCAGTTGTATGGTCTGTCTTAATCAAGGCTCTACCGTTATCGTGGGCTTAGGTACATGTGGATTTTTCTAATTGTTGGGTAAACAGTAGGTGGCTATACCGCGTTGTGGCCATTATGGGAAGCCGAGGAAAAAAAGGTAACACGAGAATTATTGAAATTAGAAAAGGACCATTCGGTGAGGGTGAAGGACCCGAGATCATACAGACTATTAGTAAAATAATCCCACTGCACTGGTAGGTACTTTAAATTAGCCTTTTGTGCATTTTACCAGTACTGCACCTCCTACTTTGTTAGGCTCAGGTCTCACGCTGTCTAAACACAATACCCGGTAACAAGAACTATAATATAAAACGTAGACACTGGCCACCAAATGTCCCTTAAATTCAAATTTATTTATTTCATGTAGGCCAACCTGTGGCTCTTATGACACGTCAAGATTCTACCAAATACCGATTCTTAGTCCCAAAACCTACCTTTGTCCTCATTATCATCAGTTTTCAGTGTGTCTAATATACTTTTATCGGGAAATTTGTGAGCATTCTTCGAGTGTGACATATTTAAACGATAAATTTCAGTTTGTTAGCTTTGTCAAATGGCTTTCCATTTTTCTTTTTTATGTTCACATGACAATTCTAATTTTAATAATTTTGACTTTTAAATTTGACCTTTTTGCTATACCTACATACCTACTACACGTCGATTGAAATTGGCCCCTACTTCCCCTCGCCCTTCCTCGCACCGCAACTCAAGTACAGACAGTATAATACAGTATAATAGTTAATCTATTGATATTTATTTATTTATTATTTCATATACATCTATATCTATACTCTATACAGACATACATACAAATAAATAAAATTGAAGTGTCAGATGAACAGATTTTTACTAAATGTATATTCGTTCGGTACTTAAACAAAACATTCATTCTTAAAATTTTTGCCTATTTGTCGGTCTGTATATTCCGGCTAATCTTGGAAACCGCCGGACCGATTATGACCTGACTTTCACTGACAGATAGCTGATGTTACGAGTTTCTTAGGCTTACTAATTTAACTTTTTAACCGACTTTCAAAAACCAAAAAGTCAGTAACTTATTTTCTTACAACATACCAAACCAGTCGAAGAAAAAGCCACAAAATTTATTTCCGGTTCAAAATTGGTTGGCGGAATCGTTAATAGATGGTAATATGCCTGAGACAAATGAATCGCGTAATTAAAATAAAGTTCCCCAAAGTATCGAAAGATCCGGGAATCATATTTGATTTCCCGGTTCCATTTCACTGACAAAAGACCCGGGAATTCCAATGCTATTGGAAGGTTTTTCCTTCCAATATCATTGGGGAATTCCCATTCATTCCATAACAATAGTTTGTTTATACTTGACAAGTGGCAACGTAATTAAAACTCTTATCTATGATATAACTAGCCTGCCAGTAGCATAGTGTTTTGTGCCAGTACCTAAGTACATTGATAGATACTGCCATTTTAATAAGCGTTGCTTCGCGAGCGGTATGTTTCTATCTGTACTGAGTGGGTCTGACTGGAGGTGCGGTGCGGGGAAGCGGGATTAAGCTAGGGGCCAACTTGAAACGAACGTGTAAACAATACTACAAGATCAAAGGCGTCAAACTAAACTAGCGGCACGCTATGATGGCCGGTTTGACGTTTGTCCGCTCATGAAGTTCCGTATTAATTGATAACGACTTTGAAGGAAATAATTGTATTACTTTATTGACGATAGTGATGTGCAGAGATTCATAAATTTTATCGAATGTAGTTTTAGGTTTAGGACTCAAAATTTATTTATTAAATTGATTTCTAAAATGTATACAAGTGTAGAAAAATCAGTTTGCACCATTTAAGGGGTGAATGTACTTGTGAATATGAACAATTTTCACTATGTGGACAAACCTCTGAAATCGCAAAAAAATATCAGCTGTTTCATACAAAAGGTAAAATTTTTATTTTTATATGATATATACCACAACTCGGCATTTGGTTTTCTAAATTGAAAATTTTTAAAAATGGAATCTAATACGATCGTCACATAGGATCGCTGGCTAGCACAACTACTACCTCCGGCAAACTCGCGTCAATGCTCAATGCAAAACAAAGCAGTTTCGAATTGACGTTGCTTCGAAAAGTATAAACTGTCAGTGCAATGCGATTGTGATATAGTTTTGACCTGGCTTTGGATTTCAAATATTGATACTGCATTACTGTTGACCCTTGCTCGTTAATTTGGACTCTGTTCAAGCCCTTTGTTGTGGATTTCGTCGATATGACCGAACGTACGCAGAGAACTGTTCTAAATAGTCAGACACGTGAGTTCGTAATACGCCTTCGTAACTATTTCGATCGTGAAGCTCAAAATGGAGGGCCAATTTTACCTATAACGTCAGTGGTTGAACGCGTAGCTGATGCGCTTAATATTGGACAACGAACTATTAGACGGATAACTAAAAAAAAATATGGCGAGACTGGCACAGAAGAAAATAAACTTCACACACCAAAAAAGAGAAAACGAGCAAAACCAGTCGTAGGCATCGATAGCTTTGATGCCGATGCTATCCGAAGACATGTTTACGGCTACTATTTACAGAAGGAGTATCCAACAAGAAAAAAGTTGGTGCATTCACTGAAGGAAGCTGGATTATTCTTCGGTGGGGAAAGTTCTTTAACGAAGATTTTGAAGACCATTGGATTTCGATACAAAAAATGTAACAAACGCAAAATATTGATGGAAAGATTTGATATAGCGATGGCAAGGTATACTTTTTTACGGCAAGTGAAAGAAATCAAAAATTGGCAAAATGTTGTGTTCTTGGATGAAACATGGCTTAATGCTAACCATACTGTAGGCCGTTCTTGGAACGATGACACAGCAGCATCTACTTCCAAAGTTCCTGTAGGAAAAGGATCGCGACTTATAATTTGTCACGCCGGAACCATCAACGGGTTTGTCGAAGGTTCTCTCATGGCTTTTGCGTCAAAAACCACTGGAGACTATCATGAAGACATGAATGGAGAAAAGTTTACTGAATGGTTTACCTCAATGTTGTGTAGCCTCCCTGAACCATCTATTATAATTATGGACAACGCCCCATACCACTCGATGCAAATTGACAAGCCACCTGCCCAATCCCAAAAGAAAGCTGATATCGTCGCATGGCTTCGTAAAAATGGCGTAGATGCAAACATGAATATGTTAAAAGCGGAATTAGTACGTCTTTTAAAAGAAAACAAACCAACCAAGATCCGATACGTCATTGACGAAATAGCATTAGAACATGGGCACAGAGTTATACGGTTACCGCCTTACCATTGTGAGTATAATGCGATTGAGTTGGTGTGGGCTCAAATTAAGGGATATGCTGCAAGACACAATACAGAACCCCCATTTACCACAAAAAAAATGCTAAAATTATTAGAAGAAGCTTGTGAACATGTGACTAAAGGAGACTGGGAAAAGGTTGTGAATAGAACTGTTAAATTAATAAGGGAAGATTATGAAAGAGATGTGAAAATAGATAATATTATAGAAAACGAACATATAATTATTAATGTAGGTGATGATAGCAGTGACGACAGTGAAAATAGTAGTATGGACGAATCTGATTAATTATGGCCTTTTGTGGCACCTTTTTTGGTATCTTTTGTATTCATATGTTTCTTGTGTGCATATAAAGTATGTATATTCATTTTCATTCAAATATTCAGTTCGTTCAAATAAATTAAATAAACATATACATTTTTGTTTTATTAAACCTATTTAATCAGGTACAAAAACAAAACTTAATTGTTTTTTGTTCGAGAATAAATTGACATTCCACATCACTATATTGTAATGTGTCAAACCGGCCATCATAGCGTGCCGCTAGTTTACTGTATCTCCTTATACTGTCTGTACTAAGTGGGTCTGACTTGAGGTGCGGTGCGGGGAAGCGCGAGGCGAAGTAGGGGCCAATTTTAATCGAACGTGTAGTATTAATACCTTCTTTTAATATAGCTGGATCTTAGATCATAGAATACCAAGTCTATGAGCTGGATCAACAAAACTGGAGCTTTCCCTGGAGCTTGGAGTTACGTTACCTCAAATATGGTCCAGCGAAGCGAAGGCTGGATCATGCGTCATGCTCGTGAACGGGTGCCGCCAGCGGGAATGGGGCTACTTTGTGTCTGCCCGTCTTAACATGAATTGAATTGTAGTACTTTTTTTTGGAACTTCCCCTCATTGTGGAAATACTTATTATATTTTTATGTATTTTATTCTAACAAAGTTGCATAGGTTAAATGTAATAGCTTCATAATATTATTGTAAAATGATTATTTTGAAAAGAGCAACAGCTGAGTTTCTTGCCGGCTCTTCTCAGCAGAATCCGCTTTCCGAACCGGTGGTAGTCATATAAGAGCCACAGGTTGGCCTACGTCAAATAATTAATTTTGAATTTTGAAATTTTCCAATACATACGAACAGTGCATGCATTAGTTCATCGAATATTCATGAACCAAAATAAGGCATCGTAATATAATTATTGTTATGTACAGGAAAAGTATAAGTATATTTATCTACTCCAGCATCGAAAAGTTCCAATTTCGAGACAGCTGAATCGAAATGAACCCTCTTTCGGTTTTGCTTCTCATTTCGATGCAGCTCGTTGTATGGGAGCTGAATCGAAATGGTTATCTTCTTAAAATAGGATACCTAAAGCTAAGGCTCTGAGTTCTGGCACTTTTGTACCGTTCATATGACAGAGGCGCCACAGGCGGCTGGTGGCGGCTTACGGAGTTACTTTTTGTTGACAGAGGCGCCACAGGCAGCTGGTGGCGGCTTACGGAGTTACTTTTTGTTACTTTATTGAGCCTACGGCGTATTTTGTTGATGATTTTACTTCCTTGTCGTAGATAAAATCTTGTATGCAACTGAACGTAATTAGTCATTTTAATTCTCGTACTATCCTATTTTGATACTCGGCAAGCCTCGTATCAAAAAACAGCACTCGAATTAAAATGACCCTCATTACGATGCAGTTGCATAAATAGCTATTTTGGCTCCAATAATAATTAATACACACACACACACAGTACCCACTACAGTAGTTTGTATACAACATACTATCATGACTGAAATAAATTGTATTTCTGTTTTATAGTAACAACTACAACTAAACATTACTGTAGCAATGATTCAAAAAAAAACGAATAGTGAAAATAATAATTATATTCGTTTCATAAGTACAAAATAATTACTGAACATTACTGAAACATTAGAAAAATAACAAAATATTCCATTACTCATTGCAGTTCGAAAATATAAGTTATTAACATAAACACAAAACTAATACCTATTAATTTATTTTAAAAAGAGACTTCCTATTTCACAATCACAATTATTTATAATATTATAAACTGTGTACATGATTGAGAAAACGTTTTAAGGCAAATAGAATTTTGCAGTCTTTGTAATTTGTTATTTCATACAATGCATTCAATCTGGGATTTAAACATTTTTTAGTAATTATTTCTGTAGAAAGTTGTAGCGAATAAGTATCATATCTTAAAATCGTAACTCTCACGCGAAAGGGCAAGAAATAAGGCATTTCTATATTTGCAATCTATTTTTAAATCTGAATTCACTCTACCTTTACATTTTAGATTTTTTTAATGAACTGCATCCAGCCCAGATTTAGACTAAGATCTATAGATCACACTCTGGCTCTGCTCAAGATTCAAGATAGAGTTAAAATGAGACACAAATATGCCCTGATATAAACTGTCTCATTTTAATTCAGTCTTGAGTCGGAACTGAGTGAGCTACAGAGCTCACCCTTAGACTGACTTAGACCAGAGAAAAGAACTCTGACCTTGAAATACGCAGTAGGTAAAAACCTTCAAGTCTTTAGCTTGTTCGGAAGCACTAAGTTACTTATCATCTGTAGGGTTAGTACAAGATTGGATAAATAGTAAACTATGACATTACCATCAAAGTAAAATAAACCATAACAGTATTGAGTTAGAGCTCTATTTCGTGTATGTATTCTTATACGTTTACGTAACGGAAACGCTCCAAATTAAAATCGTCTGTATTGAATTTGCGACTTTAATTCGATAAACTATTACGATCAAACAAATTAAAACTCGGACTAATCACACTATGCATTATTATTAAATTGTGCTTTTTAAAGATTTTACAGGTACATTAATTATTCGCTACAATACAACCCACAAAAGTTTTCGTAACTTCTAAACATTATTTTTATTAATTTTTAATGAACATTCGAGCTTTTAATTCTAGCCTTCCGAGTTGTTCTTAAAACTATTGTACAAGATTATTGCCTTTTTAATGGGTAATATTTTGTTCTAAATAACAACATTGGGAGCAACATTCTTATTGTATAGTCTTTTAATTCAGTCGGTTCATTAATATAAAGGTGATCGCACATTGACGCAAGACCCGCAGGGATGATAGAGAGTAGTTTAATTAATATTACACATCAAGCCCCAGAAAAAGACAATCGGTTGGCTTCGGCTACGTAGAGCGTCGTCTTCTTCCCTCAATACCTCGTTTAATGCGACAGCAGACGACCGCAGCCGACGACCACAGTACAGGGTAGATATATAAATATGCAGAGGTGTGTGATACCAACTTGTTGAAAATAAAGTTACAACGTACCTACGCAGGTAATATATTTTTTGGTAGGCGAGATGATATTCTAAACAATCATGAACGCACCACATTTTAGCGCGAATATCTTCATCCATAGCGCCGTAAACACTAATTACATAAAGATTTTACCGACAGGTACCTAAGTCAACAACAGAGGAAAAATGTTTACTTTTTGCACTAGTTACGATATTGTCGGTGTAACTTATAAAAGTGGTTGTACCGTACGTGAATCTTGCGGGTCGTCCCGTTATAATATGCGATCACTTTATGCCTAACTCTATTGTACGTCTTTATGAATTTTTATTGAACTTAGAAGAATGCACGAAAGGATAGATTGAATAGAAAACAGAGCTTGTTCTGTTGTAGTTACACAATCTCTAAACCAAACTAAAACGTCTCTAAATAAAGTCTAAATGTAATGCTGTCCTATTCTGGAACAGGCATAGTAAAGAGAAAAACACTATTTTAAGAATTGTCACTTTAGTTTGGTTTGGAGATTGTCTACAACAATACCTATAGACCACAGAATTCTAAGAAAATTTATAGTCCCAGAAACTGATTTTAGGCCTCCTTATTCATTATCTAGTTTCAACTTCTGGTGTGAACTAATGTTAAAATTATATCTGATACCAATTCCCTTTCTAAGTATCTTGACAAGTGACAATTTATTTTCGCAAATATTGGCATATTATCATGTTTTTCAATATCACGAAGTGCACTGATGTTTCACTAGACATTTCACGGCGAAAGGCTCACGTGTCTATACCTATTCAGAATTCTGTGGTCGAACAAATCTGGAAGCGCAATAATTTTACCATTTTTATTCGAAACTTGGAAAGCTCTTCAAAACGTATCAAAGATTTAGCATGACGATAAAATTAAATATTTGGCAATTTCATTAGATAAAAAAAAACAGATTTTCTTATTATTTTCTAGGCAAAAATAGATTGGAACGCAACTTATAAGAAGAGATCCAAGATCAGAAAATCAAATAATACGTCCTAATTTAGACAAACTTAACTATCGCCGTCCATTTAATGGACTGACGTACAGTACCCGGCGATATATATTGCACATCGGCCCTTGGAACAAAACGCTATTCTATTCTATTCACAGTTCAACTGCATTTTTTTATATATGTTACGTGATGTGCTCGCCGATTGTGAAGAGATTTCAATAATTACTAAGCGAATTTCTGGCTAGCTTTCCTTGCAATAGAATAGAAATAGCGTTTCATTCCAAAGGCCGATGTGCAATATATATCGCCGGGCACTGTAAGCCTATTTCACATGAACATATTGTGTGTGCGATTCTTTTCAAAATGATTGCTATAGTGTAAGATATATATAGATTGCAATCCCCTCTTATTGGCCGATACTCACTCGCTATTGGCTGAAATGCATTGTTGCAGAAATAATGCTATTAATTCAGTCAATAGCTACGAAAGATGCTGCTTTTACAGAACTGCCTACTAAATCAACGTGCTGCTGTCATGACAATTTTAATGGTGCTATGTGTAATCTCTAAGCTAAATTGACAAGTATAAACACATTGGTATTTGGTATCCTTTTTACTATAGGAAAAGGATAGGATTACGATTAAACTTCCGTTAATTAGAGATTGTGCACAACTAAATTAGCACCATTTTTGAGAGCAGTCTGATATAAAATGACAAATACCGTGACGTGAGAATCAATTGCGTAAAAACCATAAGAACAATACTTAATGATTTTTTTCTTTATTTTTAAATTCCTAAATAATTATTTTTTATAATTTCCGGAAACTTAGACTTTTTATTTATTACCGAGGTTTATTTTTAAAATTATCTAACTAAAATTAAAATTACGTTTTAGCCCCATATGATGTACGATCTTAGAGTACCTATTTTGCTCAAAGTGCAAGATGTAACAGAAAATATTATATTTTTGTGTTTAGTCGGATTTGAATAAGACTCTGTTTATCTTGTCAGTTATTTTCTTTAAATAGATTGTTGCTGTTTATTTCACCATAATATAATCACATGACAGTGTGACTTTTCTGTCCTCCACAATACGCACATAAAATAGGCATGACGTAAAACTTAAAACTAGTGGGCAGTATTTAAATTTTCTAATCACATGACAATTTTAATTTAAAACTAACATACGCCCGCGTCTCCCTTAATTTATAAAAGTCAACTAGATGTGTGGACGAATAGCATATTTCTATTCCTTCCATTTTTCATCCATTAGATGTTTGGGAATAGGGAATATAGAATTAGGGTAAAGGCACATTAGCGCAGAGCTAAGTGCGACACATCTGTTTCCAGAATTAATGAAGAGAATTTTATGTAAAGTGAACTTAACTTCATAAAAGCACAAGTCACACAGTTTAGCTAATCTCACGTATCTTAGCTTGCAACTATACGAATTAAAATATAGTTTTAGAGCGAAAAATTAATACAAGCTTTTTTACCATTCTACAACTTTTACTAGAAATCGAGAATTATGAAATCCCTCATTTTAAGCTCACATCCGCTTTGCGCCAATGTGCCTTAAGCCTTATATCTTCTTCTTTGAAGTTAACACATCCTATCTTAGACTACACCACTTATTAGATTAAAAAAAAAAACAATTTACAGACACTACCGTCTTATTATATCCATAAGACGATATGGCGTCCATTATAAAACTACATGCAACGGCAGAAAAGCTCAGTCTGACAATACGAGTTGCCTGAACACACAGGCGATACTCGAAGCCTCAAGTTCGAGTTAAAATAGCCGCACATATTATTGTAGGCTTAGTACAAGTTTACATACCTCGAAAACGTTAATATTTTTCGAGTATCGAGATATTTATAACGTCAAAGTAAAACTGACTTTATCCCACTTATTTTAAGGTGTAGACTCTACAATACTCTACACTGTAGAGTATACAATACAGAACAGATGGCGATAATTTTATCCCAAAAATGTAATAAAAACATGAAGTAAGTAGTAGACAACACGATCGCGCGGTGCCAATACTATTTAGCGCGCACACTGGTTCATGCTCGTTGATATTAATTATGATTTTTTGAATGAGCTTTCAAAACTAGTTTATAACTTTGGCGGTTTTCACAAAGTATTAAAAAAAAATTATAGATTCTCCAAAATAAAAATATAATTTTAACTGACAGCGCGTCAAGCAGAATCTTCCAGAAATAAAAATCGGTAGTACTGAATTAACGTTGAAGCAAACGTTTTGTCTAGTTTGCACAGACACTGACGTATAAATAACGTCAACGTTCCGCTTTCGATACATACAATCTATTAACGATGTCGAGAAACGCAAACTCGTACTACGGATACAATACACGCCGAATACAAAGGCCGCAAAAGAATTTCTTCTACGCTGATGTCGGTCGCGCTTTATATTCTTAATAACAGTGCTGAGTCAGTCTTAGGCTGAGATCTAGATCGCACTCTCACTCTGCTCAGACTTGAGACAGAGTTAAAATATTAGAAAAAGGTCACATTTGTACCTCTTATTAATTCTGTCCTCAGTCCAAGCATGCTCTATAGAGTTAAGCCTTAGGGTGGTGTTTAAGATCACGATACTTTCATACTATCGTATTACGGCTATTGATCAATTTCACTATTGTTCTAGATCTTAAACTAAGCCCGACATCGATTTTTCTCTTTATTATCAGACAGAAACAGGTAATAGAAGTAGAAATATAAATGTTTTTTAACTATAATCATTTTATAAAATAATTTATATAAATTAATTGGGCATAGTTGAGAACCTAGAGAGTGACAAGGGATACTTTTTATCCCGGAAAATCAAAGAGCTCCCGAGGGATTTTAAAAACTAAATCCACGCGGACAAAGTCGCGGGCATCAGCCAGTATTCAAATAAAAATTAAAAAGAAACGCAAAGTGTATTGTTAAGGTGTATTATAAGGGTCTGCCCGCAAAATTCAAATTAAATTTGGTTTTTCGCAATTTGTAAACTAATAAGACAAAGTAAGCTTATGGCATTCTAATTGCGCCAATGGCAGTATCATATTCACAGGTCTATATAAAAATCTTTACTTGAAAGTGTCCAGTTTAAGAAATTAGTCAGAATATCGACTAATTTGTGAGTAACTCACGTCAAACTCGACATTGTGACTATTTTCTTAAACTGGACACTTTCAAGTAAGGGTTTATTAATAAACCTGTGTGTGAAGATGATACTGCTACTGGCGCAATTAGAATGCCATAAGCCTACTTTGTCGTATTAGTTTATAAATTGCGAAAAACCAAATTAAATTTGAATTTCGCGGGCAGAACCGTATAATCAACCTTAAGCGCCATCGACATCAGATTAGCTGGAATTCCGTACACAAGTATGAAAATTCGAATGACGTCATCAGTACTCCTAGATCGAGTTTTAAATAATCCTAAACAAAATTCGATGTAGTCCCAAACGAAATATTTCAGAAGAAGTAACTTTGGACTTAATTAAACTGCCTACAATGACGTGCGTGCGAACTAGTGATGTCATTCGCGTTTTGCAGTACGCACAACTTGCGTTTGTTGCGCGTGTTGATATGCGATCAGCTTCAGGAGACCAGTCCGAACTAAATACTGATTAAATGCTATACAGAGCTTTTCCTCTCCGATATAGAAGATCGTTTCCTACTCTGTATACTCCCTGACGACATTTTCCTTTTGTTCTCTCCGATTGGTCCCGGACTTGCGGATTTGAACGTGGAACTGGCGCTTCCCATCCTATTGGCGTTTTGGAGGTTTGACGTTTTTCTCCTAACCGACGGCGAGGCTTCAATGTTATTCAACTTCGCTGTAGCCGTTATAGGTTTCTGTTCGATAATGACCGGTTGCTGGTACTTTCCGACCGCATTCCAGTGTTCCCTTTGTGCTTTCAACGAGTCTCTCATCTTTTCTTTGGCCTCAGCGCTGTCCGCTAGCATTTGATTGAGCATTTGCACTGTTTGATATAAAGCTACCGGACTCAGCAGTCCGAAGTCGTGCAATGAACACATGTGGAGTGTGAAATTTCTATATAAATTCTTTTCTAATAACTCCTTCCCCTTCATTTGTAGGAACATTTGACAGGCGAGCGGAATTTGACAGTCGCCCACATAGTTGTACTTCATGACGTGAAGGTTCCACATCTTCATGAGCTCCTTTTCGCCCTCGTTTACGTCTGTGAACTCGTCTATCATCATCATAGTCTTTTGTTGAAGCCACAGCGGGTCTGTTTCGCTCTCTGAATCAATGTCTAGTTCATTAGGGTAAACTGGGAGGCAGGTTATTGTGTGGTGGTACAGTCTGGAAAGAATTTAACAATGGGGAAATTTTATAGAACAGAAGGATTACAATACTTATCCTACAAATACTACTAATATTTTAAAATTTAATATAAAAAAATCTTTTTAACAAACCGACTTTAAACGCCCGCGCAAAGTATGTACATAATTTATTGTTGATATTTTAAAAACCGCTCGACCGATTTCGGTAAAATTTCAATGGGACCACCTGGGAAGTATCCTCTTTGAAACAAAAATACACAAGAACCTGCTCCTTTTTTGAAGTCGGTTAAAAAGCGAAAGTTTGTGAGGATGGATGGATGTTTTTACTCTTTCACGCCACAACGAATGAACCTTAATGAAACGCGGACAAAGTCCCGGGCATCATCTAGTTTTGCTATAAGCTAATGATGATGCTCCTCTTGTCAAATGTTCTTGGGATTGTTTCAGTAGCTTAGGCGTGAAAAAGTAACAGATAGATGGACAGTTACTTTCACATTAATAATATTGTATGGATTCTTATTCTGATGGTGATGGGACCCTTCACAAGGTGCTGGAGTGGCAGCCTCACACTGAAAACGCAGGGTGGATTGAAGACATCAGACATAGTTACAGGGAGCCACTGGATACAGATGGCGCAAGTTCGAGTCAAGTGGAAATCGATATGTCACAGTAAGATAGTTGTAGTTATAACCCTAGGGATATAGCTATATACCGGCATATAGCTATATCCCTAGGATTGTAGCTAAATTAAGGGTTTATCTTACTGTGACATATAGAAGTTGATGACTATTGTTTGATAAAAAAAAATGGATTCTTACCTATTATGTCCAGTGAGATAAGGTCTCTGTGCATCAATAATATCATTATCATCCAGCTCCAGAAACTCTGCAAGACTGTGTCTTTGGGGCCTTCTTCTTATCCGAGGCCTCCAAACCAGCAGGTGTGTGAGCGAGGCCCTCCGCGTAGGCCCCGCTCGAGGCCCCGCGGTGCTGCTGCGGCCCTGCGCCGCTATCAGGTCGTGGGGTGATCCCGTGTATGAGCCGTCGTATAGCTCGTTTATTGACACGTCAATACGGGCGCCTCCTGGGATAGGCTGTGGGTTAACGGGAATAAGCTATTTTAAATTTAGTAAAGTTAGCGTACTATGTACGGTATACCTAACATCCTGTCACCTCCATCATCAGATCCTCCTCCTCCTCAATCCTCAATCATCATCTATCTAACACCTGAATTGAGAACATTCTAATGAGCCCAAACACACTACATCTGCTATAATTTGCTGAGTTGGGTATCCCACAGACTACTTGATGCTGCAGCATCAGCTCAAGGTTACCATGCCTTGGAAATTATCTGAAGTAACAGTACAGCAAGGAAATCAATCGCACCAGTGAAAGTTTGTAAGACCCTTTAATCAAGTAGGAAAGAGCTGATGATCTTCAAACACCTGAGCAGATCTTCATAAATTATTATAAAATACCTAAAATGCACCTTGATTATGTTAGCTTTCCATCAGAAAAAACCGCATCCAAAAAAGTCCATTTGTTAGGGAGCTACTAGGGAACAGACAGACACAGATACACTGATACACACGTGAAACTTATAACAACCCTCTTTTTTTTGTCAGGGGTGAAAAAGAATTGCAAAACATTAAAATGACAAAGAAAACTTACGAAGTATGTGAAGTTGAATCGCGAATGGCACAGCTTCAGATGTTTGAGCAAAGAGTAGAGAGTTCCACAGTCCAAAGAGCACCACGGACAATGTAGATCATCGCACGCCTCAGTCTGTTGTCTAGAGTTGTTGTTGTATAGGAACTGGTATATTATCTGTTGCCGTTTCGACTCGCCTCCGTTTGATTCCATTTTAATTTTTTCATCTGTAACAAAATTGTGCATCATTAATTTTTATGTCAAAATATCTACTTACATAAAAAACCAGCCATGTGCGAGTCGGAACCGCACATGAAGGGTTCCGTACCATACAAGATACATACAAGAAATAACACCAGCTATTATTAAGATAGAGCTAAAACAAAAGTTTTTATGAAATTTAGTATGCGGGGGGTTTCGGGGGCGATAAATTGATCTAGCTAGGTTTCATTTTTAGAAAAGGTCGTTTTGTCTGTGTTTTCAGGCAATGAAAAACCCCTTACAATATCATTAGAATACGAAGGTTTTCGCCATCATCTATAAAGTTCCAATAGCTCGGGAAATCGAGCGGTCCCGAAACCACAAGACCCCGTAGTCCAGACGATTATATTTTCCCCTATGAATTTTATTATTATTATAATTTTTTTTAATATATAATTTCCAAAAACACGATTTACCAAAAAAAAATAACTATCACCCAGATATTTTGTTGTTAAAGCAGCAGTACAAATACACATTATGGGAAAAAGACAGCAGAGTCTTAGTAATAGGGTCTTGTTGGTACCCTTTGGGTACAGAATCTTAAAACTACAATAATATGTGACTAATTCTGGTGTCATAATCTACACTTGCATGCAAAAAAATCGACCCACCCCGCGCTTTTCTATTTGGAACAAGATATCTCGAAAATATCCGTAAATGAAAAATAACTTTTATTACTGTTTCATAGATGAAAAGGTTAGGTTTCAATAACCGTATTGCAAATTAGAACTGAAAATTAATTACCAACTTTTAAAGGCTTAAAACGAAAAACGGCTTAATCGAGACTAATTTTTAATCACTGATTTCAAAAACATTAAAGAGTTTTCATGTAAACACAAACATGTAAAACACAAATAAACTTGTTTCAATAGCATGTATTGCCACAGTTTGCCCTGATTGTATTCTCTATCTGGTTCTTCATAGACCCTATCAATTCCTGTGGGATACCATCCCACTCCTATTAGATAGCTCTAGTTCTAGTCTCTAAGTTCTAGAGGGTTTTGGAGTGGGGTATTAGTTCAGTTCTGTCCTGACCCTTCTTTTAAGTTCATCCCACAAGCAGCATTAAATCATTATAGCATCAGTGGATGCCTACTTTTTAATAGCTATCTGTATGTCAAACAGCCCAATCAATCCAGTGATTTGAGCTGTGCATTGATAGATTAGTCAGTCCATCAGTCAGTCAGTTAGTCAGTCACCTTTTCTTTTTATATATTTAGACAATTAAGCTAACTTACTTTTACTATCACTAGTGGAAACTTTCTGTGTAGAAAGTCTCTCTTTGGCAGTCGCATCCTTCTTGAC
This sequence comes from Oeneis ivallda, assembly GCA_029955525.1. Classification (NCBI taxonomy): domain Eukaryota; kingdom Metazoa; phylum Arthropoda; class Insecta; order Lepidoptera; family Nymphalidae; genus Oeneis; species Oeneis ivallda. The sequence continues at coordinate 8,306,565 of JARPMR010000014.1, forward strand.
TCCGTTGCTCTCCCCTTGCTGGTACAACTTTGGTCTGTTCACTAGTCCATTAGTAGGCTCCTGACTCCAACTTAGTTTCAGTTTGAGTAACGGTCTCACTTTGAATATGTTGAACGGGTTTGTTTCTGAGGCAAGATCATTTTCCTAAAAATAAAAAAATTTAATTATCTGTTTACGTAGTTCAATGAACCAATGGTCGTTGGAGTCCAAATACAAAATTCAAAATTATTTATTTCACATAGGCCAACCTGTGGCTCTTATGACACATCATGACTCTACCATCGGTTCGGCACAGGCATCACTATCAATTGATAAGCTGAAAAGAAGTTTGCATGCAGTAAGCAATATCAGGGCCCCATATATCTGTAACTCAGTGCCTATCAAAAATTATAGCATCTGATATATATTTTTTATCCATTGCATGTTTGCTATGAAACAAAAATAAGATTTTTGTAGCAAACCTTCAATGGATAAATATGAAAATGTCATTTTTTTTCTTAGCAAACCTGCAATGGATAAAAAATATATGTCAGTGGCTACCATTTTGTGATAGGCACTGAGTTACAATATTGGGGCAATGGAGTGACTTGCGATCCATGTGAGTAATTATGCCACTGAACTCGAGGGATATAGCAGTCTCAGATTCTCTAGATTAAATAAAATAATTATACCTACAGCATAATTATATTATTAAATATAATATATATTATTAAATATAATATTATAGCTATAATTTAGAAAAAATTAAACTGACTTCAATAACTGAGAAGGGAAAAGTCTTGAACCAATGTTGTTGAAACCTTTACTGTTTCCCAAGTTGAAGTAAATGTAAGCAAAAAAAAAAGATCACAATCTGATTAATAGTTTCGGAGAAATGTGTGGACAAACATACAACAAACATACACCTATAAAATTTTGTATATTTGTTTGGAAGCCCTAATAGATTATCATATTATTATGTAAATATTTTACCTCTTTTTTTAAGTCAGTTAAAAATGCTTATCAAAAAGGTTGAAGAGTAATCTTTGACCGAAAAGATCTTTGTATTATTCAGAACATGACTGCATGTTGTTGGTATAAGTGCACGAGTGAGTTTAAATCACAAAGGTTTACTACATGATTGATTTTCAAAGATTGATATTTAGCTTAATAATTAAATAGAATTATTTGAAAATTACTCACATTAGGTATAGTTTCCCACTGAGCCATCAGTGCTTTATGCGGAGACCTGGCTATAGTGGCACTGCGACCCCCAGGCGTGACGTCATGTAATACTAGATCATATTCACCATTGGTGAGAAGGCATCGGTTGTGTTTGTCATAGACAATCAGCTCACTGCCATAGAGCTTGCTCCATTTGTTTTCTGTGGTTGGTGAGTTAATGTCTGTTGATGATTTGAGACGTTTTGATAGAGGTTCTGGAAATAAGATAATCTTTATTAGTTTGTCTAATAACTAATTCCAAGGGCCTGCTGTTCAATAGACTGAAAACTGTCTCCTCGCAAGACTAATTTTACATAAACCTACGACTATAACAGCTAAAGGAGGCCCCCTACAGCCCCTACTGCATTGGATGAGCTAAACATTAGCTTAACAAGTCTAAGGGTAAGATCTATAGATGACACTCTCACTCAGCTCAGACTCAAGACTGAGTTAAAACGAGACAGATTTATGTTGGGACATATTTTTGTCTCATTTTAACTTTATCTTGAGCCTTGAGGAGAGCCAGAGTATGATCTATAGATATCAGCCTAAGAGCTATGACCATCACCATAATAATTTAGGATCCCTTAGAGGTCAATTTGGACAGGAACTGGCCTTATTGATTATGCAGTACGACTTGATATTAAGACCACAGGTTGGTTTTAAAGTTTAAATACCATAGCTATAAAAATATTTCTATACTTTTGACTGTTTCTGATCTCTGTAGAGGTGGATATTGTCATGATCGTAGAACAACAACAGATCTGCATTTTACTAACTTTACAGTACAGCCATTTGCAGGGTTCGAGGATATATATCAATGGATATATATCACGATATATATCCGATATATATCAAACTGGGTTCGATGATATATATCAATGGATTTTTTTAATTTGTTTTGTTACATAATTGTAGGTATGACCATTGACTGATTAGAATTTATAAAAAAAGTTTTATGTTTTTGAGTTGCGTTTTTGATAATACTTGTATAAGATTTTATGTTTTTAGTTGATTTTGCCTGATCTAAAATAAAATTTTATGATTTGGTTTCATTTGTCTGATTTTAAGTACCTAAATAAATAAAAAATTAAAACATTTTAGTTTTTTCATAATTTTAGTATGTTTATGCACATATGCAAATAGTATTCATAAATAATACAATAAAATATTAATATGGCTTTCATACAAAATTGATATATATCAAACTTGATATATATCATAAATATCCGATATTTTGATATTTATAATAAATATCGGATATTTTCGAACCCTGGCCATTTGATATAATCTAAATAAATTTAATTTTATTTAGATTTACAACAAAAAAGTCGGAAATTATTTCAAATGGCTGTACTGCAAGGTTAATAAAATGCAGATCCATCACTGTTCTACAATCATGACAATATGTTAGAACTGCATTGAGGCTTTGGTGAAAGTTAACATTAAAATGCACAATTCAATATTACTACAATGAGATGGGTTAACACATTTAACACTAGGGATATTGTTATAATAAAGAGTTCTTACCATCACTGTCACCATTTGTGATCTCTGTAGAGGTAGATCCGTTAGAACTACAGGAGGCTTTAGTGACAGTGACCCTTAACATTAGCATGTAGGACTTGACGTTAGGGCCATGAGATGGGCTGAATGTGTCACTAGAGATGCTGACAGCAGATGCCATTGCTGGTGGCTCAGAAGTTGATGGGTTGAGGGGCACAGAACAACTGCCCACCTAAAAATTGTTAAGATAATATTATTAATTCAGTTACACAATTGGTTAACTATCTTTCATCTATTTAGAATGTAGTTTTATGTTATTATTGGTAATGTTATTACACATTTCACTTAGTTTCCTTAGGGAGAGGGCAGACTGGCTACTTGAGGCAGCAGCGATCGCGCGTTTTTATGGCCATTTGCGTGCATCGCGTTTCGCGCGTGCGAATACCGCGACTCAAACGCGTTCGCGTTTTTATGACTTTCGATCGCAGAATCGCGAAAACGCGTGAAACGCGATGCACGCAATATAGGCCAGAAATCGTTAAATGCCATAAAACGCTGCGATCACTGCCACTTAAAGTAGCCAGTCTGCCCTCTCCCTTAAATATTAATTGACAAATTCAAATTCAAAATTATTTATTTCATGTAGGCCAACCTGTGGCTCTTATGACACGTCATGACTCTACCTCTTCAAAAAGGTTATCTGGAGGAGATTATCAAAGTGCTAAGGCTGGTTCGTATAATTTATGTATACTTGCATAATTTTATTTCTTTCCACTTGTAATGAAGACTTCTAGATCTATAGAGAAGATATCATAAGCACTTAATCTCATTGGGTGGTAGACACAGTAATACAATTATTTGTTAGACACTCTTCATGGTCCTTAAATAAATTTCAGTCACAGGCACAGAATAGGCTTGTTGGTCCATTGGAAAACAAATTTTCTTGGTGAGATATAGCAATAAAGTGGAAAAATATAATTCAACAAATCTACTCAATCAAGGGACTGATAGCATTTTAAACAGATAAGTAATTAGTAAAAAGCTTACTGAAACTTCCACAATCGCTGAAGAACTTTCTTTCCTCTTTTTGTGACAAATCTTCAGCAATAAAGTTTCGACTTTAACCTGAAAGTCTCTTGAGCATGGGTCATCTAAGCTTTTGTCATAAAACCCTAGGAATGTCAAAGTCATATAACCACCCAGACTATTTGGTTGCAGCTCAGTGCTCTTTTTTAAGGTTATCTTCTCTAACAATGAGTCCACTTTGAAACCGATGCGACTTTTATTACTCCTAGACATTCTCCGTTTCATATAGGACAATGTCCTATTGAGAAATATAGGCTGCAAACATAAAACACTCATCACTAACACTCATACATAACTATCAATTGCAAACAATTTAACCACAAAGTACGAACCGAAAGCATATTTCGCGTCCGCAAGAATCTGTATATCTGAGTTGGTTCTGAAATGAGAAACAATTTTAAAAATACGGTGAGTGAAAAAATTCACAAAGAGAACGCTGCTTGTGTACTCTCCAAATCGAGACTTACTTTCGAAAGCTTGTAGAAATAACTCATGGTCAGCTTGTAAGTGATCGATTTTAGAGTTTTTGTTTGTTTCACTATCTTTTTCACGCTTCTTTGGAGGCATTTTAGGGTTCTCGCCAATTTTAAGACCGAAACCGCCAAGTTCATCAGTTCGTTGACATGACAGCGTCAGGTCAAGTCAAGGCATAAAGCATAAACTGTTTGTTCTTTTTCATCGTTCAAAAATCAAACCACACTCAAAAAGAAACAAGTGGCTAAATTAAAATCAAATCAGGTAAAGGTTAATTTTGGGCTACGAACGGAATACATTTTTTCCATTACTCAGTAAATTATCAGTATTATTATAATGTTAGTGAGATTATTAAATATTTTATCTACTCCAGCATCGAAAAGTTCCAATTTCGAGTTTGACAGCTGAATCGAAATGAACCCTCTTTCGGTTTTGCTTCTCATTTCGATGCAGCTCGTTGTATGGGAGCTGAATCGAAATGGTTATCTTCTTAAAATAGGATACCTAAAACTAAGGCTCTGAGTTCTGGCACTTTTGTACCGTTCATATGACAGAGGCGCCACAGGCGGCTGGTGGCGGCTTACGGAGTTACTTTTTGTTGACAGAGGCGCCACAGGCGGCTGGTGGCGACTTACGGAGTTACTTTTTGTTACTTTATTGAGCCTACGGCGTATTTTGTTAATGATTTTACTTCCTTGTCGTAGATAAAATCTTGTATGCAACTGAACGTAATTAGTCATTTTAATTCTCGTACTATCCTATTTTGATACTCGGCAAGCCTCGTATCAAAAAACTGCACTCGAATTAAAATGACCCTCATTACGATGCAGTTGCATAAATAGCTATTAATAAATACTACAATTGTTTTTGATTTTCTGAACTGTGGTCAACAGTCTATAGAGTTGTCGCTGGTAAAAAGCCTATTCTCTGCGATAGAAAGTCAAAAGTGCTTTTCTTTGACATTGACTTTTGACATTATTTTGAATTTTCTCTTGAAAGTTGAAATTGAAACCAAAATAAATGTTGAAATATTAAATTATATAACTTTTAAAAGATTCAACATAAAATTAAATAATGAAACAATGCACAAGCTCAGCAAAGAAAAAATCATACGAAGAAAGTTAAAACGGATTCAAAAGATTGCGCTCGAAAATGGGATTGACGAAGTTTTAATTGAAAATTTTAAATATATTTGTGATATCGGAGAGAATAAAGAAACACATTTACATACAGGTTTTAAAAGGAAAATTATAATATCAGTTGGAGTAGCATGTATATCGGTATTGCTAGTCAGTTTGGCAGTAGATTATTTATTAAGTGCAAGGTGTCTGTTACCTATTAATCACTTGGTGTGGGAAGCGACGCGTCCTCTTGCTGATTGTAGCTATTGTGCGAATGTTACGAAACCAATTATATTGCAGAACGTTACGCGCCAAAGTTTTCAGGTACGAAAGTTTTAACTTTTGTCCTTCTTTTTTATTATATTCCTAGAACATTATTGTAGTAGTATATTTTAGGGAGTCACTGGATTCAGGCGGCGCATGATTGAGTCTTTGTCCAGCAGTGGATGTCTATCGGTTGACAAAGAAGAAGAAGTATATTGTAATATTAATTACTTACTTACAAATTTCGATAAAAACCTTTTCAGCACTAAAAACACCAATGAAATATTGGATTTCCAAATTGTATGCTAGGCTTTAAGTTTCAAAATTTCTAATCAAACCCTATCTTTCTACATTCCTAGTAAAAGCTGACTATTTGCAGGGATAATATTTTTTTTTTCTCCTCAGAGATATGCATACTCATCAAAACCTATCATAGTAAAACATGCTGTAAGCCATTGGAGAGCCCTGAAGGAATTTAATTTTCATATGTTGAAAAAGTTGTATGAAAAAACTGCAGGCAGCTATGAGAGCCTTGAGGAAGGTTGCCAGTTTTTAAACTTTAAAACAGATCTTTTTACACTAAAGGAAGTTTTTGAGATGCCAGCTGCTAGGGTTTGGAATGAACCTGGCTATGACCCTTGGTATGTTGGTTGGTAAGTTGATCCAATATTCATACCCATTATGTTATTAGCAGAAGCTTTCTCCTTGCCAGATTTTGTTAAAATCAGTTAAATCAGTAGTTACAGGGTTTGGGAGTGAAAAGGTAACAATATGGATAAAATGCATCTGTCACTGTCTGTCTTACCTTTTCAGGGCTCAACTGCAAAAAGATATTGAGTAAATGCATTGTAAAACTTTTACCCCAGGGAATCAAAGAGGTTCTATAGAATTTTAAAAATATCAAAATTCAAATATTCTAAATTTTATTTTTTCTCATATCTGATACTTATTTTGCAGGGGTAACTGTCATCCAGACATTTTAGCTAAGCTCAGAGGATATTATGCAGTACCAGAGTTTCTTCCAGAAGATGCAGAATTCCCTGCAACTGAAAATCTATTCTTTGGATATGAAACGGGAGCTGTTATGCATGTAAATAACTTTTGTCTACAATAACAGTTGAAGCTATTTTGCTATTATGCATATTAGAATTGCCATTTGAACCTAATTTGAATTTCCTTTTGAACCTGATTAGAATTGTATTTGAAAATAATCAAAATTGATATTTTATAACGTGGGGTGATTACGAATCTTGCGACAGGCGTAAATCTCGCGATTGCTGCTGTCAAACGTCACTTTTGTATTACGTAATTTTTTTTACGTACTATTTGACATTCTGCCACCGGTCGCTTTACTATTGCTGTCGCTACTCCGAAGTTTTACGTAATCAGCCCGCCGGTTATGAAATAACATTTGAAACCTAATAAGAATTGACATTCAAAACCTGATAAGGGGCCATTCATAAAATACGTCACGCTAAAATCAGCTTTTTTTGACCCCCTCCCCCCCTATTGTCACGCTGTGTCACACTTTCTGTGACCCCCCTAGAAATATTCCGTCACAAAAACTAAGGACCCCCCCCCCCCCCCCCCCCCTCCTTAGTATGATAAATTTCAAATGATAGTACATAAATTTTGAGAATGAAAAATATTTATTTAGTTATTATACTAAAATTTAAATAAATCAATAAATATCTTTTATAACGAACACATAAATAATAAATAATATTTCTATTAATCAGAAGTCCAAGGATTTTGTAAATGGGCCGAAATATCTATAATCGGTATTACAGCATCTTCTTCTTCATCTTCAAAACTACCGTCCACTTCATCGTCATCTAGCCATTCTGCATCTTCCGTACCAGCATTTCCATTTCCTAATATGCATAACAGCTCTCGAGCTCGCCGAGCTGCGATACGAGTTGGTTGTATATGCCGAGCTACTTCAACTTTTCTTTTTTGTTTTGGATGTAAATTTTTTAAATGCTGTAGTAAGGTTTTATTCGATGTGTGATATAGACCACATTCTTTGCATGTTCTACTTGCCAATTTATCGTGGACTGACGGACAAAACCAATCGTAAGGAATTTGTTGAAAATCTGCAGCTGTCGAAAAATAATGAACGGCGAACGTCACGTTGCCATAGACCCCCCGTCCCCCCTTGTCACATCTTGTCACACTCAGCAAGACCCCTCCCTCCCCCTTGTATGCGAACGTATTTTATGAACGGCCCCTAATTGACATTTTGATGTTTCAGTGTTAATTATTTATTAAATATCCTATAGGAATTGTCAGTTTTTTTAGCTATAACTGTCACCATCAAATTCCTCAACTACACCCATGTAAAAATCACATTGATCCATTGCTGCCTGATTGAAGGACAACCCAACAAACAAAAACACTTTTACATTTATAATACATTATTATTAGTAAGGATTTAAAAATTGTATATTATTCAATTCAATTGAATTTTATTTCTTCAGTTGGACTACATTCCAAGACTAATGTGGCAAGGGCAGGTTAAAGGCAACAAGATTTGGTCTGTAGTTCCAGTACCAGAATGTGAATATGTCTGCCATAAATTTCAATATTATGTGGAGCCAGGAGATGTGGGTAGGTAAACATTCTTGTGTTACATTTTTATACAGTTAAAATAGTTATTTTACTCATACCTACCTAGGTATACCTGTATGTTGGTTTGTCATTCACACTATTTTATGTAAGAAAAGGTTTGTTGTTTATGTTTTTAGAGGATTAAAATATTATTTCCTCACATCTACAGCAAAGGAGTACAGGGGAGCATTTTGAAAACTTAAATATTTTTGTTTTTATTTTCTTTAAAGATTACATTTTGAAAACTAAATTATGACTATACTGAATTACTGATATACCCATTCCAAAAAAAGACAAAATTATTTCAATATAAAATGCATCTTTTGCAGATTTGTAAGCTTGCTATAGGTGTAACAATTTCTCATTTTGTTTCAGTACTACTAGACACAAGACTCTGGTATCATGCAACAAGTATTCCAAAAGGACAATTTTCTTTAACAGTGCAGTCTGAATATGGATGAAGTTGCATTTCCTCATTTTGATGTACAAATCAGTATTATTTTACACATATCGAATGCCAAAAATATTTTTTACTTTATAACTATTTAAGGTGCCATTTTATTCTAGTGTGACTATTTATATTTAGCATTAAGTATACTCATTTTTTTATATAACTTATTTGAGAAAAATTTTGTAGAATCTTTTATGAGTGAAATAAAACAAATATTAGTTTAAAATGTTTATGTATCTAATTCATCATCAAAGTTTCGTGAAGGATTCGTAGGAATATAATAAATGAAATCATATAAAATTTTGTATGCTAAAATAGAGATAAATATGAAAAAAATTATCGTTGCAATATTCCATCCAATCCTTCAGTATAAGTGAATTTTATAAAGTTTAAATAGAGATCAGGTTTCAAAACACAAGAGGATAAGCTCATGAATTGTGAATGCGCGATATGAAGTATTATTAACCTGTTTCAATACAGAAACATATCTGAAATGGCAGCACTGATCATATTATGCTATTTTATATATGCACATTGCACATACTTGTGTATTGCATACAATAATATAATCAGTTGTAAATGTGAAGTTTTATTAATCTATTTTGTTCTGCTGCTAATGCTTTTATTTTAATAACTAGCTTTTACCCGCGGCTTTGCTCACGATAAGTTCAGTTTTTCAAACCCTATTTTACCAGCATAGGGGTTGCGTTTTCAAAAAATCCTTTCTACCTACCTACCTACCTATCTCTATGCCAAATTTCATTTCGATCCATCTAGAGATTAGAGCTATGTGTTGATAGATCAGTCAGTAAGTCACCTTTTCCTTTTATATATGTCTAGAATAAATAAGATTTATTCTAGACATACATTATAAAACAGATAACATACTATGAACAATGACATCATAGGATTACCATCATATCATCAATAAAGATTTTGTTTTATAATTTAACTGTCAGATATTTATTTGCCATAACAAGTACAAGCCACCATTTGAGATTATTTTTTACATTGGGACGGTTATACCATAAATTCTGTAATAGCAATATTTTACAGCGCAAGCCCCATACACATAAAATGCAATTTCACAATAGCAAATAAAAATTCTCATTGATGACCAGGCAGATGCCAAATTTATTTTACCAATGGACAATTTTTAATTGACACAGCATAATGATATCACAAAATAAAGAGTACCAACAACAGCTCAATACAGTAGGTACTTTATTCTCAACAAAATAGACAATATAACAAAATTGTAATGAACAAAAATTCAGGGATCAATTGATTTACTGTTTGATTAACAGTAATAAAACGTTAATAATTTTGACAGTATTTTGTATAAGAGAGACAAAGCCCTAGCATGAAGGTCTTGTGATTTATCAATACAGTAAAATTGTATATATCACCTTTTAATGTATAAAACATGAAATATACATACATATTATAGTGCTAGGGCACAATTTTATATATATATATATATATATATATTGCATCTACCCAAGTAGCTCATGTTAGATACAGCAGACAGACATTGTTTGATATTATTGTTATTAGAAGAATTGCCACACACCAAGCACTGCATCTTTAATGGCTTCAATGTACTGTGCTGGTACCCAGTACACCCAATACCTTGATGCTTCTGTAGGTCCAAGTTGCAGTCCCTGAAAATATATTTCTTCAAATAAAAAAAATGAGTTATAAAGAATCAAAACAAACACACTTACATCTTGTTTTGAGTTACTTTTACTATTTGGATATATTCAGAATTCACATTAAAAAAATAAAATTTTAATAAAGTACTAGCTGACCCAGCGAACTTCGTATCGCCAACAAAAATATTTAGGGGTGAGTCTCCCTTATCATTTAGGGGTATGAAAAATAGATGTTGGCCAAATTCTCAGACCTACCCGATATGCACAAAAAAATTCATAAAAATCGGTCCAGCCGTTCCGGAGGAGTTTGATAACAAACACCGCGACATGAGAATTTTATATATTAGATGTACCTGCCTACAGTTGAAGTAAATTTCGAAATATTTTACTACAATATATTAATATAAAATCAAAACCAACAAGGTCATAATTGATGACAACATAATACACTCTATGATTCTGACAATCTCAATCTGAAAGCGATGACCACCAATATTATACTAATATGAATAAATGTGTAAATTCTAGGGCAAGTATTTCTAAGATCACTGGTAACAGCAATAGCTATATTTTTTACTTACCATAATATGATATTCCTCATGATCTTTAATTGGCTCAGATGTGATGCCTGCAAAAAATATCAGTAATTTAATGATATATAGATTACATAGAATTATAAGAACTCCACATACTTTCTAGATCTCAGAATGAGAAGGATTAAGGAATAGTCCACCACACTGGCCTTATGGGGAAGTCAAGGGTGTGCAGGTTTCCTCATCATATTTTCTTTCACAGTTAAAGCAAGTGATACTGATAAATTATAATATATATTAGTTCCAAAAAGTTAAGAGGAGTAGGTTGAAGTGAATGTCAGTTGATTGTTGTTAACAAATTAAGATAATCTTATTTCAATAGACTTTATGGACAGCTTTAAAGTTTGACTAACTCTCTAGCATAGTGGTGACTGGTGAGCCTTTTGGGCTTATAAACTATTTAGAATTTCCCTACCATCCATAGAAATCAATTGGGGGTTAGGGCCAACCTTGAAAGAAACAGCCATAACAAGGCAGAAATAAGGAATAAAATGGCCATACTCCTTACAATCTAGCACTTAATTGTAAAAATGCAATATTTACTTTTAATAGATGTCATGGCAAGTTTCTCAGTGCGTTCTTTGGTTCCAAGCCACAGCTGGTCCTGTTCAGGCTTAAATGTGAGCCTCACTTTGCCTCCATGTTTATTTAACATCCCACTTAATGGCACAGGGGGTAAAGGTTCCTGTTGGCAAAATTAAATAGCTTAGAAAATTTTTAACCGACTTCAAAAAAAGAGGAGGTTCTCAATTTGTTGGAATCTTTTTTTTTATGTATGTTCAATGATCACTCAGACGCCTGAACCGATTTCAAAAATTTCTTTTTTGTTTCAAAGGGTGTACTTCCCAGGTGGTCCCATTGAAATTGATCGAGTGGTTTTTAAAATATCAACAATAAAGTTTATACTTTGTAGCAGGGATTGAATAACCGAAAAAAATAGGTTGAAAACGTTTAGCGGTATGACGTCATACCTTTAAATTTTGATACCTTAAAATAAAGGTACCTTTAAATTACTATACCTTACAATAACTGTACCTGTATAATTTAGATATTGTAATATTGCGGTATCATTACTTTTTAAAGTATCTAAATTATAAAATAAAGGTTTTCTTTGTACCCTGCCGCCCTTGCCGACGCGTCAAGCGTCTCGTGTCAGTCGCAATGCAATGGTAAGAGAAAATTTACTGATATTCGTGCTTCGGCAGCCAGACAAAGCAGGTTGTCTTGCCATTTTGCCGCCATTCATGTTTCCGCGTCTACTTTGTTTGTCAACTTAATCACAAGTGTACTTTGTAATTTGTTGAAACTTTACAACCCCGCGTTGCGCTCGCTCTCCGTCGCATCTTTTTTTTCGGTACCGAAATTATTTTGGTAAAGGTATTAGTAATATATAGGTATAACGATACCGCAAAAAAATATATGTATAATTCTTTTTTTAACGGTACCACAACCGTAATTCTCAACCGTTTTGGTTCTACCTTTAAATCGAAGCTGTATCGTTGTAATTCTATACCGGTACCATACCTTTATACCTTTCAACCCCTGCTTTGTAGTGGTACAAGCCTTATGAAGCCAGTTTTTTAAATTAATTTTGAAGAATTTTTTTACATTAAATTATAACACAAACAATTAATAATTTAATTAAATACATAAACATAAACATTTAGTAGCCAGCAGTAGTAAGTGCTGGCTACTGAATGTTTATGTTTACTGTATGTTTGTCACTCCTAAGTGATGTTATGTTGCTTCATGAGACATACTCATCTGTCTCACAGACATATGTCTGTATATACAGACAGTTAAATACTCATGTGTCAACATAAAATCACATAGTCTTTTTTGATTTTATTGAAGCCTTTAGATATACTTCAAATCAATATAAGCAATTAAGCATACCTTAACTCCTTTAATTCCAGGCATGACGTCTGGAGGGATCCCTTTGTCTAAAACTTTCCTGTGAATCTTTTGCATGCATAAAGGTTCCTTGCTTGACTGGCTACTATTTTTTTCTTCTAATATTTCCTAGGCAAAAATTGAAATATAAATAGGCACTCAGAATTCAAAGCAAGTGTATAATTATGTACATAGTACATATAAATGTGTGAAAATATAGATGCAATAAAATAAATGATATGCATCATCATCATCATTAGCAACCCTTCAATGGCTCACTACTGAGCGCAGGAGTCTCAGAGAAGGGTTATAGGCCATAGTCCACCGCGCTGGCCCAATGCAAATTGGCGGACTTCACACACCTTCAAGAACATTATGAAGAACTCTCAGGTGTGCAGGTTTCCTCACGATGTTTTCCTTCACTGTTGAAGCAAGTATATCACTTGCTTCAACGGTGAAGGTAATTGCTTAAACACACTTCGAAAAGTCAGAGGTGTGTACCCGGGATCGAACCTGCGACCCCCCCCAAATAGTAGACCACAGTCCTAACCACTAGGCTATCACTGCTTGCCACTGATATGCATATTATTTACTATTGAATAAACATGATTTATATTGTTGAATTCTATCAAATTTTCACTGTTTTCGGGTAGGATTTGTTCCCATAAACATAGGGTGTTTGTGCACTTATATGTATTCGATTCATAATCTTATTCATAAAAATACAATTGAACTGACCGTCATACAAAACTAATATGGATCCGTCAAAATACGAATCGAATGAGTGCACAAGCGCACATACATTTTGTATGTAGACCACTTCGAATCGTATTTTTACATATACAATTTCGAATCAAATACAGGCAAGTGCACAAGCGCCCATTTTGTTAGTGGTTTTCCTTGGTTAATAATGATATAGAGGATTTTCAAATCCTCCCACATATAACAAAGAGACTAACAACCTTAGACTCTGTCTAAGGTTATTCAGATTTTTGTTAGTGTTATTAACCAATTAAAGCTCAGCATCATGTGCTCTCTGAGGAATGCAGGAAACAAAAAGGCTAAATTCAAACCTCCAAAATTGGTCATCTGGCCAGTTACCAATTTGGTAACTGTATATTTTTTACTTAGATGTTAAAAATGGGTTTACCCAGCTCAATTGACTGATATGCTTTCATAAATAGTCACAATTGTATTTTTTCAGTAAGGGTTTTAGCATATGTCAACAGTCAATATATGTCTGCTTTAGAACTGGCACGCAAACAAGGCTGTCAAAAGATATTTTTAAATCTATCCCTTTCATACTGCTGCTGTTTCTACAAAAAAAATTATTATTAAAATTAGCATACCTTTGGTGCACTTGTCACAGACAAAATATCGTCCATTTTAGATCCAACTAGCATGACCTTTCCACCCTTAACTACTCCAGACTTCCTCAAGGTCATATTGTCCCGGGCCATTCCTTTGATTATGAGTTTCTGTGCGGACTGTGGGACACCGCATATTCTCTCTAAATGAGCTTTAAGTTCTAACACTGTTGCATCATATGCAAATGTGATGTCATGTTTGTTTTTGTTAAAGACTATGGTAAATTCGACCTGTTCCGGGATCTCGCATAATTCTGAGTCCTCCGTCCGTTCCGAAGCACACGATGCCTTTTCTGTTGGCGCTTCGATATGTGGTTTTCCATTGTCAAAAGGTTTGCTTTCTATATCAGGCTTAGAGCTGCCGTTCGCTACTAAAGAGTTTGGATCCTGATTTTCTGCTGTGTCTCCCTTTTCAGAGGCTAAAAAACAAAGCGTGAGTTAGCAAAATTCCAGAACAAAAGGTTCCTCCAGGCCGAAAGTAAATTGTCAAAAACCATTCCGACGATCACGCGATCAATTTGTATTAAACCTTACCAATATAATCCATGTTCGAGAGTTGATCGTTAATTTGAATTGGGCTAATAAACTGAAATTCAGTACTTTTGCAGCAATTGTTTTGAAAAAATAATTAAAAATACAGCCGACTGGGCTGGCTGACGTGAGGCAACAATTTTTTTTTATCACTCGTCAGTCGTCACGTCACTAGGGTGCTCTAGGCTGCGTTCAGTAAGTAAGATACCATTAGAATACCTATTTTACGAATGCCTAATAAACACTTTGCTTAAAAAAAAAACAACTAAAAATTATTAGTACAAAAAATACAATTTAATTATTCTTTTTCTAAATTATGAACTTACGAATCTTACGATTTTAAAAGATTTCAACGTCTAACCATAGACACTAGATAATCTTAACTTCCCGCTTTTTCCGTTGCTAGGTATAACTTTCGGTCAGGCTACGGTTGCTATGGCGCCAATTTTTCAAACATAACCTGTAAAACGTAGTGAATAAATACTCACTGAGTATTTATTGAGTTTAAGAATGAAGAAGAAATTATGATTAAGTTAAAGTTGATAGATTAGTGTTTCTGAGGATACAATAATGAATTTCAATATTGAAGATCCTCTAGCAGGTATTCTAAGTGATGGTAGTGACGATAGTTTCTTTGACGATGATATACTGGGAAAGAAAAAGCCACCAAAGAAAAATGAGACTCCTACAGCGGAGAGGAAAAATGCTTTATTTGACATAGGTGAGCCAATATCACAAACTAAGAATACAAAATCTGGGGACAGTAAGGATTTGTTAGTAGATGCGAGCTTAAAAAGAGATTCATCATACCGTGAGGTTAAGAGTGCACAAGGGGCATCTCCAACACCTTATCGTGCTATATTATCTAAAGATTCTGTTGAACTTAATCAGATTGATGCAAAAACTAAACTTCCGAATGAAAAAAGTCAAGTTACAAAGTCTCCAGCTAAATCAAAACCTAGTACAAGCGTTGATAAGCGAAATATTATAGACGATGCAAAGATAAATCCAACGAAACCTGTAGACAGAGTAAAAAGTTCGCAATCTTTATTAGATGATATTTTGGGAGGTCCATCATTGACAACAGGTGCATCTAGTCAACCTGTAAAACCAGGTACAGCTACGAAAAAGCAGGATTTTGACTTCGACTCTATTCTAAGAAACGCAGAGTCCAAACCAACTGTTTCTAGTAAAATTGAAACACAAAAAACCAGTAAAACTAGTAAAACTGAAACACAAAAAACTAGTAAAATTGACGGCCCTAAAGATATTGGAACTAAAAAAGGGAAATCAAGTGACGATTGGCTTGGGATTTTTCAAGAAAAAGACGAAATTATAGAGGAGGAAGATGTTAATGATGTTCCAGCATGGTTAGGAGGAGTTGATAAAAAGAAAAAGAGTATAAGTGAACCAACTGTAGAAATTAAACTATCTAAACAACCGCATTCTGATGGAAAACTTAAATCTGAAGTAGAAAATATTGAATCCAACAAAATCACTATAGATTCTAATATAGATAAGGTCATGAAAACTGATTTAATTCCAAATGTGCCAAAGTTGGATATAAACCAGGATGATTTGACAATGGAAGGAGCGTCTCTTTATTTACAACAACAAGAATCTCAGCTGATGATTGCTTTGCAATTGAAAGCGCAAGATGAAAAGCTAGCGTCAATGCAGTGTAAGTGCATTTTCATAATATCTAGTAGATTGTAGGTATATAAGGTTAGACTTATTTTCTCTACTCGAACTTCATTATTTATAAAAATTCTTTTCAAAAAACCGACTTCTAACGCCACTACAAAGTATAAAAATAATTTTAGTTTGTCCACGTTTGTTGAAGTCGGGCGGGCTTAAATACAAACTATGAAACCGATGCGCGACGCTACACAATATGAGAGACTCGTTTGTAGAAGTCGAGCGAGCATCGCGAGTCGGTTTCATAGTTTGTATTTTAGGCCCGCCCGACTTCAACAAACGTGGACAAACTAAAATTATTTTTATACTTTGTAGTGGCGTTAGAAGTCGGTTTTTTGGAAAGAATTTTTATTTTAAGCTTTTAAGTGTAGTATCCTATGATTGAGGAGCTAGGACCTGGAGCTCCATGATGTAGTCCATACTTGTTGTCTACAATATCAATTCGTAATCGAAATTTCCTAAATTCCCATAGTTTTAGGTAGGCAGTAACCTGCAGCATCAGGACTGAGGAGCTAGGACCTGGAGCTCCATGATGTAGTCCATACTTGTTACCTACAATAATAATTCGTAATCGAAATTTCCTAAATTTCTTTATTTTAGGTGAGCAATATCGCTGCAGCATCAGGCTTGAGGAGTTGAAGGTGAACATTTTTATGGGACCATTTCGCCATCCTCCTCTGTCGATTAAAAAAAATCACGCGAATCGGTCCAGTAATCCCGGAGAAATCGGTGGACATACATAGAAAAAAAAAAAAAGATACCGGCCGAATTGAGAACCTCCTCCTTTTTGGAAGTCGGTTAAAAACTAGCTGATGCCCGCGACTTCTTCCGCGTGGATATAGTTTTTAAAATGCCTCGGGAACTCTTTTATTTTCCGGGATAAAAAGTAGCCTATGTCACTCTCCAGGTCCTCAACTATACCCATGCAAAAAATCACGTCGATCCGTAGCCCTGTTGCGGCGTGATTGAAGAACAAATCAACAAACAATCTCACTTTCGATTTTATAATATTAGTAAGGATATTCGTACGGCATACGAATCGTTATGCATAATAATATTATGTACGAGTAAATGAGCAGGGTAGTAACGTTAATAATATGTCCACTACTTAATCCTTTAAAATAGTGCGTCAAAAAGAAAATCAGCGAGTACAGCGTGAAGCGGCATTAGCGCAACACGAACAAATCGACGCGATGCTTCGCAGGCAAGCAGAACATAGGCAGCAGATGCAAAATATCATTGCAGCACATCAGGAGAGAATTACGCAGAGGATCAAAGTAAGAAGAATCTTTCTAATTTCTGAAATTGAAATTAAGATCGTCAAATGGTCTTTGTCATTGACTGTATTTGACTAGAGTACGATATGTTTAAATCCACAACTAGGCACATCATGATATTAGTCCGCGGATCCTCTTCTTAACCATAGTTCTAGAATGGTTTAAAATTCTCAGTATCATCGGTTTGAAATAACTTTTGAATGAAAAGAAATCGTATAGGTACAATAAAGTTGAATCCATTACTTTTCAAAACAGGCTTTACTAGGTGATGTCAACACAGTACACGATGAAATGGATGGTACGGCAAATGAATATGAAATATCGGACGATCGCAAAGAGAGTCCATTCGCTAAGGAGAGAAAGCAATTGCTGCAACTTGTACAATCATTACAAGAAAACCATGACAAAGAAGTTGATTTGATGGAATCTTCATATAGGTAGGATACCTTCTAATTCATTCGTTAAGTAAAAAATATTAACATAGGTAATTAAAGGAACGAATTAAATTGTACTAAAAACTAAAACTGACTACTCTTGCTCACATTTAACAATCTAGTTAGTCAAAAATGAATTAAATATACTGACTGAAAGTAAAATTTTGAATTGTTTGAATTTTTTAACAGACGACAGCTAGCTTTCTTAGAGGTTTCTTTTACTCAAACAGAAGAAAGAATGAAAGAAGAAAGCGATAAGCTTGTTAGATTCTATGCTGAGAAAATAAGCTGGCTAGATGAACACCATCAGTTGTATAAGCGGATGTATGAAGAAAATTTAAGCTCTTTAACAGAAAGACATAAGACTGAACATGATATGCTAAGGCAACAACATTTGGAAAATATTAAAGTTTTGCAGGAGCATCATGTTGCTTTGATGGAAAATATCAAGTAAGAAATCTAATAGTGTGTTTTGTGTAATTAAACTGTACTGCCAAACCTAGCAGTGATAGCCTAGTGGTTAGGACTGTTGTCTCCTATTCGGGGGGTCGCAGGTTCGATCCCGGGTACGCACCTCTGACTTTTCGGAGTCAAGTGCATTTAAGCAATTAAATATCACTTGCTTCAGCGGTGAATCACAACATCGTGAGGAAACCTGCACACCTGAGAGTTCTTCATAATGTTCTTGAAGGTGTGTGAGGTCCGCCAATTCGCATTGGGCCAGCGTGGTGCACTAAGGCCTAAAACCCTTCTCTGAGAGGAGACCTGCGCTCAGTAGTGAGCCGTTGATGGGTTGCTGATGATGATGATGATGAATCTGCCAAACCAGGAAATTTGCACAGTTCAACGTGCTGCTTATGCTGTGTAGTGCCAGTTTTCAATTAATAAAGGTGGCCAGTAACCACTTAGTTTTTTGCTGTTTGTTATTGGTAGAAAAGGGTTTTTGTATAATGAAATTCGTAGAATGATTTCTAATAAATAGTATTTGACGATTTAAATGAGCTAGTAAAACCCAATTTAAATATAGTAGGTAAGTACGTGTTTGAAAGTAAATTAATTTTCAGAAATGCTGTAAAACAAGAACAAGTTCTAATAAAAGATTCGGCTAGTTTCTCATCAGACCTTCAAGAATTATTGGCAAATATAAAAACGGGTAATGAAAAATGTGGTCAGTTATATGAAAAAGTAGAATTACTGTCACAAAATACACAAAGAGATGCTGAGAGAAGTTTACAGATAAGAGAAACTCAAATTACTGGTAAGCCAATTGAAATCTGAATAATGTAAATTAATGTGTTGAAAAAATAGTTAAACGGATATTTGTTGCTATTTCAGATTTGATAGAACAGCTCAGAAAAGAAAGAGAGAATTTTGAAAAAGAGAAATCAGAAAGCAAAAATATGGTTAATATGTTGGAAGCACGACTCAAGCAAATGACTTCGGTAATGTTATTATCCCATGAATTGTTTCATCTATGGCATATCTAATATTATTTGCACACTGTTTTACAATAATTAAGATTATATCATCATCATCATAATATTATAAATGCGAAAGTGTGTTTGTTGGTTTGTTCTTCAATCACGCCGCAACAGAGCCACGGATCGACGTGATTTTTTGCATGGGTATAGTTGAGGACTTGGAGAGTGACTTAGGCTACTTTTTATCCCGGAAAATCAAAGAGTTCCCGAGGGATTTTAAAAACTAAATCCACGCGGACTAAGTCGCGGGCATCAGCTAGTTTTTAAATAATTGTTATACTTAATTTATAATGTTAATGTTAAAAAAATATACTTACATAATTCCTAATTAATATAATTAACCGCTAGTAGGAACAAATAGAATTAGAAAATTTAATTTTTATTTCATAGTCTTTTGGATTTTAAAGAATCAAATAAACTTTTATAGATGATCGAAGAAGAATCTGCTTTGCTAAGGCAGAAGAAAATGGAATTTGAGTTCGAGAAAGCGACTTTTAGCAAACAGACTGAATTTGCAAAAAATGTTTTGAAGAAACAAGATGAAGAAATTAAGGTAAACCACGTGTAACAAATAGAAATAATTTTAGGAGGTTTATTTAAAGTACTTAAATAACTAGTAAATTTATTCGATGCAACAAATTAAACCAATTATCAACCTCAACTCCACCATAAGAAATCGTAGCGATAATATTAAGTTAAAAAGTTAAGAATTTTCAGATGTTAAAGGAAGATATACAAAAAGAATATCAGGACAAAATCACAAAGATAGACGAAGAGAGAGCTAAAGCTTTGAAAGAAAGCAGTTTAGTTGCTAAGGAGAAGGCATCAATACAGAGCTTAAAGTTGGATCTCGAGGTAGGCAAAAAATCGTTACTAATAATAGTTAGGTATGTATGTACAGGTTTTCATTGACTATTGATAAAAGACGCTCAATACTGTAAATTAATTTGATAGAAAACAAAGGCAGAACTACAAGCGCAGTTAGATGAGCTAACAGAAGAAAGGACAAAAATAAACACTGAGAAACAAGAGTTGCATTTAGAGGAACAAAGGGTTATGTCCAAGTAAGTGCTTACTGTATCCGTAAACTTACTGCCTTCACAAAAAGGGAAAAGATCCTGTGATTTTTTAAAGAAAAGAATGTCCAAAAATTGTGTGCCAAATTGTTTTATTGCTGGGTTATTTAAATTTTTTTAGCATCAAAGTTAGGAAGCAGGGAAGTTTCTTCAAATGGAATTGACGATTATTATTTCCAGTTTAATGCTGTTAAAAAATTCTATTCTTAGTTATTTAACTTTCTCTCTTGATCACATTTCTACTCTTAACAATAATGCATAATAACTTTATTATGCATTCTGCTGCGGTGTTAGGTCATTCAGATATTTTAAATAAGAATAAGTACTTTACCGTCATGCTTATCTAGTGAATAAGAAAAGTTTTTATTAAAATCTTTTAGAAGCAGAGATTTGGACCTCCTAGCCAAATCAGCAATGGAGAAACAGTCTCAAGCGGACAAGAAATATTCCGAGGCTGAATTTCTCCAAAGAAAATACGAAGACCGGATACGAAGAGTTCAGGAACATGTTGTCTCCCTTAACGCGAGAGAAAAACAAATTGCTAAGGAAAAAGTGGCTTTATCTAGAGAAAGATTAAGTTTACATAACGAAAGGAAAGAGATAGACAATCAGCAACAGTGTTCTCTATGCAGAAATTCTCAATATAATACAGAATATGCTTATACGCCATACAATGTGCATGCTTCGAGGGTATACGGTGAATTTTCAAGGGAATTCGGGACTTTGAGCCCTCAAGCTAATGTAGTAGAGGCGGAAATTGCTCAGCTAATGGGCAGGGCCAGACCTAATGCTAATGTAGATACGATTGACGTAGATCAAGAACCGGGGCCATTAAAGGTACGCAATAAAATAGATTCAAATAAGATCAAAATCAAAGAGAAGGTGGTTAAAATAACTCGAGCATTATGCTCAGAGGCTGGTCTCTGTCTCCATTGAGATTGGTCGCCTTGGTAGCAAATCGGTCGACGGTCGGGACTCGGGAGCACATTATATTGAACAAACTATTTACTGATAACTAACTATTGAGCTTTCGCCTGCGACTTCGTCTGATGGTGGTATTTGTTGTGAAAAATAAAACAGAAAAAAAAGTCGAATTCCTAAGTATCTCGAGTAAAATGGTCAAAAATTGATTTTTTTTCTCCAGCCTTTTATAACAAATCAAACCCCAATTTATGAACTCGACATCTTTTACCCTAAAACTAGATCATTTTTTACGTGAGATTGTTATATTTTGTTAAAATTAAATATATCTTTCAGGATTATATGGATCCCAAGCTAATGATGCTTCGCTTAGATGTCCAACAAGTTATTAGTCATTTGGACCAAGCCAAGAAGGACGAGGGAAGAAGTGATCATCAGGAATGACAGTATATAACGGTTTATTGATACCTACCTACAATGAAATGATACTAAGCAATACGTTGTTGCAAGCCGCGTAATACACAACGGTCAACATCTAGAGACTTAAAAATTGAGAGGTTACTGCGCATGTGTAGGCAACACCGGTTGAGGGATTGTGTAAAAATGATTGCTACTGTACCTATGTCGATCGCAATCACCTCTGATGTATATAGTAGGTATATTTTTCCCTAACTGTCCTAAAAGGTACCTAAAACAAATCGCAGAAAACGTTTCGGATAGGCGTGGTAAACCTAATCGACGAACGTTAACCTAACCTAATGGTTTAATGGTTTTGGTACTCAAAAGATATGTTAAAGGAGTTTGGCGAATTTTGACCCAGCATTTTTAAAAACCGTATAGATTCAGAAAACATTAATTAATTTTAATTAATATTTTTCAGAGTATTTTTCTGTGTAAACCCCATATTTTTAGAAGATGGGGATCAAAAACACTGATTTGAATAATATTTATTTATTCCGTGATCAAAAATATAATTATTCACAAGTACACATTATAAATAAGTGAATATCTTTTTTCTCCCAACTTTATTTGATAGACTTTGATTAATTTTTTGTTAGTCTGGTTTACTAGAACAAGTATGAGAAGTTTGATTCGTGAACGTGGGCATTCAGTGTTCAGTTCAGTTCGTCTGGGTCAGAAACCCTATGGAATTCGCCAATCTCCTTTGTTTACCGTTTAAAGACAGCTCACTCTGCTCACAGACGTGTCACAGACTCATGATAGAATAGGCGTGTTGAGTGTTGACAGTATCCAAGAATCAATGAAATTATGAATTTATCTAATGAAATAGGAATATGAATGGATTACAAAAACGTATTTATTTTTCTATATTGAGCGAGATTGATATTTATTTTGATAAAATAAAACTATAAAATACAGAAATCCGCCATATTGAATTGAACAGCAATCAGAGCGATACGTGACACCTATCTTCAAACTTTGACCAACTACTCAAAACATAGACGTGACGTCAAGACAGACGCGACACCATCGAACGTTTTTTGCGTGAATTTAAGACTTACTTAAAATTGAAATGGCAATTTTATCTGAGTAACAAATCCTTTTTTTAATGAAATTAGATATTTTTTCGAAATAGTCTTTAGTACTTACATAATAATTAATTCAATGGAAATAGTACATAAATTATCTAAACTTAGTTTTTTCAAAATCGGTCATCATGCCAATTAAAACGAACCAGATGTGGCATGATAATATGTGGTACATGCTTTATAGATTTAATTCAGCCTAAGATGATATTATGTTCTTAGAACGATATTTTTGGCGTTCTGTACCCAAGTGTACTAAGGGGACCCTACAGTTTTGCCTCGGCTGTCCGTCCCTCTGTCAGCGGGCTGTACCTATTTCATGAACTATAATAGGTAGATAGGTACCTACGGCCTACCTACTTGAAATTTTCAGATTGTGTATTTCTTTTGCCGCTATAACAACCAATAATAAAAAAACAATAAAATTAAAAATTAAAGAGGATCCCCATACAATAAACTTTTTATGCTCAATCTTTATAATCTTGGTTACAAAACCCAGTTTCAATTTGGTGATGACTTATAATGTTAGTTTGAAAACTATTTTCTTGAAGCCAAAATGTAATATGTTAGGTACCTAGGTAGTTAATAAATCAGAAATAAAAGACTGAAAATATATTAGAATGGTTTCATTTAATTTACTTAGACGATTATAATATTTTTATTATTAGGTATTTTTTCCATAATTTTAATCGTGTTATCAAAATGTACACAAATGCTTAACTGCAGTAGATCCTTACTTATATTTCTATATAAAAATAGTAATTCTACATATTATTTTATTTTAACTATATCATAGATAGGTACTATGGTATGCTACTAAACATTAAATTTAGAAGTACATACTCTTAATGGCTTTATATTGAAATGTATAAATTATAATATAATATTGGACTTATTATATAATATATTCTTATTAAGATTCGGAACAGCGAACCGAATTTCTACTACCTACATCCAGTCTTTAGGTAAAAAATGATTTTAGGTAGCAATAATATATTATGGACGGCCTGGCCTAGTATAATGTCTTTAACTACCCCCAGATCTAAAACCCTACACTATGGTTTATATTACAAAATTAATTGCTTAATATCAACTGGACTTAAATAATCTTGAAATTAAGGAACAATATTTCTTCAATATTCTGTAAGGACTATACATTATTTACATTTTATGTTAATCTTAATCGCTTCTCTTTTTTACTTAACTTTCACTTGGTTTAATAAAACAATAGTTCATAAAAAATACAGCTACTATAAGTAGTCTATTTTTTCTTAACTGTCTTATGGTCAATTTCACCATAGACATTAAGCTGATTTCACCAAAGTCGAGTGACGTTTATCCTAGGAATAAATTGGGCGCTCTGACAGTTTTTATATAGAAAATACGGTCAAAATATCAAATTAACGCTCGGATAACACTTATTTTACGTTGGTGAAATCAGCCCTTAAAAGGTAAAGAAATCGAAGAAAACGTTTCGGAGAGACGCGCAACCGACAGCACGTGTTGTCAGTGCCGTTAGAACGTTATTATGACAGCAAATGAAAAATAAATTACATGTTCTTACTTTTTACAGTTTAAATTATATCAATTTCGTTAACTATTCACGTAATTATCAAATAAAATATTATACATTGGGTAATTGTAGAATTAATAGGTAAGTGCACAAAAAATAGAATTCACACATCTTTGAACAATATCAGCGATTGAGTAAGAAAATCGCATGTAGGATCTATTATTATCAAATACTCAAATGTATAACATCATGATAACTGTTATTCACACGGCAGATTAGTTTTGACCGTAATTTTAAAAATTCAGGGCGTACTTATTGTAAACGAAATTGATTAAAATTTAAAATTATTATAGTATAGTAGATAAATCCTTATAGGTACTTAATAAGGTGTATTTATTGCATTCATTAATTTAAAAAATACAAGCATAATAATATTCTATCTATTTATGCTTAGTTTCAATATTATACATAATTTATTTATTTAAGTATACAATTTTAGAGTTTCCAACATTAGGTTTTTTAATTTTTCAATTGGTTATTAGTTGAAAACCTGCATGCTATTTCAACTTTTTTTCTTTTGTTATCACATTCATTTGGCCAATATTATATTAATTTCAAAATTATAATAAAAATACCAGCTTTTGACTGCGACTTCGTCCGCGTGGATTAAGTATATAAAAATCGCGTGGGAACTTTTATTTTCTGGGACAAACGCAAAAGCTACCCATGCAAAAATTCACGTCGATCCGTACAATGCGTAGCTCTGTTACCTACGGCGTGACTGAAGGATAAACTAACAAACAAGCACACTTTCGCATTTATAATATTAGTCAGAATGCAATTAATGTGAAAATATCATTAATAATGACGATGAATCTATAATATAATAAAACTGTAACAGGTCCAATTCTGTACATTGAAGATATTTTGAAAATTTTTGTTTGAGGGCACTCTATAATCGATACTGAAGCCAAAACAATTTTTTTTTAATTTTTTGTCTGTCTGTCTGTCTGTCTGTCTGTCTGTCTGTCTGTCTGTCTGTCTGTATCTTGGCCGCGCATCACGCCGAAACTACTGGACGGATTTAAATGAAACTTGGCACGATTTAAGTTAATACTACGAGGTATAATATAGGATACTTTTTATCCCGAAATTCAGCACGGTTCCCTTGGGAGAGGGGATGAAAGTCAAAATGTGTAATTCGCTGTAATTCATTAAGGCGTATTCCGATTTAATCCATTCTTTTTTTGTTAGAAAGTAGGTTCTTTATAGATTGTCCTGTAATTTTTTCAAGGTCGTCAATTTCGTAGTTCAGAAATTATAGACATCACGATCTTCAGTATAATGTCCAAATAACTTGAACCCCGAAATCTACAAGATACTTTGAATGAACGGCCCATCTTAAGCTGGCAAGTGTACTTTATCGTATATAGCCATCGTGGATAGCCCTATTTTGTCAAAGTCAAACTACTCCAAAGGCGTCAGATTTTGCCAAACGATTTAACCTACGTACTACATAGTAGGTATGGATGTAATACAACGTATGGACTTAATGCTACAGTGTTTTCCTATGCAATTTAATATTCAAATCATATTAATATTATAAATTATAAATATTATATTATAAATGCGAAAGTGTGTTTGTTTGTTGGTTTGCCCTTCAATCACGCCACAACAGAGCCACGGATCGACGTGATTTTTTGCATGGGTACCTACTATAGTTGAGGACATAGGCTATTTTTTATCCCGGAAAATCAAAGTGTTCACGAGGGATTTTAAAAACTAAATCCACGCGGACGAAGTCGCGGGCATCAGCTAGTAAGTAATATTTTTATTTTTCCTAATTTTATCACAGTGTTAATATAATATATACCTATTATATCCGATTTGAAATAAAATTATACCAAAATAAACTGAAAAATATAATTTAAATTTTAATGGAATATTAGATGTTTAGAATATTTTTTCGTTCATATTATTATAAATATTTACCTATACATAATATCCATTTAACATTAGACCTGGTTTACACCAAGCGAGTTGCTTGACCGATTAACTTGACGGGGACGTAACATTCGGTAAAAATTCTATTTAGCCCAGTTGGAAATCCAAATTACCTATACTTGGTCGAATAACTTCTCTGACCGAGCCCTCGCTTGTATAAACTACTCTTTTCTCGATACGTCAAATATGAAGACAATGATTTTAGAGCAGGTGACAAACTACTTGTTTCAAATCAACACTAAAATGATTGCAAAGTTTATTAGAGGTAAGTTGACGATGGTGACAGCAGATCTGGCTTGGTAAACAAAAAAATTGTTTTTGCAGTCACACCATGTTCAAAATAGGCACGATGTATTGTTTTGTACAAATAAAATTGTAATCACATTAACATTGATTTGAAACAAGGTATGCACAAATAATATTAGGTATTATTTATGTTGTTGTTTATTTATCAAACCTTTACAATAGTTACTCTGGACAATCTGTAGGTGACGGCCAAATAAAACAACTTGAATATAGTCATTTTGGCGTTGATTACAAAGAGCCACTCCAGCGTACGCAAATAGTTGGTACGTAATAATGTTATAGAGCTCATTGATTGAAAGTATAATAACTTTGCCGTACATGATCGTACGGATATTGTATTATAATATTTATATAGATTACCTACGTAATATTGAATTATTAACAATTTTTTCCACTTTTTGGATAGGTGTTATGATTTCAAGTTAGGTTTTTGATGTTTTACTTCAAGCAACTGTGGGTAGTTTTCGACGATCGCTAGCAGTATGCCATCTATGTAGTCCCGAAGCTGAACATTTACGTCTTGCTGTTCCTTTAAAGCTACTTGTAACTGTAAAGAAAATACAACAACAATTATTTATTTATCTTAATCAAAATACAAGGGTGCAGCGTATTGTGCATGGGAAAATACGTGTTATGGGTGATAGAGTCATGCTTTTTCTAGTAAAAAAACCATAAAGTGAAAAAGGTACTTTAATAATATCGAATGAACACTAGGTGTAAATAGATAGGTACATAATATTATAAAATACAATGAATCGATATAATTTTCTTTATTTAAATAAATCAAGTCCAAAGTCCAAACCAAGCAAGTAGGCTCACGAGCTGTTTCGTAACTTTCTGAGCGATGGAGAAGTTCACTATTTTCTTTATGGATTTTTTTTATCCTATTATTTTTTTTATTATGGATGTTATTTATGGATAACATGGCGAAGCTACTGAGCGAAACCTTTAGCTTGGTTTCGACTTTGGATGTAGACTTCTTACTGAAGCGAGGCAGCCGAGTCATATGAAGCTACTGGCGAATCGCATGCATTTTGCGTTTATACCTATTCTACACCTAGTTATTATGAATTTAAAAAATCATGCTGTTAGGCAAGGTACAGGACATGCACACACATTAGTGTAAACGGCGTACCTTTTCCAACTCTATGCTGTGATCTGTGTGTGTGCTACCATCGAGCTGCAAAAACGCATAGATAATAAATATTGTAGCATTGCAAATCATATCCTGTGGCGCCTGAGATTCTAGCACCAAACTTTGATAGCAACTTCATAATAATCGCAAGTGCTTGCTATTTGGCTGATAAGTGAAATCGAAATTCGAGAGGGAAAATCGTGTGTGAATAGTTGAATATAATATTATTATTACCAAAAAAGGTTATTTTAATTCAAAAGATAAACCTACTCAAGAAAATAATGCTTTAAGAAGTTGTAGAAGTTTTAGATTGCACTAGCATTTATTTGCAATTTCGTCCGCGTTGACTTAGGTTTTTAAAAATCCCCCTGGAAACCTTGGTTTTTCCGGGACAAAAAATAGCCATTTTCCAGGTTCCCAACCTACCCATGTATAGTTTAGTGACGTTGATGCTCCTTGCTGCTGATTGACTGAAGGGCATAGCAACAAACAAACACTTTCGCATTAATTGTGATATGAAATGAGAAAGTCAATGCCATGCCTCGGAGTACTTTTAAAAGTTTTTGAAAATAATATTAATATATACCTACTCCCTCCATCCAGATCTTTCAGATCAATAAATATTAATGAGTGAATTATTCCTTCAGTAAAAAATCTTTTGACGTGATAACGTCTTAAAAATTGATGAACACCGGCTGCACGCACGAAAAAGTGTCACGTTCCGCCTTAAGCCTGAGCGTGTAAGCGAGAGCGCGGAACAAGCGATAGAGAGGCACGATCGGCCCAAGCGTTGGCTTGTGCCGCCCGCCAGTCATCGTCAATGTTTCTTGACGTTATCACGTAAAACTATCGTCCGTAAACCGACTTTACAGACGACCAATTTTTTAACCGACTTCCAAAAAGGAGGAGGTTCTCAATTCGGCCGGTATCTTTTTTTTTTTCTATGTA
Organism: Oeneis ivallda; assembly: GCA_029955525.1. NCBI lineage: Eukaryota > Metazoa > Arthropoda > Insecta > Lepidoptera > Nymphalidae > Oeneis > Oeneis ivallda. The sequence continues at coordinate 8,335,659 of JARPMR010000014.1, forward strand.
TGTCCACCGATTTCTCCGGGATTACTGGACCGATTCGCGTGATTTTTTTTTAATCGACAGAGGATGTTTGCGAAATGGTCCCATAAAAATTTTAACCTTCAACTCCTCAAGCCTGATGCTGCAGGCTAAAACTATGGCGATTTAGGAAATTTCGATTACGAATTGATATTGTAGGTAACAAGTATGGACTACATCATGGAGCTCCAGGTCCTAGCTCCTCAAGTATAGGATACTACACTTAAAAGCTTAAAATAAAAATTCTTTTCAAAAAACCGACTTCTAACGCCACTACAAAGTATAAAAATAATTTTAGTTTGTCCACGTTTGTTGAAGTCGGGCGGGCCTAAAATACAAACTATGAAACCGACTCGCGATGCTCGCTCGACTTCTACAAACGAGTCTATCATATTCTGTAGCGTCGCGCATCGGTTTCATAGTTTGTATATAGGCCCGCCCGACTTCAACAAACGTGGACAAACTAAAATTATTTTTATACTTTGTAGTGGCGTTAGAAGTCGGTTTTTTGAAAAGAATTTTTTATTTTAAACTTTTAAACTCTACTTCAATGTATAAAATAATTTTAGTTTGTACATGTATGTTGGAGTCTGGCAGGCCTAAATAGAAACGATGAAACCGATGCACAACGTTAGCATATTCTCTGAAAACGAACGACTTACTCTTATTCATTGAGGATTTCCATCCTCCATCACCGAAGATATTCATCAGATCTTCATCAAATTCAACGACCAACCTGACGGTATTTTCTTTCGAATGTTTTTTTTATTGAAAATGGTTCATATTTGACGGAGCTATGGAGTAAGATTGCCAAAAAAAATACGAGTATACGCGTTGAACCTCTTCCTTTTTTTCAAGCCTATTAAAAATGATATATTATACAAACTATACTACTAATACTAACTACTAATATGATCATAGATCAACTAACCCTAAAAACTGTCACAGCTTTTAGTTGATTGCAGTCAGACGTCAGGGGACGAACACATCATTATTGTAACTTATACTCGTAGATTGGTTTTTCGACCGCCAAGTTGGGTATTGCTTTTAGGTTAATAAAACGGTTCCTAAAGTGGTGCTAGGTGTTTTACAGTCGTAGTTACCGATAAACGTATTTGGCGCGAAATTTTTATTAATACCTTTTATTTGGCAGATAAGATTGCGTATTTTTGGGTAGCATAATTAGGTATCGTTTTTATGTCTTTTACACACAATAGGTACAAGTACATAGCTGTCAATACAATAGCATTAACCATAATATTAAGTCAGGGATTATAAAATACGTACCACAAGAAGCAAATTTTTTAGTGATCTCTGTTAGCTACTCTGTATTTGTAATAATGATTGAGAATTATTGACAGAGCGATTATTTGGACTTTTGCAGCAATCAGGGAACGTAGCTAACAGGAAAATGCTTAATAGAGACCAATTTTGTATAATTATCCTTAGCTTAGAATTATTAGTATTCAACTGAGACATCGTCCTCATGCAGTTAGATTTTGAAAAATCCCGCGGCGACCCGCTGCTTTCACGGGCTATAAACTATGCTACGTCAGTCTTTAGGTCCTCATAATGTAACCTCACATGTATAAGATCAAGTCTACACTTCCGTAGCTGCGTGACTGAAGGACGAACCAATAAACACTGTTGCATATATAACATTAGTATGATAATTTAATTATTTTAATTTGCATTGTTAAATATTAAGACGATTGCTACTGTGTTTTATAGCCCCTTTTCACACAACTGTACTGTGTACAAAAAACGTCCCAAGTCGCAAAAAACCTACTCCATGATATATTTTTTTAATACAAGCCAGGTGCCTAGTTAGCATAAATTTTAGATAATAAATTCTCCAAATGAAGAATAACACTTAAAGTAATTCAACATAGGAATACATTATTTATTTGCCAAGCAATCGAGCATAAAACAAACAAACAAAAAAACAAAACCCTAAACCGCCCACGCCCATTTGAAATACAATGTCTCATTAAACTAGCGGCACGCTATGATGGCCGGTTTGACGTTTGTCCGCTCATGAAGTTCCGTATTAATTGATAACGACTTTGAAGGAAATAATTGTATTACTTTATTGACGATAGTGATGTGCAGAGATTCATAAATTTTATCGAATGTAGTTTTAGGTTTAGGTCTCAAAATTTATTTATTAAATTGATTTCTAAAATGTATACAAGTGTAGAAAAATCAGTTTGCACCATTTAAGGGGTGAATGTACTTGTGAATATGAACAATTTTCACTATGTGGACAAACCTCTGAAATCGCAAAAAAATATCAGCTGTTTCATACAAAAGGTAAAATTTTTATTTTTATATGATATATACCACAACTCGGCATTTGGTTTTCTAAATTGAAAATTTTTAAAAATGGAATCTAATACGATCGTCACATAGGATCGCTGGCTAGCACAACTACTACCTCCGGCAAACTCGCGTCAATGCTCAATGCAAAACAAAGCAGTTTCGAATTGACGTTGCTTCGAAAAGTATAAACTGTCAGTGCAATGCGATTGTGATATAGTTTTGACCTGGCTTTGGATTTCAAATATTGATACTGCATTACTGTTGACCCTTGCTCGTTAATTTGGACTCTGTTCAAGCCCTTTGTTGTGGATTTCGTCGATATGACCGAACGTACGCAGAGAACTGTTCTAAATAGTCAGACACGTGAGTTCGTAATACGCCTTCGTAACTATTTCGATCGTGAAGCTCAAAATGGAGGGCCAATTTTACCTATAACGTCAGTGGTTGAACGCGTAGCTGATGCGCTTAATATTGGACAACGAACTGTTAGACGGATAACTAAAAAAAAATATGGCGAGACTGGCACAGAAGAAAATAAACTTCACACACCAAAAAAGAGAAAACGAGCAAAACCAGTCGTAGGCATCGATAGCTTTGATGCCGATGCTATCCGAAGACATGTTTACGGCTACTATTTACAGAAGGAGTATCCAACAAGAAAAAAGTTGGTGCATTCACTGAAGGAAGCTGGATTATTCTTCGGTGGGGAAAGTTCTTTAACGAAGATTTTGAAGACCATTGGATTTCGATACAAAAAATGTAACAAACGCAAAATATTGATGGAAAGATTTGATATAGCGATGGCAAGGTATACTTTTTTACGGCAAGTGAAAGAAATCAAAAATTGGCAAAATGTTGTGTTCTTGGATGAAACATGGCTTAATGCTAACCATACTGTAGGCCGTTCTTGGAACGATGACACAGCAGCATCTACTTCCAAAGTTCCTGTAGGAAAAGGATCGCGACTTATAATTTGTCACGCCGGAACCATCAACGGGTTTGTCGAAGGTTCTCTCATGGCTTTTGCGTCAAAAACCACTGGAGACTATCATGAAGACATGAATGGAGAAAAGTTTACTGAATGGTTTACCTCAATGTTGTGTAGCCTCCCTGAACCATCTATTATAATTATGGACAACGCCCCATACCACTCGATGCAAATTGACAAGCCACCTGCCCAATCCCAAAAGAAAGCTGATATCGTCGCATGGCTTCGTAAAAATGGCGTAGATGCAAACATGAAAAAGCGGAATTAGTACGTCTTTTAAAAGAAAACAAACCAACCAAGATCCGATACGTCATTGACGAAATAGCATTAGAACATGGGCACAGAGTTATACGGTTACCGCCTTACCATTGTGAGTATAATGCGATTGAGTTGGTGTGGGCTCAAATTAAGGGATATGCTGCAAGACACAATACAGAACCCCCATTTACCACAAAAAAAATGCTAAAATTATTAGAAGAAGCTTGTGAACATGTGACTAAAGGAGACTGGGAAAAGGTTGTGAATAGAACTGTTAAATTAATAAGGGAAGATTATGAAAGAGATGTGAAAATAGATAATATTATAGAAAACGAACATATAATTATTAATGTAGGTGATGATAGCAGTGACGACAGTGAAAATAGTAGTATGGACGAATCTGATTAATTATGGCCTTTTGTGGCACCTTTTTTGGTATCTTTTGTATTCATATGTTTCTTGTGTGCATATAAAGTATGTATATTCATTTTCATTCAAATATTCAGTTCGTTCAAATAAATTAAATAAACATATACATTTTTGTTTTATTAAACCTATTTAATCAGGTACAAAAACAAAACTTAATTGTTTTTTGTTCGAGAATAAATTGACATTCCACATCACTATTGTAATGTGTCAAACCGGCCATCATAGCGTGCCGCTAGTGTAGGTAGGGATGGCAGGATACAATTATTATGACAATACAAGCTACCAACTTCACAGAAATTCAATACAAATAAATTTTACCTGAAGATGATAGAGAAAACATAATATTTAAAAACGCATCACTTTACATTTAATGATCAACTTTGACTGATTAGTTTTTTTTTCAGCCATTGCATTAGGTAGGTATATATGTAAGTATTCATAAAGAGATGTTGAGCATTTATCTTTATTTTATAATGGTCAACACTCAACTCCCCATATGCATGGAGCAACACCTACTAATTTTTTTTTAATCTACATACGTCTTATCGCAATAATCACAATATTATGACTCTTATCAAAGTTCGGTGCCAGGGGTTGTTGCTAGACAAAATCCATTTTCTGCAATCGGATGAATCACATTGTACGGAATGTTAATAATCATGCAAATTAATCTCTTTCAAGCAAATGTCATTTCCGTACAATTTGATTTTCCATACTCGTAGATACTAGTAGGTTTTATTGATTCAGTTCTACTGTCGCCAGTCATTGGATCTATGTAAACCTGCCTTTACAGAAAATGGTGTTTGTATAGAATCACTGTGCAAAGCGACGTAAACTATAGGTATTTTTCAGATCCTATATTTTAAGTTATGTTCACATCGTTTATTTATCATTTGTTAGCATAAAAAAGCTGTTTAAAATAAACGAAAGGTAAAAGATAGTATTTTAATAAAACTAAAACATTTGGTAAATTGGGTAAGTATTTCATAATATTAATCGATGAGTTATGTAACAATTATGAAATGAATTGATATAAAAATTGAAATGATAATGATGAATTTAGTGATAAAATGTATTTGAATCTATATAGATAAATAGAAACTGAAATGTTTAATGCCCAAAATGAAGAGTAGATGCCAACATATCAATAAAAATGTAACATAGCCCAAATGAAATTACGTATATTACCTACCTACACAAGACTGCAAATGATTTTCTCAATTGCTTTTAAAGAGATGATTTTACGGCATTAAAGTTATGGTTTAAAATGGCGTAATATATTTACCTCGTGATCGCTCATCTGAGACAGTTCGTGCGCAAGAGAGTTAGTAGTATTCAGAGAGTAGTCGAGTAAGCTGCGTCCTTCCTCTACGCCGCGGGTTAAGATTTGCGCTTGGAGTTCCTCTTGCGCTTCCGTTAAAGCTGAAAAACAACACAGTTTTTTTTAACAAAGTATAAAGCATGATAATATAATATTATGTATTAAAATACATACACAATCTCTAAACTAAATTGACAGCTCTAAATCTCGTGCTATCCCTTTCATAATGCTCCCAGCAAAAAAGAATAGCACTAGATTTAGACCTATCAATTTAGTTTAGAGTTTGTGTACAGAATATATAAAGATATAAAGTAAGATATAAAGTAATATAATTTATTAACGAACTTTCTCAGCACCGCAATTTGAGCTGCTTTTGACTACTTTGACTACCTTGTCTAAAAATTGACGATCAAATCTTATTCATTTCAAGGCATTAGTGTCAAGGTAAAATAAACCATAACAGCATTAAATTAGAGCTCAATTTTGTGTACCAATGCATTCTCATACATTTAGGTATGTACGATACGCTCCATAACGTTCCATGTTTGAATCGGTTGTACTGAATTTGTGACAGTAAATGTCAAGGAATTTTTAGTCAATCGTACCTCAGGTTGTAATCAAAATATGGACAAAATACAATAACATCTGATTTGGGTTCAAAGTAACAATCCTTAATATGTGTACACCAGTAGTTATAAAAATGCATTGGGTTCTATCATCTCGGATTGCTTAAAATCTATCTCTACTATTACCGTAGAGATACTTACATTTGTTCTGCATACGAAGCAACGTCAGTTCTTGTATCAGTTCATCAAGGCGGGGATCGGGCGGCGGGGACGGCGCAGCTCTCAGTGTGCTCAGCTCGAGTTGCGCAGCGGCAAGTTGCGCTCGGGCGCTCTCGGCCGCTTCCCTCTCGCGCCGCTCCGCTTCCCGCGCTGCGCTGAGTTGCGCCGCGAGTTCACCTGCGGCTTCCTGCGCTTCGCGGGCGCTGTGTGTGCCGATGTCGGCATTTGCGCGTAAAGTTTCTGCTACACCTCGTAGCCGACCAACCTGCGCAAGAGCATTAGCTATACTTAGTAATTAAGTCTTACATTTCAATAATTACGAGTAAATTCTCAATTTTTTCATAAACTGAACTAGTCTCTAGTAAGCACACTTTTGACAGTTATTTTGCGGTCAAATAGTTTTAATATTATGTTGTAAACTTTAATAACAATCAATCAATCAAATCAAAAAATTAAAACTCCTTCGATAACAAGTATAGTTTTCTTATACTTGTTATCGAAGGATTGCCAAAGTTCGAACTACTTATGTTTAATAATTTCAAAATTAAGTAGGAAATGTTTTGTTATACAATTTCCCTTAAGTATAAATAAAATAATATTTTTCTTCAACACAACAATATATATGTAGATTGTAGGTACTTATATAATATTATCTAGGTACTTTCATAATTATCTAGTACCTTAGTTTATTTAACCTGGTTATATACCTACTCTTTAAAATTATTTGCTTGCTTGGCAACTTTCAATAAGCAATGGTTCCGTTTCTCTCAAGAAGTTACGTGTTTCAAATTTCAATAGCAATAAGCTAATGCTATGTAGCTATTTACTTAACAAGAGTTATCTACTCAGTTATAATTATAAGATTTAAATATTTGTTAAGAAAGAGCATAACATATAAGTAACTATACACTACTTTTACCATTAAATTCTCTATTTACTGAAGAGTACAAATAGGACTATATCACTATCATAATCGTCGTTATCCCATCAAGGGCAGAGGGTTCCGTGTCTTATAAATACGATACAAAGAGACATCATTATTGTTCCATCGTAGAACCTTTTGTATAAGGTAGGATGCTTCTGATTCTGCAGCCAGTCGGGCAGTATCGCCGGAGAGTTGCGCGTTGCGATTAATAAAGTATCTGTAGGTATGTACTAAACACAGAGTTCGAAGAGTTGATGGTCGTTGGGGTGAGGGGTCCTAAGGTGCTAGAGTGGTGACCCCACACCGGGAAGCGCAGTGTTGGCAGACCCCCATTAGGTGAACTGACGACATCAAACGAGTCGCAGGGAGCCGCTGGATTCAGGCGGCGCAAGACCGAGGCCGGTGGAAGTACATGCAAGAGACCTTTGAGGCCGGTGGAAGTCCATGCAAGAGACCTTTGTCCAGCAGTGGACGTCTATCGGTTGATAAAGAAGAAGATGTACTAAAAGGTAAAAGACACCATTGTTCTTGCTTACCTCTTGTTTAAGGAGAGATACATCTGTTTCGGCTGCAGTCAATCTGTCGGTAATGCCGGAGAGTTGTACGTCTAATAAATATAGGATACAAAGATACACTATTCTTGTTGCATCTTGGATTTTACCTTTTTTAAGGTTGGATGCTTCTGATCCGGTTGCAGCCAGTCATTCAATAACGCCGGAGAGTTGCTCGTTTATCAAATACCTACGCTAGATACAAAAGATTCTTATTACCTCATGTTTACGGAGGGATGCTTCTGTTTCGGCTGCAGTCAATCTGTCAGGTAATGCCGAAGAGTTGCTTGTCTATTAAATACCTACGATAGATACAAAACATTCTTATTACCTCTTGTTTAATTAAGGAGGGATGCTTCTGATCCGGCTGCAGCCAGTCATTCAATAACGCCGGAGAGTTGCTCGTTTATTAAATACCTACGCTAGATACAAAAGATTCTTATTACCTCTTGTTTAAGGAGGGATGATTCTGTTTCAGCTGCAGTCAATCTGTCGGTAATGCCGGAGAGTTGCTTGTCTATTAAATACCAACGCTAGATACAAAAGATTCTTATTACCTCTTGTTTAAGGAGGGATGCTTCTGTTTCGGCTGCAGTCAATCTGTCGGTAATGCCGAAGAGTTTCTTGTTATTATATTAAATACCTACGCTAGATACAAAAGATACTTATTACCTCTTGTTTAAGGAGGGATGCTTCTGTTTCGGCTGCAGTCAATCTGTCCGTAATGCCAGCCGGAGAGTTGCTTGTCTATTAAATACCTACGCTAGATACAAAAGATTCTTATTACCTCTTGTTTAAGGTGGGATGCTTCTGATTCTGCAGTCGCCAGCCGCTCGGTGAGGGCGGAGAGTTGCGCGTCTCGATCTCTTTCGACGCGGGCGATCGCCTCTCGGCATCGCCTTTGTTCTTCCGCGATGCGTTCCTCGCATCTGCATTCGATCTGAAAATGAACGATATCATTATAGTACTTAATAATGGCTGTCTTGCGGATAACAAGCTTGATTAATTGAAAAAGAAGCTAACCGACGACGCGTACACCCTTCGCCCTCGTACCCTTTCAGCTTTCACTTGGCGCAACGCGGAATCCTCTTTGATACCGTAGAGAAAAATCCGCTGCGATGTTCCGAGCCCGAGGTCAGTCTTCAAACATTGCAATATATACCTTATTTTAGATATTCATCATCAGCCAGAGTGCATCCACTGTTGGACATAGGCCTCTTTTAAGTAGCGCCAACGTTGCCTATCCTCGGCCTTTCGCATCCAATCGATGCCGGCCACTTTCCGGATGTCATCGCTCCATCTAGCCGGGGGGCGCCCTACACTCCGTTTGCCGAGACGTGGTCTCCACTCGAGGACCTTACGACCCCAGCGGCCATCGGTCCTCCGACAAATGTGACCAGCCCACTGCCACTTCAGCGTGCTCGCCCTAAGAGCTACGTCGGTCACTTTTGTTCTTTGGCGAATTACTTCGTTTCGGATTTTATCCCTCAAAGAAATTCCGAGCATGGCTCTCTCCATAGCACGCTGAGCAACTTGAAGTTTGTGGACTAGCCTCACTGTCAGTGTCCACGTTTCAGCACCGTAAGTCATCACTGGTAGGACGCACTGAATAAAGACTTTTGTCTTTAGGCATTGTGGTATTTGCGACGAAAAGACTCGACGAAGTTTCCCAAATGCTGCCCAACCTAACTGTATCCTCCTGTCAATCTCCTTCTCAAAGCTGTTTCTACCCAACTGCAGAATTTGCCCAAGGTATGTATATTCTTGAACAGCTTCAAGAATAGATCCATCGACAATAATCGATCCCGGAGCGACCAGGTCGCTAAACATTACCTTGGTCTTGTCTAGGTTCATCCGGAGACCAACATGTCGGGAGGCAGCGTGGAGGGTATCAAGCATTTCTTGGAGCTCCTGCAGCGAACTCGCGACGATGACAATATCATTTTAGATATTGGATAAGTAAAAAATATGAATTGATAAAAAATCCTCCGATGGGAGTCCACCGGTGTGCGCTAGCCCAAAACCATCGAAATTTCTAGACCTTTTAGACGACCTACTCTTTGTCCGCTAAATGGTAATGACGTTTTAGGTTGTGCTCCTTGTGGTTGTGAGAGAGACCCAAGAAGCTTAAATACCGTGGTGTAGGTATTAAAGCTTCTTGGAGAGCCTACCTGTACTATTATGTATTCAAGAAGAATTCCAGTAGGTACAGAATTCCTGATTTTAGCGAATACCGAATCTGGTTTTATGGTTCAGATATTACGATTGTACCAAAAAAAAATTATATAATATAAATATTTTAGCGAAATATTAATAAAAAATCGGCCAAGTGCGAGTCGGGCTACGCTCTTTTAGGGTTCCGTTAAAAAAAATTAAATAAAAATATTTTTATTAATTTTTTTAATTTAATTTAATTTTTATTATTTGTTGTTATAGCGGCAATAGAAATACATAATATGTGAAAATTTCATCTGTCTATCTATTACGGTTTACGAGATACAGCCCGCTGACAGACGGACGGACGGACGGACGGACGGACGGACAGCGTAGGCTTAGTAATAGGGTCCCCTTGGTACCCTTTGGGTAGGGAACCCTAAAAAGTAAATGTAATATCTATTGTTATACTATGTGAAAATTGTGTACACAAAGCATACACAAAGTATCAAAATATCTTTTATCTACTCCAGCATCGAAAAGTTCCAATTTCGAATTTGACAGCTGAATCGAAATGAACCCTCTTTCGGTTTTGCTTCTCATTTCGATGCAGCTCGTTGTATGGGAGCTGAATCGAAATGGTTATCTTCTTAAAATAGGATACCTAAAGGTAAGGCTCTGGGTTCTGGCACTTTTGTACCGTTCATATGACAGAGGCGCCACAGGCGGCTGGTGGCGGCTTACGGAGTTACTTTTTGTTGACAGAGGCGCCACAGGCGGCTGGTGGCGGCTTGCGGAGTTACTTTTTGTTACTTTATTGAGCCTACGGCGTATTTCGTTAATGATTTTATTTTCCTTGTCGTAGATAAAATCTTGTATGCAACTGACCGTAATTAGTCATTTTAATTCTCGTACTATCCTATTTTGATACTCGGCAAGCCTCGTATCAAAAAACAGCACTCGAATTAAAATGACCCTCATTACGATGCAGTTGCATAAATAGCTATTCCGAGATACATCCGTGTAGCTGCTAACACTAACATCGCGACTGCTCTCGCACGCACTAGCAGTCGCGATGTTAGCATGGTAGGTAGGAAATCTTCATGGATGTTAGTGTCACGCACACATTCACAGTTCGGGCCAATTCCGCGCCAAGCTGTAACAAGGAGGGCCTCTTATGAGGTCTCAGTACGATCGACCGAAGTTGCCGGCGCACGTGGGTAACCTGTTTGCTATTTCACCTAACATTGTGTAAGAAAGAGATAGGCTCAGTGAGGAGCAGTGTAGCGAATGCATGCGCCTTGCATGCGCGCACACTACCGATACCGTCGGCCGGCTGGCCCTTCCCTCCGCTACCCGCGCGCAGTCGAATGTTTTGGGTGAGAGGCACGATGATTTTCACCGAAATCAAGCGCGCGAAAAGGGTTGAACAGTCGTTTGGGAAGTGTTTTTGAGAAAAAACTACTAAAAGTATGTTTGCAAAGTAAAGTTATTTCAACTCATGAATAAATAAACTATGTTTAATAATAAATTGTTTGAGAATTTTCATATTCCTAATCTTATTTATCTACGCCCAAAATTGTCATACATTTAGTGTTAAAATATGAATATTTTGAGGCTCGCAACTTTAAAATCAATATTCTTTTCAATGATTTATATATCAATAAACCTAGATAAAGACGAGACAAATCGATATTATGCTTAGTTTTGAGCCTACCATATCAAATAATGTAGTAATCACTCTTCTACGTTTGTATGAAGAAAGTAATGGATTGGGTACCCTTAAGGTGGAAGACACAGTTCTGCCCGCGAAATTCAAATTTAATTTGGTTTTTCGCAATTTGTAAACTAATACGACAAAGTAGGCTTATGGCATTCTATTTGCGACAATGGCAGTATCATCTTCACAGGTTTATATAAAAATCTTTACTTGAAAGTGTCCAGTTTAAGAAATTAATCAAAATATCGACTAATTTGTGAGTAACTCACGTCCAACTCAGTATTTTGATTAATTTCTTAATCTGGTCACTTTCAAGTAAAGATTTTTATGTAAACCTGTGAAGATGATAATTCTACTGGCGCAATTAGAATGCCATTAGCCTACTTTGTCGTATTAGTTTACAAATTGCGAAAAACCAAATTAAATTTGAATTTCGCGGGCAGACTCGTATAATCATCCTTAAAGAATACAAACCTCTCTGATCTGTTCGTCGAGCATGTGCACGCGCGCCTGCAGCACCGCGTTTTCGGCCTTGGCGCGGGCGTACCGCTCGTCCGCGCTGCTCTGGGTGTCCGCCAGCGTGGTCACCTGCTGCTGCAACAGCTGCACCTGGGAGCAAGGGCGCTCGCATCAACAACATGATCTACGGCTCCGATCCCGGAACGTAGTCCAACTAACGCTAACTGTGGGCCTCAAGTGTTACCACTACCGGTGTTGACTTATCACTGGCAGCACTTCAGTTAAGCGTATAGGTGAGGTCTTGGAGAGTGACATACCTAGGTTGTTCCGAAAATTGTTAACTACAGAATAATATGTCCAGTTCTTTTTTTTTTATTAAAATAAATCTTTCACTCTTTGTTTGCAACAGTCTACAATGGACGTCTTGCGGGAAGCCTAAATACCTATACCTACCTAATATTTTTCGACCTCCCGCAAGATAAATTTTTTAAATGTTTCGAAAGCTGGTTCGCCCGAATAATGAAAGTAGGGGTCCTACTTTCATGACCCAAATGCATTTATGTGCATTGGGGTCGGAAGGGAATATTTTGAAAAGCTATAATCTTTTTTTTAGATTCCAAATATTTTTCATTTCACTAACAATTTTTGGAACAGCCCCACGTATAGGGCCTGTTCGTGGGCTGTTCCAAAAATAAATACAGATAGCCTATACCATAGGCTACCTGTACGCTACCTTTTATTCCGGAAAAACTGAGCTCCCGCGGGATTTTTGAACCTAACTTCACGTGGATGAAGTCGTGGGCAAAAGCTAGTAAGTTATAAGTGAACACAAGGCCACAAGCACCGCCTACTCTCTATGAAGGTATGCCAGACTACTAGTGCTACTGGCATGGATACCTATTATGTAGACGTAAAGGGTGAGTACATTATTGAATTACAATTACGCGTATACATTGGTCATGACTAGGGCTTGCATTCGAATATTCGAATATTCGAATTATTCGAATAATATTTCTTGTCCGAATATTCGAATATTAAATCTGCTATATTCGAATATTCGACCAATTTTCCGAAAGCCAAACTCGGAATATTGATGTGCATGTCGCAGGCATTTTGTGTGATTCCACCGTTTACATACGGCGTCGTCAGTTTAGAAACGCTCGCTGTTATGTAATGCCGCGGCAAATTGAAGTATTTAGTTCTGTTTCTTATGCCTAGCAAGTACTATGTTCGCCAAAATCTAAAGTTAGGTTAGGGTTATACATGAACAGTCGGGTGGTAGTGTGAACAGTCAGTTCAGGTGTGTGTGAAGAGTCTGGTGAACACTTAGGTATATTGGCCAAATGGAACCTACCACCTGACTGTTCATGTCGAACCCCAATCTAACCTAAGAGGCAGATTCGTGGCCCTGGTGCTTGGGAATTACGTGGATTCGCAATAACTACATCTAAAACTACAGTGAAATTCATCGCCTCCAGGCGATGGATATGGGGAGTCCGTCGCCTGAGGGAGTAAGGTCCTCGGGCCGGGAGACACACTTTTTCCTTGTGAGCCTCAGATAGAGTGATGAGTGAAGAACTCTGTGTTTGAGAGGATGTTCTGTCTCGGCTGGCTGGGTTGCGTGAACGTGATTACGGTCCCGTTGCCCAGTCACCAGGCGATGAGAAGGAACACCGTTGGGTTTTAGTCGGTTAGAGTCCGACATAACTGTCGCGTAACCCCGGGGGCGGTGGTATCGATGATGGATTTCCCCACGTAAAAAAATAGGTATATTGGCCAAATGGAACCTAAGCGGGCACCTGACTGTTCATGTCGAACCCCAACCTAAGCTAACTTTAGAGGCAAATTCGTGGCCCTGGTGCTTGGGAATTGCGTAGATTCGCAATAACTACATCTAAAACTACAGTGAAATTAAAACAATTGAACGAGTTGTCATTTTGTCTTCGGCTTATTACATAACAGCGAGCGTTTCTAAACTGACGACGCCGTATGTAAACGGCGGAATCACACAAAATGCCTGCGACATGCACAAAATATTACTTTTAAACTCCGCGCGCAACATTATGCTTAGAAGTAGAAGACATAAATTATGCTTAGAAGAAAGCAGTGATGAGGTCTAGGTTGGAACGCGCTTGCCTAAAAGATACCTATTCACTCTTGCCTTGAAGGTTCTTAAGTTGTACGTGTAAGTGTAAGAATAAGCCAAAGTTAGATGATAAGATTAAAACGCATTTTATTTTTGTGCAATGTATCATTCTGATCTCATAATTCCTTCTTCTTCATCCGATAGACGACCTCCACAGATCTCGGTCTTGCGCCGCATGAATCCAGCGGCTCCCTGCGACTCGTTTGATGTCGTCAGTCCACCCAGTGGGCCGTCTGCCAACACTCCGCTTCCCGGTGCGGAGTCGCCACTCCAGCACCTTGGGACCCCAGCGACCATCAGCTCTTCGAACTATGTGCCGCGGCCATTTCCACTTCAGTTTCACGACTCGCTGAGCTATGTCGGTGACTTTGGTTCTCCTACGGATCTCCTCATTTCTAATTTGATCTCGCAGGGATACGAGCATAGCTCTCTCCATAGCCTACTGAGTGACCCTGAGCCTTCTTATGAGGCCCACAGTTAGCGACCAATTCTCGGATCCGTAAGTCAACACTGGCAACACGCACTGTTCTTTTAGTAACTTAGAAGACTTTCGTCTTCAGGCGCTGAGGGATTTTGGACGAGAAGACATCTCGGAGATTCCCAAATGCTGCCCAGCTGAGTTGGATTCGGCTGTTGATCTCTTTCTCAAAAACCTGTTGAGGATTTGATCCCAGAGCCAAACTGACCCGACACTATACCGAAGATATCCCGGACGTCAACCTATACGAGATTAGTATGGCTCAAGCAGCTCAAGAACAACAAGGCGCCTGGTGATGATGGAGTCACTGCAGAACTCCTGAAAGCGGGTGGAAAACCGGTACTTTAGATCTTTCAGCGATTGTTCAATTCCGTCATCACGCCGCTGCATCCGCCGGAAGCATGGCACAGGAGCGTGGTGATTTTGTTCTTCAAAAAGGGTGAAAATACCTTGTTGAAGAATTATTAAAGACCCATCTAGCTGCTGAGTCATGTTTATAAGTTGTTCTCGAGAGTCATTACGAATCGTCTCGCTCGTAGGTTCGACTACTTCCAGCCTCCCGAACAAGCCGGATTCCGAAAAGACTGTGGCATCATAGATCACATTCATACGCTGCGGCAGGTTATACAAAAGATGGAAGAGCATTAACAGCCACTTTGCTTAGCGTCTGAGGACTATGAGAAAGCCTGGAATTTGATGGAAACTTGGGCCTTATTGAGCTCGCTGCAGAGATGCCGGATTGACTACCGGTATATCCAAGTGTTGAAGTGCTTGTATGAAAACGCCACTATGTCAGTACGTATACAGGACCAGACTACGAGGCCAATCCACTTGCAGCGTGGAGTGTGACAGGGAGACGATCTCCCCAAAGCTATTTACCGCTGCATTGGAGGACGTCTTTAAGCTTCTGGATTGGAACGGACTTGGCATCAATATAAACGGTGAGTACATCACTCACTTGCGATGTGCCAATGACATAGTCGTTATGGCAGAGACTCTGAACAACCTCAATACAGTGATCAACGATCTCAGCACGGTTTCTCAGCGTTGGGCCTAAAGAAGAGCAAGATGAAAATCATGTCCAATGCTCATGCTCCACTCCACCCTCGTTAAAAATATTGCACTTGACATTGTGCACGAGTAAATAATATACCTGGGACACAGAGTCCAGCTAGGTAGGTCCAAATTCATAATTTCTAATACTGAATTATTACCTATTTGTATTCTATCAACGTTGAAAATCTTTCTTTTAAATCTTTTAAGATTTGTAAGTAAGTAATACGAAGTAAATAGTACGAAGAACCAAAAATAATGTTTAGAATTTAGTACTTTATTTCTAGTTACATGATAAAAGATTTTAAGCAAGTTGTCGTTTTTGTAATTGATTATTTGATTTTATTGATAATATAAATATTATTAAAATACTCACACTCATATCTCGGTTTATAAGACTGAGTTATGTTGTGGTTGTCTTGTTAAGCACCAACTTTTGATATTTTTTGGAGGACTGAATTAGTGCCATAACAGTCAAATTCCAAACAGTTCTTTAATTTTTAAGTAAGATTTTGTTTTGATTTAGAGATATTAGACTCAAAGTAAGAGATTGGAAGTTAAAAACGTGATTATACGTGATCTTTTGTTTTTTTTATTATTCGAATATTATTCGAATAATACCCGAAAAAAAGTCGAATATTCGAATACCAAAATCTTCGAATATTTGCAAGCCCTAGTCATGACTCATGAGTCACGACTAACGCAACAGTCGCGATGAAGGAGCTCGGTGACAAACAGGATGGGATTCATTTGGAAGTTTAGCCTATGAGAGCAATGAACGGTATGAATAAGACGGGTGTTTGTGAGACGCGTTGTATGTACTCGTCCGATAAGGCCTCATTGGTCTAGAAGTTAGAAATAAATGTTGGTAAGGTAAGTTAAGGTCCCGGGTTCGATTCCCTACGCTGTGTGTGGTGATGTAACGAAGGACCTATTAAGAATAAGATTCTCTAGCTAGCGACGTCTTCTATCGCCAGCGCAGGCCACAGGAGTGATCCAGTATTACCAGTATTAGTAGAAATTGGGGTTTTCTGCCAAGAAATTCTCATTATTAGCTCGGAGTTAGGAAGTAGTCGTTGTGTCGTCTCAGTGCCACATAAAGGCGTCGGTCCTGCGCCTGATCTCTCTCTGATTTCCGTCCCATCACTCTCATAGTCCAATCCAATAGAGTGTGAGGGAATAGGGAGTGTATCTGGCTAATCTCTGTAGAGATTGACCACCCGTGGCAAGACATTACTCGTCAGATACATAGGTCGTAACTTCTAAATATTTACATTCGTAGAATCATGTCTTTAAATATATCGATGACCTACAGGCTTCAATCGCACGCAGTAGGTACGAATGAAATAAATAGTGTTGTATGCAATCTTCTCGGCATATAGCTACCTTTACCTACTCATATTTTCTTGTTAATGGATTATAGTTTTTATAAGGCTTCGTATCGGAACTAATGCAAGTAAAATAATATGCTTCCTAACCTACTTATATTCGTAAGGAAGCTTGTGTGTGTTTGTTTGTTGGTTTGTCCTTCAATCACGCAGAAACGGAGTAACGGACGTAATTTTTTCTTGGGTATCATTGAGGATTTGGAGAGTAACATAGACTACCTTTTATCCAGGAAAAACGTGTTATAAACAGAGGGTTATCAAGAGATTTTGAAACTTAACTCTAAGCGAACTTAGATATTGGACTGAAAATTTATTTCTGTACGTATTAAATAGTGTTTCACACATTTCTGGGAACAAAAAATTAATAGAATATTAACTAAGACGAGTCATACAGTCATACAATAACAAAACTTTGAATAAAAGTGTCTTAAACGCCACCAGCTGTGAAAAGAATGGAAATTGATCGTATGCCAAAACGTGATTCACTTCTATGAATAGGTAACTTGCAGAAGTTGAAATAATTTATTCTCTTTGAAGAAAGATAAAAATAATAACAACAGACCAAATGAAGAAGATGTATTGAGTCGTATGTTGAGAAAGATCGCCAAAATTAAGTTCGCATAAATTCCTGAACAAATGGTCATTGGCAACATTCCAAAATAGCCAGAGAATTCGTGAATAAAATATCAATAGAGTTAAATACATAACATTTATTATTTTTGATAACATGTATATAGGATTTTGCATCTTTTGTTAATGTTAAATAAAATATGAAAACTTAATTTTGAAGTATTTATAAAAATTTATATATCGACAATCGACATAGACTACATCGATGACTGTGAAAGTATCTTTGAAAAACATATTGCTATATGGACAAAAATGTTGACAAAGCGGGTCGATATAAGATCAAATTCATTATCGACTTTCACATGCTAGCATGCATTAAACGGTAAACCAGTATCATATAAAACTAAGTAGATACTTTGCAGAAGCAATAACATCTCAGCTTACAACATACAAGGTAGCATGTAGCAACAGCTAAAAACACAAAGCGAAAACTTACTACCTAATATTAACTTGCTGGTTACAAGAATAAGTAAGTATGGCGATTAGCCGACAATTGATTTTCATAAATGGAAATTGGAAATCAGGTTACTTAACTGGTTAATAGCTTAATAATATTTTATGAAATTAATTTTCTGTGCTAATTAATTTAACTAGAATAGTGTTGTGTAATTGCTTGTAAATGTGTCTCGAAACTAGATAAGCACTGAACCGTTCTTAAAACTGATCTATTCCATCTGTGCATGCTCTACAATACAAACAATGTTATTGATGGATATCATTGCTTTGTGATTTAATTAATGATTTGGATAATTCATTGTATAAAGACAGCTGTTACAACTTGTAGCGTAATCACAATCATGTAGATTGGCGGTAAAACCGGGGGGTTTTCCGGGTTTTTGGATTGGGATATTTCTTTTAGTGATTATGTTTTGGAAAAAAAGAAATGATGGGGGCACGTATTAATTTGACCTAGATTTTGAGAAAAAAAAATCATTGCTCTAGAGGCATTATCCACGAAGAAAATAGCAGAATGCGTTTGTATGGGTCTAGTCCTAGAGTATCGCGTGCGAAAGAATGATGCATTCTAAGACTTTACATTACGATGTATCTATACTCATGTTTTTGCTCACCGTGTTAATAAATGTATAGTTATGTTTCGTCATCCAATTATGAATTAACAGCTGCCTGAGATTTCGTCCGCGAGTTAGATTTTTTTTAAATCCTGCAGGAACCCTTCGTTTTCGGGATAAAATGTAGCCTATGTCACTCTCGTCTTTAACTATACCTACCAATGAAAAAAACATGCCAATTCATTGCTACGTGATTGGAGGACAAACCAACAAGTAAACACTTTCGCATTTGTAATATTAAAGGTACCTAGTAGAGACTTTTCTCTTAATTACAAAAACAGTAGCACATTCTGTATTAGCTTGAACCAGAAGATTTCTTTGTACAGAACTGACGCGTGAACTATGACGTATTAATGTTTTTCACGATCATGGTATCTTTCTGGTTTGGAAGGGGAAACTAAGTTAAATAATTAATAGAATCGAGATGTTTGCATAACATTTTGATGAAGCGAAAATTCGTTACCTTCGCGACCAATAAATTGATTGTTTTTGGTAGGTACTTGATTGATTGAATAACAAACAATAAATTGATTGTTATTGATACTTTATTGATTGTACAACAAACAGCACGTGCGCATTATAATATCTAACTATAACAGCTATAGGTTTCGTTGATCGTAAATCCGATCTCTGTGTAGTAAGACATTATAGAAACCTGCCAAGCATATCGTACCTACGCAGGCCAATCACTTGTGTTTTTTGTTTCGAAATATTTCTCTAAAAGCTAATCTTCACAGTATCATTCAAAGGGAACATAAATTAATAATAATGATTGTGATTCGTCTAATATGTTATAAAAAATTTAATACTTACTTTAATAAATACTCGTACTAACTGATTAACTATGAGTATACTCATAGTTAATCAGTTAGTACTTGCTTTAATAAATACTCTTAGTTAATAATAACTTTAATAAATACTCATAGTTAATGAGTATACTCATAGTTAATCAGTTAGTACCTACGAATAATTAGTAGATTATAATCTATATTCAAAGCCTATATAGCTTAGTTGAAGCAGTGATAGCCTAGTGGTTAGGACTGTGGTCTTCTATTCTGGAGGTCGCAGGTTCAATTCCGGGTACGCACCTCTGACTTTTCGGAGTCAAGTGCGTTTAAGCAATTAAATATCACTTGCTTCAACGGTGAAGGAAAACATCATGAGGAAACCTGGACACCTGAGATTTCTTCATAATGTTCTCGAAAGTGTGTGAAGTCCGCCAATTCGCATTGGGCCAGCGTGGTGGACTATGGCCTATAACTCTTCTCTGAGAGGGAGACCTGCGCTCAGTAGTGAGCCGTTGATGGGTTGCTAATGAATCTATATTCACTTGCTTTAACGGTGAAGGAAAACGTCGTGAGGAAACCTGCATGCCTGCGAGTTCTCCGTAATGTTCTCAAAAGGTGTGTGCCAATCTGCACTTGGATATCTTGGTGGCTTTTGCCTAAAGTAAATTTTTACTGCTTATTACTGAGGTGGGTGTGCTTCAAGTTCTTTAGGAAATTACTTTAGGTTTAAAATTTCAAAATTTGAACTATGGTAGATATTTATTTTCATCTTAATATGACGTAATTTTATATGATAGCATGATTTGGATTTCAAGATGATCTAATAAATAGAAGAGAAATTGTGATCGTTTAAATTTTATGAAAGAAGTGAAAGCGAAATTGATTTTAAAATATTATGCGATTTATAGCTTAGCCGGTATCTATTGAATAATATGCCATAAGGTTCAATAATATTTAATGGATTTGTAATTTTGAACGATCATGCTTCCGTTATGTAATAAAATTAACGCGTAGGGGGAAGTATGCGCTAGTCGATTTTACTTACTTAATTATGAATCCCAGTAAAACACGTTTAGTATTTCACAATTTCTTTTGTTGGGTTGTTGGTGAAGTTCAATAAGTAATTTTTTTTGTGAATTTATATTAAAATACGAATAAAATAAACGACAACAGTACCTAAAAAAAGTTATAAATTATCTTGTCTAATTGTACTAATAAATTATCTACACACATATAGGTATTTTTTCAAGAATTATATTTTTAAACGTGACAATGAATCCGCGTTATAAGTTTGACTATCTATACCTCCTAGTTTCTACGGTTTTTTTTAATAGTATTTTCTATTAGTTTTAAGCTATATTCTCTATATTAATGAAACTTCTAAATTGATTATCAAATCAAAGCATTTTGTTTCTCGCTTAATGATTTTCTATACAAAAGCCTATTAAACTTAATCTGAAACTATTCATTTTCACTTTCGCAGTTGTTTTAGCGAATATACTTATTGGCAATATACTTGGTTATGATGATGGTAGGTACGTAATGAATATTTTTTGTAACGTTACAAGTTTTTATGATTTTTTTTAAATAACTTTAGTGTCATTGTATATATTTTTTGAGGTTTAAATTATAAGCAAACCGCTGTTATGATGTTTTTCTTTATTCAGCAAATATATGTACATATTATGCGATAACCTTGTTAATTAGATATGTGAACTAACAATTATCGCATTAATGAGCGAATGAGATCATTCCCCGCGAATGTGCTAGTCGGTAGGCAAGTAATTTATGTTCACGGGGACCAGACAAGTAAAACTGCCGACATATCAGTGCTTCTGACACGTCGGCAGACTGAGTGATAAAAGGACAAACCAATAAACAAACACACTTTCGCATTTATAATATTAGTAAGGATTAATGAAATAATATCATTACCGTCATCATCATCATCATCATCATCATCATCTTTCTTTTTCATTCTTTCATTCATCATTTTCTTCGTCGTCTCAATTGATAGATAGACGTCCACTGCTGGACTTCTCTTGAAATGATAGCCACAGGACGCGATCCCTTCCACTTGTAATTTATAATTTAAGTCAAATAATAACAGCTCAAAATAATTAAAACCAATCAAGACAAAAGAGGAGGAAAATGAAATTACAATAACAATTATTATTATTAGAAAAATCTTTGAGGGAACAAATAACAAGGAAAAATTACGAAATTCTAATCTAAGGCATAATAATTTAAACCTGTTTACGTAGAGAATGAGTTAAAATTACGATTGTTATCGACGAGGCAAGTGCTATAGGCAATTGGCTGAATGGCCGCTCGTGACTTCCCAGAGCGGGCGCATTTTCCAACAACTTGTCTTGCAACTTTCCACTGTTTGTTCGCAGCTTTATGTATGAATATTTACACATCGATAAAATACGGACTCTATAGATGTAGCGTCTTTAAGTCAAACAAGTGTAAATTAAAAATTTTATTTTTAAATACAAGCTTTTAGTAGCTACATCACTAGATTCTAGATATCATCTAGGATCAGAGTTCTTGTCATGACGAATCAAACGAGCCCAAACTCGATGGGGTTACATCGTTTTATTACAGAGCCATCTTCCGTCTCCATCATCAGATCAGCTCCATGTCACAATAATATTGCATCGTCATCCGATTTACACATACATGCAAAATTTCTGCTCAATCGCAAACCGGGAAGTGGTTCTAATTCATCTTGCAAGATTTGACCCAAACAAACAAATAAATAAACTGGTCAAGCTAAATAAAAGCTTGTAAAAAAGAAGGAGCTAGAACTAGTTTAAATAGACATCAGTATTTGTAGAAGATACCTTGCGCTCAATGCTACGTATACACGCGAAAGTGTGTGTTGTTTGTTGGTTTGTCCTTCAATCATGCAAGAACGGAGCAACAGATAAGCAGGTAGTGGAGAAGTTGGAGAGTGAAATAATTAAGCTACTTTTTATCTCGTATAAAAGAGGGCACCCGCGGGATTTTTAAACCAAATTTAAAAGCTGCAACAACCTAACATACAAGAACAATACCTGGTTCTTGTCTTATATTTCTCATTCATCTTAACGAAGTTTGTAACTAACTTGTGATTTATGTAATTTGGTCATCGCAATAGTAATTTTGCCTTTGATTAATTTTATCGCCACTTCCATCCATGGTTCAAGTGGTGACCCAGATAACTGAGGTGAGGTGCCCCGACACGCCCGAGGTGCCCTGAAAATTGTACCAGAGTGGAGGAGCGCCTCTCGAGGAGGGTGGTTTGTGACTCAAACAAAATCAATGACATCGTCACCTCATCCCACCAGCCATGCCCATGACCACATTGTCAATAGTGAACGATGGAAAAGAAGAATCGTTTAATGTAGGACAACGTGCATAATATAAAAATTCTTTTTAAAAAACAGACTTCAAACTCCCGCGCCACTATACAAAACGTATAATTTATTGTTGATATTTTAAAAAACGCTCGACCGATTTCAATGAAGTTTATATGGGACCACCTGGGAAGTATACCCTTTCAAACAAAAAAGAATTCTCCAAATCGGTACAGGTGTTTTCGAGTAATCGGTGAACATACATAAAAAAAAAACCGACGAATTGAAAACCTCCTCCTTTTTTGAAGTCGGTTAAAAATAAGAAGCATTAAGACTATCACATCATTTTCATTGAGAGATATAACATAAGATATAGAGATATAAGAAAAGCGATGGTTTGAGATGAATGAATGAAATGAATTCGGAATAGATTACAGAATAACAATAGACCCGTGTTAGTTACAAGTGCACACAACACAACATACAAGCTTATAAATTAAAATCTTCTTGCACATTAAATTCTGTTTCGCTCTTTATATTTCTGTGCACTCGACAAATCGCGTAGGCCGTTCTACGCGTCTTTTGATGGACATTTATTGCTTACTAGTCGTTGAGTGAGTTCAATTGCTGTAGCGAGTGAATGTTTCAAGTCATGTTTTAATGAAAAAGAAAGTAATGACATGAATGTTTAATGAATTACAGTTTCTTGGATTTTGATCTGGTTCTCTGAAGGACTTTAATAAATACGCGTAACGGTAGGTATCATATTGGATTTCGGGTTCCATATATCGGGTTACATAGCAAAATTTTACTAGATCATATCATTACTGTATTAATTACAATTGAAATATTGCAACTAAGCGAGTTTTCTGGGTGTTCTGGTTTTTTGAACACTAAGCCATTTGATACCAAAGCCCTTTCGAGTTTTAATCATCGACTCGATCGGAAATTTGGAACCAAGTTCTCATCTTTTTTTCATACCTACAGCTATCTTCTGTGTTAATTATGTTATTTGCTTCTGTTAAGATTTCTTTTGATAGATTCGTTATGTCTATGTGTTATATCAAGGCAGGCAATAATCGGAATACGGATCGTTATTTTTACTTATGAAATAGGTAAATTAGATTTTGGCATCATTCCTTCGAAACACTTCATTTCATTCACTCAAGGAACGTATGAAATGAATGAAATTAATGAATTACATAATCAAAAAACTCCACACCATATTAAAAACAAAATATAACAAGTAAATAAAACAAAGTACAATAGGCAGCTAAGAAGCGATCTCGTCCAGGAAGCTTCCAGGCAACCAGCGTAAAAAGCGAAATTAAAACGAATATCGGGTCAGGATAATCTATAATTATAGATTATCCTGACCCGATATTCGTTTTTATATATATTATTATATTATAATATAATAAAACTGTAACAGGTCCAATTCTGTACATTGAAGATATTTTGAAAATTTTTCTTTGATGGCACTCTACAATCGATACTGAAGCCAAAACAATTTTTTTTTAATTTTTTGTCTGTCTGTCTGTCAGCTGTCTGTCTGTATCTTGGCCGCGCATCACGCCGAAACTACTGGACGGATTTAGATGAAACTTGGCATGATTTAAGTTCATACTACGAGGTATAATATAGGATACTTTTTATCCCGAAATTCAGCACGGTTTCCTTGGGAGAGGGGATAAAAGTCAAAATGTGTATTTAGCTTTAGCATTGAGGTGTATTCCGATTTCATTCATTCTTTTTTTGTTAGAAAGCGGGTACTTTAGAAATTGTCCTGTAATTATTTCAAGGTCGTCAATTCAGTAGTTCAGAAATTATAGACATCACAATCTTCAGTATAAAGTCCAAATAACTTGAACCCCGAAATCTACAGGATACTTTGAATGTACGGCTCATCTTAAGCTGGCAATTGTACTTTATCGTATATAGCCATCCTATTTTGTCAAAGTCAAACTACTCGCGTCAGATTTTGTCAAACGATCATTATACCTACATACTACATAGTAGGTATGGATGTAATACATCGTATGGACGTAATGTTACAGTGTTTTCCTATGCAATTTAATATTCTAATCATACTAATATTATAAATACGAAAGTGTGTTTGTTTGTTGGTTTGTCCTTCAATCACACCACAACGGATCGACGTGATTTTTTGCATGGGTGCTATAGTTGAGGACCTGTAGAGTAACATAGGCTACTTTTTATCCCGGAAAATCAAAGTGTTCATGAGGGATTTTAAAAACTAAATCCACGCGGACGAAGTCGCGGGCATCAGCTAGTAAATAATAATAACAGACTTGGTAGAGTCCTTAACACTCCTTAATTTAATAATAAAGCCACTTTTGCGTTTGACCTAGCAAATGGAGTAAATCGGATGCAACGACCTGAGCGTGGACGAATCGATATATGCATTCAATACTAGGCTAACGGTCGGCGGTGTCGGTCGGCGACCGCTTTCCGACTCAAATTACTGCGAGAAATAATATTATCAGTCACAATTTTACTCACACCATTCATTGTTTGTTTCTTTTACAGATTAAGTCCAATAGACGATACTGATAGGTCCTAAGTTGCTGGACAGGCAAACTTGCAACGGAAAATAGTACAGTGTTGGTAGACCACCCACTAGGTTCCTCAGACAAATTGGTCTAAGGCCTAAGCTATGTGGACAGTGGACACACGACATCAGACGAGCCACTGACAAGATTTACGCTTAGTTGGAGGTTATTAGTCATGTTCAGCATGTGTAAGATTCTTCTATAAAATGTACCTAAGTCCAGCAGAATAAGAAGAATTTAAGTACTTAGAAATAAAAGCTAACATCATGCATCGAATAAAGTAAGAAACATATTGTAGCCCGATAAATTGCTTTAGATTTTAGAAAAATTTGAACAATGAAATTCAAAGCATATTGGGAAGATGTCAATAATGAAGAAGGACGATTTCTGAAGACTAAATTAACAAGTATTTCAATATTTGTGTGCAACTTTAATAGACAAGTGTTATCTGAAATGCTGAAAACTTTATGATCTGATAATTAAATTGATGACAAAATGGAAAGAGAAGACGAAAACAAAGTTAGATCACGAATATTAAAGCTATTTTTATAATTATAATATCACTGTGTTAAACGCGAGATAATAATAATGTATCATCGGAGAATTTTTACCGGAAAGAGTTCTTGAGTTTAATGAGTTATCCTCCTAAAAAAAAGTATGAAATAAGTAATAACTGGCCACGGAAGTAAAATTATGTAGCGTGGCATAATATGTGGAGCAGAATTTACAGAACGCTTTAAAACCCAACTATTTTTGCATACCTCGCAAAAAGACGTTCTGTGCATCTGTATAATTTCAGATTGAGTCAAACTTTGAGCATATAAAACTCAAAGGAGTCAAAGTATGATAGAATGAGAATACGTATAGGTACATTAAACATCTTGTGATGGATGGCGCGGACAAAGACCCAGTAATCACCTCGGACGTTAATGATCCTAATAATTTAGATGGCAGTAAATAAACGCGACTTTTGTTACTTGTATAATAATAAGATGTTACAATCTACAAAGTGATGAAGATTTTATGTTGGTATTCATTCATTTAATTTATTTTTTACACTATGAAAATTTCTCAGTATTTATTTGTAACGTGGCTGGGTATGTTATCAAGCTGTACCTACTTTATACTTTCCATCTTACTATCACATTATTAGTGACTGGTGTATTCAGACTGATTTCTTGATTAACATTTCATTTTCATTTGCAATTTCCCAAAAATCAAAGAATTTCTAATTTATCATTGAATATATCGATAACTTCTAAGTTTCCTAATTGTAAGTAGAAATATTAGAAAGCAATTTGACTCAATTTGTTCTTTCTTTATTTCATATTTTCTGATTTCAGATGAAAATGATTTACTTAGCTGTTTATATTATTATCATCTACCAGATTATTTATAGGCTGATACATTTTTAATATCTTATCATTATTTTATCGTTACAAGTGATAACAAACAAGGACGAAACTTTCAGTCTTTGAAATTGGTACATACTTACATACTCATTGTGATGTACAGAAAATGAATGAAATTTACAGGAATAATATAAGCTAACGTTAATATTTAAATTAAGTAAGTAATTAATTCAGTTATACAGTCTAAGTTTTTCAAAAGACTGTGTTGTTTATATTGATCTATAAAATTAGATAACGCCTAAGAAATTGACAGTTGTTTTGATTACATAATTGGAGAAAACCAATTATAATTTAAAAGCCAGTAGTTAAGACGCGCTTAAATGATCAGTGATATATTATTCATTTTGATTGATGTTACACAACGTATTATTTATTTATAAAACTCGCGAATCCTCTAAATATACAACAACTTCTGATTCAGAAATTTTTATGCGTAAAATATATCTATTTATTATATAGTATTTTGATTTCATTTTATCACCTGATATTTTGTTTTCTATTCAAGTTATAACATAAATGAGGTAATAGTAAAGCACAACTCTTTCTTTTCTACTTTTTCTTAGGTATTTACATATTATCCTTATTTATTTATTAAACCATAATAGAATTTTCGTGA
Source organism: Oeneis ivallda (assembly GCA_029955525.1). Taxonomy (NCBI): domain Eukaryota; kingdom Metazoa; phylum Arthropoda; class Insecta; order Lepidoptera; family Nymphalidae; genus Oeneis; species Oeneis ivallda. Next base: position 8,363,084 of record JARPMR010000014.1, read on the forward strand.
AAATCCCTTGTAGATTATTATTGCATCGTATTATTTTATGTTTCTTTCTTGTAGAATATATAAATTTTTTATTTCTTATTTCCTTTTTCAATATTTCGCAGACCTAGGGCATTTACTCTAAATAGATGCAAAATCGTTGGATTAGTCAAATTATTTCACTTTTATCGCCTTTGGAATTTGTAACAAGCAACTATGTTCGCCTTGGAAAAAGAAAAAATATGTAAGTACAAGGATTTCTTCGTAATAACGTATTTCCTTAGTTTAAATACACTACTAATTATAGCAACAATTATTTAGTTTCGTTGCAAATGCTATACCTACTTCCTAACTCTATATAAGATGAGAATAATAAATTAATAAGAGTAACTAATTAATAGACAAAGAAAAGATGGCATAGGAAACATATCTTGATAAATGAAGCACGCTAACATAGTATGCTCAGTTATAGGTATATATTTTAAGGTTGCACTACTGTGCAGGCCCTGACATACTTATTAGAACTGATATACGGATGGATATACGTGTAAGTTTTACATTGACCCATATTCATAATATAGGGGGTGGTGAGGTCTCATTGCGGAAGTATTAGATATCCAAAAGACAGAAAAATAAACGGATGTTTGTCCTTATTGCTGTAGTACTAGCATCGTATAAAAGTTCAACTGGTTTACAGCAACAAGTAGACTTTGAATAACTACTGAACTTTGTAGAAGTTTTTTTTATTTTGCCTTTATTTATTATTAGCTTTTGCCCACAATGTCACCCACAGTGAGTTAGTTAGCCTTAAAATACTCTTCAGGTCCTTAACTACATATAGCTATTAGCTACTACCCATGCAAAAAATCAAGTCGATTCGTTGCTCCGTTCTTGCATTATTGAAGGACAACAAAAACTTTCTTATTTATATAATATATTATAATTAAGGAAGGATAACCTTGTGTCGTTTTATTACTCCATGTTTTTATTAAACGTAACATATTTCTTGAAGGAAATGCTATTTTTAAACAAAATTTGCACAAATTATGCCTTAATTTGGTAGATCATAAAACGTTCATTATCTTTAGAATGTTAACGAAGGAAATCACTCTATGTTTACAGTTGATAGGTTCGTACTTTGATAAATAATAATAATAATTAAGTAATCCATTTGAAAAGAGAGCGATGATTTATATCATTCGCTCTTTGACTGATGAGTGATGATATATTTGAGCTGGCTGTAAAATTGATAGGTATATCAATACTAATATTATAATTTTGCGAAAGTGTGTATGTTTGTTGGTTTGTCCTTCAATCGCGCAGTAACAGAGCAACGGATCGACGTGATTTTTTGCATTGCTGTTAGTTGAGGAGTTGGCAAAGGCCTTTATACTGGAAAAACAGAGGGATAGGTACAAACGTAACACCACGCGGATAAAGTGAAGAGATAATAATATTATTATCATTACATTATAGGACTGTTTGACTAGACAAAGTTCAAATTACAGTACAATAATTAATGATCATTAAGATCCAGATGTGGATCAATTGCAAGTATTTCAAACCGTTCGTCACTATTGTGTACACTTGCATCCGCAAAAAAAGAATGTTATCTTTAAATTACTGGTCATGTGAAATAGATAGCGATAGATAAACGCTTAATTAGCAATTCTCGGGGCTTTCTATTATCTCACATGATATGTAATAGGTACGTAACGAACTGACAGGTTGTGTTGTCAATGCATCGTTATGCAAAGTTAAACATTATAGACATTTCCTCCTTACGGCCAATTGTTTTACTTGACAAGTAGTTTGCAGCGAATTTGCGAGGCTGTGAGAAAATATTGCTAACATGTAAGCCTAATCATACGTGTAATCGAATCATTTATTGCAAGAATGATAGAGTTACGTCATTAAAAGAATATATCTGCAATTGAAAATTTTAAATAATTATAAACTTATAAATAGGAAAGAAAAACCGAATATAATTTCTACGTGTGTAACGTATTAACTTGAAGGGAAAAGTACAATTTACTGAGATGATATTAGGAGAACTACAGACAAATTTGTCACCTCAATCGCTTTACGAAGTGAAAATCTAAAGCAAATCTATGGACATTATAAGGACAAGTAGACGTATATATCCAGACAGTACCAGATAATCATAATATTGATTGCTTGAATACATGCGATGATAAAGATTTGACAGCTGCTGATACTGAACGTCATTCCGAGCCGTAGATAATTTAAATAAAGATTTTTGAAACCGATACACAAGAGTAGGTGAGTTATCTTGTAGCTCGATTTTTTATAGAACATTTCTAGATAGTTACAAATATATGCATGAATTCGTCTGTTTCAAGCAAATGGCATTGTAAATAATGGTAATTCATTTCGTACAAACTTCGACATCGCGTGCAATGGCTTTGCGGAGTTGTAAATGCGTCAAAAATTTTTCACGCGATTCGCCTTCTTATATTATGGCGGTTAAGTAATAAATTACTTTGATCGAGTCGTAAATTTGCTTTTATCTATGGTAGAGTATAGGTTGCGTGACACAACTCGCGATGGTACGGACAGGTTGAAGATCGGAGACGTCGCGCTCGATTCTGACGATAAAAGTACTTTTGATTTCCAAAATGTTTGCTTAAAAGTAAGTACAATCTAGTACTACCCGTAATACCAGTAATATTATGAGTTATTACCATTAAACTATTAGGTACTAATGGTTATTATAATATGACTCAAATAAGGACAAAATGTTTATCGGTAGGTTTATAGGGACGTCATTATGACGGCAATAAAATTTGTGGAAACTCTATTATTAATGTACAAGCTGATCTGACCCGGCTTCGTATTCCTCATGGCAAGTGGTCAAACCCTCATGTGGTGTGTATGCCATAAAGTATCATAATCTATTCAATGGGGTTGCTGTTCTTGGTTGAGGAGGTCTATCCTCTATCTCCGACAAAATCGGTTCGGATTTGACGGAGCTATGGAGTAGCATAGACAAAAATTTTCAACTCCTTAACCGAAGGAACCCTAATGTTTTTGGGATAAATGATAATATCATAATATAAAATTGTGTTTTGGTCTCTACATTGTGAATTTATAAGAAAGATACAGAATTCGTTCAGATATAGTATCATTAACAGTATGTATTTTAAAGGTACATAATTATACGACTGCAACTCACTTGATCAGATAAATTGTCACACCATTGATGAGCGGCAGTTTTCTTTCCACCGTTCACACCATTAGTCAAATGTGGCGTTAAAGGAGAGCCAGTAAACAAATCCTCAGTAACACTATTGTCTGATGTGATCCGCACTCTCACAGGCGGATCTTGAGGTCCTACGAAGTCAAACTGTCCATCCCACATATCGTATTCTAACTCCAAACTATCTTCAACTTCGATTGATTCACCCATGGCGCCGCCCGAACGGTTAAATACAGACTTAAACATTTAGAAATCTGTAGTCGGTCCATAAAATTACGTTTTCTTTGGATTTATTCATATATTGCACGAAACACATTAGCCCTAATCAACATCTAATTTGACTTACAAAACGGATTAGATTAGTAGAAGATAAGTCTTTGAATGGCACATTGAATTATACAAGAGTCGTTGTAACTTGTTACACAGCACTGCACGTTTAATTGAACTAATTTACCATTTTGTCTTACATTTGTATAATCTCACATTTATTGTCACATAGCGTATAACACTTCACAGCTTTCTCACGACTTCGATTATCGTGTAAGTTAAACTTGCGAATTAATTGTCGTCGTACAACAGAATCAAAATATCCGGCAAAAACAGACATTGACGGAGTTGATTCAAAACGTTTAGCGGTTGCCCTAACATCGTTTATGTAGCACTAACGTCGCGTCCACTGCACTGGATGTTAATACTCCATTCAATTGAGTTAAAAGTGAGCTTTATTTTGAATGTTTGTATGAGGGAGAAACTTTTGAAATAAACGTGTACGTTACGTTGAGTCAGAGTCACGCTTGGCACTGAGCGGCTGACGCGGCTCGCCCCACCCATCGGCGTGATTATCAACCAGGCTGCCAGCGCCGCACAGCCATACAAATAAACTTTATTCGCTCCCTGCACATATGCACGATCGCCTGATGGATAGTTCCGAGGCAATAACCCCTATGCATTTGCTCCCCCAGTCTAGCTGCATCTAGGGCTTGCAAATATTCGAAAATTTTTGGTATTCGAATATTCGCCTTTTTTTCGGGTATTATTCGAATTATTCGAATAATATTCGAATAATTAAAAAAAAAACAAAAGATGTTATAATAATCATGTTTTAACTGCCAATCTCTTACTTTGAGTCTAATATCTTTGAACCAAAACAAAATCTTACTTAAAAATTAAAGAACTGTTTAGAATTTGACTGTTATGGCACTAATTCAGTCCCCCAAAAAATATAAAAAGTTGGTGCTTAATAACAAGACAACCACAATATAACTCAGTCTTATAAACCGAGATATGAGTGTGAGTATTGTAATAATATTTATATAACAATAAAATCAAATAATCAATTACAAAAACAACAACTTGCTTAAAATCTTTTATCATGTAACTAGAAATAAAGTACTAAATTCTAAACATTATTTTTGGTTCTTCGTACGACTTACTTCGTATTACTTACTTACAAATCTTAAAAGATTTAAAAGAAAGATTTTCAACGTTGATAGAATACAAATAGGTAATAATTCAGTATTAAAAATTATGAATTTGAACCTACCTAGCTGGACTATGTGTCCCAGGTATATTATTTACTCGTGCACATTGTCAAGTGCAATATTCTTAACGAGGGTGGAGTGGAGCATGAGCATTGGACATGATTTTCATCTTGCTCATGTTCATCTTTAGGCCCAACGCTGAGAAACCGTGCTGAGATCGTTGAGCACTGTATTGAGGTCGCTCAGAGTCTCTGCCATAACGACTATGTCATTGGCAAATCGCAAGTGAGTGATGTACTCACCGTTTATGTTGTTGCCAAGTCCGTTCCAATCCAGAAGCTTAAAGACGTCCTCCAATGCAGCGGTATATAGCTTTGGGGAGATTGCGTCTCCCTGTCACACTCCACGCTGCAAGTGGATTGGCCTCGTAGTCTGGTCCTGTATACGTACTGACATAGTGGCGTTTTCATACAAGCACTTCAACACTTTGATATACCGGTAGTCAATCCGGCATCTCTGCAGCGACCTCAATAAGGCCCAAGTTTCCATCAAATCGCTGGCTTTCTCATAGTCCTCAGACGCTAAGCAAAGTGGCCGTTAATGCTCTTAAATCTTTTGTATAACCTGCCGCAGCGTATGAATGTGATCTATAGTGCCACAGCCTTTTCGGAATCCGACTTGTTCGGGAGGCTGGAAGTAGTCGAACCTACGAGCGAGACGATTCGTAATGACTCTCGAGAACAACTTATAAACATGACTCAGCAGCTAGATGGGTCTATAATAATTCTTCAACAAGGTATTATCACCCTTTTTGAAGAACAGAACCACCACGCTCCTGTGCCATGCTTCCGGCGGATGCAGCGGCGTGATGACGGAATTGAACAATCGCTGAAAGATCTAAAGTACCGGTTTTCCACCCGCTTTCAGGAGTTCTGCAGTGACTCCATCATCACCAGGCGCCTTCTTGTTCTTGAGCTGCTTGAGCCATACTAATCTCGTATAGGCTGACGTCCGAGATATCTTCGGTATAGTGTCGGGTCAGTTTGGCTCTGGGATCAAATCCTCAACAGGTTTTTGAGAAAGAGATCAACAGCCGAATCGAACTCAGCTGGGCAGCATTTGGGAATCTCCGAGATGTCTTCTCGTCCAAAATCCCTCAGCGCCTGTAGACGAAAGTCTTCTAAGTCACTAAAAGAACAATGCGTGTTGCCAGTGTTGACTTACGGATCCAAGAATTGGTCGCTAACTGTGGGCCTCATAAGAAGACTCAGGGTCACTCAGTGGGCTATGGAGAGAGCTATGCTCGGAGTATCCCTGCGAGATCGAATCAGAAATGAGGAGATCCGTAGGAGAACCAAACTCACTGACATAGCTCAGCGAGTCGTGAAACTGAAGTGGAAATGGCCGCGGCACATAGTTCGAAGAGCTGATGGTCGCTGGGGTCCCAAGGTGCTGGAGTGGCGACTCCGCAACGGGAAGCGCAGTGTTGGCAGACCCCCCACTGGGTGGACTGACGACATCAAAAGTTGCAGGGAGCCGCTGGATTCAGGCGGCGCAAGACCGAGATCTGTGGAGGTCCATGCAAGAGACCTTTGCCCAGCAGTTGTCGTCTATCGGTTGACAAAGAAGAAGAAATTATGAGATCAGAATCAGATCAATGTTACATTGCACAAAAATAAAATGCGTTTTAATCTTATCATCTTACTTTGGCTTATTCTTACACTTACACGTACAACTTAAGAACCTTCAAGGCAAGAGTGAATAGGTATCTTCTAGGCAAGCGCGTTCCAACCTAGATCTCATCACTGCTTTCTTCTAAGCGTAATTATTGTCTTCCACTACTAAGCATAACGTTGCGCGCGGAGTTTAAAATTAATATTTTGTGCATGTCGCAGGCATTTTGTGTGATTCCGCCGTTTACATACGGCGTCGTCAGTTTAGAAACGCTCGCTGTTATGTAATATGCCGAGGGCAAAATGACAACTCGTTCAATTGTTTTAACTGTAGTTTTAGATGTAGTTATTGCGAATCTACGCAATTCCCAAGCACCAGGGCCACGAATCTGCCTCTAAAGTTAGGTTAGGTTGGGGTCTGACAGAAACAGTCAGGTGCCCGGCCGCAGACCGGGCACTTAGGTTCCATTTGGCCAATATACCTCAGTGTTCACCAGACTCTTCACACACACCTGACTATTCACACTACCACCCGACTGTTCATGTATAACCCTAACCTAACTTTAGATTTTGGCGAACATAGTACTTGTTAGGCATAAGAAACAGAACTAAATACTTCAATTTGCCGCGGCATTACATAACAGCGAGCGTTTCTAAACTGACGACGCCGTATGTAAACGGCGGAATCACATAAAATGCCTGCGACATGCACATCAATATTCAGAGTTTGGCTTTCGGAAAATTGGTCGAATATTCGAATATAGCAGATTTAATATTCGAATATTCGGACAAGAAATATTATTCGAATAATTCGAATATTCGAATATTCGAATGCAAGCCCTAGCTGCATCTCGTAATTTTACGGGCGACGGGCCACCGTGATCGCTCAGTCATTCAGAGGACTGACTCGATTTAAATACAAGCGTAACTATTTACTATGATGTAATCCAAACACTAGGTGATACATTTTAAGCAAATATCATAACGATGAACAATTTGATGAAAGGAACAAAACTGATAGAAATGAAAATATGCATAATGCACGACCAATACGCGAGAGCATGTGAAAGTTAAAAAGCATATAATTAATATTTAATAACTGATTAATCTTGGAATAAGCAAACGGACAATTGAGATAAGATGATAAAGAATGTTTGATCCAACATCGAAATTGAAACCTTTGTTAGTGAGAGCGTGTAAAATGGGAGGTCGAATTGTATGCCGACACTATTACGGACCTATTTCATTCATAACTAACATTGTTGTATAAGAGGGACTTAAATGAGGGGGAATTATTAATTAAACTTTTACGTAACATTTCATTAAAGTTACTTAACACAAAATGTTTTGAGAGTTTACGGATCAAAAATTATGAATTTTGGGAATGAAATGTTGTACTAGATAATGTCCGCGACTTCGTCCGCGTGGATTGAGGTTTTTTCAATTCTCGCAGGAACTCTGTAATTTTCCGGGACAAAAAGTAGCCTATATGTTAATCTTGGGTATGAGCTATCTCCATTCCAAATCTCACCCAAATTGGTTCTTAATGGTGGCGTTAAAGAGTAACAAACGTCCATCCAAACATCCATCCATCCTCATAAACTTTCGCATTTATAATATTAGTAGGATTTGGAAGAAAATGGAGTAGAACAATATGCTCATGCCGCATATTCAGACAGTTAAGACACTCTGCAAAGAACAAAGGCAAGGATCCATACTTCAGTTTACCTGAATTCGATTCGAAGCGTCTATACATGAAAAATTGTTAAAACCGTAGAGGTTCCATTACTAAAACATAATCACTGAGATTTTTCGTTAGGGACTCACAAAAAAAAGATATGTTACTTAGTAGTCTATAAAACTCTCTACATAGACAAACTCTTGAATTTCCGGGCGTTTTAATGATTATTTAACCAAGGCAAAAGATGTAAAACTAATTTCATATAAAAAACAAACTAATTTAAATACTTTGTTTTGTATAAATAATAATATTCGTAGACGCCTCCTAAAACATTCAGGTACAATTCTGCCATTATTATTTGCGTCTATGGCCTTTTCATTAAAGAGGGTTGAGATCAATGAATTACTTATTCAGACAATTAGCCAGATACCTAATCCTGACATAATAATTATGTAACAGTAAAAAGACGCCAGAGTACGAGTGATTATATCGCTGGCTATAATAACATCTGCCAGCGAACCAATACGTTATCGGCTATTTAAGAATTTGTTTATCCAAATAACCTCTTATTATCACAATTTCGAGGAAACACCGTAAAGTGGTACCGCTGGCTCCAGATTTGAAGTCGTATACAAAAACGTTTTCCATAAAGAATGAATTCATTATCGTTTGTTGGTTCAACAAACAAAGATGATTGAATCCATATTGCGTCCATGAATACATAATTCCGTTCATCTTATCTGCTTCCTTCGATATTTGAGGCACATGAGTAAAGAGAGGTGGCACGAAAATAGACGCTACTTCGTCTCACTTGAGGTGACTTTAAATGCGTTTCTTATCGTCCTTAATTACCGTATATTTAAATTTAATCACTACAAATGAACAGAATTTAACAGAATGATTGACAGATTTATTAACGTAAAGCTAAAATGCTGATGTGGTCGAGATGGGATTTGGATAATTAAGCAAATATTAGCTGCATGGGTGGTCGAGATAGTGATATCAATTAAGTATGTTAAGTAGCCAATAAGATCCATTTCTCAATAAATGATAATAAGTAATAAAAAAAATAACTAATCTTAACATTCAAGTTAGTTTAAGAATTTTTCAATTCATTTCATTTTTTTTTAGAAAACTACTCAGATATTTTAGAGAAGTAAACGAAAGATTTTTTTTGCACTAATAATGTGCGAGAAAACGTCAAAGCAAACAAAAACGAAACTAGCAAGCAAAAACCTAACAATAAGAACCCTAGCGCATCTTAGCATCAATCACAAAAGATTCAATTAGATACCTAACTATAATACCAAAAATTTCCGAATCTCACAAACCTCGAGCTGAAGCTGAAATGTTTTGAGAATTTGTTCAGACAATTAAATGTTTGTAATACCTTTCCGATACCATTAAAGACAGCAATGCATGTATTGACAACTAGCTGATGCCCGCGACTTTGTCCGCGTGGATTTAGTTTTTAAAGTCCCTCGGGAACTCCTTGATTTTCCGGGATAAAAAGTAGCCTAGATGTTGACCCGAGTAATAAGCTACCACGGTATAAAATTTTGTAGAAATCTGTGCGGTAGTTTTTACGTGAAAGAAGGACAAACAAACAGACAAACAGACAAAAATTAAATAAAAATCTGTTTTGGGCTCAGTATCGATAGTAAAGCATCCCCCAATTAAAATTTTCAAAATATATTAAATGTACAGAAATCTTCCAGTTACAGTTTTATTATATGTATATGATGCCGTTATTAATTTCGTGCGAATTTTTGTTGTGCAATTGTTAAATTAAAATAGACACTACACGGCATGTACGTAACTCGTAAACAAATGAGCGAAAACTTGTAGATTGTATCAATGACTAGAAAAAAGCGCCAGTATACACAAATTACACAAAATTAGAGAACAATGCACTATTATATAGAGAACTTTTTGTTACACTATCAGTAATAACAAGTCGTCAGAGTTACGTCAGGTTGCAAACAATAGTGTTTAATTCTTTCCAAATTGGATTTGGAATATTAGCGCATTTTATTAAATGACCATCGACTGTTCAGGTACCCACAATTCCGGAAAATAGAAGCAGTAGTTAGCAAGTAATACCTAAACTACGTAACAGTAGAGTAGAGCCATTAAATAACTTCTAGACTGCATGTAGACGACATTGTATCTCGTACCGGAAGGCTGAATCACTTGGTTATACTTACAAGACTTGTCGATAAGGTCGGTAGGTGTCTAGCAACAATCAAATTAAAAAAAATTACCACCAAAATAGGATAGGTCCTATTTAGGTGGCAATTTTTTTTAATTTGAGGAATAGGATTTCTCAATCCTTAAATTATCTAGATCCGCCCAAATTGATTTTCAACATAAAAACTGTCAGAACGTCTTTTTTCCAGACGGCCGGCGGCGGCGCGGCGATGCGATCGATGGTGAAAATAAGAGCTTCTTTCATTAGGTAGTTACTTAAACAGAAGTCAACAAGGGAAACATTGAGCTATGTCTCAGTAGTACATCTATACTTATTATTTAATATAGTAAAGCTGAAGAGTTTGTTTGTTTGCTTAAACGCGCTAATCTCAGGAACTACTGGTCCGATTTGAAAAATTCTTTCTGCGTTAGATAGCCCATTTATCGAGGCAGGCTATAGGCTATATATCATCAGTCATCACGCTAAGACCAATAGGAGCGGAGCACCAATGAAGAATGTTTCAAAATCGGGTTTTTTTTTCCTTTTGAGAGCTTCCGCTGCGTGCGCTGCGTAAACGGTTAAAGTTTCGCAAAAATGATGTATAACAGAATTGTTCCCCATTAAAAGTTCTAAAAAAAGTCCGCGACAGCATATGTCTATCTTTTAAGGTTGGCTCACTATAACCTTTTTTATGCTACCCAAATTTGTTCTAAAATAATGCATTATTTGCGAAGGTGTTTTAAGGTGGTGAAGGTGAAGTTAAAACTATTCACGCGAACGAAGTCGCGGGCAGAAGCTAGTTATTTCTATAAAATAAAAGCTTTCAGCAACCCCTTTTCTGCCAGTATTATGATTGGATTTGCGATAAATATGACTAGCCCGGCTTTCCCCTTACTCATTTCCATTTCATGTTCATCGATCATCACTGTTAATTGCATGACTGTAATGTTTTCAGGGTTCCTGTATGTATGTGAGTTTTTTATTCCATCATAACTTCTAAATGCTTAAACAGATTTGGATATTATGGCGTATACTTAGTTAGAATCCTTTCATAATCACGAGTGACACTGGTTATAAATCAGTTTTTATAATGTTTTAATAATTTGCTTGTTTGTAATATGGGAAGTGCAAAAATTACACACACCACCTTTACTAGAGTTCTCGTTTTTGTAGGATTAAATAACTAAGTATGTAAGTATATAACTATAGTGAATAGAATGCCATAATTACTGACAAGAACTAAATTAGCAATAGGCAAACACTGAGTAAATGATTGAGTAGACATTGCTACAAGTATTATTATGGCTTCAGTCAATGGAGGTCGTATTCATTGAATCAGTTTTATTAAAAAAACATTACTTCTACGTAAGATGTAAAACGTATTACGTTCTATTTAAATATAAATTATACTTTCTTTGACTGTAAAAAAATATTTTACATGGTGGTTTTACATCAGTAAAATATTTCGTCCAAAATATAAAAGATGTTTGTGGGTTTAGTATATTTGATTTGAAGCTCATACCGTATGCAAATTAGTATTATTCTTTATTCAAGAGTGGCCTTCACAAGGTCTTATCTTATGATTCGTGATATTTATCTGTTAGTCAGGTTTATAATATTGAGTAATGTTCTATCACCAATTCTCTACCGGAACGCGTGAAATATAAATCCCGAATAAAGAGGTTTTAGAATTTGAGGGGAAATTCAAAACAAGAGAAACCCGACAGCTCGACAGTTCAAAATGTCCGTTGCTCTATAAGTCTATAACGTTCGCACTCATTCATAACACAAGCTTTATAATATTATGTACTTGATTGGAGGGGAAAGGAAAATCCATATTCTCTGAGTCTAAGCTCGTATTTACCTCGACTGTCGGCATCATACGTACCGAAATTGATTTTTTGTTTATTGTTACACGTGCACACACGTGTTTATCTCGGCTGCTAGATTGTCGTTAGGTTGAGCATTGTCGAAACATCATCATCTATATATATAAAAGAAAGTGGTGTTAGTTACACTATTTATAACTCAAGAACGGATGAACCGATTTGGCTGAAAATTGGTGGAGAGGTAGCTTAGAACCAGGAGACGGACATAGGATACTTTTTATCCCGTTCGACTGCGTTTCCGTCAATTCACTATAAAACGTGTTATAACAAAAACGCATCTGACATGGAATAACAAAACGCAAATGACAGTGGAATAACAAAACGTAAATGACAGCTAAACGTAATTTTGTCTTTGGTTAAGTATGGTAAAAAATTTGACAATTATAAAAAGTGTTATAATAAAGCATTACTGATATTATAAATGCGAAAGTGTGTTTGTTTGTTGGTTTGTCCTTCAATCACGTCGCAACAGAACAGCGGATTGATGCGATTTTTTGCATGGGTATAGTAATGGATGTAGTAGTGGTTCCTCAGACCGGGAGAGCTACTTTTTATCTCGGATGATGAAAGAGTTCCCGCGGGATTTTTAAAAACTAAATCCATGCGGACGAAGTCGCGGGCATCAGCTAGTAAATTATATACTTTATAAGTAAATAATATTGTACTTATTAGTAAAATAGAATTGATTTCTTCTCACCGTTTAAAGACAACTCTCAATGACGCCATAAAATGCGAAGTCCCTTCAGTGTCACTATATAGTTTATAGTTACTATACTTTCTGAAGAAGAGATCATTACAGTCTCATACTGGTGTGGACGCAGCTTTACAGCATTTGTGATTCGCGACATCTCACGCCGCGTTGGTCTCAATTAGCGTCTAATTATACAATGAGTCTAGAACTCGAAATGTAGCACAATTTACTGGAACATTTGTGTCTGTCAGCCAAAATTGATGAATCGTTACGACTTTAACCTAGTTTGGAACCGTTGCCTCTTTGGGAGATTATTTTTATTCTATTGGCCTATTTTTGAAAAAAAAAGAAATGACTGCCATGGAGCCCCTGCCATGCAGTGGACTCCATGAAGTCATGGAGACTACCGAAATGTGAAAACACGTTACGTTCATAGTTATACACCGACGTGCTAACATATATATGGAACAGTAGGTACTAGGTAGGTATGTCTGTATCTACATACCTACTGCTGCATATTATACATATGTATGTTAGCATGTCGGTGACGCGAATCCATAAGATTTTTTCATCGATGTATCAATTTTCCCTACCAAAAATCGCTCGACGCGCCTATAGAAATTTTCTCTTCAAAAAAACTAGTAAAGAAAATTCTTTTCAAAAAACCGACTTCTAACGCCACTACAAAGTATAAAAATAATTTTAGTTGTCCACGTTTGTTGAAGTCGGGCGGGCCTATATACAAACTATGAAACCGATGCGCGACGCTACAGAATATGATTTGACTCGTTTGTAGAAGTCGAGCGAGCATCGCGAGTCGGTTTCATAGTTTGTAATTTAGGCCCGCCCGACTTCAACAAACGTGGACAACTAAAATTATTTTTATACTTTGTAGTGGCGTTAGAAGTCGGTTTTTTGAAAAGAATTTTTATTTTAAGCTTTTAAGTGTAGTATCCTATGATTGAGGAGCTAGGACCTGGAACTCCATGATGTAGTCCATACTTGTTACCTACAATAATAATTCGTAATCGACATTTCCTAAATCTCTTTATTTTAGGTGAGCAATATCCCTACAGCATCAGGCTTGAGGAGTTGAAGGTTAAAATTTTTATGGGACCATTTCGCAAACATCCTCTGTCGATTAAAAAAAAATCACGCGAATCGGTCCAGTAATCTCGGAGAAATCGATGGACATACATAGAAAAAAAAAAAAAAAGATACCGGCCGAATTGAGAACCTCCTCCTTTTTGGAAGTCGGTTAAAAATTGACTGAATTGGGATCGAACCCAGAGCTCACGAGGTGAACACAAAATTTTATGGACCAAAGATTTTACTGTAGGATATAGCTATACCTACCTAACTTAAAAACCAATTGACATTTTGTACCTTAATGATACTAGAAACATTTGCTAAAGCAACAAGAACGTAACTTCCTCAATATAAGCTTTGATTGCGAGTCTAAACTTTGGTATTAAGTATTATAGAACACAGCCGTGGGATTGTCTTGAAATGATGACCACAATTGAAACTGTAGCAATGATTGATGCAGCTTTCCGCAATCGACCAGCAAATTGTAAACAAAGCAGAACGAAAAGGTGTAGGTACCTAGAAAAAGATACTTCCTAATAGAGTAGAATTAATTTTGACACATTCTTTATCCAGTACTCCCAGGAGAAGAATTGACGCGCGTACCCCTCTGTAAGTTGGGTATGAGCAGTGCTCATACTCGTTATATAAAACTGTTTGACTCCAGTCACGCGCCTGTCAACTACGTATGGTTAGCGGGGAATGAGCTCCGCTATAAATGCCGAATATGAGAGTATTTTCTTCTAAAAAAAATATTTAAAACATCCAGTTTACTAAAGGATAACATTTATTTACTTCTGATGTATTATTTTATCCAAATAATGCAATACTTATGCAGAAAACTTAAGAAAACTGTCGATCTGAAAATGTTGCTACTTAAACGTACATGAAATAATTTGGGGAAAATATTGAAAATTAATCTTCCTACTTACTATTCGTTTAGAGACCTTTTTCATGAACTGATAAATACGAACTTTGATCGTCTGTGGGATTATCAAATAATGATAAAAAATTCTTTCTATAAAACCGACTTTAAACGCCACTACAAAGTATAAAACAATTTTAATTTGTACATGTATGTTGAAGTCGGGCGGGCCTAAATATAAATGATGAAACTAATGCGCGACGCTAGCCCAACTTTGCCCGATCGGCGTATGAAGTCGGTTTTTTAAAGATATTTTTTTTACATTATTATTTTTAGCTTTTTTGTGTATATCTCTGATTGCGAGCAATTTGCTCTTAATCATTGAGTTCCTTCCTCCATCACCGAAGATATGAATCATCTTCTCTTCACCTTTTAAATAGGCCCAACCTTATTATGCGTTCTTTCAAAAAAAATTGAAATCGGTTCAGATTTGACGTAGTTAAGGAGTAACATCTAACATTATATCAACAAAAATTTATATGGGAACCACCTCTGAAGTATGCCCTACTAAACAAAAAAAAAATTATCAAATTCCATTCATTATTTGGCGGAATAATTGGATAACAAATATACAAAAAATTCGAATTGAGAACCTCCTCCTTTTTTGAAGTCGGTTAAAATGATTGCATTATTATAACGATCGCAATGGTGTCTGATTGGCTGGTACTCTCCCACTATTGTTTAAAATGCATTGATGCAGCTAGAGCTCCATAAACTCAGCGAATTCATAAAATTAGTTTTTTTACTCAATTATTTCAAAAGTTATAGGTATATATTTCCATATAACCAGTGTGATATGATTTTCTAAATATATAAAATGAAAAGGTGACTGACTCACTGATCTATCAACGCACATCTACTATGACGTAGGCATCCGCTAAGAAAGGATTTTTACAAATATAATACAAAAAATAATGAAAACGAGACTAAAAAATTGTTTAATAATAATGATAAGTTCTACGTAAGTCTTTCTTACTCGAAAATTAGGACTTTAATTTTATGAAGTCGGCCACACCGCAATAAAATTAGGGCTGGACAGCAAGATTTCATATGTCGATATTGGTGGGGGGATTGTATAAATTATTTATCCCGAGATATTTTTATCATCTTACTAATGGTTCATTGACGAAAAAAAATATTTAAATTCTATACATATTTGGTTCATTAAAACTTGGCAATTGAATTAAAGTACCCATACTTCTTATTCATCCCGCTAGGTTTACCGGAAAGCTAAATAGCTTGGCGGTGTTTTATTACAGATGGGGTGGCCACTATAGCCATGGCGGCAGCCTAACATTACAAACAAATATACACTTCGTTCAGATGAAGTAGATGAAAAAAATAAGCCTTCCAAGTAAAGTATGTAGGTACAAGTTTTAACTTACCAATCATAACTTTAAATACATTTTTTTTAGGGTTTAGTTTTTACTTTTTATGTTTCCTCCATACTGGACTGAGAGAATATTATTAAACGCTGGAAAACGATCTTGTAAATCGAAAAAGTGAACTTTAAACCAGAGCCAATAACGTTTTAAAAAATCATAACAGCTCATAATAAGCTATCAGGAGCAGATTTTTTTCAAAAAGCATATTTTTTAAAGTAACACATCAGATGATACTAATTATATAATTCTAAAGTAGAATTACTTTAGTTTTATACATTAGTTTTATATCAATTTCGACTAATAGTTTTTCAATTTTAAGAAGCAATGTTGCTGTAACTTGGTATTTGAAACATATGAAACCACGAAATAACTCTAAACTCTGAAATGCTAATTATGCTGTATTTATTTTTAAGGAAACATGATGTAGTCCTAACAGTTTGTACTTAATATACTTTTTAGAAATAGATACATCGTAAATTTCGCTTTAAACATAAATAAAACAAATGATGTTTCATTAAAAATGCTGTATGTTTATTTAAACAAGATTACTTAAAAAATCAATGTGTTCAATATTAATACCCACTACGTATTCAAATAAAAATTAAATGTCTCTCAACTTAATAAACAATATTATTAAAAACCTATGACAAAGTACAGCACTCCCTGGTGGCTTATAACCTTAAATCATAACTAAACAGCTGCTCTAAGGTGATATACTGTGGTACCTACAGCATGCTTTCAGCATGAGATTGAGAGTATAGTGACGGAGTAAATACCTTGGTATCTACAAAATCTGTTAATAATCAGATAATCCTAAGTCCTTACAGTAGGTTCGCCTAAGTGCACTGCACTGCTAAAAAGTATTGATAACTTTTTTGAAGTATCTGTATAATATTGAAAAATAGATGGTGTGGTGTGGTGTGGGATAACAAAAAATATATAATATAAACATGCAGAGAAGGTCAACATAGTATCTTAGAAAAATAATGTCATAGGAAAACGAAAATCCGACAATCCGACGCAGTATCTTTTTCTTCCAAATATATAAAAAAGTCATTTTGTTATTTTTCGAAATAAGCTAGCTAGATCGCTTTCCAGCGTCAATATAGTCCAAAGTTTCTAGCTGTATCTTTACGCAAGTACTAAAAGCCTACAAAGAGTCAATCTAATAGCAAAGGCATATTATGACTAAAATAACGGCAAGAGTCTCGTTTCCTAGCGCTTCTATATACCTACCATGTTAAAGATCTCGAACAAAAACATTTACTCTCGAATAAAGTAACTCTGTTGTAAATAATTATTAGAAAAACTTATCGAAAGTCGATAATCGATAGTGTCAAATCCCTAAAATGCTTACACAAATGATGCGATTGTTTCATGTAATGATAGAGCGTCCCTGTGTGTGAATGTGATAGTGTGCATATACTTTAAGGTAGTGTTTGCTAATTATATTTTGTGCGTGCATAGCGACGTGATGGAAAAATGCAACTGTAGTAAGCAAGTTTTCATGTGTGCTACCTCGCCCCCCACCGTAATTGACAGACTTTTTTGCGAATAAATTAGGGGTCAAGTCCTCTCCATTGCTGGTTTATTACTCAAAGAGTACTCCACCAAATTAAATTCAAACTACTTTTTGAAACGGGTATAAATAATGGCAATATAACAATAATTGGTTCCAACAATATAGATAGATATTATGATGTAACTGAATGTATTAGAAGTTAGAAAGTTACATATGCGATGAAAAATAATAAATGTCTCGTGCGGCACTTAAAATAAAAATAAATCAAGTAAATAGAACAATAAAAAAATATTAGACATTACGGACTCTACCGCATTATTTTCTTCAAAAAAGATATTCTTATTTCAATTAATTTTTATTACTCATTAATCACCTATTCATGGGTAAATTGAAGAAGATTTGGGGAACCTTAACATAACCAACTAAAACCGGCTAGTTAGAGCGCTTGTGTTCCCCATATTCCTCTACGCTTCGGAGACGTGGACTTGCGAGACAATGAGAAGAAGAGAATAGACGCTCTGGAGATGTGGCGCTGGAGAAGAATGTTGAGAGTGTCCTGGAATGAATTCCGGACCAACAAGTCCATTCTCGAAGAACTCGGCATCAAGCAGAGTCTGTCCTCCATTGAGCAAGCTCTCATACTCACTCTTGGTCATATGTCAAGACGTAATGATATCTCGATTGAACATCTAGTGGTCCAAGGAAGAGTAGAAGACACAAGAGCGCGTGGAAGATCGCCCATGAGATGGACAGAGCAGGTGAGGGCTGCTGTTAGGGAGGAGTGGAGGCCACAACACCTAAGGGACGACCGCGACCGCTCTGTCAAGAGCGTATCAACTAATAAGAAGAATCACCTATTCATTCAAGGAGCCTCAATAGCCCAACGGTTAAAGGTGCGGACTGAAAACTGAAAGGTCGCAGGTTCGAATCCCACCCGTTGCACTATTGTCGTACCCACTCCTAGCACAAGCTTTCCGCTTAGTTGGAGGGGATAGGAGGATATTAGTCAACTTCAATTTGACTAATATTCTTTAAAAAAAAAAAAAACCCGCCAAGTGCCAAACACTATCGCGCACCATTCCACCACCTTCGGACCCTACCTACGTCCACCAAATTTTTCAGACTAAATTTTGGTTTCGCGAGCTATATTCGCTCCCATAACCGGCTCTAGCCAAGACCACCGTTGACGGATACGTCATGGAGGACGTCATCGTTACGTCTATCAATTCTTCAAACTATGTATTAACTGCCTAGGTTTACCTACCTACGATTGTGGTAGGTAAGCATTAAATAACGTATTTATGTGCTATGTAGTTACAAAGTTGTAACAAAATAGAACGCATCTGCAAACAATACCACCAGGTTCGCACGAGTTTGTTCACTTTCTGTTTCACAGGTTCTTGTAAATATTGCCAGTTTGTTCGAGTTAGATAACTACCAGACTTCTAAGTCGTTTAATACACTTGTGGTGCTTCCTATAGTACATTTAAAGCGATTAAGAAAAGCTCGCGAATGCTGGAATGCACTTGCTATTTTATCTGCTAAAAGACAATTTTTAAACGACTCCACATATGCGTTTTATTATTTATGAAACAAATCGTGTACAATTTGTTTCCACGTGAACCACTTTAGAAAACTTCAAAAATTCAAAGGACTACTACTGCACAAGAGCTTCTTGAGTTTCTCCTATGGCAAAAGAGGGTTCAAAGTACAGGGCAGCTTTGAAAAAGGTGGGTTTGTTTGCAAAAATTGCGAAGAAATTCTTTTATGCCGTAAGTATGTATTCTCCCCAGTCCCATTCGGTGTCCTTTAATATTTTACTACACTTTTGCCCCGTACCTACTTGTAACTGTCGAGGGTTGATGAATAACTTTGAAAATAATAAAACATTATGAAACTGCTATGTACTTTATGTATGTAGTAAATTCTTAGTGCGCTAAATTCCATCGACTATCGTCGTTAACTGCAGTACGTCAGTGTCTATACTTAACTACTACCACTCTACTACTTACTACAGTAAGTTACAACTTAAATATACCTTTACAACTGCAGATTTTAGTCAAAAATATATCGAGATGGAACGGTTGCCACCACTGTTTTACTTACGAAGGATTCATGCGTGCCTATTTCTGGACAAAACCACACCGTGTAATGTTTGGGAAAATATTGTTTCTGTTGAAATCAAACACTCCCCTGTGAAAGCAGATGCCTCCTTTTTTGAGATCACTTGCCGAGTTTTTATTTCTATATCTAGGACTAGTGTACAGTAATGAGTACCTGTTAGCATTTGAAGGGAATTTTAATTAATTTGAAAACTGTTACATTTCTTCTTCTTTATCAACCGATACACGTCCACTGCTGGACAAAGGTCTCTTGCATGGACTTCCACAGGCCTCGGTCTTGCGCCGCCTGGATCCAGCGGCTCCCTGCGACTCGTTTGATGTCGTCGGTCCACCTGGTGGGGGGTCTGCCAACACTGCGCTTCCCGGTGCGGGGCCGCCACTTCAGCACCTTGGGAACCCAACGACCATCAGCTCTTCGAACTATTTGCCCCGCCCATTTCCACTTCAGTTTCGCAACTCGCTGAGCTATGTCGGTTACTTTGGTTACACTAGAAGGGCAAATTGTTGGCATTCATAACCAGACCACTTTTCCATAGTATCTTTATGGTATCTTTTATCTTTATATGTACATATACATATTTTTGTGATCTCGCATTGCGGTGTCGCTGCGGTGCTCCTATGACATCGCGATTCGCGCGGCGTGTCTGTCATCTGTGTAGGAACACAGAAAAATCCGCGGAATATCACTGGCACGCCGCTAATAAGTAGTTAGGTACAATTTGTGTGTACACACTAAAAATCTATGAAGAAGTCGCCGCCGCAACGCAATGTTTGGCATCGCTTTGATTTGATGTGTGAAATCCTATTAATATTATAAATGCGAAAGTTTGTGAGGATGGATGTATGGATGTTTGGATGGATGGATGGATGGATGGATGGATGGATGGATGGATGTTTGTTACTCTTTAACGCGACAACTAATGAACCGATTTTGCTGAAATTTGGCACAGACATAGATTACAGTCTGGTATAGCACATAGGCTACTTTTTATCCCGGAAAAGCAAACAGTTCCTGCGGGATAGCCTCGCTATTTTTTACGCATTTGTCCTTCAAAATTCGCGCAATGGAGTTTTATATTAACGTGTTTTTTGTGTAGGTAAAGTTAAGGGCCTGAAAAGT
Organism: Oeneis ivallda; assembly: GCA_029955525.1. Classification (NCBI taxonomy): domain Eukaryota; kingdom Metazoa; phylum Arthropoda; class Insecta; order Lepidoptera; family Nymphalidae; genus Oeneis; species Oeneis ivallda. The sequence continues at coordinate 8,384,047 of JARPMR010000014.1, forward strand.
GACAAAAGCTACTTTTTATCCCGGGAAAACAAACAGTTCCTGCAGGATATAAGTATTCTACTTTTCACATATTTATCCTTCAATTATGCGCCAACGGAGTTACAGATTGATGTGTTTTATTGGATAGGCATAGTTGAGGACTTGAATAGTGACAAAGGCTACTTTTAAACCCGGGAAAACAAACAGTTCCCGCGGGATATTAGTATGCTACTTTTCACATATTTATCCTTCAATTTTGCGCCAACGGAGTTAGAGATTGACGTGGTTTTTTATATGGGTATATTTGAGGACCTGAAAAGAGAAAAGGCTACTTTTATCCCGGGAAAACAAACCATTCCCGCGGGATATTCGTATGCTACTTTTCACATATTAATCCTTCAATATGCGCCAACGGAGTTACAGATTGACGTGGTTTTTTGAATAGGCATAGTTGAGGACCTGAAAAGTGAAAAGGCTACTTTTTATTCCGGAAAAACAAACAGTTCCCGCAGCTTATTCGTTTGTTACTTTTCACTTATTTATCCTTCAATTATGCGCCAACGGAGTTACAGATTGACATGGTTTTTTTGATAGGCATAGTTGAGGACCTGAAAAGTGAAAAGGCTACTTTTATCCCGGGAAAAGAAACAGTTCCCGCGGGATATTCGTATGGTACTTTCACATTTTTATTCTTCAATTATGTGCCAAGGGAGTTACATATTAACGTGATTTTTGGGATAGGCATAGTTGAGGAACTGAAAAGTAACAACGGCTACTTTTATCCCGGGAAAACAAACAGTTCCCGCGGGATACCCGCTCCCTACTTTTCACATATTTATCCTTAAATTATGCGGTAATATGCATGCATACATGTATGTATGTATGTTTGTATGTATGCATGTATGTATGCATATATGTATGCATGCATGTATGTATGTATGTATGTATGTATGTACGCATGCATGTATGCATACATGTATGTATGCGTGTATGTATATACGTATGCATGCATGCATGTATGTATGTGTGTGTGTATGTATGTATATTGTATGTATGTATGTAGTATGTATGTATGTATGTACGCATGCATGTATGTACGTATCTATGTGTGTATGCATGTATGTATGTATGTTTGTATCCTCCCCCTCCAATAGCTACATTAACTATATTCGATCCTACTTATCCCACTAATATTATTAATGTTGTTAAGTTAGTGTTAAGTTTGTGAGGATGGATGTATATTGTATACGGATGTATGTTTGTGTAGATGTAGTATAGGGATGTATGGATGGATGGATGTATGTTCCCTGAGATAGGGGTTGAACTATTTTGACTGTTTTACTCCATAACTTCGTTGAATTTAAACTAATTTTTATTATTATTTTAACCGACTTCAAAAAAGGAGGAGGATCTCAATTTAACGGAATCTTTTTTATGTATGTTCACCGATTACTCGAGCACACCTGAACCGATTTGGAAAATTCTTTTTTGTTTCAAAGGGTCCCAGGTGGTCCCATTTAAATTTTATCGAAAAATCAACAATAAATTATATACTTTGTAGTGGCGCGGTCGTTTAAATGTATGTTCCCGGGACAAAAAGTAGCCTGTGTTATTTTCCAGGTCCTAAACATTACCTGTATAAAAAACCACGTCAACTATATGCACTTGCACCTTATATGTGAAATATTATAAATGCGGAAGTGTGATGGTTTCTCCTTCAATCACGCCCGAACAGAGCTACGCATCGACGTGATTTTTTGCAAGGATACCTATAGTTGACCTGGAGAGTGACAGGCTACTTTTTATCCCGCAAAATCAAAGAGATCCCGAGGCATTTTAAAAACTAAATTCACGCAGACGAAGTCGCGGGCATCAGCTAGTTTGTAATGATCCTACAATGATAGAGCACTTCGTTTTCGGCTATGCCCATAATTCAACACATCCTTGACACACTATTCCCACAGCGACACCCACATGTAAGTACATACCACTTATTTGCTCTATTGTTTACCACCTAGTAACTACCGACGTAGGTACTCGCGATATATATTATGTAGATTTGAACGGTGACTAGGTGCCTAGACGTGGATGTTGAAAGAAAATAGAATGCGAGTTCAGCTATCAAATATTTCTTCTGAAATCCAGAGTTCCTGACTGAATTTGGGTCAAGGCAGCGTCAACGAAGATTAATGTACGAAGTAGATATTATAATAAGTAAGAGTAGGCATTATATAGATAGATTCTGATACAAAAAAGAGAGTACTCATGTCTACCATCGTAGGGAGGAAACTAGCCTTCTTTGGATATCTACAGAGAGGACCCCATTTTTATTCCCAAAACTAATGTTGGGAGGAAGGATTGCAGGCAAGAGAGATCCAAATCGCCAAAGACGCAAGTGGATAGACGATAACATAGGGACTGGACACTATATGAATAGGGCTGAGTTACTCAAAAATAAAAGATGCAGCTTTAAATAGAGAAGCTTTTCGCGTGATGATCACCTAACTTTAATTCGATGAAGGCACTTGATGATGATGATGATAATATGCCCTTTGGACACCCGTTAAACAAACATCTTGTCATTATACCTGTCATCAACAGTCTACTGTGTAGAACCTGCAAGAAGACGGATGAAACACCAACGCACGTGCTCTTGGAGTACTCGGGCGTGGAGAAACAATGCAAGAACCACCTGAAATCTCCGGCCACTCTTTAGGAATTCTTCGGCAATCTGGGCAGACTACTAGGGTTCAGATTCTGGAGTGTGTGTTCTGTGTTAGTTCATCATCATCATCATCATTCGCAACCCATCAACGGCTCACTACTAAGCGCAGGTCTCCTCTCAGAGAAGGGTTATAGGTCATAGTCCACCACGCTGGCCCAATGCGAATTGGCGGACTTCACACATCTTCAAGAACATTATTAAGAACTCTCAGGTGTGCAGGTTTCCTCACGATGTTTTCCTTCACCGTTGAAGCAAGTGATATTTAATTGCTTAAACGCACTTGACTCCGAAAAGTCAGAGGTGCGTACCCGGGAATCGAACCTGCGCACCCCCAAATAGGAGACCACAGTCCTAACCACTAGGCTATCACTTCTTCTGTGTTAGTTACCGACATATTAATAAGCGTGCTGCCCGGTGATTTAGCGTTCCTGTACTATTTACACGTAGAAACTGACTTAGGCTCATTCCATTTTAGACTTCATCGTCACTTACCACCAGGTGAGATCGCAGATCATGAATCACGATCAAAGAGTAGGTGGGTGCTCGTACCTGCTCAACAATTTTCATCGACCGCCATTATCCTTAAGGATTTATTGCATAAAATCACGGAATACAACATAGCCTACGTTAATGACAAATTAATTCAAGCGCACACTACGCTATTTGTTCTAATGCATTATTTATGTCCATGCCTATCTAGGTAATGTTGCGTGCAGTTTCTCTCAGGGCCTATTGTGCGTTGCATTATGAGCTAGTCACAAACTTAATAATGCGATTAAACTAGAGCTTATTCCAACGGAATAAACATCAGTTACTCTAACACATAATTGCTTAAATCAAATAGTCGCAATGCAGTCTGAAGGAGTCGCCCACGAAGTCAAAATGACCCTTTGCGTTTGCATTTATACTCGTAAGTTCCAAGAAATGCTGAACTGATTTGAATATTACATGCTCGTAACGAAATGGAAAGCTAAATTGGATTGGTATTTACTTACGCCAATTAAATTTTATAACCGAAAGCTTTCTATTGTTACGAATATTTCTAACTCTTATACTTACTTACTAAGATTTTTTTTGAAACAATATGTCCTGGTTTTAAAATCTTTAATTGCAGTTCCTATTCTTCTTCTTCTTTTTCTTTATCAATCGATAGACGTCCAAAGATGGACATAGGTCTCCTGCATAGACTTCCACAGAAGTTTCACAGGCTTCGGTCTTGCGCCGCCTGAATCCAGCGGCTCCCTGCGACTCGTTTTATGCCGTCGGTCCACCTAGTGGGGGTCTGCCGACACTGCACTTCCCGATGCAGGATCACCACTCCAACACCTTGGGACCCCAACGACCATCAGCTCTATGTGCCCGCCCATTTGCACTTCAGTTTCACGACAGTTCCTATCATACCTTCGTAACTACTTCATGGCTGAAGACAAAAAATATTATAAAGTACATCGTTTACTTAGATCAAATCGAATGACGAGGTCCGTAAGAGAATCAAAGTGACTGACACAGCTCATCGAGTCGCGAAACATAAGTGGCCATGGGTGGGTACCAACTACCAGGTACCTACACTGAACAGCTCCAAGAACTGAGGGTCGTTGGGGTCCCAAGATGCTGGAGTAGCAACCTCCGTAAAATGCAGTTAACAGACCACTCACTAGGTGGACCGAAGATATCAGACGAGTCGCAGGGAGCCTCTAGATACAGTGGAACTTCCATAAATGTCTAGGTCTTTTGCATAGACCTGCAAAAGACCTGTGTTTGTGGACGTCTATCGGTTAATGAAGTCAATTATAGTACTTACAGAAGGATAAAAATTAAGTCTTTAGAATAGAATAGAATAGAAACATTTTTTATTAAAATAAACTTTTTTACAAGTGCTTTTGAATCGTCGATGAGTCCACTGGTTCGGAATGCCCTTCCTGCCGAGAAGAACCAGCAAGAAACTCGGCGGTTGATCTTTTTAAAACAAGTTTACAATACAATATTCAAATTCAAATTCAAATGTTTTATTTGCAAGATTGAGTACATAATATGATCTCATACAATTATCTAAGCGCTTCAATCTGCCACATAGTAGCATGCAAAAGAATAGTCATACAAAAATTTAATACTTAAATCTATCATTTTTAAATTCAAACAATGTCATACTCATTCTAACTGTTATATAATGTCAGTTCTATTAATTTAAAAAAAAAATTAAACAATGTCAGTAATATTTTTGTCCTGAATAAATTCATCAACAGTATAGTAGCATTTGTTTAAAAGTATTTTGTATAGTTTTGATTTAAATCGATTAGCATTTAGGTTTTTCATGCTGTCCGGTAACTTATTATAGAGGCGTACGGCCATGCAGTAAATATTTTTTTTAAATAAATTTATTCTTTGTCTTGGAATTATAAGTTTATTTTCATATCTGTTGGATCTTGTAATAGATATTATTCTGTAATAGATATTATTCTATGTATAGTGTTTCCACAATGAGGGCAAGTTCCAAAAATGCATACTACTTACAATTATTCAATACATATTAAGATGGGCAGACAGAAAGTAGCCCCATTCCCGCTGGCGGAACCCGTTCACGAGCATGACGCATGACCCAGCCGCTGCTTCGCACAACCATATTTGAATTATTTAAAACATCTAGTCTGCTTGGGACGACAGCATCCTCAAAACAAAAACAAAACGCCGCAAGTAGGTAGGTAGGTCTTATTAAGTAATCCTGCCCACGCGCATTCAACCAATAAATCATACATGATGATTATTATTCCTCATATCAATCGCGTATCATATGGGCCGCACGCATCTGACCGGAAGGCACAGGCGGCGTTTCCGCCCGCCATTGCTGCTGTCGTACGAACTATCTAATCATCTAATGAACCGGCACCATCTATTGTTTAAAACCTTTCCTTGATATATTCATATTGGGGTCATTGAACAGAAATTACGGATAATGCACCACTAATAATAATGCACATTATGGGCGGTTGTGACTTTATTAGGTTTGTTTAAATGTCGGTTTTATGGCTATTTGTTTATGGAATATTAATTTTTGCCCACGACTTCGTCCGCATGTACTTATCTACTCGTAGTTATGTTCTGAACTCCACCTGTTGCACTATTTTCGTACCCACTCCTAACACAAGCTTTATGCTTATTTGAAGAGAAAACGAAATTTTTTTAAGAAATAATCCTGAATCCTATTGTTTTCCTACATCCTTTCTTATATAATTTTTTTTGATAAAATGATCCTATCCTATTATCGTCAGTCGTCTAGTAGGCCTCAATGTTAAGCAACTCATCAACGGCTCACTACTGAGCACAGGTCTCCTCTCAGAGAAGGATTAGAGGCCATAGTCCATCACGCTTGCCCAATGCGAATTGGCGGACTTCACACACCTTTGTGAACATTATGGAGAACTCTCAGGTGTGCAGGTTTCCTCACGATGTTTTCCTTGCGTAATCGCACATAACTTAGAAAAGCCAGAGGTGCGTGCCCGGGATCGAACCTGCGACCCGCCGAATAGAAGACCACAGTCCTAACCACTAGGCTATCACTGTTTTTTATGTAGGTATGTATAACATATTCTAAAATAATAATAAAATTATATCAATGATAATTTATCATGATGCCTAATAATGCAGTCGTCTCTCCGTTAATCTATGGAAGCTTTATCAAGGTGAAGGCCGCGAAATTGAAAGGCGTCTTGATTGCGATTTGCGGTTCGATTAATTAAACATTAATTACGAAACAATGTTTGTTATTCAAAGGCTTCAATGATTAGATAATACCTAATTAAATAGATATGCATCGTTATCAGATAATTTATAAATGAAATCTTACGATTTTGCAAAATATGTGCGAACGCGATTTTAAATCTAACAGCTTTTGCTTGCAGACCTTGCGCACAAGACCGAAAATCAACGTAGCAAAAATTGTCGTATCAACTCCTAGCACACGCTTCTCACTAAGTTGGAGTGGAACCAAGAATATTAGCTACTAGCTGATGCCCGCGACTTCGTCTGCGTGGATTTAGTTCATAACATCCCGCGGGAAATCTTTGTCACCCTCCAGGTTCTCAACTATACCTATCCAATAAATCACGTCAATCCGTAGCTTTGTAGCAGGAAACATTTGATCGTCTTGCTCGCGGCATTGTTAATGATGATTCAAAGAGAAAACATATTACTGATGATATTATCAATTACGTTAAACTATAATTTTTATAATTGTTTTTACCATAATTTTTTACCATAATTAACCAAATACAAAATTACGTTTAGCTGTCATTTACGTTTTGTTCTTCCACTGTCATTTTCGTTTTTTTATTCCATGTCAGATGCATTTTTGTTATACTTACCAGGTTTTATATTGACTTGACGGAAACGCGGTCGAACGGGATAAAAAGTATCCTATGTCCGTCTCCTGGTTCTAAGCTACCTCTCCACCAATTTTGAGCCAAATCGGTTCATCCGTTCTTGAGTTATAAATAGTGTAACTAACACCACTTTCTTTTATATATGTAGATATTCAGCATGGCTAATATTCTTTAAAAAAAGCCGGCCAAGTGCGAGTCGGACTCGCGCACCGAGGGTTCCATACTCCAAAAGTAAAAGTAAAACGATAATATTATATTAATTTGCTTATTTATCGTTAACTTTGTTTGTAGAGGTTTATTGTTAATATAAAAAAAACTATGCTAGTTAGAGCGTTGGTTTTATTTTTCCTGTAAAATATACATAAACCTCTATTGAACATAATTATTTCAGATTTTTCGATTGGTAAACTTCGGAGATAAGGGGGGGGGGGGGGGGGACGGTATTTTTTTCGACATTTTGGCCGATTACTCAAAAACTATTATATATAGAAATAAATAAAAAACTGTTTTAGAATGCACAAGTAAAGGCCTTTCATATGATACCCCACTCGGTATAATTATCTTACTTTGAAATTTCAAACCCCTGATTTTCCCCCTTTTTTAATTAAACTAAAATAATTTTCGCGTTGATTTTATTTTTCCTGTAAAATATACATAAACCTCTATTGACCATAATTATTTCAGATTTTTCGATTGGTAAACTTCGGAGATAAGGAGGGGGGGGGGGGGGGGACGGTATTTTTTTCGACATTTTGGCCGATTAATCGGAAACTATTATATCTAGAAATAAATAAAAAACTGTTTTAGAATGCACAAGTAAAGGCCTTTCATATGATACCCCACTCGATATAGTTATTTTACTTTGAAATTTCAAACCCCCGATTTTTCCCCCTTTTTTTAATAAAACTAAAAATAATTTTCGATTTTTCTTTATTCCAATGATGTTGGGCCACTATTATACACAACTATGCCAAATTTCATGTCGATAGCTTTAATAGTTACTGAAATAATCGACTGTGACAGACGGACGGACGGACGGACGGACGGAGAAAGTCTCACCATAAGGGTTCCATTTTTACCATTTTGGTATGGAACCCTAAAAAAAATCAATCAAAATTTTAATCAGCACGTGTTTTTTGCAAAATGTGTATGTAATGGCAAAAGCATTTTTTTAAAGTTGAATGGTTAAAATTTTAAAATAGAAGTCGTTATAAACGACGATTTGTTTCTGCATTATGGTAGTTTCCGAGACTCATCGATTTATACCAAGTAATGTAAAATTTACTGAGTGGATAATTTTTCATTGTAACCTTAGTCATTCGCAAAATACTTATTTTAGGATTTGGCTGGATTCCAATTCGACCTTGAATCGAGTTACAGATTCGAGCTGATGCGAAATGCTGTGATATTTAAATATTATTTTTAAATCGTTTGCTTTGGTAACAAGTATAGGTACCAATACAAATACCATACCAACTATATGTACCTACGTTAGCTAATTTAGCGTCTACTTCATCTCATTCATAAAAATGTGAAGATCACAATTATCTAAATATATAAAAGGAAAAGGTGATTGATTGACTGACTGACTGACCGACCGATAGACCTATCAACTCACAGCTCAAACCACTGGGCGGATCGTTCTGAAAGGCATACAGATAGCTATTATGGGGGGTAAGGGAGTGCACCACCACCTTAGCGCTCCAAATGTCAACCTCACCTGCCCGTGGTACCCCCTGCTTATCAACGAACGAGGTTCTGGCGACCGAATAATGGCGGTATGCGAACGAGCTAGACTGGAATAAATGACGCAGACCGGTGTCGGGCAGCAGAGACACCGGTGCAAGCAGTCTGGCCCTGCGATGGCCAAACCGCCTGCCCTGCGTGGCTATTATGGGCATATCTTCCCATGAATAGCGTCACAACACAACGGTCCCCAGTCCCCGGCAGCCCTACTATTCCCATTCACGGTAGCGGACGTGGTCACGGTAGAATAAAGCGGGTGGCGGGAAGTGGCTGGATGAGGAAGGCTGAGGACCGGGTGTGGTGGCGTTCTCTGGAAAAGGCCTATGTTAAGCAATGTACGTCCGCAGGCTGAGATGACGATGATGTTGAAGCCGTGGGAAAATGCTAGTCTCTAATACGGCTGGTATTCTTTCGCTAAATGCATTGATGCAGCAAGAAATTCAGTTAATTAGAGGTGATTGCGATCGTGAGTCGTCACACTGTATAGGAATAAGTAGACAATCCCACTGTGGACATTTCTAATCGAGTCGAAATTAGAGAGTATTAGGTAAATTAGGCGATTTCGTTAGGTTGGCTTTTTCGGTGGATACGATGAACTCGTTGGCTTAGTCATGACCAGGTTATGAAGATGATTCCGTCGAGGCGGCGCGGGCGGGTGACCGATTTGCTCTATTTTGGCCCTGAGTAAACGTTCCTTAGAATTACGATAGGAATAATCGCATTAGGTGGAGTCGACATAAAACAAGTCGCAAGGAACCGCTGGATACTAGTAGCGCAAGATTGATACTTGAAATCTGTACACGAGATCTATGTCACAACTCATACCTCGATACTTCGTAGGTACAAACTACAAACCACCTGACATAATTATTTAAAACTATTCGAGCGGGAAAAGAACAACGCATAATATAATGTATGTATAGGTATACTTAGCAGGTAATAGATACTGCTAGGCGTACTTCTACGTTGGGTTCGGAAATAAATTGGCGGAGGGAGATCGTGTCTTTAGTAAGTATTGTGTAGCAGAGACTTGTAGCCGCTTGTAGTGACTTGTGGTCGCTAACTGTGGGCCTCATAAGGCTCATAAGCGCAGTGTTGGCAGACCCCCCACTAGGTGGACCGACGACATAACCGGAGCCGCTGGATTCAGGCGGCGCAAGACCGAGGCCTGTAGAAGTCCATGCAAGAGACCTTCATCTATCCCTATCGATTGACAAAAAAGAAGACTTGTTGTAGCCATTGGAAATCATTGGCTGTCCCTAACTAGGAGCATTCTCGGTGAAGGACAGCCTTTATGAACAATGACGACAGTGGTGTCACAGCCTAAGACAAATCAGTGTTACCTGCTGTGGAATTGTCTTAAAATTATTGCTACAGCGTGGCGATTGCAGTGCCTACCTCTGATTCGCTGACAACCTCTCACTAGTTATATTCGGTCAAAACGATAGTTGCAGTGAGGAAACCAATGTATTAGGCGAATCACAACAATTAAATAATAATATTGTAACAATGACTGACGTAAGTTTTTTTTATATATGAATAGCGAGCAAACGAGCAGGCGCGCGGGTCACCTGATGTTCAGTGATTACCGCCGCCCATGAACATTTGTAGCACCAGAGGCACCACCAATGCGTTGCCGGCATTTCAGGAATTTGTTGGTCCGCCCCTTGAATAACCCCATTTTAATTAAGCGGAATACAGTCGATTGGAGCTTTTCGTCAATCGAGGTAAGGGTGGCATTAAATGGCAAATTAATCTAGAAATACCTTCGCTTTCGCCACATGTATAAAAACATCGCTATCAACATGCTATCAACGGAAGGAAGTTGACAAAACTCCACTTTTATCATAAAACAATTACTTACCAATGACACACGTTAACAACTTAGGTAACCTGTTTTCCGAGACGATGAGTCAATTTTCGTGGAAACTTGTTTATAATCGCGAATTTTATAGACATTTGGTTCTATCTACTAACTGGTTTTTATATGTAGGTAGGTATTTATGAAATACCTATACATTTATAATTTATGTACTGAAGCCTCAGTATTATACCTTTTCATTTTTCAAGCTATGTGCTAAGGTGATATTGGAAAATTAGTCATTTCTCATATATTACGGACGGCCATTGTTTGTGATTTGAAATTTACATTCGTACAACGATAATTCGATTTAAGTGTCACGTTTTAAAACTTTAAATGTTAGACTAGGGCAAGTGTCGTATAACTACTGCTATGCACAGAGTTTTTGACTAAGATAGGTTAGACAGGCATATGACACAAAACTAATTGAATCCATTTACAATGGCTCTAATAAATAATTATAGACTTAGACAGCCTTTTTTATGGTGTTGGTACAGAACTCACGCGTGACGGTGTCGGCCATACCTATTATCTAGTTTCTACTTACCCGGTACCATACACTTCGTTATGAACCTCAGATCGCTCTCACGGGTTCTAAGAAATATTGAGAAAAACATGTTATTCAGAACGGATTAGCTACTCAAATAGGATTTTTAGGTCATATTCCATTTTCTATTTTCAATCCATTAATTTATTCCTTAGTAACTTTGGTACTTACTATATTTGTTTTGTAAATCAATAGATTACAAATTACAAATATATTTATAGGAAACGAGCTATCTATAAAATTAATAAGATAACTTACCTTATAATTTAGACCCTGAACGTCTTCTTCAAGTGAGACATCAGAGTACATGTCGTCAGCTGGCTCCCCACCCGAACCGCACCCGGATGAGTTGAAGGACGACGACCGGTACAATTGGCTAAAACAATAATAATGCACTCCATTACCTTAGCAGAGTGAACAGCCGTCAGGACACCTCAGGACAGGAATTTGAATTAAGGTCAGGGTGGGTAATTCCGGCATATTTTTTTCAAATTTAAATTTGATTGTCCAAATTCCACGATATTTCTACTTTACGACGCATCTAAATGTATCGCGCATATAACACAATTATTAAACTTTATAATATAGTCATCATATTTCATTTAGCTATCTTCAGTACTAAGATAAACAGTTTTTTTTAAAACATAACCAATAGACGGATTTTCCCACAAAATCGAGGCAAATCCGTCATACAGCAAGTAGTTAAAGAAATTGATAGTTTTTTCCAAGATACACACAATTTTAACATGCATTGGTCGATGACAGTCAATTCTGTGCTTTATAATTATTAGAAATAAAGTCTTGATCGCATTTTATACGAAAAAAACCTTTTTGGGGGCTATTCCGGCATACTGACGAAGGCAGGGGTGGTGAACATGTGTTTTAGCTTGACATGTATTTATAAAAAAAATATGCCATGAACGTCATTCAATGTTACAGTTCATCAAATATTGGAGCGCGTATAATCTATACTTATTACTTTATTATTGGACGATTCTGTAATATTTTTAAATTTAATTCATATTTTTTTTTAGACATTATGGACACAGGAAAATTTTTTTTGGGTCCAGGATGCAATTAACTCTGTTCCAAATTTCGTCGAAATCTGTTCAGCTGTTGAGCCGTGAAAAGGTAGCAGATAGACAGTCGCATTTGTCATTTGACAGTCATATTAAGTATGAAGAAAGGATACACTTTTTGTACTTAAATAAATCTTTTTATTTTAATATTAATTATGACAAAAGATAAAAAAATATGAAAATCAAATGTTATTGGAATATTCCAAAAATAAACTAAATATAAAATTTGAATAAGGAACAGTCATCAAAACTGGCTACAAGAACGCGATCAAAAACAACACAAAATAATTAAATCAACTAAAACATAATAATTCAACATAAAAAGTAACACCCGTAAGTTTACAACCATAAGTTTGGTTAAAGTACTCGAATAAAATAAATTTAAGTCATTAAATAATTGGTCAAGTGTATGTCGTAACACGCATAAGATAGAGTTAAAATTGTACCGTTATAATATTGTTAGGATGTGCCTCTGCACATGTTTTAGCTAAAATAAAGCTCATCATCCTCACATGTTAAAGCAAAGCTGTTCAATATTTGTTTATTATTGGATAAGCCGATCTTTTTGACGATTGATATACCAGGAACATCATCCCGATCAATAACTTTTTTAGTCATCTTAAAAATAAGGTTCGGTTTTTTAATCGTCTTGTAAAATCTGACACTGTAAAAAAATTCTCCATTCCGAATACTTATATTTTCTATAATGCCAACATAGTAAGTCCACTTATTTCTGTTATAGTATCTTACTAAAACATGGTCATTGATACAATATTCATTTTCTGTCGCCTTAAGGTTCACTTCACAGTCATGATCAGTTTTAGTCTCTTGATTGATTTCAGTCACAACATATTCCATATCAGGTAAATTTATTGCGTTTTGATGTAAAGTATCGGAACATTCATCATCATTATTCTCATAATCGAAACTAACATTTACTATGTCGGAGTCACTGTGGTCGCTACATGTTCCAGACACACTGGTAGTTGAACTCGATCGGGAAATGTCTGTTTTTTTTTGGTTTTTCAATTCAACAGGTTTGCAATTATCGAAGTTATCAGTTTCTTTTAGGTCGGTCGGTCCTTTGTTTTCTTTTCCGATACTCTTCTTGCCATTTCCTTTTCTTTTATATGTCATCGTCGTTTTTGGTAAATCGTTAGCAGATAATTTAAATGAAGTAACGCTGCGTTTACTAGTTTTGTTCTTTATTTTTTTAGAAGTTTTTATACCTGAAGGTCCTGGTTCTGGTAGTAACTGATCTACATTGGGCTTTGTAGCTTTTTTTATAACAATATTGGACAAAATTTTAACTTTAGGAGTGTCTAGTCCATGTTTTTGCAAACAAATAGGCATGTCTTTAGAATTTCGTGCGGCAAAAGGCACCAACTGAGAGTCATTCCTTGATATATCACTTAACAAAATTACATTATCTGTAAGTTTTGTTGACGGATTAGTTTGTTTTTTCCTTTTGTATTTTTTTTATTGATTTGTTCGTCTTTTTTAAACTTGATCACGTCATCGTGGGTGATGACTTCAGCACCTGGTGCCACTTTTCGCCGCTTTGTTTTTGAAGAGTTGTCACCGCGTTTAATTTTTTGTAAAAGCATTTCTTCAAATGAGATATTCTTGTCTTCGGCTAATGTTTGCACCAAGTCATTGTGATCTATAGCTGTCAATGTAATTTCTTGATTATCTTTGCATACAGTAAATAAGTTCTCATTAAGGCAGTTTAGAGCAATGATTAACAAAGTTTGTGGTTCCTTTTTTGGCTGTGCAGGTTGGCTTAAAATACTATGTTGCCATCGCTTTAACTGCAAAGGATCGAATATACAATGGTGAATTTCATTGCGATTAATTGGATAAATGCCTGCTTTTCTAAACCCGTTGCGCAGCACTTGAGGATTTATTTGTGTCCATATCGATCCAATTAATCGTGCAAATTCCTTTTTTGGCAGTGGAGTACCTATATTAAGTCTTTGCCATTGTACTAACTTTAGATCCCACTGATTCTTAAAAGATTTCATCACAGCAACATCCAGTGGCTGTAATACATGACTCGTATGGGCTGGTATCTTTATTGACCGAGCGAAGCGAGGTCTCTGAGTTTACTAGAGCGATTTGCACTTGTCCGTCCGTCCGTCCGTCCGTCCGTCCGTCCGTCCGTCCGTCCGTCCGTCTGTCAGAGCCTTATAACTTTTGAATTACTGAACGTAATTACTTCAAATTTAGATATAATATGTAAACCGATGGCCTCCAGCCGAAAATGGCTTAAAAAGTTATAAAAATCTTTATTTCAGGGGGGCTCTCATAGAAGCGAATGCGAAGAAATTTTTTTTATTTGTGATTCATAGGTTTTCTGTGTATCATTTTAAAGACAATTTGGAACAGAGTACAACCGTATTTTTTTTTAATTTTTTTCCTAAAATTGACGAAATGGGGGGCTTCCAAAGTGGCGATTTAATACGCTCGCTTGAAGACGCTCTCTGGGATAATTTTCTATATATTTTCAAGTTGTACTTATTTTCTTACTTCACTTGTATCCTGTACTTGAACAACAAATACTAAAATTATATGAATATTATAAAGAAACGAGATTATTTAATTTTTAATGAGCATCAGTAAATTTCACATAGCTTCACAATAATGCTAATAGATGGCGCAGTCATTAACTATTCCATTGAACTAGGAGTTACGACTATGATTTATCCCAAAAACAGTTTTGCGTCGACCATTATTATTTAGGTAGGTACATAATATAATAACATATTATTCAATTAAAATTATTCTTTAGTTAAATATCATTTTGTATATTTTCTATTCGCGTCGATAGATGACGATTCGTGCCGATGCCCCTAACCCGTTTTCACTCGTTAGTACCTACATAATAATTCAATGTTTTCACTGACGTTCCCTAACCTTTACGGGCTACCTATGATAAGTTATGTGATGATTACTGTCAACTTCTTTATCACGATCCTGTACGGGACACCTAAAAGGAAATTGGGACGGATGTTAGGACTTAGGATTGTGTTTTGGAGCTACCTACGTAAAGAGACTCCTACATAGGGGATGATTTAGGTATGTTTGGTGAAAACGGGCATAATAATAATAATGTCAGTTTTGGTCGTCATGTATCGATTGAATGAATAATCATGGGATACCGTTACCGCGAGGTCTCAGTTCGGGGCGAACCACTAGTAATAGTAACATTAGCTTTTCGTGCTTCTTCGATTATATTTAAGCCAACATGTGTGGAGTGGCCGTCATAAATTAATAGAACTGGACGTTGGTCGCCAATCGTGGGCAAAAATGTTTTTTTAAAAAAAGATTCGAACACTTCAGATTCCATCCAGCCATTCTTGGTGGCGGCATATGTTGTACCTGGATAAGCATTAGGAGACGTCCACTCGTCCCACACATTTTTGCCTTTAAAAATGATTAATGGGGGTGTTTTTTGCCCAGCCGCACTAGCACCAAGAAGGACCGTCGTATTATCTTTTCCAGGCGTAGCAATGACTCTAGTTGCCGCATAGCCTTTGACTCCAACGATCTTTGTTTTTGAAGGATCCTTTGAAAAGCTTGTTTCATCCAAGTTCCAGATGGCATGTGGTTTTTCTCTTAAACCTAATTCATTTATGGTTTTTTCTAACAAGTCGAAATAGGGGTAAACCACATATGGATCTATAGCAGTTTTTCGGGCATACTCCACACCTTGAGGCTTTTTTATTGATAAACCATGACGTTTTGCAAATGAAACAAACCAATCCTTCCCTGGTATGCCATTTCTAAACGATGTCAGTATATTATTTTTATTTATAAATTCTCCAACCATCTCTAAAACTTCTGCCCTAGTTAGTCCAAAGCCATGTTTCTCCATAGTATGGAGACATGACGCAAGACTTTTTTCAACTTCTGAAGACAGAGTCGTTTTCCTCCCAATATTGTTTGAGCTTCTTTTTCTATGTACGTGGTCCATAATAGTCATTCTAGGAATTGCATACACTTGCGAAGCTTTATAACCACTTAAAGTGCCATTTTGTACTGCCAATATAGCTTCGCGTAATTGATCTTTATCATAGGAACCTTTGTTTGTTCTTCTCTTGTAATTTCGTACCATTGTGGAAAAGGAGGCCTAGTTTAACTGAAACAAATTATATTTCCGTAATGTACTTATACGCTATACGATAAATTAAAAGAACATATTCAAAAAATCGGCCAAGTGCGAGTCGGGCCTCGCTCTTTTAGGGTTCCGTACATATAACTAAATCGCTTTTTTTTAAACTAAACTTTTGGGGAAAAAATGCTCGTTTGTTTTGGTCACAACTTACAAAACGCATTATAAATCCGTGTTTTTAGTATTTGTTGTTTAAATACACTATATAGTACATAATATACCGAAATTTCAAATTCCTAACTAGTTTCGTTTTTGAGATAGACCCCGTAACAAAATTGGTCTAAAAGCGACAACTTTGATGGCCCCACATTTCTTCATTTTTGAAGCTAAAAAATAATAAAAAATATATTTGAACTCCACTTAATGAGTTCTAGACAATGATACCCCACATGTCAGGGTGAAAAAATAAAATTTTATTTCGGCTCCTTTTTCATGTATGGGAGCCCCCTTCATTTTGTAATTTAATTTAATTTTTATAATTTGTTGTTGCAGCGCCAATAGAAATACACAATCTATAAAAATTTCAACTGTCTACCTATTACGGTTACCGAGATACAGCCCGCTGACAGACGGACGGACGGACAGCCGAGGCTTAGTAATAGGGTCCCGTTGGCACCCTTTGGGTACGGAACCCTAAAAATTATCATGGCTGTAAAGTCAAATGTAAATATTATTTACTAAACGATAGTATTTTTAGTAGACGATACTTGCGACTTCATCCGCGTGGATTAAGATTCTTTTTCAGGGATAGAAGTAGCTTGTGTTCGTCTCCGGGATAAAAAATATCGCAAATTTTGTCAAAATCGGTTATACAGATGGGTTTTGAAAAGATAGCATTTTTACACCCGATACAACAGACACACTTCCGCATTCATAGGTAATTAATATTAGTATGGATCATTGATCAGCAGGGTGCCTATAAAATTGCAAAGACAAGGTTTACGATATCTGAAACGGGGCAAAATCGGCATATGACGATCTAGCCCCATTCAATATGGACGGAATTTAACACTTAACAATTTTGAGGTTACACATATTTCACATCAAATAAATTAACTATTTATGATGTTTTATGGCAAACTAATAAAAGATGTGGTCAAACAGACTTTGAATTGTACACATATCCATCTCTCTACACTGTTAGTTGCATAATTTTATATTTACCTTCAATAAAATGGCATTACAGGTTACTCACTTTTCACTTTCCAAACTTAACTAAACTTCAAACACTGTTTTATCCATTTGTATATTGACTAACGCCATCTGACTAATATGATTCGAACTAAAAGGTGGTGCTGTTTTACCGAACTATCAATCAAAGACGCAGCTCGATTGTAGCCTGCGTAGTTACAAGCAGACGGTTATGCCCCGTAGACGGATTTAGCCACCCTGACCTTAAACGTTTCAAATTAATCCGATACTACTAACGACATCTATGGCACATGTGCGTAAACTTTAGCGCCATCTTTGTACAACTCTCTCTCTCCAAACATGGAAACAACCATGGTGCGAAGAAGTTTATCTGTACAACGCTAGATGGCGCTTTTATCAAAATTAGAAAATATTACATTCGTTTTATTATGTTTGTCTTTCAATGGGAAATACTTATGAGAGAAAATTGATTTACAATAAGATTGTATATTTACCTAGCTAAGACATTGGAGCCAATTTGTCGTTTCCCCGAGCTGAAACAATAAAGGTTTTTATTAGGTAGGATTTAGGAACATAGGTACATTTGCAGAACACCAGGTTCTGAATCGGGGTGCGGAAGGTTTATTTTGCGGCCATTTTAAAAAGAATACAGATTTACACCATCTCAACCTGTCGCCGGACCACGACTGGGCACGGGTCTCCTCTCAAAATGAGAAGAGTTTTAGTGCTTACCCACTTGGTTTACTGCAGTTTACTCATTAGTTTAAATATATACCTATTGTAGGAAATTTGTTTTCAAAAACTATATTATCAGAATTCAATGAAAGATTGCTGAGTTGTTATAACAAAAATACGCTACGGACTTCATGGAAAATTGTAAAAAACAACAAGGAAGAAGGAAATACCTACATACTTTTGCGACCGAGTGCAAAACATTATTATCATTTTTGTGCATCTGTTAGAAAATAATTCACATTCATTCACATTAATTAATATTAATACCTACATACTGTATTATATCTATCTTCTATAATATAATAAAACTGTAACAGGTCCAATTCTGTACATTGAAGATATTTTGAAAATTTTTGTTTGAGGGCACTCTATAATCGATACTGAAGCCAAAACAATTTTTTTTTAATTTTTTGTCTGTCTGTCTGTCTGTCTGTCTGTCTGTCTGTCTGTATCTTGGCCGCGCATCACGCCGAAACTACTGGACAGATTTAAATGAAACTTGGCACGATTTAAGTTAATACTACGAGGTATAATATAGGATACTTTTTATCCCGAAATTCAGCACGGTTCCCTTGGGAGAGGGGATGAAAGTCAAAATGTGTATTTCGCTGTAATTCATTAAGGCGTATTCCGATTTAATCCATTCTTTTTTTGTTAGAAAGCAGGTTCTTTAGAGATTGTCCTGTAATTATTTCAAGGTCGTCAATTTCGTAGTTCAGAAATTATAGACATCACGATCTTCAGTATAAGGCCAAATAACTTGAACCCCGGAATCTACAAGATACTTTGAATGAATGGCTCATCTTAAGCTGGCAAGCGTACTTTATCGTATATAGCCATCGTGGATAGCCCTATTTTGTCAAAGTCAAACTACTCCAAAGGCGTCAGATTTTGCCAAACGATCATTATACCTACATACTACATAGTAGGTATGGATGTAATACATCGTATGGACTTAATGCTACAGTGTTTTCCTATGCAATTTAATATTATAATCATACTAATATTATAAATGCGAAAGTGTATTTGTTTGTTGGTTTGTCCTTCAATCACGCCACAACAGAGCCACGGATCGACGTGATTTTTTGCATGGGTACTATAGTTGAGGACATAGGCTACTTTTTATCCCGGAAAATCAAAGTGTTCACGAGGGATTTTAAAAACTAAATCCACGCGGACGAAGTCGCGGGCATCAGCTAGTTACATAATATAATAATATTAAATAAGTTTTTTCAATTGTTGTTGCCATTTGTTTCTGTAAACTGACTGACACAAAAATTAAGGAATCAAACTTGTTGACCTAGCTGACTTTGCGTAGGCTGTGTCATTGTGTCCAAAAGGAGATGTTTACTTAATATTTTGACAACGCTCTTGTGTATTGGAAGTTATTGCGTAAACATCAAAATATCAAGGTTGTTAAGTTCATAATATATTTTCTCTAATTTCATGTATTACAAAAGATTTGCATTTAAGTATAGAGGTTTGTGTAATTTTTAACTAGATGATGCCCGCGACTTCTTCCGCGTGGATTAAGGTTTTTTAATTCCCGCGGGAACTCTGTAATATTCCGGGATAAAAAGTAGCCTACGCTTTAATCTTGGGTATGAGCTATCTCAAATTTCAGCCAAATCGGTTCATTCGTTGTGACGTTAAAGAGTAACACACATCCATCCATCCATCCATCCATCCATCCTCACAAACTTTCGAATTTATAATATTAGTAGGATAGGATAGTAGGATTGTTATTTTAAGTAAGTAATGGGAAAATTAGAATGATGGTTCCATAGTTCCTGAAGGTCATTTCCATATCGGAAGCGTCAGTGATAAACATTTTGATCTTATATAGACAGCAATATATATTTTTTCATTTTACAAATCTCTGCCCGTAACGGAACGCAGCTTCGTGGTTATTTTTTTCGCAGTTTTTGTACGGCAAAAGGTAAAGACAGTCTTTCTATATCTATGTGTGCAGTGTGCATGTATCTGTTACCGTTAGAATGCATAATACGTTAATGTCATAGACGAATGATATTTACTACCGTAATGTTAATGTGCACATTAACTAGGTAATAGCTGCAGATGCTCTGATATCGTATCATCGTTAAAGTGTAAAATTTGAATTAAAAGTAGCTAGTTAGTCTGCACAATAACGAATGGTACATCGTGAATTGCGGAAGACAGTGAACGAAATCCCGAGTCCTGTCCGAGTGACTATCAGTTAAGAAGGATGTTAGGTACCTACATCCAATTTTCTGTAGGTGTGTTACAGTTTTTCAACTTTTATCTTCAAGTTTGTAAACTATTCACGATTGCGTAGCGCAATTACCCTGGACCTGCCCATTGTTACATAGCCCACTGTTAATTGTACTGCACTTACGAGTGCAAAAGCAGTGAAATCGTCACAATGTGTAAGCGCTGCTCGCGCACCATGACATTCTTTATGAAAGCGACGAGCGATGCACCGGGATTGCAATGCGTAACTTAGTGTAATAAAGATGATTGCAGATTACAGTCACAGCTAGTGTTGCCAGGTTGTCAGTTGTCACCTGGTAACCTGGTCAA
Source organism: Oeneis ivallda (assembly GCA_029955525.1). Classification (NCBI taxonomy): domain Eukaryota; kingdom Metazoa; phylum Arthropoda; class Insecta; order Lepidoptera; family Nymphalidae; genus Oeneis; species Oeneis ivallda. The sequence continues at coordinate 8,404,983 of JARPMR010000014.1, forward strand.
TATTGGCCAAGAGTCACATACCCAATACTGTTATTACTAGCAAAAAGCTGAGCTTTGTGAGGGCTCGCGTAGTTTTTCTAACGGGTAAAAATTTTTAAGTTAATGGTTATAAAATTATATTTTTTTTGAGAGATAACACATCTGGATATGAAGATAAATTACTATGTTAAATCACAAATCTATAGGCGTGATAGTTTTTCAGTAAAGTGTACCACAAAATGTACAGGTTGTGGGATAGTGATAGGTCTCGCTCCGCTCGCCCTAATTAGTTTTAATAGTTTTCTAAACCGAACACCATGATCGAATCTTCGAATGCTAGCCTCCATACAATCTGGGTCCCAAGCGATAACATTGTGAACTGAAGTTGTTAGAGTATTTTGTAAATATTACGAAATTGACCGTCACAGAAAATTACGAAAACTAACGCAATTCCCATCAATTTGGCAAAGCCACTAAAAGCTGTTGTCTGTTTGTAATTAGAAAAAAGTTGCGACGATTCTGCAATCCGATTAGATTATGTCTGTGAGAATGTTACTTCAAACAGTTCCTTCGTCACGAGGAAAACCATAAAGGTTTTCTCGTGACGAAGGAACTGTCGTCGTCGGAAGGACGACGATAGTTCCCTGTCGTCGGAAGGACGTCATATCTGTTTCAATTACTGCCGTTAACTATCCGTTTCATCCAGTCAGGTACATAAGGAGTCTAGTAAGGTAGGTACTAGGTAAGCACATAAGGCTTTTTCCGAATTCAGAAAACAAAATTCGGATCTAGTGCGCAACCTTTCATACAAAATTATGTACCTAGATCGAGGATTCTCCTGTTTCGGATCGGATGCAGTGCAGAAAGAGCATACCTATGATTATTTTATTTTTTCAGTAGAGTCCTGCTAATGTTGATACTTTCGTGTTTTCCTTAACAGAAGTAACAGAGAACAAAAATACCGGTGGAATTTCGTTCATATTCGCATATTTTCTTTCGTTTTTCTTATCAATTAGTACGAAAATATACGTATACGTATCTACACGAACAAAATTATGCTAGCTTCGTGATGCAAGCGTGTTACGTATTTGTATTGTTATTTATATTTATATAATTTGACCAGTCAGTGCATCCGCAAATAAGAAAGAGACTGTCACAAGAAAATAAGTTTAGTATTTTTTTTTAGATTTTACTAGAAATTGCCAGCGATTTTCTTCAATACAGTACATACACCAAATCTGTAATTTAATTTCAGAACTTCTGAGTTTTCCAGACAAATTGATTCATCATCACAGCTCAGCAAAAAGTCTTTTGCGGAATCAGCCTATCAATTAGTAAAAACCGGATGAAAATCCCTACACCATGAGTTGAGAGTAGGCAGGTACGAGTAACTAGCGCGCCTTGCTAGAAAACTCGGCGACTTTATTATTTTTAAAGCGTCGTCATCCAATTGGAACTAGTTTTTCAAAAAGCCCTGACGGACCCTTTGTCTCTGAAGGGTAAAATTAGTATTTAGTAGCCCATGTCACTTTCGTAGTCCAAAAATGTTGGTAGGTACCTATTTGAATTTGATATAATTTAATCTTCTATATATCTTCTATCTATCTTCTATATAAATTAAAATGAATGTTGGTAAGCGCATAACTCAAGAATGGATGGACCAATTCGGTTAATTTATTTTTTTGTATGTTCCTTAAGGTCCACGGAAGGTTTTAATCTATATAAATAAAAATGAATGTTGGTAAGCGCATAACTCAAGAATGGATGGACCAATTCGGTAAATTTATTTTTTTGTATGTTCCTTAAGTTCCACGGAAGGTTTTAACACAAAAAAAAAACAAAAACTAAATTCACGCGGACGAAGTCGCGGGCATCAGCTAGTACTTAATAAAAAAAAAAACAAACAAAAAAAATTATAATAAGTAGATAAGTTGGCGGTACGAAGTTCGTCGTGTCAGCTAGTTATTATTAATTTTTGAGCAATTTTCGAAAATCCTAAAACTAGCTTTGCAGTAAATTTTAATTAACTAGTACCTAAGCGTTTACCTATTTTTTTACCTTTTCTTTTAGGTGTCTGTTATTTACACCTACTCTGCTAATATGCAGATTCGTAAAACAGACACCAGTCAAATCTAATTATAACATTAATTGATATCACTAAATCGACGCTAATTAACAGATAGCAGAAAAGTTTTTAGTGTTTTAAATGCGTGCACTGAAATCGTTCATCAGATACTTTTCCAACGTTTTTGATGCACTGTTACCTAATTTCTCTTTCAGTAATTACTTTGTGACGGTTGGAAGCAGACAAATAAATTGATCATGAAGATAGATAAAAACGTTGTTGCGAAAACTGTGAGAAAAACCCAGAAAAAAAGCGTGGCAAAAAAAAAAAGATCTCGGGATTACCAAGTTAATACTTAGTGAAGTTAAAGCGGAATTGAAAAGTCAAAAGGAAGGAATGATTTTAGCAGTCTATGTACGAGTATATGTAGGTATGTTTGTAATTACGTGTGTTTCACCGTAGCACCTAAACTATTGGGCCGATTTTGATGGATGAGGTGTGTCAATGGGTTTGCTATTATGGTCCAAGTGACATAGGCTACATTTTACATGAAAAAAATCGATATGACGGACGGTAGATCCAATTTTCTGTAGTCGGGTGCATCTAGGTAAATTGTAGAAGTCAATAATAGCATCTAAATAGGTAATTATTTCAATCTCTATTCCATCATTGATTGTCTTTTCAAAAAAAAAAAAAAAAATATTCTATAGGTAGGTATAGAATACAGATGAACAGTTTAAAGAACCTTGCAAAATACACCCGTTATTGCAGTATAGCACAAGTTATACAAGTTTACTAATAGTGATAATCAGAAATAAAAGAATATTTTTTGTGGGTTTTAAAAATCCCGCGGGAGCTCTTTTATATTTCCGAGATAAAAGGTTCTTGTGGGATTTTTAGAAACCCAACTCCACATGGACGAAGTCGAGGGCTAAAGCTTGTAAATGATCTTTTAAAAAGAGTTTTAGTCGGCTTGCTGTTGAATAAGTAATCGATTTCTAAGCCATCGCGTGTTGGACAGTATCATTGCAAGTCCGAACCATAGTTTGAACAATGGTATGTAGTATGTCTATGTACATTGTACACTATAAAATATACGATGCGTACACATTGTTGCCTTGTTCTCAGCGACGAACAGCCTTTGCCTGTCAATTAAGTGCTATAAAAAAGTAACAAAGACCGTACTCAGATTAAAATAATAATTAGATTCGAAACATAGGTAGATACTCGTTACATTACGCGAGTGCCTACATAATTACTCGTAGGCGACGTTTTCGCATAGGCGTGGCGTTGCGCGGCGCGTGCGGCGTCGAGTCGCGTGAGCGGTCGCGCGATATGGCCAAGGTATGAGGGCGAGCGAGAGCGAGCGAGCGAGCGACGCGCCGCGCGACGCGCAACGCCACGCCTATGCGAAAACGTCGCCTTAGGTAGGTAAAACGCGCGTATTTGTGTTCTAAAAAATATAATAATCGATATGGGTAGGCATAACGTATTAAATTCATTTAGTTCTGACTAATATAAATGCGAAAGTTTGTTTCTTTTGTGAAATTTCGATTACGAGAAGACCATTCGATGAAAAGAAAAAATATTTGCATGGTATAAAGTGTATAAATATTTCTGTTAGCTTTGCGCTAAGAAGATGCAATTAAACTAAAGAATTTAATTACTCAAGTAGACAGTATATAGACAGTCACTAAGATCTATTAATTAATTACGTAAATTGTATGAATTGATCTTTGGATAAAATGTAAATATGAATAGATTTGCGTAAATGTAATTCATTTTCTAACATTTAATTAGAGCGTGAAAACTGAGGTCATTTAGAATTTTAGCCGAACCGTTCACAACAATTATTTGCATATATCTTTCGAATAAAATGAGGTTTTATTATTATTGTTAGTTTTATTTATGTAGGCTTTTACCTACTAGATAAACTGTATTCTTATGAATTTAACCTATTGCCTAGCAGAGCTTCTTAGAGTTAGTAAGCAAAAAGGCCGCCTGTAGGTACTGTACTTACCTTTTATTTATTTTTTTAGTTTATTTATAACATTTGTTTTTAGTTTGGTGTACAATAAGTGTTATATGTATATTCATAATATCATTTCAAAACCTTCTTGTCCTTGTGACCTCAAATTTATTTTACTTATTTGTGCTAGATTTAATATTTTTGTAGATTTTGTAATTAGATATTTAAATGATGTAACATATACATACATATGTATATGTTACATCATTATATATACACATCATATATTGTGTACATAACAATACAATACAATACAATATAAAAGTTCGATATTTTTTTTTGTTTTATCGACTAAACATATTGTATTTGTATGTCAACACTAAAAAAACTAAGTTGTAAATTGTAATCTAGAAAGGTTGGTAGTAAGATTTCTAACCTGTAGGGCTGCTTTCTGTAATGCATGTAGGTTTTCTTCCGCTCCAGCTTTACAAATCAAACGTCCGCTGATTATAATAAGGTTCGTAATCCGGTTCCAATCGCGTGGAATGCACGCGACACTCGTCTACCTACCTCACTAATCCTTTGTCCGAGCACGTGCTAAATCGGTTAACTTCACAGCACTACTTGAAGGAATAAAAAAAGTAAGTAATTCGAATTTCGAATATTTTATTCGGTGCAGGTCTGCGAGTAGGTATATAAAGAGCGCGCGGTCGCGATGGACTGACGCATCAACAAACATAATGGTGGCTTGGTGGACAGTGGATCGCAGGCTACATCGCAAGGCCTGAATAAAGCTGAGCGCAGATCACAGCCGCAGCGTAACTCGCGTAAAAGCCGCACGCATGAATTTAGATTTCGTTTTTTTCATTACAGATTCAGCAACATAGATTTAGGAAGCCACTGCGAAGCTTATTTTATCATATTATCAAGTTAATCACAATCATTATCAGGTAATCAGGTATTATAATATTATATTGTAAATATGTGAAAATGTCAAATTTATTCGTCGATTAAATTTATTTGGCGATAAACTATTACTCAGGGCCGATTTCACCAACATAAAATGAGTCTTATCCGAGCGTAAATTTTATATTTTGACAGAGTTTTCAATATAATAACTGTCAAAACGCTCAATTTATCCTCGGATAAACGTCACTCGACGTTGGTGAAATCGGCACTTAGTTAGTTATTATTTTTACATTTGATGTTTTGACAGAATCAGATTGCCTATAAAAAAAACCGTCAATACTTCAACTTTATTCGTCGACAAAACATTATTCTAAGATTGTGAATGAAAAGAAGAAAAGTTAAAAAAACGTGCAGTTAATTTGCAAAACACATTTTCTTGATTTATATGAAGTAAAATAAAATATCATGTATTCTATGGTAATAATAAGCTAAATATTTACGAATAATATGACCCAGCCCTGACTTTCTATTTTCTAAGCGTTCGGCTAGTATCTAGTGTGCGATTAGGTTTATCCATATCCACAATAGTCGTCTGCGAAACACAGCTCGTTATTAAATTACTAAGAAGTCCGCGGCAGGCACGGCATCGCAGATGGACGAAGCCTGTTCATATTCAATCACTAGCTTGTACCTGCGACTTCATCCGCGCGGACTTATGTGAATCCCGCGGGAACCCTATTTTTCCGGAGTCAAAAGTAGACTCAGTTACGATGTCCTCAATTATAGTATGTAAAATCAAGTCGATCGAAGGACAAACAAAAAAGTTTCTCTAAACACATTGTGTCATGTATGAAAATTATTGCAGTGGTTCTCAAAGTCTTAGTCATAGTCACCAGAAGTTGGATTTAATTCTAGAGGCTTAATATTAGTAAACATAACTATATTATTATTTATGTAGGTAGCAAAATTTTTTCTAAGGTATGGGTTGCATTGAACAAGTTATTTTAAGTTTTTACCTCAAAGACCCTCAATCTTAACAGTGGAGGTACGAACATTGAATTACGCAATTCAATTTTCTTGTTTTTTTGTTGTGGACACGTTTAACCTTACCAACTGTTATTATGAAGCCTTCATTTCCTTATTTTATTAATATTTTTTCGGTGCTGTTTAAAACCCTTGCCTGTGGCTCGGATATTAAAATTTTGCCTCTCTTTATTTTTCAACTTAGCGCGCTTATAGCTTAAATAACTTAGGTAAGCCTATAAAGGGATCGGTGAAAAAATAATACAACCAAATTGAATTAGCGAAATACGGCTTAGCAAAATACTTAAATATGTAGGACGTATGTAAGGTAATTATTGAAAGATCACGTGCATATTTATGTACATAATAATTATAATATTATTTGTGAGGTTAACCTTAACATCGTATGTCACCGCCAGTTGCTGCCACCGCCGTTCACATCAAATCAAAAATGATAGTTCATAACGAATTAACTCAAAGCAAATTATTTATTTAGCTAAAGGCAGTATTTGGTATTATGTTTTTAATCAAGGACTATCGTCAACATCTGACACACGATTTAATTTATTTATCGACTTTTATTACTGGAGGACTTATATTTCTTTTCTATTATCAACTCCCTATCTATTGAAACCTACATTTTGGAAAGCATGTCATCATATAACTTTGTAAGCATGGAAGTGTATCGAGTTGGAACGATGTTATACTTTCTTAATATAGTTACGGCTAACAGTTTCATTTTATTATCAACATTAAAATTTTAGAAAACCGAATTAAATATTAAGTCTAGGATAAATTAATGTTTGTCTATTTGTTTTGATAAATTGACTATTGATTGTTTAAAATTGAAGTTAGGATATTGCCTGTTAAAAATAAATTATTTCTTACTGATTTTATAAATAGAGGGCCTTCCAAAATAAGTTAAATAGATGTCCGCTGTTAGTTTTTAAATGGTTTTTAACATCCGAGTGTGATGGAACGTCAAGCCTTCAAAAAGACTTACGAGTTTGTCCAGCCGTGGACACGAATAGGGTAATGAGTGACGATGATGATGATGAAGTAACAAAGTAAGTCAATGAGTTTATTATTCCATATAGATCTTTTGATTGTTTATTTACATTTTCTTTTCTGCCAATTCGCGTCTGCTACTTCGCATTGGGCCAGCGTGGTGGACTATTTCCTATAACCCTTCTCTGAAAGGAGACCTGCGCTCAATAGTGAGACGTTAATGGGTTGCTCATGATGATGATGATAATAATGATGACTTTCCTTTCAATGAAGTAATAATTAAATAGGAGTAAAGGTATAATTTAAACTAATTCACATTAGAGTCTAAAGTCACATTAGAAATAGAAATCGGAGAAAACACCTAATGAGAATAATAGAAAGATGTAATTAACACCGATACCTATGGATAATAATTTTAGTGTAACTCATAGTGATTTTAATATAATATTATGTTGTCTAGTAAACGTTAATACCAGCCAAGACGGTCATAGTGATTTAATGATTGTAAGTAAAATTGTGTGAATGAGAACAGGAAACGTTAACCTTCTTCGATAACCGTCAACAAAATTTGCAGTCTACGAAAATTATGTGTATTAAAAATAATTTTAACTACAGTTATTATAGTTACAGTTTGGTTTATTTCTCTATGGTGGTTTGATATGGCAAACTTTTAGGTCAATGGAGAAACGAAAACTGTCTTGTTCGCATCAAACTATGAACGCTAAAGATGTAATTCCCCTCACTACCAAGCAGTACCTGAGTTTGCAACTATTTTATCAGTAGTACAACTGCGTCTAAATCCTTCAGTTTTACTACACACTGGAGGGGAAAAAAGACCTGGAAATGAGTGTAAAATTTTACATCGATGTTCAATCCAAAATAGCTTTTTCTGGTGGTAATAAGGGTTGTTCGATCTTGGGCCAGGTACTTGTACGCTATACCAAAAAATAGTATTTAATCATAGAAATGGAAATAAAACATGCTTTTTTGTAGTATTACAGTGAAGAAGAGGTACAAATATAAAATTGATAATTGGGTACATCTGTAGAATGGCTACTCCCGGAGTGCATCCATCTGGTTTTTTGTCTGTTTGTAATGACGTTATGTCATCTTAATGTCATTTCAATTGCTGGTATGTCAAATGTGAATTGCTGTTATGTCAAATGTCAATTGTTGTCAATTGTGCTTATTTTTAAGTCAAATGTCATCATGACTCATGTAAGTACGTGTCATTGTCAAAAAGAACGCCATGTTGTTGCGCTTTTATTTTGCAAAATAATTTCGCATTATACCTCGTAAAGAGGACCTTTTAATGAGAAATAAAGAAAAAATAATCACTATTTCATGACCCCAAACATTCACTGTACAAATACCTGGCCCAGGCTCCATATAATATTTGAAACAACCCCTTTAACTTTAACCGCAACCTTGCCCTAACCGACTGACATCCAAACCCGCACCTTTAATGAAAAAAATATTGATGAGTTTTTTTTAGCAAACGATTTGAAATAATTTTTTTAGATCTTGTACGCGATAAAAAAACACTCTTTTTACCGTGTTTCCGATTTCGTATCAAGTGCCATAGTAGTTTTCCATTGGCTATTCCATTAAGTCTATCTTCGAAGCCTAACCTAAAATGTTTATCGGTATAAATAACCCTCTCTGCTTATTAAAATTGTGTGTCAACCGTACAATTTTTGCATTCGACGGGAGTGTAATTGCTGTATAAAATGAAGTGTAGTTGTGTTTCGGGTCGGACAAAATTGCGATGTTTAGCCTCTCGGTAACCGCAATTACTGGGTGTGTGACGCAATATTTACGTTATTTCGATACTTAGAACTTAGAACGTAGATTGTCGCATGTTGGGCAAACACTGGACAATGCAAGGGACGGTGGTTCGTAAGAATAAACACATTGCTAAATATTTCGATTTCGGAATATAGACGCTGAGCGGTGATAGCCTAGTGGTTAAGAGTTCAGTCGCCTTTTCGAGGTGTCCGGGGTTCGATCACGGGTATGCACCTCTAATTTTTAGTTATGTGCGTTTAAGCAATTAAATATATCATGTTGAAGCATGTATGGCGGCGAACGGCGAAGTTGGCAATTTCTCAAAGGTGTGTGAAGTCTGCCAATTTGCATTGGGCCAGCATGGTGGACTAGGCCTATAACCCATCCCTGAGAGGCGACTTGCTCTCAGTAGTGAGTTAATGGGTTGATAATTATAAAACTTTAGACTTTAGGTATAATGGCTTTTAGTTTAGTTTATCGATTGTGTGTAATAGAAATATCTAATTAGCTCATGACTGAATGAAGGTGATGATCAAGCGTCAGACAGGAAGCCACATAAATAAACACTCGAATTTATGTTCTTCTGCAATGTCATGTTAAGGCTATATTTATTAGAGCCTTGACAGGTTTTTTAAAACCTAACTTGATACAGACTAAGTGGCAGACAAAAGCCAATTATAATTAAGAATTATATTATACCCAACTGCGCAGAAGCCATTAGGTACTTATTTACACTTCAGTGCTAAAAAAAACGCTAAATATAAGTAGACCATATTAGCCTGCGAGTTGCGACACTTGTTCATCTCTATTATTAAACAACCATCAAGTATTATTTCATCAACATAATATTACCCACTTAAATATTTAATTTATTGTGATAAAAATCAGTAACTTAATTGACCTCCTGTTCTAATAAATGATAATTAACAAATTTAGCTAACGCCATGCGACGGTGCCTCGCCATAAAACAATAGGCTAACAAAATAGATTAGCAAAAACTTCATCTATTTACAAATGTAACGAAGATAGGCCGTTCAAGAAGTCGATCGTAATCTTAGTTTTACTTGTTTTTATCCTGTTATGACTAAGGTTTAAAACTGGAATAGACACAAGCGCAAGACATTTTAACTAATGATAAATAATACATAACATAATACTACTTTAGGGACCTATTTCACCGTCGTCCATCATCACAAAGATGAATAAACTTGACCTTTTGACAGATTGTCAAGACAAATGCTGTCAAAAGATCAACTTATTCGTCGGATAAATACTTAAATTACTTGGAGATATTGAAGTAGGCCCCAAAATACATAATATTTGTTTCCTACTTACTTTGATATTAAAAAAGTGAACTGGTTACACCTACAAAATAAAAATTATGTTCCTTAGATTATATTATGTATAAGTTGAGTTTAATGTATATTCATGATCAGTGATTATGAATAATATATTGAACTTTAAGTGGTTTGTTTATCGTGTCGTTGTAGTAACACATAATTTTTCTATCGGCATTCCGAACCAGTGGTAGACTCATTGACGATTCAAAAGTACTTGTAAAAGTTTATTTGAATAAAAAACATTTCTATTCTATTCTATTCTATTCTATCATTGCGCGTGAGAACGCAACGCGGGGTAGGCAAAAGGCAAAAAAATATTCTTGGCGCATCCACACATAGCGCGCATAGACTTATTATTATTTGTATGTTGTTATTTAAAGGTTGAATAGTCAAAGATAGCGCGTAATAGCAAACCCAATTAAAATAATAATCTAAGCTAACTGTTGTTTTATCAGATTCAGTTGTTTTATATTGTTTCGCATAATATATTTGCCTACAAAGACACTGATTATTATTATTCAATAGCATGTGACACAAAGGCTTTAAAATTGTCGTTTCGCAGAATGACTCATTCATAATCTCGGAATAACTAGTGATCATGGAGTCGTGATTCAATGACCTACTGCCTACACAATATAAAGGTCACAGCTTATAAATTTTGTTTCCCTTAAGTACGTTTACTTTATAGCACGGCAGACAGGCAAAAATGCAACCCACGCAGCTTATAGAATCGGAATAGGTATATCTATCTACATAATAATAGTGTGTGTGTGAAACGAAACGAAAAACCGGTTCATTAAATGGGCCATAAATCGTAAACGGTAAGTTTTACAAAAAAGTTTACAGGAAATAAAAGATGCAAAATTTTATTCTCTACAAAAAAGGTCTAAATAACTTTTGCCCTAAAGTGGATAGTTTCCGAGATATCGGTCAAAAACTTTTCTTTAAGATTGCGATCGAAGCCAGAAGTAAGTGACCCTTAACCTAAAAAAAAATTAAAATTGGATCGGAAATTTAGTGCGAGGTTAAATGCTTTATTAACTGGACTACTAGGGAACGTCTTAAATTGACTATAGATTTTAATTAGTACTACGTATAACTAGTGGTTCGCCCCGAACTGAGACCTCGCGGTAACGGTATCCCATGATTATTCATTCAATCGATACATGATAACCAAAACTGACATTATTATTATGCCCGTTTTCACCAAACATACCTAAATCATCCCCTAAGTAGGAGTCTCTTAACGTAGGTAGCTCCTAAATACAATCCTAAGTCCTAACATCCGTCCCAATATCCTTTTAGGTGTCCCGTACAGGATCGTGATAAATAAGTTGACAGAAAACATCAATCACCTAACTTATAGGTAGCCCGTAAAGGTTAGGGAACGTTAGTGAAAACATTGAATTATTTATCAAACATTGAATTTAACTCGTAGTTCCATGGGAATAGTTACTGACTGCGCCATCTATTAGCATTATTGTGAAGCTATGTTGATGCTATATGAATTACTGACGCCCATTAAAAATTAAATAATCTCGTTTCTTTATAATATTCATATAATTTTAGTATTTGTTGTTCAAGTACAGGATATAAGTGACCTAAAAACATAAAATCAGTTTGAAAATCCATAGCGGATTTTTCTAGAGAGCGTCTTCAAGCGAGCGTATAAAATCGCCACTTTGAAAGCCCCCCATTTCGTCAATTTTAAGGGAAAAATTAAAAAAAAAATATTTTTGTACTCAGTTCAAAATTATCTTTAAAATGATACGTAACAATTTTATGTAACGCGATTTTTTTTTTTTTACTTCGCATTCGCTTCTATGAGAGCCCCCCTGAAATAAAGATTTTTATAACTTTTTAAGCCATTTTCGGCTGGAGGCCATCGGTTTACATATTATATCTAAATTTGAAGTAATTACGTTCAGTAATTCAAAAGTTATAAGGCTCTGACAGACGGACGGACGGACGGACGGACGGACGGACAAGTGCAAATCGCCCTAGTTAACTCAAAGACCTTCGCTTCGCTCGGTCGATAAAATTCCACACATATTCACATGCAATACTACTACCTACATACCTAGTAATAAATCACTAGGTATCATCATTATTGTCTAATAATACACGGCTATCCACTTGTTATGTGGACACAATATGTATTCATAGCATCATTATATTGCGGATATAATTTGAACCGATTTTATATGTTACATGTAATATATTTTCATTCATAAAGAGCTACAGTTGTTTATTTAATGCACATAGTTCCGTGCACGCTGCAATATCGCACTGCACGTATCTACCGCATTTTTAACCGACTTCAAAAAAGGAGGAGGTTCTCAATTCGTCGGAATCTTGCTTTTTTACGAACCACCTGCGTTTAAGAGAAGAGACGCTTCTTATGCTAGTCACATTGGTGCTTGTTCCACACAAATCTTTTAATTAAAATGACAGGTCTAAAAGTAAGATAATATTATGACAGAACATTTTGAAAAGAATCTCCCTTAAGACCTACGCTAAAATACCCATGGAAGAAGTAGTATTATAAAGAAAAACCCAAACAGCACCATCATCCGTATTTATTTGATACGTCCGAAATGTGTGAGCATAAAATAAAAATACATGAACCCTGAAAACAACATACTCCTTTTTTCATACAGTTGTATAAAAAGCCTAATTATAGAGTACGTGCTTTTGTATAGCTTGGGTTGCCTAACTTTTTTGGTACTTAGTTAAGTACTGCTGAAGCACCCCAATCGTGGGGTCGCAGGTTCGATCCCGGGTTCGATCCCGAACCTTTGACTTTTCGGAGCCAAGTGCGTTTAATCGATTAAATATCACTTGCTTCAACGGTGAAGGAAAAAATCGTGAGGAAACCTGCACATCTGAGAGTTCTTCATAATGTTCTCGAAGGTGTGTCTTTGAAAGGAGACCTGCGCTCAGTAGTGGGCCGTTGATGGGTTGCTGATAATGATGATGATGATAAGTACTGCTTAGTAACTTTACATTTATTTTTTCAGTTAAAAACTAACTAAAGATAAAAACCATTTTACATTGAAGTTACTGCAGCAATTCTCATACAGTAATCTTAAATATAGCACCTAAATTATCTTGTACAACATTCAAAAAACATAAACCGAAATAAAAAAGAAAGTGCATGCAAAAAAAAAAAGAAAAGATGCTTACTGTCGCATAGAGCCCCATCTCCGATGCGGCAGATTTTCTTGGTGGCTATGAAAAAAGCATAAAATAACGTGATAAGCGACAAAAAGTGCAAAAACAAATAATCAGAAAAATATAAACATTTAAAAGACCAAAAATAGCAAAAACAAATAATCAGAAAAATAAAAAAAACTATTTTAATGAAAATAATATAGCGAACAGAAGTTGAATAAAATTTCTACGTCCCAATATTATTTACTAGCACAAAATTAAACGTAAAGACAAACTATTAAGTTTTAAACTAAAAATAAACTGACTTTTAAGAACCTGTTACAGGTTCTTAAAATAACATCTAAACTGCCGCACTCAGAGTCATTCATTAAATTATGATTAATTAATCATTGACTTGTGATTAACTGCCGCACTCAGCCGCATGTATTAAATTATATTATTTAATGATTAATTAATTAATTATCATTAAATCTATTACTGAATTGTCATTAATGTACAAACGAAGCGTTAACTTCTGAGAATGAAACTTTTTAAAATCCAAGATTAAGTCGTTAAGTAACGATTAGCGACTCTGAAGTATACCAACTTAGTCTCGTTTTATTTGATAATCCCGAAAAATTTAGTGTGAATAGAATATAATCTAGAAATACCTCGGTGGAGTTCGCCTAAGACTGGTTCTCGTCCATGAATGTCTATTTAAATGGTTCCCAGGACTCCTGGATCCGTTTTCCACCCTGTCAACAAAAAGATTATTATTTATATTACGAATAAAGCAGAAAAAAATCCTGCCACCCAAATATTATAGAGTGCGCAAAAGCGTACATGTCAACGGTCTAGTATTTTTACGTAGCTGCTCAACAGATTTTGTTGTTGGCACGGAGATGGTTTACTTTCTAGTGATGGATATACTGCTACGAGTAGGTATAAGATACTTTAGGAAAACAATTATATTAAATGGATAGGTACTCTAACCGGTGTGGTCTGATTCGGCTTTTAATTTTTATTATTACATAGAAAATCACTCAGCCAGATTCGATTGCATAGACCGCTTTCAATTACCACAATTACAGTCAGGCTTATATTCACAGATTAGGTATTAGTTACTACGTAACTTATATTATTCTTACTTTTAGGCAGGCCAGAATATTTAGGTTGACATGACATTTAGGGCATTTACAGAAGCTAAATAAAAGTTACTGAATCACGAAAAAACTTTGGAAACATTACGCTACTGTATGAACTCTCTTCGCTTACAAACTAGATGGCGCTGCTTGACCAACATAACATTATAACTTTCCCGTCTATTCTGCAGAAATACGACATTATTTTCTCAATTCTGAGGTTGTGAACGCGAACCTTTTTCAAATACAGTGTAATGGGTTTTCTTGCGATAGTATTATTATTAATTTTTTTTTCTTCTATTGAAAAAAACTGCCGCTTCCGATGTGGCGGCCCGCGGCACACTTTAAACTTTTTTTTTAAATTAACTTTTCTCTAACTTACACTCGGCGTGCCGTTCTATGCCTTACAAACTACCTAATAATATAACGTTAACTTAATTATTATTATTATTTAGGGCGGTAGATTTCGGATATTTCTGCATACAGTCATAAGCAGAAAAACGATGCGACTTACGCGATATGCGACGACTGAGATCTATAGATGCCACTCTCGCTCAGCTCAGACTCAAGACTGAACTAAAACGAGACAGATTTATGTCAGGACATATTTGTGCACATAGTTGTGTTGTGTTTGAGTCTTGAGCAGAGCCAGAGATTTCAGCCTTAGTTCTGGATCTCAACTCTTAGAACTGGGTCGGATCAAGAAAGTTACTGGATTTTTCTGTCAAGAAAATCTCAGTAGTCAGTACAAGCTTAGTTACCTAGTCCACTTAGTGGAGGGTCTTCCAGTTCTGCCTTGCCCGGTAAAATGTAGATAAAAACCAGTAGGTACTAACGTATTTGCTGCAGGTGTGTCACCATCAGCTTCGCCGTAGCATTCGAAGTTTTCCGCGTCGGAGATGGAGTTCCCAGGGCTGGAGTCTGCCGTGGGTGTGGACTGGCCCGCTTCTGTGCCGTTCTGAAACATAAGCAGATTCTGTATATTTGTCTCTGATCGCGATGGAGAGAGTTATGATTGGAGTTTTTCTGGATCAGTTGTCATCAGATCTGCCCCCTTAGCCAAGTTACATTGGATCGTTTCTATTCTCTTTCTACGCTTGGTTTGGTAAGGGCTACAGCGCCATCTAGTTTGCGATTTTGAAACTCGAACAAGGTACAATAATAAAATTATCTAATTTACCATAGTGTGCATTTTAAATGGACACTACAGTGAATAATTTATGCATTTTAAATGCTAAAAAACATTTATGATACAAAATGCCGCGAAATATTATTTATCAATACACTCCTGTCCTTGATCAGCTGCAGCTCCATTTAGTCTAGCCCTAGCCAAACCTTCAAGCGGTTAACGATCGTAGAAAGAGAATAGATACAACAAAGTGTAACTTGGCTAAGGGGTCTGGTATGACTTTGAGGAGATCATTTTGATATCTTATCTGCATGAGATTTGCCAAATAAAAGCGAGGAACAGGTATCGCAGGACCCTGGGCAACTTAGGAAGTTAATATCCTATTCCTAAGTATGTAAGTACCACTGCCTTAAAGTTAGGTATCCGTTTGCGGAAAAGCTGCAATCGATCTTTGCTACAGTCTCAATTGTAATGACTGGCTGAATTTTTGGCGTTCTTGCTGCACAATTTGTAGCCGTAGCGAGAGAGTGTCTGTCAATTAGAGGCAGTGATAAGGTCTAGGTTGGAGCGCGCTTGCTTAGAAGATGTCTATTCACTCTTGCCTTGCAGGAGTTGTAGGTACTCAAATTATACAAATAGGTACATGGCAGGAAAGAAGGACACCGGAAGGCGTTTCGCATCTTAGCAGTTCGTTTCAGAAACGTCGACCTTTCTCTCAACAGCCCAACGTTTAAGGATGCGGACTAAAAACTGAAAGGTCGATAGTTCGATCCCCACCTGTTGCACTATTGTCGTACCCAGTCCTTACACAAGCTTTCCGCTTATTTACAGGGGGGAGGATAATATTAGTCAAGTTGGATAATAGGTATCATAAAATGGGATGCTATTGGGACTGCGCTGATTCTGCAGCGATCGGGGATGTTCGCCGACGCTAATGTAGACTGCTTCTACACCACTATGCGAAAGCGGTGCACACCCCTGTTGCGTAGAGTCTGGGCCAGCTCTAATAGCGTCCTGAGGGCATTTGCTGACAGGATCGATTGTCAGTACTTGGACCACTGTTGTATGGTTAATGTGCTGACAAGTCGGTGCCGTCTTAAGGTTTAGGTTTTAGTCTTACTAACATATAGGTTTAAGTTTATTGTTACTAACACACTATGATCAAAGTTGGTCGAAATAAAATATTTTTAATTTTTATTTAGCTATTGCATAGCTTTTATCGCGGGCTTTGAACTAGGACAAACAGTTTGAGAGCGGCGACCGAATCAAGAAATTCCGTAACGAAAATAAACCTAACACCGTCGTTCAGTAAGCGTTCAACATTTTAGAGGTTCACAAGTATGTTATATATATATGTATGTATAACTGTTTGGCGGAGTGGGCGAGCGGCCGCTTTCTTTACCGTATGGTGTATGATGTCGCAGGTTCGAATCTCA